>CM074722.1:300067316-300694135 GCA_037306005.1 Rhinophrynus dorsalis | reverse complement strand
CCATCCAAATCAGTAGCTGATGCCCCACCACGAGGTCTGACCTTCAATACAAGTTAACAATTTCAAAGCCACAGAGGTATCAAAGGGTTTTAAAAAAAAGGTTCACCACACAAATCTATCTATCTATCTATAAATACATGAATGCAGCAGTACAGCTTTTCTGGCATTAGGCTCCAACACCAGTGGCTGAACCCCAGGGTATGTGATATTGTGTTTGACAACTCTAGAGCATTCCAGGTGACAAACTCACCATTGTTTAGCACATGGTGTTAAACAATGTTAGAGCAGTGGGGGGCAAGATGAAGCCCCCCAGATGCTGCCAGACTACAACTCCCATCATTCCCGTCCAGCCGCAGTGCATGGGAGATCTCTTCAACAACCAAGGGATTAAGAACTTTTTTGTGCATGTAAATATAAGCTAAGGTCATGTGGGTGTGGCTATAGTTGGGGCTAAAGCCACCCAGAGTATTTTGCCTAGGGGCTTTTGAGATATAAATCCTGCCTTGAACACCATTAGTTTTACCAATTATTTGTAAAGTGTCAAAATACTTAAAAACACTCTCCTAGGACTCGATTCAATTGTCCCTGGAACTAAAAAAAAAAACAGCCAATGGTAGTTTTTTAAGCATGGTAAGACATTAAATCCACAAGCCAGGCACTAGATTTAACGCCTATTGGAAGCCATGAAGAGAAGACTAGATTTCCCATTCAATTCCATGCTTTAGGCAGTAATCTGCATTAAGGAAACCACTTTAATGACAGAAAAACTAGAGATAATCTTTTCTGAAACAAAGTCCTCCAACACATGTTTTAACCTGCTGAAACAGGAATTGAAAGGGAAAAAACCTGGAAAAAGTGACCAGTGGATGTATTCAAATGGAGCCCTAATCCCGACATCATCATCTAAAGTACCCCAAAAAAAGTGTGAAATGGTAGACAAATTAACCCTATGAGTGCCAGTTGGGTATACTATGCATAGCAGTACGCTGCATTCCACCCGGCACTCAAAAGGTTAATCCTACTAAAGTGAACAACATTCCCTGAAAATAAACACTTATCTGTAATCCCAATGTCCAGCGGAGTCTTCAGTACCCTGGTCAGCTACTGTCAGACATCTTCTTTAATCTTCTCTCTTCCATTTTCTTCTTTCTTCATATCTTCTGTCTTCTTATCATCTGTTCTCTTCTTCATGCTTGTTTCCAAAAAATGACACTGTAACAGAAAACAAAAAGGCCAAAATATAGATGCCCCCCCCGAATAAATATCATTGCAGTGCATTGTGTTGCATACCCCTCTGTCATGCCAAGGCTTAACAGTATAATTCCAGTCCAAGAAGGTAAAGATTTGTAATGCCAGTCCAAGTACACTGCCGCTTTCACCTCCGCCACTGGCATCAGGAATGCACAAGGAAACCCCTCCCCCCCAAAGTTATCTCTCAGACATTCCCTGATATATCCTGTGGAAGAATTAAACAGAGACTGGCTTTTATATGGCCAGTCTCTGTTCAAAATGGTTCCCATGCTACAACTGGCAGGGACGTGTGCTAATGCACCCCCCAGCCAATAAGCTTTTAGGAGGTGCATAATCACACATCCCAGCCAACTCTAGCATGGGAACCATTTTATACAGAGACTGACTGTATAAATGCCAGTCTCTGTTCAATTTTTCCACAGAATGGCTCGGAGAACGGCCCGAGAGGTAATTGGGGGGGGAGGAGTTTGGAAATAAAAAAAACACAAGGTATAGGGAGTTTAAATAGATACATTTAATGAGACTAAAAGCTGTATAGGTGACAGGTTCACTTTAAGGGTATGCTAAATGTTTGTGTGTCTCCATTCAAAATTCTGCCAGGGGCCTCAGGCCTCAGGGATTTGTAAGTGTCCTGCTGCCAACCTCAATACAGTATAATCAACCAGATCTGGATTGATGGGATGATGATGGAATAGGTCAAATTAAAGGGGGGCGGCTGAGAACTCAGTGAAAACCTTTCATATTTCTGTTTTTTTCAGCTTTCTTCAGTTAACAAGAAAGTAGTGACCCAAAAGGACCATCGGACATATTAAGATAGTAACATAGTAATTTAGTTTGAAAAAAGACTTGCGTCCATCTAGTTCAACCCTTTTTCTATTCCTGTTTACCATCATTGATCCAAAAGAAGGCAAAAAAACCCCTCAATACAGCAATTTTAATTAAATGGGGGGGGGGATTATTTCTTGATTCCAAATGGCAATCAGATTTCTCCTTGGATTAACAAGCACTAACTAAATATTAATCCCAATACTAACGTACATAGCCCTCTATGTTCAATAAGCTAAAGAGGAGCAATTCTGGAGCATACCAACTTCACCGCAGCACAGGGAGCAATACGAATTCCCTTCATATGAAGCTTTAACCCCAAAATTATAGAAGCAATGCATTCAGTGGGTTAAAAGCCTAATTTTTTCACACTTGTGCAGTTAGTTTGCTCCAGAATTGCTCATCTCTGGCTTATTGAATATGGCCCCTTTGTTCCATACCACTTTCACTACAGACAAGATGCTGGAGCGAGAGATGGCAAACCTGTCATTAAGATCATTGACACTAAGAGATAGCTATAAAATGGCCCCCAGATATACATTTTGCATTTTCTTATCATCTTAAAGCAAATTAAAAATCAACAGCATGTTGTACAAGCTGTACAAAATGTACGATTCTGGAGATCAATGTGCAGGTACTTGTGTTTCCTCTGTGTCTAGTTCACCTGTCAATCATCTTCCTGGCACTATACACTAACACCTGAACAGTCTGCAGTTTAACCCATCGAATGTAGAGGGCTATCCAACGCATTGCAACGCAATGCGTTTGATACCTCTCTGGCACTCAAAGGGTTAATTGAGAGTCAATACCTCGTCAAAATTACCTCCCACTTACTTTACTACTGCCAGATTATCCTAACAGCCCCTTTGAATTTGGCACTTGTGCCTTTATTCAAGAGAAAACATCTTCAATCATTAATGAATGCCATGGCTATGGAGGAAGACATGGCAGTTGCTGACAGATTTTACCACCCTGAAAAAGAAAGACTGCATGAGTCTGTGCAGGATGTGAGTAGAGTATGTGCAGTGAGTAGAGTTTCAGGTACTGAGGTCCTGTTGGAAACTGTCATGTCCGCCTCCATGGACATGACATCTGATTTAAGATGTTACCTACTGAACCGAATTAGAGAAGGGCAATAAGGATTTAAAGGTCATGGTAAGGATGGGGTTACTATTAGGAGGTACTCGTTCTGGTGTAAAGGAATGCAAACACCTAAAAATTAACTGGGGTTATTAGATACAGTTACATTTATTTAGAAAATGTTTTACCAGGAGGAATATATTGAGATTTCTTTTGTTTTCACGTATGTCCTGGAGAGTTTACAGTAAAGAGTTGCATATTTACACAGAGAAAAATGATATATACACACACATAAACATACATACATACTAAACATTTATATACAGTTACTTATTGTTTTTAGATTTAAAAAAAGCCATTATTTTTAGGGATTTTAGGCTAGGAGAAGATCTGGGGGGTTAGTCACTAAGTAATGAAAAAGAGGTGATAAAGTGGAGGTGACCTCTCCAGTGATATCACTTCTCCAGTTCCTATGTTATTCTATGGAGCCTATCACTAAGATCTCCAAAGCTGAATGAAATCTTAGTGCATTGGCTCCTTTGAATAACACAGGAACTGGAGAAGTGATATCACTGGAGAGGTCACCTCCACTTTATCACCTCTTCATCTTGCCTTAGTGAATAACCCCCCTGATTTTTTGGGGCAGGTTATTCCATGCTTTTGGAGCTCTGAAGGAGAATGCTGTAAGAATGTGATATTTAAAGTTATTTCAACCTATTTCACGTTTTGTGTTACTGTTTCATTAACATTTGCGGCAGTCTGATGATCATATAGCTTTTTATACTGTACTTTCTTTTTTCTCTTGTTCATGAAACAGCAGTGTTTTTACTTTCACAGTTACACAGTTGGGATCAAAACGTATAGTTATGTTTTATAGTTATAAGTAGCTTTGCATTTATGTAAGTAGTTGAACTTTTATCTATAGATAAAAACAATGAACTCTTTGAGTGCTACAGTGGTGTGCATTGCATAGCAGAGCAATGCTTTGCATATCCCCATGACAATCAGAAGGTTCAAATGAAAGACTTGATTGGATGACAGGTGTAATTTTTTAAATTTAAAATAATAATTTTTTTATCTGCTGTGGTGACTCCACCTATGTCTTCTTACACTTTTAGTTCTTATTTTCACAGATTTCCAATTGTTCTTACCTCTAAACAGTGTTCTTTTGAACATGTTTATATTCTGATGTAGAAAAATCTAATTGCATGCTTCGCAGTGGGTTGCTCGCACCTCTGGTCCTTAAGTGGTTAATCATAAGGCACAAACATTTTCAGGAGTGCCGTACAATGAACACACATCTCAGTGCTTTCTTTCTATGTTCTGGAGGAACAAATCAGATTAACCCTTTGAGTGCCAGAGGGGTACGGAATGCATTGCAAAGCTCAAAGGGTTAAGTCCCCACAAAGGACCAATCCATTGTATGCTATGGGATTCAGTTTAACCCTTTGAGTGCCAGAGAGGTACGCAGCGCATTGCAAAGCAATGCGCTGCATGCCTCTCTGGCACTCAAAGGGTTAAAGCCAGGTTTTCATTTTCTCTGGAAATATAGATTCTGAGAGAATGATGTACTAAGAAGAAATTGTGGAACAAACCAAATATACCTTAGGTGACAAATAAAACGTTTCAATATTTTCATCAATATATATATATATATATATATATATATATATATAAATAAATATATTTGGATTTTAACACATTGAATGTTAGTGAGGTCTGCAGTGCACTGCAAAGCAATATGTTACAGACTTTTCTAGCACTCAAGGGGTTAAAACCTCTGTTTAAATTAGCGGCGTTTGGGAAATTTTTATATGTTTGATTTGGTGAAGTTGGTTCCAGTATTTCTCCATTCTTCCCTCTTCACACTAGAGGGAATAGACTAATACAATTCTGAACTAGAACAGGCACAGGAACTGTCTCCTTAACCCCTTAAAGGGGAAATTAATCGCCTAAGTGACTGTTAATTAGAGAATAGCTTACCTAGGCAGGTGTCATCCATATAATAGCAATTATGTTTACTGTTTTATGCATTTAAACTCTTCTTTAATGCAATGCCTTGGGCTTCTTTCTGGCACTCAAAGGTTTAATCTGTAACTGAACAGGAAAATATTACATTCTTCAAAATGTTTAAATGGCACATTAGTATTGTGGGGTTGGCTTCCTATAAATGGTGCCAGAGAGAAATAGACCTACTCATATTCTATACACTCATGTAAACATTTTTAAGATGATAATGTAGCTTTTAAGATATATATCAAAGCAGTATTCAATTACAAAAAAACAAAAGACAAACACAATTCTGTAGGAAAGAGACCTGTCCTTCTGTTAAACAAAATAAGAGCTACTTATTCCAAGGCTATAGTTAATCTTTAATACAGCACACACATATATTAATTCACACAAGCTAATTTTATGTATATAAAAAGTAATGCAGTCAAAAAATAGCAATATTATTAAACTCATCCAACCTTAAAAACACCTTGATAGCTTTTTCAGCATGGAAATATAATTCAAAGGAAAATGTATCATTAATAGCACAGCAAAATATTTGCCATCAAATTTGAAAATGAGCAAACCTCAATATTTGATTAAAGCTTTTTTTGCATCCAGTATACATTAATGGGCACCATAGATCTGTGATGGTTCAGTTCAGTTGATATCTAATTTGAGATTTGTTATTCATTTGAAATTCCAAATATCTAACGCTTGACATGTTATGGAAAAATAAAACTTCCGCTGATGGACATGTGGAACAGATTGTAGGTCTTTTCAGTTAAAAGGCAATTCCACAAGAAATGGGCTTATTTTTAATTTTGACCATCTATGCACAATAAAAAAAGCTATTTGAATAAAGATAAATGCGGTCATTGATATTTGTGGTAAATGTTTATCACTGTCGTCTCTCCGAGAACTGCCAAGCTGATGTCTTCAATGAAAAGTAGAGTTACAGCCAGAGGGCATTGTGTGTATTTTTCACCATAAAATGCTCCAATTGTGAAATATTTCAACTATATGTTCTTCTTATAATAGAAAATGAAACAATTCTGGGGCAAACCAAATGCACCACAGGGGACAAATAAAATCCCAATAGATTTGAATGGGGCTTTTAACCTCTCAAATGCTAGATAGTGTGCCAACCAAATGCATTCAAGATGGTTAAAAACTCTATTACATCAATGGGGTATTTGAGAATCTCTGTTTGTACCTTATGGTACAGATGGTTTTCCCTAGGACTGATCCAGCTGTTAGCAGCACAAAGTTTGTAAGTTTCTAAGTACAGACATTTCATCTAAATGATCTAGGAGAAATATAGTAACACTATTGTAAAAGCCCGTGTACACGTGCCAAGGTCTGGGTGATGTTAAGAGGCTGGTCCTGCTCTGCGTCCTGCTGCCGACACAGTTATGCACTGTAGAGACTGGCCGAAACACAGAATGCTTCCAGCACAGAACTCCCAGCATTCTGTGCGTTTGGGCAGTCTCTACTGTGCATGAAGGCTTCTGACAAACATCCTAGCAAATTATTATATAGAATGCCAGTTCAGCTCAGACATAGGCATCCAGAGGAGATGGTTTCACTTAGGGTGTACACTATAGTGTATAACTATAGTGCATACTGATACACATACACGTACAAACAAACACTGACACTCATTTTCAAACATAGACACACACATGTGAGCATTCACACAAACACATGAGCACACTTACACACACACACACACACTCCACCACTGTTAATGTGAGTAAGCCAAGAAGCCCTCTTCAATAACAATAACATTCTGTTACTTACACACTCTCATGACTACAAGGTTTATTCCCAGTCCAGCTACTCAGACCACTCCTTACCTTCCACACTGGGCCTAGAAATGAGAATTAACCCTCAAAACCCAGACTGTCCATGTACTTACACACACGCACACACACTGCCAATCACTTACACACATAAACACTACCATACACTTACACACACAAACAAACAATGCCATACCCTTACACACAATAACACTGGCAACTAGTGTTGCCACCCAGCCAATATTTTACCGACACATTCTGAGTCACTGTACAGCTAATGTAAATCCAGTGCCCCTGGCTGGCTGTCATTCAGCCCCTTGGATACAAGAGTGGTCTCCAATGTATTGCTATGGATTGATTTGGACAGACTTGGAATTTTACGTGAATCTTGTACATTTCACTCCCCACTAGTGATGCGAGCAATGAGGTAGTCATTGGTTGTGATAAAGGGCATCTAGGATGCCACTCCTGACTGACTTTGAATTCTAGTTCAATGGGTAACTAAAGTAATAGATCAAGGGGGAGCAGTAGATATAGCTTATCTAGATTTCAGTAAAGCATTTGACACTGTCCCTCATAGAAGACTCATAAATAAATTGCAGTGTTTGGGTCTAGATGTAAAAATAGTGAAATGGATAAGGCAATGGCTGAGTGACAGGAGACAGAAGGTGATAGTCAATGGAGAATATTCGGACGAAAGGAGTGTTACTAGTGGAGTACCTCAGGGATCTGTACTGGGGCCCATTCTTTTTAATATTTTTATTAGTGATATTGCAAAAGGTCTTCAAGGAAAGGTATACCTTTTTGCAGATGATGCAAAGATCTGCAATAGGGTAGACATTCCAGGGGGAAAAAGCCAAATGGCGAATGATTTAGGTAAATTAGAAGAATGGTCAAGAGTGTGGCAGATGCACTTTAACGTTGATAAATGTAAAATAATGCACTTGGGACATAAAAATCCAAAGGAAAAATATACCATTAAGGGTACTGTGCTGTCAGAGACAACAGAGGAAAGGGATTTGGGAGTAATTATTTCTAATGACTTAAAGGTAAGCAGGCAATGTAATAAAGCGATGGGGAATGCAAGCAGGGCACTGGGTTGTATAGCTAGGGGCATTAGTAGCAGAAAAAGGGAAGTAGTCATGCCACTGTACAGATCTCTAGTTAGACCTCACCTAGAATATTGTATACAGTACTGGAGACCCCATCTCCAGAAGGATATTGATACCCTAGAGAAAATTCAAAGAAGGGCTACTAAAATGGTGACTGGTCTACAGGAAAAGAAATATCAGGATAGACTAAATGATCTGAATATGTATAGCTTGGAGGAGAGAAGAGAGAGAGGGGATATGATAGAAACATTCAAATACATGAAGGGATTCAACAAAGTACAGGATGGAAGTATATTTCAAAAGAGTAAAAACGTTAGGACAAGAGGCCATAGTCTAAAACTAGAGGGACACAGGTTTAGATGTAATGTAAGAAAGTTTTACTTCACTGAGAGGGTAGTAGACAAGTGGAATAGCCTACCAGCAGAAGTGGTAGATGTCAATACAGTGACAGAATTTAAGCATGCATGGGATAGGCATAAGGCGGTCCTTAACATAAGAAAAGACCAAGGACCAAAAAAGGTTTGAGGTTGTGTATTTTTTTTTTGTTTTTGTTTTTTTTTTACACAGTAGGAAATTGGGCAGACTAGATGGGCCGAATGGTTCTTATCTGCCGTCAAATTCTATGTTTCTATGTTTCAATAAATATGGATTTTCAGCAGGGAAATCATGGTGGTTGTATCAAGTTAGCTAGTACTGGACATGTTTGGCCCATTACTGAAATTAAATTAACTGGGATCCATGATATAAACATGATGTAAACACCACTATATCAGATGTGGGCAGTATCACCATTGACACCCAATGGGGGAAGCTTATTCTACTCCTATTTCTACATTGCCAATTCTGGAACCTACCAACAGTACCACAGGGAACAAATAATCATTCTAAATTGTTGCATTAGATTATATGATGCTTTTAACCCCTTGAAATCTAGAGAGGGATCCAAAGGTTTAAAAGCCACATTTAAATCAATGAGAATGTTTATTTGTTTCATGTAATGCAGCTGGATTGCCTTAGAATTGTACCACTCTTCTTAGTACATGAGCCTCAGTGTATAACTCTTGAAGTGTCAGAGATGTAAACAATGCATTGCGCTTAACACTATGAGTGCCAGAGGCTTTGCAATACATTTAATATCCCTTGATTCTCAAATTAGATCATTACAATAATGTAATTTTCCATTTAACTCCTTGGGTGTTAGTGACTTCTCAATGCATTGCATAGAAGAGGTTAAGAAAGCAACATGCAGGAAACTGGAATATCTCTTTCACTAATCCCAGTGAATTTCCTGCAAGAACTTTGCCATTTTCCGCCTGTTGACATGGACTGTTTCAGCTATGCATACTCACTGTGTGTGGTTCTGTTGCTACCAGTGCAGTGGGACAAAGCTGGGACTACTGAAAGGTCAGCATTTCTGGTTCTCTGGCTACTAGTTCAGCAGAGAAGGCTGGGAGGTCAGTGTGTGTGTGGTTATGGGTCTACAAGTGCAGTGGGACAAGGCTGGGACTCCTGGGAGGTCAGCATTTCTGGTTCTCAGGCTACTATTGCAGCAGAGAAGGCTGGGAGGTCAGTGTATGTGTGTGTGTGTGTGTGCGTGTGTGGTTGTGGGGCTACAAGTGCAGTGGGACAAGGCTGGGTTGTCAGTATGTGTGGTTCTCTGCTACCACTGGGCAAGGCTGGGATGATGGTCAATGAGAAACTCTCCAGCTATTTCCAGACTACAACTCCCATCATTCCTTGCCAGCAGATTGTAGTCTGGCAGCAGCTGGAAAGCTAGGGGGTCAGTATATCCATAAGTGATAAATATGCAAAAAAATAAAAATAACCATAAATGAATTTAAGCACTTATCTTACTGTGCTTTTGTTACCTCTCTGGCACTCAAAGTCTATAGTTGATATATATATATATATATATATATATATATATATATATATATATATATATATACTAGTCCCCAATGTCCCGGCAAAGTTAACCCTTTGAGTGCGTTGCGTACCCCTCTGGCACTCCAAGGGTTAAGAGGCAGGTCCTGCTCTGTATCCTGCCACCAACGCAGTCATGCACTGTAGAGACTGGCCGAATGCACAGAATGCTCCAAGCACAGAACTCCCTGCATTCTGTGCTCCCAGCATTCCGTGCTCCCAGCATTCTGTGTGCTCGGGCAGTCTCTGCTGCTCATGACGGCTTCTGACAAACATTCTAGCAAATTATTATATAGGATATAGAAAGAGAGAGCGGGGTGCACACTCCTTTTTTTTTTTTCCTTTCATGTGTGGTTCCATGGCTACTAGTGCAGAGAGTGAGTGTGTGTGTGTGTGTGTGTGTGTGTGTGTGTGTCTGTGCGGGGAGGGTTGAGGTGGAAAACAGCAAAAAAAAAAAAAAAAAACAACAACTTCCGCTTGAATTCCTGCAGATGCAATTTTTTGCACTTCTCTCTTTTGAGGAGAAATATTTTGTCCATCCCTAATTATGACTGCTAAAAGAATAAATGGATAGCCCAGAAGTCTAAAATGATACATTTTTAGCTCATCTTTTAGACTTTCCTTAGAGCCTCATGTGCAAAAGATAAGCAAGGAGAGGTTATAGACTGTCATTTAGAAACTTGGATTTCTGAATTGCTGTGGATTAATACATGCCGTTTCATGATATTGGCAAGCATGCATCACACAGCTTTAAGAGTTTAATTTTAACAAACACTATATGAGCAAGTTGATCATCCCAGGGGGTGTAATCCAAATCAAATACCTTTAAGAGTCTTACTACTTAAAACTATTTTGGGGGGTTTATCGTGTCTGCCGCATGAGGCCTCATTTTCATATCAGAACAGATGGGCTGAATTGTCATTAACACAATCTGACAACTCTAAAACTGAAATATAGGCGCAGAAAGGCATCCAATGAATTATATCAATGTTATTGCAATGAATACTAAAAGAACTAATAATGATTCTAAAATACCGAGCCCTTATTTTAAACCATGTACATTTTATTGGTATAATTCTATCATTCAAACTGTAGACTCATTTTAATGTTCAGCTGTAATATATTCCAAGCCTTATGATGATACCATCGGTAGGAGCCAAGTATTTTGAGAATTATAAAGAGCCGGAGTTAAGGTGACTATAATGAGGTCTAATGTAGTTGGTAGGCTGGGAGCCAAGGTGCAGTTTCCTTGTAACAGAGAGCATTATAATAAAGATCTAGTTTATGTGCTTAAATAAGTATCGGAATAGATCTGTACATTTATATTTATAGCACCAGCTACATATCTGTCTAGCAGTTTCTGTGTATGTATTTATGCTATATATTTACATTTTAAAAACAGTGATATTTCTTGCAATTTCTACTTTATAACAGTAAAATAGCTAATTTGAATACAGTCGTCAATGTTCATCCATCAAAATTAACTCTATTGCTCCACAAAATATTTTACTGTTGCCAAGTCTCTTTGCTAGCGATAAAGTACTCAGGAATAGCTTAATGATAAAACACAGTACACATGAAAAACTGAATTTTATTTACTGTTGTTTATGAAAAAAGCTACATTTTAATATTATTGATGGCATCAACTAACCAACACTTGATGGTGGAAAACGTATATTATGACAGATCATATGATAAATTGTAATTTATGAATGATACTTTTAATCTGAGTAGTTGTGTTGAAAGGATGTTATAATCATTTTTTATTGCGTTTAAGTATATATTTACTTGGACACCTCTGTTTGCCATGATGTGTTGACCAAAAGAGTTGGTGGACACAATACTGCAGCAGTCTCACAAGTAGGTATAGTGAAAATGTAGCATAGAAACATAGAAACATAGAATTTGACACAGATAAGAACCATTCGGCCCATCTAGTCTGCCCACATTCCTACAGTAAAAACCTCAAACCTAATTTGGTCCTTGGTCTTTTCTTAAGTTAGGGACAGCCTTATGCCTATCCCATAAATGCTTAAATTTTGTCACTGTATTAACTTCTACCACTTCTGCTGGTAGGCTATTCCACTTATCTACTACCCTCTCAGTGAAGTAAAATTTTCTTACATTACATCTAAACCTATGTCCCACTATTTTTAGACTATGGCCTCTTGTCCTAACAGTTTTACTCCTTTGAAATATACTTCCATCCTGCACTTTGTTGCATTGTGTCTGCAATACCGCATAGGAATTTGAGTACCTCACAAAAATTAGCCTCTGAGAACCTGCACAGGACGTCAGTCCTTTGTGTCTCACTGATGTCATCATGCCATGTCTAATGCGTCTGGCACCTGTTTTCCCCTCAGCAATCCTTGCAATATCTAGCATGCCAACTGAAGCTGCTGCAGGTAGCTCAGGGAGAAAAATCTGGTCATGTTATTTTCAAAGTACATAAAGCTTTAGGTTGTGCAGCATGCAATAAGGTAATATAGCACAGAACAATGCCCAGCACATCCTTCTGTCCTGCAGAAGTTTAAGAATGATCTGCCGAATACAAGTTAATGGATTTGACATGAAGGATCCTTTGATTAAATTGCCTGTACTCAAACAGGGAAGAGATGCCTATGTATTTCCCATAAGGACTCAATAACATTGATAGTCAGTGGGGTAATATATGAAATCCAACATCCCCCCAATACAGTTTTTTTAATCATGAAGAATATGTAAGTCACACGATTACTGCAAATAAGGAGGACCTTTAAACGTAGAAAAAGCATCAAAGTTTTAGAAATTAAATTAAAACACATTTTTGTATTATTGCACAACTTTACTCGATGCTACTCAATTTTTGCAGGAACAACAAAAAGCATTTTTTTCACAATTATATCCCTTTAACCCCTGGAATGATATAAGGTCCCCATCACAATGTGATTTATTGGGTGAGATGCACTAAAGGTGGTCGCTGTGGTGATATGATTTTGTCTATGTTATGGGTAAAGCATTTCGCTTTTTCGATGTAGACACACATTGCCATTTGAACTAAAATTAAGGGATGCAAGGGGAGGAGAGGAGATGTCCCCATTTATCATACAGGGTTGTCAAACTGCTGGCGATATGGAAGAGACGCCCTTTGTCACATATCACCAATAGTAGACAACTCTAAAATCGGAAAGCAATCCCTCTGCTTCCCCACTTGGTCAGTAGGGAAATGAAAAGGATCCTTTCAGGGCCAAGAACAGGATCACTCCTTTAACCCTTTGAGTGCCATTGTGTTGTGCATTGCACATCCCTGTGGCACTCTAAGGTTTAGAAAAGTACACCAATCAGTACACAATCATCCCCTCAGTTCTGTTTCATTTTTCATATTTGTTTTGCACTCTCAAGGGAACAAGGTTGGGGGTCAGACAGCATCCACGGGGATTTGTGGCTACTATCTGCCCCCCGGGCCTTGTTCCCTTGCTCACTGGTAGTCATTGAACCCTCATGTTTTCTGCCTGGCCCCAAGATTTGTTTCCTTGCCCACTGGTAGCTATAGAGCATTGTGTATACTGCCTGGCCCCAAGACTTGTTCCCTTGCCCACTGGTAGCCATAGAAGCCCATGTAACTGCCTGGCCCGCATACTTGTTCCATTGCCCACTGGTAGCCACAGATCTCCAGTTACATTCTCTGACCCCCTCCCAAACCTTGTTCCCTTGCCTACTGGTAACTACAAACCCCCCATGGACAATGTGTGGTCAAGGGAACAAGGCTGGGTGGTGTCAGTCAGTGTATATGTGGCTAACACATAATAATGATGTTCCCCATTCTTCCCACAATGATTATGTTCGACATGCTGCCCCCAGAATGATTACATTCGACATGCTGCCCCACAATGAGTTTGAAATGCTTTCCCCACAATGCGTTCGACATGCTGCCCTGCAATGCTTCCCCATTCTGGCACACTTTACAGTATATACAATCTCTCCCATTAGCATGGGAGTAATCACGTGTATTTTTTAAAAAATGCACATTGTGTAAGATCTTTTAATCATGCGCTATGCTCCACTTCTTTTAACTTAGAAAAGGAAATCAGACCTCACAGGGGGCACAAGACCCCTCCTGATGTCCCCCTGGCATTGACCACCTATCCTATACTTTTTGAAACTATTTGTCTTCAACCATGTTGTCTGCTATATTTGGTGTAAGGGGACATATTTGACCTCAGACCAAAGAGAGCTGTGCAATTGTTAATGTCAAACAACACTTTGAAATAGAAATAGAATGTATCTAAGTGTATCAGAAACATTTCAGCCAGTAGGAGAGCTCCAAACCTTCCAATTGATATACCACACAACGTTTTGAAACCTGTTTATTTTTGTGTTTTTGTGTGTTTCTTGCATATGAAATATAAGAAGGACTGAACCAAACCATTCTTCCTATAAGTAGGACTGTAGCAAACATTTTGTGCATATGCAGGAGAATGCCAAAACATTTCTCTATATAGGTAGGGCTGTACAAACTATTTCCTACATACAGTATATAGGAGAGTACCAGATCATTTCCCCCTATATGTAGTACAGCACAGTACATGAACTTTTCCCGGGGTCTTTTATTTTACATTTGAGACAGTACAAGAACATATTGCTCATATGTAGGTGAGTAACAGAAAACTTTTTCCTGAGAGTAAATTCTGATTTCTAAAACATTTAATTCAAAAAAGTGATGGTACCTTGTTAGCCAGTAGAGTAGATAGGATTCAGTGCAGCAAAAAATGACAAGAGTGATATACAGGTGATACCTTTTAACTGAGGGCATAAATAGTGCAAGTTTTCAGGACACTAAGGTCCCTTCTTCATGCATGGGTTAACAAATAAAGCTAAAATAACACTGTATTTATATTTACATAGTATGACATACATTTAAAACAAAATATATGAGTACACAGTGGGGGGTCAATTAACTTAGAAAACATACAGTCTACATAGATATGTAGTGCCCTGAATGCTTGCACTTTCTATGTCCTCAATTAGCCATTAAACGGTATCACCTTTCTATTACTTCAAATTCAGACATGAACACAGAACATTCTGTGACTTGTTTGTGTGTTTGTACAGAAACATTTCCTGAATATGTAGGAGTACCAGAACCTTTCTCCCTATATGTAGGACTGCACCAAACCATTGCCTGCATACAGTATGTAGGAGAGTACCAGAACCTTTCTCCCTATATGTAGGACTGCACCAAACCATTGCCTGCATACAGTAGGAGAGTACCAGATCCTTCGCCTCAAATTTGTCCTATAGTACATCCCTTTCTGGGATATTTTCTCTTATATCTGTGCTAGTACAACGACATATTACTTATATGTAAGACAGTAAGTGCTGATATCTAAAATATTAAATAATTTATTCAGCATACTTATAAAGGTAATTGGATGTACTCCATGTCTAACTACTCTGAGATTAATGTAAAGCCCCCAGCCAACTTGTTTGAAGGGTGTTACTTTTTGGAATATGTTGATTTTCCACATATGTCAAATGCTGTTCATTCAACTGCTCATCTGAAGTGGCTGTGTAGGTGCCATCGCTCCTCAAAGATTCATAACGCTCTGCACTGTACTAAATCCATAGTTGCAGAGCAGATGTTCTCTGAGTCTATATTATTTTAGCATTCAAAATTCTCTTTCACAGATATCTATCATATAGTATAATGCCAAAACCAAGAATACAATCAGTAGGTTAGCTTTTTTTCTTATCTTCCTTGCTTAATGTCTGCTTTTTTTTTTACATGATAAAATTATGCTCACATTAAATATTTTTGATAATTTACCAGAATAACAGAATATGAAGAATATAACATAACCTTCAGAATAAAATATGTTAATGTTATTTAGACCCTTATTCTATATCATTATCATGTGTGAAGATACATGTGAATAAAGGGTTAATAAGCTAAAGAGGTGCATTTCTGGAACAAAGCAACTAAACCAACTCATGTTGATTATATTTAACTCCTTGGGGGTTATGCACTAAGGCATGATAAGGAGTAAGGATGGGTGAAAGTTGTCACTGTGTTCCCGCGGGAAATTTTGCGAAAACCACATTGTTATCCACTTTTTCACGGGAAAATCCACTTTAAAACTAGTGGTTAAAATTTTTGCATCTTTCACCCATTGGCCAAAATCTTTCACCATTTTTTCAATGGCTAGAAACTTTCCGTCCATTGATTTACATTGTTTTCACACTTCTGCTATAAAAATGTGACTTTTCTCTGAAGGCAGACACAATAGAAGCAGCTACAGAGTGAGATACACGTGCTGTGCTGTTGTCTTGTGATATTTAGCAAAAATTGAGGCAGGAGAGGCTCATAGTGACTCCTATCACTATGAGCAGCAAAAAGAGGAACTGGAAGGACCCTTATTATGTGTCCACTGAGTCTGAGGAGGAGGAGGAGGAAGTGACTAGCAGTACTCAACCAATGCTGTCCTGTCCCCCTAAATCACCCCAAGGGAGGGAGAAAAGGAAATGGGAAGGAAGAGAGAAAAGGGAAGGAAGGTAGAAAAAGATAGTGTAATGGTTTTAAGGACTCTCAGACACGTTAGGTTTAGGTTTAAATGCAATTTTATTAAAGAATCACAGTACAGAATAACCCACACAGATCCAGTAGGTTTAAAGACAGAACACTACTGACACAGGTCAGGTTACAGTATAAGTACCCACACAGGTCCAGTATATACAATAAACAGTATAATACTGACACAGGTCAGGGCTCAGTATTTAAGAGTTATCACTGGGCGGAGCAACACCATGTAGCCAATAAAACTGTATCAGGAAGAAGCACTGTCAAAATGTCGCCTAACACAGGCACTGTGATAGATAGTGAGAGTAGGACAGGTCAGCTGCCTGTGCCTGTTGCAAGACGTGCTATCCCTGCTGCCATTGCCACCATTTCTGATCCTGCAGCCACTAGTGTTGTACCTGTTGCCAGACATAGTGCCCCTGCTGCCAGTGCCACCATTTCTGATCCTACAGCCACTAGAGTTGTACCTGAACCTGCTGCCAGCGCTGAACCTGCTGATAGTACTGAACCTGCCGCCAGTGCTGAACCTACTGCTAGTACTGAACCTGCTGCCAGTGCTGAACCTGCTGCCACCAATACTTTGCCTGCTGCTAGTGTTTCTTGTAGTACTCAGGGGGGAAAGGAGAAAATAATGTCAAGTGTGACAACAAGGGACCCTAAATCACACTTGCCATTCCCAAGCAGTCCTGCCACTGCTAGTACTACTGCTACTAAGGTCAAGCAGCTTGTTAGCCTTAGGAGTGAAGGAGGGGGTAATCAACAACAATATCCTCATATTACTAGTGACTGTGAGACTGAGAAGGAAGACTCTGAGGCTGAACTTGATGTGGTTGGTGTTAGTAGTAGCAGTAATGGTGAAGCAGCCGGAGTGGTAGGGTAAACATTTTACAGCATCCAGACTAGCGGTCAAGGGAGCCCACACCATTCTCCTGACCCTGGGACTTGTAGTCCTCCCTTTATCTTCACTACAGTGTCCAGGTGGAAGATGAACCTGAAGAGGTCAGAACTGGTGTTGGGGGAGGAGAGCAGGCTTAGAATTAATACCACCACCACCAGCAGGAGCACAGATCAGCTGCCTGTACCTGCTGCTATTTCTGCTAGTGCTAGTCTCCCTTCTTCTTCAGGTCAGAAAGCAATGGCAAGTGTGACATTAGGGGACCCTCTGTCACATTGCTCGTCACCTCCTCCAAGCAGCAGTGAGATGTCTGGAATAGAGCAGCAGCAACAGCCGCAACAACAGCATGTAGGGACTAGTGGTGGTGATGGTGGTGATGATGCTGGAGAAGCTGGGGTGGAAGAGACATTGATGGCCTTTTTAGCAGAAACTGAGAAGGGATGGGAGACAGGAATGAGGATGGGCATTATCTCACCACCACTAGCAAGGATATCTTGGATTTAGAGGAATTTGCAACTGCTCTAATTCCTTCTGATGCTGAGATGCAAGGACAGCAGGATGCTGAGGAGCAGGTTAGTGTGCCACAGACCACCGTTGATACAGTGGGAATGGGGTCAACAAGTGATGCAGGACTAGGTCAAGTTCTACTTGTCAGCAATAGCAATAATCCTGATCCTAGTTGCAGTGCTGACTCTGAGGCAGTAGCAGCAACAGCAGCAACATTATCTGCTGCCACAGACAATGAAGGGAAATGTGGAGGACAAGAAGAAAGAGTCCATTCTTCTCCACCTTTCCCCTTCTCTCTGAAGTCATCATGGGTGTGGGACTATTTTTCTGCTGGGGCAGGCACAGTACAGTCATCAGCAACAGCACTGTGCACAATTTATGACAAGTCAGTGAAAAGAGGAAAGGAGGGAACACACCTTGGCACAAGCACCCTCATATCATACATGAAACGCAGACACCATGACATTTACTCCAAACATGTTAAAGCCAAACACCCACCACAGAAATCAAGCACCGCTTTTGCTGCCCCTGACTCACCAGAAAGGCAACAAGAGGTGAGGCAGAGATCAAAGAGGAGGAGGAATAGTTTGTCTAGTCGTCCCTCATACGTCAAGTCCTCCATTCTCTTAATTAATTTTGTTGTTCTTTGCTGTACCCTCTCTAGTTCTAGTATATCCTTTTTCAGACCTGGTGCCCAAAACTGTACTGAATATTCGAGGTGAGGTCTTACCATTGATTTGTACAATGGCAAAATGACGTTATCCACTCTTGCTTTAATACCCCTTTTTATGCAAGACAGAATTTTGTTTGCTTTTGCTACTGCTATTTGACACTGGTCACTGTTTCCAAATTTATAGTTTACAAGGATACCCAGTTCTTTCTCTAGCAACGAGTCCCCTAAAATGATTCAATTAAGTTCATAAGTAGCCTTGGGATTATTTCTTCCCAGCTTGTCCAAGTATTTCCCCTTTTGATGCTAGAGACATCTTGACTGCAATACTTCTCTCACCAAATCTAGTACTATGCTATGTGACTTACACAGAAAGTAAAATAAGAGCAAATCTGGAGCAACCCAAATGTACCATGGGGGAGTACATTTAACTGATTAAAATGGAAGTTTTTAACCTGCTCCTCACTTTAGATGTCTGGAGCAAACCACCTGCACTACAGTGGACAAATAGAAAGTACCATTGATTGATGTTTAACTCTGTGAATGCTACAGAGGTTTCCAACACATTGCTCCACAATCCATTTGAGACTGCTAGCACAGAAGGGGTACAATCCCCATGAAAAGACCAAATTAAATCAATGGAAATTTGGGAACATTTTGTAAATCCCCACCATGGTATAATTGTTCTTCTCTTTGGAATATATTTTGCTTTCTACTAAGGTCCTATGTTTCCCATAAGTCATCTTAACCTTACTATGCTAGATGACACCTGGTTTAAAGAATGGCCATTTTACAATGGACTTGTCACCCTAAGATAAATTTGGTTAATATTATTGAAAAATAAATATTATCACTTACTGTGCTATGAGTGACTTTCATCAAAGCTCCCATATGAGAGCATTTCTGTGAGCTGTAACAGAACTAATTAACATATTGTGTAGGGAATTAGCATAAAGTGCCACATTTTGCTACCAAACCATAAAAGTTATGTTCTCAAACATTATTTTACAAAAACATGGCTAGAACATCATAGAGGCAGATTTTTCTTCTCTATAAGACAAAATAAACTTGTCTAATGTAGTAGGCCTATTTTAAAGGAACTGCCCATGTTCACAGTATTTGTGTCCATTTACCCCTTATCAAGTTTAAAAAAAACAAACATTGTATATAAGGTATAGTGTTTCTATGGCAGGGGTAACAACCTTTGGGTCTCCCACTGTTGGCTGGTTGGGATGATGGAAATTGTAGTCTCCAACAGCTGGAGTGCCGAAGGTTGCTACCTCTGTTGTATGGCATTCTGTTTGGTTACAACGGTTTCTTGATGTTTCCCCTTTTTGTGACTAACAATAAAATGGGATAAATAAAGAAGACTGATTTCTTGGATGTAGCTGTGGAGTGCATTTGCATATTCATGAACCTTTCAGTGCCAGCCCACCTTTCTACTGCGTTCAGGGAACCTTCACATGATCAGCTGGGATGAAGACAAAGGACATGCCAACCAGCCAATGTTATTCAGACTGACTGCTCAGAAACAGCTCAGATCACATCACATAGATATACAGTACATAGAAAACAAGACAGCAAGATGTTTCTCTTAGAGGCTGATTTAAGCAAATACACCATTGCAAGTAGTAGTTGTTATCACTGGGGTTCATCTTAAAGATTCCTACTGAAGCCTGTGAGAACATTTGTAGATAAATCCGGAGATAACATTATCAACTGTAGTGAAATAGGAATATTAAAAGGAAATATTGGAGCAATTCTGTGGCAAACCAACGGCTCCATGAGGAATAATGAGTTCTCATTTATTTAAATTGTGCTTTTACTCCAACAATGACCTCCAATTGATAGCTAAGCAAAGTGTTGGAGTCTTTTTTAGTATTTAAAGGGATAGTAATGTTTCACAAAAACAGCAGCTCCAATTAATCTTCATAGTATTTGAGCCATAGAGAGTGTTATTTCAATACTATCAGAGTTGTAGTTCAAGAGTAATTGAATGATAAAGTATCCCCCAACCGCCCTATACCTAGTGTACCACTGCTTACCTCAGATGTGGAATCTAGTTGCTTGACCAGACAGATCACAGCAAGGGACAGTCTTCTTGTGAGAGCAATGAAAACCCTGCTCCCCTTTGACAGGTTTTTCAGCTTTTTCCCTTATCTTAATTGAAGATTGTCCCTCTCTGCAATCTACCTGGGTACCTCGCTGCTGCTCTGAGGTGAGCAGCGTAATATCAGTAAAAGGGGCGGGAGGGGGATACCTTATCATTCAATTACTCTTTAACTACAACTCTGACAGGAATCTGTGAGATAAAAAAGTGATAACATTTATCACCTGCACTGCAATCTAGGCCTAAACCAAACTCACATATTGCACTTTTTTTTAAAACGAACAGACAATAGAAGCTTGTACTGGAACATATACCATTTTGATGTTGATGTATACTTTAAACTGGAGCACAGCTCTGAGGAAAAGGATACTTGCCTGTTATTTACATTTGTTTAATCACAATAATTCTGGTAAAATGTACAATGTCTACTCCAGAATAGTGAAAGAGGAGTGATTCTGGACAAAGCATCTACACTCTAGAGATTTAATAATATTACCCAGTGATTAAAATGAGCGTTTACCTCTTGGAATAATAGATAAGTCTCCAACCTCTCTAGCACTGAAAAGGTTAAAAGCCCAATTGTAATATCTAGCATGTAGTTGCTTTGTCTCAGAATTACTGTGGTTTGATACATTTAGTTTGCCCCATTATTTCACATTTCATAAGGCTTTATGTATGAAAGCAACCTGGAATGATTTGGGGTCAAACCAACTACACTAGAGGGAAGAAATAAACATTCCCAAAATTGCTATTAATTTAAATTGGATTTTTAACCCCTTGAATGCTAGTGAGGTCTCCAATGCGAGACCTCTCTAGCATTCAAGGGGTTAAAGTCCCTTTAAGATAAATGGGATTTTTTTTTTTGTCCTCTGGTGCAGATGGTTTATCCCAGAATTGCTCCAGTTTGCAGAAGACCCATAGTGTTCTGTATGAAGATTGTCAGCTGACATACATTTATTGGCACGCCTGCTCTGTATGCATTGCCTGCTGTGTATGCAGTGCCCCCCTCCAAGCTACTGATCAGTAGAGATCAATAGCGGCTATGCATGGGAGTAGTACTGATCCCCTGCTTCAGTCCTACCCCAACAACCGGGTAGGAGTGTGCTGGATCAGTGAACGCCTCCCAAATTGAAATGAAAGGCTTTCCCAATCCCTCCCACTTCTACCACTTGTTTGGTTAGGATGGAAGCAGGGGAGCTCTGTTGGCTCTATTGATTTCCCAGCTGAAGGAGGGGTCCTGATGCCCCACCACAAGGTCTGATTTTAAAAATATACTAAGAATTAAGAAAAAAAAAAACACATAAGGGTTAACCTCACAGGCTGAAGCTGTGCCACAAATGCCAAAAATGCTAGTATTAAATAAAATTGCCCTTTGACCCTTATATGACCCCTCTGTTTCCTCATAGGGGAAGAATAAATAAAAAATAAATAAAAGAACCTTTTGTGGACTCCCCAACACACCCTTGCCAGATTGCTTTGGAGTAACGGGTCTTAGAACTTATTCTAAAGAAGATAATTAAAGGGCATTTATACCCTAAGAGTAAGGTGGTTTTTAATTTGTTTCACATATTTACTTGTCTAGGTAGGTATCCTTTATAGAGCAGTTAGGTATATCTGTCTAAATATTTTCTGCATTACATCCACAGTTTCCTGTTGTGATCACTACTTAGACCTGCCACCAGAACCCATCTCCTCACAGCAAATAACAAAGAGTGATGGATTTCCCAAAAGGCAGAATAGGCAACTGCCTATTGCTCCAAATTTTGAGGGGTGCTAGAACTCTGATGGCCACACCCATATTTTGAATTGTGGGTGTGGCCAGAACAATCTCATTGTTCCTGCATCAGTTTTGTATCTCCTTACAGGCCACTATTTATCCATCTGAGTACCAGAGTAGTACACAACACATTGCAAAGCATTACGTTCCATCCTGTCACTCAAAGGTTTAACCCCGTGGTTGCAAGAGAGATCTCCAACACATTGCAAAACAAAGTGTTGGAGAACTCTCTAGCAACCAAGGGGTTAAAGGTTTTTTTCATTATTGCTTGTTATAGTCCAAGGGTACTTTCAGTGCCAGGAAACAGTGGATGGGACTAGGGTAGGGTAAATGAGGAGTGGGGGTGTTGTGTGATCTATGGAACTAAGGGCACCTAGTGTGCCTTGCTTAGGGGCACCTACAATATAAATCCAGCCCTGACAACAGACTTTAAAGGGGGAACTATCATCAAACTTAAACTGCCCCCAAATTCTTATTTCCATAGCAATATGCGTGTACATAATTGATTGCTGAGGGAGGGGCACAGAACCCATTACATTCTAGCCCTTCCACCCAATAAAGACACAAAACACCTGCTTGGGTGAGAAGAGGCCACAGCATTTATTAATTAACCAATAACAGTATGCCAGCCCCGGCAACAGGCTGGGGGCATGATCAAAACCCCACAACAAGAATCTCTGCCCACCTCGCTCCATTAGCTAGCAGGTGAGGGTCTCACTCCCCAAAGCCCTGATGGGCAAGTGCTATTTCTTCCTCAACTGGTGAGGACCCATCCGCCAAACACGATACTGCTGTGACAAAAGAAAAGGGGGAGGGACGGAGGGACACAACAAGTTGTCTTCTAACTCAATGGCTGCCACTCTAAGTGCAGACCTTAACGACAGCAGACTATAAGCATTGAGATGTATCCCACCCCCCCATTACTCTCTAGCCAATGAATATTCCCCATACTCCATTTAACTGCTCAGCATGTTGCCGTACCCCCAGCAGTCAAGCCCTCCCACTCCTTCGGTCCTGGAAGACTACCTTTATTTCGCTGGAACGTCCGTCATTAAATAGAACTTGGTTGGCAGGCAGCAGTGGGCAACAGCTCAGACAACTTGCCAAAAAGACATCTCTGAGTCTGTGCTGTCTGTCCCGAACACCTCCAGGATTGGTGAGTTGAATTCCTTGGTACCATAAGGCACCAGAAGGGACTGACGGTGCAGGTGCAGAGAGAGCCTATAGCAAGTTCCCTGCTGCTGCTGCCTGCCGAAAAAGTTCTATTTCTCAATAATGCTGGACTTATTCAGTAAAATATAAGTATGTATATGCATATTGCTAAGTTAATAAGGATTTGGGGGCAATTTAAATTTGATGATAGTGCCACTTTAACAGAAATTATCACAAACAGCTAGCAATGCACTACAAGAGTTCATATGCTGAAAATAAACTGTATATATGTTCCAGATTGTATGAAGAACATGTACCTATGCCAATCATTCTATCAAACTAAATAGGAGTCAGTTTTTTTTTCTAGGACATAGTTAATAGGCAGGTCTCTAATAAAGATGGTACCTGGGTGGGATTTCATTATTTGCATTCATGGGGTCAGAAGCTCCAATTAAATTATTGGGAATATGGAGAATTTTTTATTTGTTCCCTATAGCAAAGTTGTTTGCTCCAGAATTGCTCTGCTTCTACTTAGTACTTCAGCGTCAGTAAGGTATATGTGTATGATCAATCTGAGAGGCCATTTAAACAAATACATGAAAAGAGCAGAGTCCCACATAATGTATGACTGATATGTGCATAAACTAATATTATAGTAAGTAGTAAACAAAGTCCACCAGATGGCTGGATCCACCACTGTTTTCAACCAGCTTTATTTGCTGGAAGCACCAAGCAGAGGAGTGCTAATTACTGCACACTGTTGCTATGTGGTACGAACATGGCACAGACTGAGTTAGAATTAAGAAAAACAAGTGCATGAATTTATTAACAAAGCTTGTTTCTCATTTGTGGAAAAAGAAAAATAATCCTTAACCCCTTTCCCTGGTTTAACATATGGCTGGGCACTTTGCCCAGCTGTTTATCGATATGTTTTATTTTGGGTTTTTTTAGAGAGCTCTGTACTGTGATTTTGGATTTCTGCAGCATGTTTATTGCGATAATACTGTATGACTGGAGATATGGCTCTCAAAAATGTGCTGTGGGGAGACCCTTTTGTTTTAAATGAACCCCTTGTATTCTGGAGACAGCTATTTTACATTTATTAACATGCTTTGGAGATGTTTCTACAATTGAAGGTGTTAATAACAGAATAACCCTAAAAATTAACCCTTTTAGTGCCAGACCATTGGAATGTTTCTATCCTGGAAGCTGGAAACATTTTCAGCATATCCATCTGTTTATGTATGATTCCCATAGTAAACATGATAGAAAACTATACATTGTCCTTTACTTAACAAACTCAGATTTTTCATGGTGCCAAATGTGAAGTATATTTTGTTATGATGTCATAAATACATAAACTGTAACAAATTACTTATGTTGCTAATATCATACACTATGTATCAATGAACATTTATATTGATTGGGGCAGTTAATCCCGAGTGCAAGAATACCAAATATATTTAGTTTTACCTACATTCATGGCCTGCACAGATGCCTAATTACTGGAGCACAAAAGGGTATTTTCAACTTAATAAACTAAAAAAAGCACATGGTTCCAGGATAAAACTACCATAAAACAGCTCAATATCTATATAAAGTCATATATATTTCTTTAAAGGGATAGTAATGTTTCACAATAAAAGCAGCTCCATTAATCTTCATAGTATTTGGGCCGTGGAGACTGTTATTTCAATGCTGTCACAGCTGTATGAATGATAAAGTATCCCCCTCCCGCCCCTTGTACCTACTGTAAGCCACCTTCCCTCAGATGTGGAATCTGGTCCCTTGACCAGACAGATCACAGTAAGGAACATTCTTACTGTGAGCATAAGGAAAACCCTTCCCCCCTTGACAGGTTTTTCAGGTTTTTCCTTATGCTCACTGAAGCTCAGTCTGGGATCCGTCCGGACAGTCTTACTGAGGTGAGCAGTAGTACATCAGTAAAAGGGGTGAGAGTGGGACACTTTATCATTCAATTACTCTTGAACTACAACAGTGACAGTATTGAAATAAGTCTCCACGGCCCTAATACTATGAAGATTAACTGGAGCTGCTTTTATTGTGAAACATTACTATCCCTTTAAAGTAGACTAATGTACAAAAAAGAAAATGGCTGAAGTTTCTTCCTACATAAAATGATGACGAAAGTAAATGTTTTTAAATATAGAGGTTTTCAGAAAGGTCTCAGAAATGTATAGAAAAGTCACAATTTACTGTAAAACTTATCAAACAAACTTAGCATAACAAAAAATTGTAATATGGATGCCACATATCTCCTGAGTACACTGATAGCCAATATATAAAGGTGCACAAAGGTATGTCCTGTAATTTAAAAAAACTATGAAGTTTCCTACTTCATTAGCTACTGTGTTTTTTTGTGAGGATGGCACCCCTTTGAGATGGCATACTGTAGGGGATGCCAGAAGCACAAAACAACACCAACTACAATTTCTCATTTTTCTTACATGTTTTCAATGCCTGTACTAAAATGGTTGTAGCAATTTCAGGAAACAAAGACAAGTTAGACAAAGTAGATAATTTTGTAAAGAAGATAGCCTAGCACATAAAATGAGGGGTCACTTGGCTGCCTACCAATGCCCAGGGTGCACAAATGGCTTTTTACATTTCTGCTCCTTTAAATGTACTGAAATATTTGTACACTGGGAAATTTTCTTTCAGTATTCATAAGTTGTTGCTCTTCTGATAAAAATGGCACACATTGGTATAAACTAACAATCTGTTGTGGGTGCCAGAAGTACACAACTACACTAATTACAAACATAACTTGCATGTACTAATATTGATTTAACAACTACAGAAATCAAGAAACTTGATTCCTTTCTGTATGGTGCCTAAAACAAGAGGCCCCCAGCAAATGCTGGGTATGCTCATGCATTAAAATGCCCGTTTCATCCCACCCCACTTACTGCTCTACCTTGGCTCCATCTGACCTCCCAGTCTCGTCTTTACTCTGCTCATCCTCTGTTATTGCTTATCTTGTTCGTTTGGGAATTTATGTCTCTTAAACTCTTGAGTGTTCTCTCCTCCCTCCTTTCCATTCTTGGCAATTTGGAGTTCCTGCCTGGAACTGAGACTTCATCCTTCCTCAGATAGGGAAGGGGTGTTGGTCTGGTGGTTGCAGATGTGATGTCTGGGGACACGCTGGCATCCTTCAAGACCCTCCAGGCTAGATAGGATCTCCATTCCAATGACTTCTGGAAGTATTGTCAACTACATAGCTATCTTTCATCTTACTCCCGCAAATCTGCCATCCTGTGGGATCTGACTACCTTTGCATTGTTATGTTATTCTCCTGTCCTGGACACTGCTACTTCCTCTGTACCTCTCCAGCACTCCAATGACACATTGTATTCTCAACTAGCTGACCCTCCCACTGATTTCCAATGCCAACGCAATCTCTGGGACTCAGAACTTCTGGTATCGCTCCCTCTGGAATCCTGGAACTTAGCGACCAGACATTCACTATTCTGCTCCTGCAATGTCACCATGATGGAAGCTAATTACAAACTTCTGAGTTGGTGGTGTAGGTTCCCCTGTCTCCTGCATAGTTACTACCCCGCTGTATCACCTCTATGTTGGTGATGTGTTCAAGATATCGGTACCTTGGGTCATCTCTGGTGAGACTGTTCTAAAATCATTCCTTTCTGGCATCAGGTCATGGGGGAGATTTCTTCTACCTTAGGCTTATCCTTGAAATTTGACCCTTCTCTTCTCCTATTTTCAATTAATCTGTCCAGAGTTGTTCCCACCAAACCCCTCCGTCAACTAGTGTCCCATCTCCTTACTGCTGCCAGAATGTGTGTCCCTCTGTATTGGAAGTCGGAATTACCACCTTCCCCTGCAATGTGGAGAATGAAGGTTAATGATACCCTATTATTTGAAAAATGAACACACCTGCTCTCCAGGAGTAGTCCCTCCTTTGCAGATGTCTGGTCCCCATGGTTTTCTGTTTCTCAAAATACTGATCCAGAGCTTCTGATGGCCCCGGAAGCACTGAGAGACTGACAGGACTCTTTGCACGGCGTTATATTATACATCCTAGCGTTCCCGTCAGGTGCTTTAGTGAGAATCCTCTCACTTTTCTCGAGCGCATGTCCTTCTTCCCTTCCCACCTTTTCCCTTCTCTCTTTTTTCTTCCTTTCTCTTTTTCTCTTCCATTATCATACTAAGGCATGCTTGCCCTCTTCATTCTTTGCTAGGTTATCAGTTGCACTTACCTTTCTCCTGTGTTATGCCCTCTAATTCGAAGGGGACCTGTCTAATACAACATAGCTATCTATATATCTAAATGTTGTTTTGATGATGTTTATTGTATCGCTGGCCTCTGCGTAGGCCTTTACTGTTTTCTTTGCGGTTGTTTTCTGTTTCCTCTTTTGAAGTTGTCAGACTTACATTCTACGATTCTTGATCTGTACTTCTTTTATTTCCTAATAAAACTTTTTAAAAAAATACCGCTGTTTCATATAATTTATTTTTCCCTACTTATATATTTATTTAGGTACTTGCAGTTCACCTTCAGTGAGTGATCCCATAAATTCATTGTATGAAATCTCAGCTCAGCTGATCACCAGGTAGGCAAACAGGGCACGCCAATGATTGTAATAAAAAATATCTATTAATACCATTAAAATGTCAAAAATCTGGCATTTCATTGGCATTGTGTTACATTAATGACGACTACGCATCAAGCTAGTATATCAAGCTGACAGTTACAGACCCTGTATTCTCAGAGGAATACGGTAATGGAGTGCAACACATGACATCACTTATTTTAAGTTACTTTTTTCTACAAAAAGGACAGCATGTCAACTGTTAGCATTTTGGCAAATTTGCCATTTCACAGGCATACTTTTTGTGTAACTTTAGTGTTTTGACAAAGGACTAGTGGAGGTTGAGGTGATGGTGGGGGAGAGTATTGGGACTGTACGAATAAGAGTCATATTCCGCTGACAGCAATGGGAGTACAACAAAAGAATCAAGGGGAGTTCAGCTGCTGCATCTCACAAATGTAATGAATGGCAACAACTTACCACAATAGCTATTCGTTTGTGAGATCCAACAGTTGAGCACCCCTTGATTATTTTTGTTGTATGTTTCTTACCTTTCAAGGGAACTCTGAGGCTTATAGATGGCTGCAATAGAAAAAGTCTATATTTGGATCCATATTGAAGAGAGCTGAGCGAAGGCAGAAGGATCTTTCTCAGGCACTTAATGTCACTTAGACATTGAAGTAACTAAATTCCATGAGTGTAAGCATTGGCTGATGACCAGGATGTTTGTGCATTTTTAGCCATGTTTACTTGTCCAGAGCTTTCAGATGATCTCTCAAATTCATAAACAAGCGTGATGTTCATTTTCAGTTGTAGAAGACTATGCCTATTCCTAGCAGCTAATTTTTGGGCCAAATCATCATCCCTCACACTCTGCATTTTGTCTGTATCTGAAGAGGAAACTGGAGGGATGTCATCATCATCATCATTAATAATTAGATCAGCAAGAGCATCAAAAGAAGCTTATCAACTTCCTCCCCATCCTGGATATTTTCTTATTCTTACAGGTATTTTAAAGCCTGCAATATTTTATTTTCACCTTCCCCTTAGGTGAAGTTATAGAAGACTGACCACTAGTTTGCATCAGGGTGTTACTGTCACTGCTTCATCCTCCTATGCTATGACAACAAAACTAGAATGTGACTCCTCGTTGTCCTTAGGTTTAGTACTTCTACTGGTGGTGGATCTTTTCAAATCATTTTTTATATCATCACTTACTGCACAAACTGAAGCAACCACTACCACAGTCAATTACTTTCACTATTACTTATATACCTCCTCCTACTCCTTTGTCTCTGCCTATGTTACCTATCAAAGACACTATCAGTGTAATTTTTGGTGTCACTTTCAATGTTACACTCACACTCCCTTCAACTCCAGCTCTCCTTCTTTTCCTGTCTGTCTCTACACTGCTAGCTAGCTCCTGTCACAATTATTTTTTTTCTCCCAAGGACTGCAGTGTTAGTTTTTACAGTACAGGATATAATTTTGTTAGCTCGATATCATCACCAGTGTCACCGCTTGCCTTTGTCTGCCACTCCCCTGGCCGCATCTCTCTCACGGCGGCTGTGGCGATTCTTCGGGTCCGCAGCTCTGTCGGGCCGCGCATGCGCAGTGAACGTCTGCCTTCAGGCTGGCAGGTGCGCATGCGTCCGGACTGGGTTCCCATTCCTCCAGCCCCTCCAATCAGCAATTCAGCCCCTAGCGAGCCTCTCTCACTGTTTCTTCCATTGGCTGCCTCCTGTATTTAAACGGGCTACCCCAGGCTTAGGGTGCCCGTTCCATTGAACTTGCTGAAGGCTTTGTTCTGGGCTCCTGAGCTATTCTAGCTCCTGCTGCTGAACTTTCTGATCCGTGCTCCTGGTTTGACCCTTTGCTCCGCCTTACTACGCCTGATCCGTGCTCCTGGTTTGACCCTTTGCTCCGCCTGACTACGCCTGATCCGTGCTCCTGGTTTGACCCTTGGCTCCGTTTGACCTTACCTACTGGTTCAACCCTTAGCTTCTCCGAACAACTCCTGTCCCTCTCAGCTCTGTATCTAGTCTGTCTTGCCAGCCTGGTTTCCAACGGTTCCCAGGTACTCCATCCTGGTTGCACCCCGGCTCAACCAGGGTGGAACAATCTGGTTTCGCGACCAGCACCTCTAACCAGCTTCGGCTGCAGCAAGGGAGTGCCTGGCACACCGTCACTGCTCACCAGCTATGTACTCCAGCTCTGCACGCTAGCATCAGTACCAGTGCCGGCACACACACGGTTTCCTACCCACCGTGTGCGTGACAACCAGCTTGCAATGAAAATATCTGTTTTGAGGCAAAAAGTTTCACACATCACTAACAGAAAGCTAAGCATTTGGTTTGGACAATTATTCCTAGATCTCTACTGGTTTCAATAGCTTCTTATTTGGTCAGGAGGCATAACATCATTGTAACAACTTGGTTATCCTTTTCATTATTCTTTTACATTGGATTGGATTGTGACATTTAAAATTTATAAACACAGAACTTTAATTTTGTGATTATATATTTAATTAACCTCCACTCGGTTTTAAACTTCAGAAGAGCAAAACATAGGTCAAATTTGCATGGATACTAACACCTCCTAATAATAACCCCCCTCACTTACCTTTCTATAGCCAGAAACCCTAATGGCCCCAATGTATTTTGCCCATTTACTTTTGCTCAAGAGTTAACATCTTCAATCAGTCCTGGTTGTCATGTCCATTGAAGCAGAAATTATAGTTGCTGACATCACCACAGGACCCCAACCTCTGTATATGGCAATCTTACTATGCAATGCGTTGTGCATCCATGTGGTCCTATGGTTAAGTAGGCTTGTGAAATTTGTCTGCATCAGCTTCCCTGTTTGCTCTTAGGATGTGAATGGTACCATAAGATTCTACCTTCAAATACAATGGGGATGAGGAACATTTCATCACATTGTAGTAGTGCAGAGTCTGATGACACATGGTACTATTATAATGAGACTTAAAGATAGGTTAATTTATGGCTAGTTCAACAGAAATGCATATTTTAATTACCTGAAAACTGAAATAAACATGTCTTAAGGTAAGGTGACAAGTCCACTTTAATGGAAACCCTTAACATTTCACTGCTTTTATTTGTCAAAATCTTTTTGGTGGATTTCTTTAACCTTTTGAGTGCCAGAAAGGTATCCAGTGCATTGCATTTCAATGCGTAGGGTGCTTCTCTACTCAAAGGGTTAATGCTGTATATATTTTAACTGCTCAAAATGGAGGAAACAAGGCAAAACTGTAACACAGCCACATAAGCTGTTAAAAAAGACAGACTTGCTTACTATAAAAAATGGAGAAAAAATTATCAATACACTCTAATATAGAGGTGGCTCAGCTGGCCCCAGGTCAAAACATAATATGCAGGTATCCTGTATACTGTATAGCAGCTAGAAATTTTTCATCATTGGATCCTCTTAAATCATGACTTGAGCACTATACCTGGCAAACCATTTAACCCTCTGAGGGTCTGAGGTGTCTCCAACAAATTGAAAATTCATAAACATGACTGTATATGAACAGCTGATCCAAGATGAAAAAGGCAACATTTCCCCTTAGGTCAAGTAGGCAACGGTTTAAACCCCCCCCACCATTTTGAGGGGCATCTGAGCTGTGCTGGCTACACCGGCATTCTGAATTGTGGGTGTGGCCAGAGCATTCTCATTATCCCTGCAATGTTTTTTTTTCCATTGTATGTTGAACTAACCATAATACGCATGTATGTTGAATTAGCCATGAACAAACAATGCATTTATGGAGCAATCTGTTGAAGATTATTCTAGAAATCAAGAGGTTAAATCTGTTTTTGTTCTACCTTGTTATAGGCAAGGGTATTTGCTTTGACAGGAAACAGTGGATGGGACTGGTGGGTGGGGTTATGTGGCAAAGAGCAGAGCTAAGGGCACCTAGAGTGTCTTGCCTATGGTCTTTTGGGGAGAAAATCTAGCCCTGACTATGAACCACTATCTCAAACCACTATCTCAAACATTTGCTCCAAATAAGATCCCGAGCCCAGTATTATTCACTGCACGTGTGCTAATTCCATGTAGATGTGAAGACCTCTTGCAGCTTACATGTAATTTGCCTGTAGGTCCTTTCATTGGGACATACAGGAGGGTCCAAACACTATAATTTAAATACTTATTGGAAACAATTATCTTAAGTACAAAATAAAGAACAACATTACTAGTTTTTTTACAGATAACTAACATAAAAAACATAAATAAATATATATTAATCCCTTAAGGACCAGTTACATGTCAGGACCATCACTGCTGTCCTTGGTTCTGGCACGTCACATGGTTTTACTCACAGGGTTCCTGCAAGAGCGCTGTGAGTATTAACGTGGGTCTGAAATTGACCTTTCCAAGACCGGAGCAGTCACTATCAGACCCCCACTTGGAGCGCCGGCACAAGTAATCAGTCAAGTGTGCCAGGGCTCTGAAGTCTTCAATTTAGTCCTTGAAGGGATACCAACCCCAGGACCACTGGTCCTTCAGGGGTTAAAAAAGCTCATTGTTTTTCCTAAAGAAATAGCAGATTTATAAGCTTAGAACAATCCTTCTACAGGCACCCCCAGGGCTTCTCTTCTACATAAATGCTGTTGTGAGCTCCTTAAAGGAAGCTGATGATTCTTACTGACTGCTTTGATATCACAACTACCCGCAGAGCCAGTAGGAATGAGTGTGCCCCTATTAGCTTCAGTTCTTGCAGAAGATGAAGCTGGTTCTGGACCTATAAAAAAGACCTGGATGTCTATGTTACTGTCAGAGGTGGAAGTAGTGGTAAAATGACCAATTACAAATATATATATATATATATATATATATATATATATATATATTTTTTTTTTTTTTTTTTTTTTTTGATTATTATTTTTTTTTTATTAAATGTTATTTGATTCTGCTCTCTTTTTTTTCTCTATAGTTATTCAACAATTCTTCTTTCCTAAAGACTGAATCTTAAAAAAAACTAATTGTTTCTAAACTGCATTTTCCATGAACTTTCTTCATTGGTTAAATTATTCTATCTTATCCAGTTTTATTACTCTTTTTATATGAAGATTTTTATATTGTATCATACATTCTATAGGGAAATGTGTATTCTCAGTGATCCATGGTTTCTTTTTGGTTAAATTGGATGAAACATATTTAGTGATTCAAAACGACATTGTGGAAAAGCTGCTTCTATTTTTTATTAACATAGGGGTTCTCAGTCTTCATAACACCTCCAGCCCTGGAGACCATCAGGATCTCCTCACATGAGCAAACTTGGCTTGATCTATTAAGTATGCACTGACTAATCCAACTGTGATCACATAAAATCTTTATTTTTACACTTGTAATGTTGGAGTCCATTCTTAAATACATATTTAGGGATGGACAAATGTTTTCACCTTAAAGAGTAAATAGGAAGAAAATGCTACTTCCGTATGTAAAATTTCCTGTGAAAACTTGCTTTTTACTACTGTTTGCTGCCTTTGTCATTGCATTGATATGAATTTTAAGAATGCATACCCCTATGTGGAGAGTTTCCCATGAGTTCCTGCCATGCTAATATAAAATGGGTGTCATGTTCTTGATTTTTGTCAGTCTGTGTTTTGGAAAGAGACAGAAATCAAATGTATTTTAATGTTAGAGACAGTAGGCAATGATAATGGAGCTGGAGTTCATTTTTTGAATTCTTGGAGGTCACCAAGTTGTTCTCTGTGTGTGCGGAGTGTGCAGGGAGGAAGGACAGTTAATCAGTTGAGCAAGTGATCCAAGGGTCTACATGAGCTGGCTAAGCCAATTGTTTGTGGTTGGAGGGAGAGTCTGTGTGTGTGTGTGTGTGTCTGTGTGTGTGTTTGTGTGATTTCCTTAAATGCAGTCAGTGACAGACAAAAAAAAACATAAAAAAAACCCTTTTGACTGCTTTGTGACAGAGATAGGCAGAAAACTTAACTTGAACTGTGACTGAGACCTACAGTGACAGATACTAGACAGATACATATATATTTTGTTATTTTGAGATGGACAAGACATCACACTACATTCAAACAATTCTGTTGTGTAATTTATGGTAAAATCAACACTACTCATTATGTCTATTAAAGGTGCTAGGGATCAGGGTAAGGGGAAAAGAGTAGGACGTATGGACGTGGTAGTAAAGTGGTACTCCAAAAACTGACTGCGGCCATTGGGACTGTTATTTGTGCAATAAATTGTGACACTCCTTCTCCACCTGAAGAGGCTGTTTTTAAAAGTGAAATGAAAAGTTCCACCACCACCCCCATTACCACCAGTATTAGTACTAAACCTTTTAAAAACAGTTAAGATCACTATGAGGTAGTGTTGCTGCCATAGCACAGGAGCATTTTGCAGTTAAAAGGATAGTAATTAGTGATGAGCGAGCACCCCAATGCTCGGGTGTTCGGGTGCTCTGACCGAGCGCCCCCGGAGGCTCGAGTGCTCGGCCGAGCACCCGAGCCCCATTGAAGTCAATGGGAGGACTCGAGCAGTACACCAGGCACCCCCTGCTCTGATGAGGGGAGGGTGCCTGGTCCATAGGAAAAGGGCAGAAAAGGATGGAAACACCACAGAAATGGTTCAGGGACAGCATAGGGAGGATGTCTGGATGCATCTTGGACTCCAACATCGCTGCTGGGAACGATCTTTCACCCGTAGTACGCCATTTTTACAGACTGACCGTAAAACACACAAAAAGGAAAATAAAAACGACTTTAGGCGAAAAATTGTTACCAAACAGTATTTGCTGTATATTTACTTGTATATCATCTGCAAATTCTCCCAAAAATTTCCTCGATTTTTCTGAACTGAGGCCATGATTAAGAGGGAAACGTGCGCAGAGGCAAATTCTCCCAAAAATTTCCTCGATTTTTCTGAACTGGGGCCATGATTAAGAGGGAAACGTGCGCTGAGCCGACCATCTAAAACATTATGGGTGAGGGTCTGCTGCGGAGCTGACCATCCTAAACATTATATGCGAAGGCCCGCTAGTGAGCTGACGCTATAAAACATTATATGAGAGGGCCCGCTAGAGAGCTGACCCAATAAAACATTATATGAGAAGACCCGCTGGTGAGCTGACCTATATAAAAATTGTCAAACAGGGCCCGCTGGTGAGCTGGCCCTATATAAAAATTATATCACAGGGCCCGCTGGTGAGCTGGCCCTATATAAAAATTATATCACAGGGCATATGGAAGAGGAGGAGGAGGATGAGAAGATTAAGAGTCAACCATATACCCGGTTTTTGGGTGGAAGGGGTGAATGGGAATACAGAGTATTCCCATCATTGTAAATAACATATATAAAGTGAGTTTATGTTCCCCCGGGGCTTTCCTCCAGTGGAGTGGAGAAGTCAGGGGAAATCCAGGCCTTGTTCATTTTTATAAGTGTCAACCTATCAGCATTGTCGGTGGAAAGGCGGATACGCTTATCTGTTATGATGCCACCAGCAGCACTAAATACCCGCTCAGACAGAACGCTGGCGGCAGGGCAGGCCAGCACCTCCAAGGCGTAGAGTGCCAGTTCATACCACGTGTCCAGCTTGGACACCCAGTAGTTGTAAGGCACAGAGGGATCATTGAGGACGCTGACACGGTCTGCTACGTACTCCTTCACCATCTTCCAAAACTTTTCCCTCCTTGTGACACTAGGCTGCGCATCAGGGTGAGGGTGCTGGCGGGGTGTCATGAAGGTGTCCCACGCCTTGGAGAGTGTTGCCCTGCCTTTCTCGGAACTGCTGTGTGCTCCCCTTTTCTCCCCTTCTCGGTTGGCCAAGGTAGCACGTACTCTGCCGCCAGCGTTGTCAGATGGAAAATTTTGGAGCAATTTTTCAACAAGAACCTTCTGGTATTGCATCATTTTGCTCCTCTCCACCGGAGGAATGAGAGATGAGAAATTCTCTTTGTAGCGGGGGTCCAGAAGGGTGAACACCCAGTAATCCGTGTTGTCTAAAATGCGTATAACGCGTGGGTCACGGGAAAGGCAGCCTAACATAAAGTCAGCCATGTGTGCCAGAGTACCAACAGTCAAGATTTCGCTGTCCTCACCAGGAGGATGACTCTCAATCTCCTCATCCTCTTCCTCCTCTTCTGCCCACCCACGCTGAAGAGATGGAACTAAAGTTCCATGGCTACCCTCTGTAGCGGAGGCAACCGTGTCTTCCTCCTCCTCCTCCTCCGCCTCCTCCAATTGTCGCTGAGAAGACGAAGTGAGGGTGCTCTGGCTATCACCTTGTGTAAGCTCTTCCTCCCGCATTTCCACCTCTTCCACATGCAAAGCGTCAGTTTTAATTGTGAGCAGCGAGCGTTTCAGTAGACACAGAAGTGGGATGGTTACACTGATAATAGCGTTATCGCCGCTCACCATGTGTGTCGATTCCTCAAAATTGCGTAAAACCTCACAGAGGTCTGACATCCATTCCCACTCCTCACTTCTGATTACAGGAAGTTGAACGGAGAGGCGACGACCGTGTAACAGCTAGTACTCCACTACTGCCCTCTGCTGCTCACAAAGCCGGGCCAACATGTGGAAGGTGGAGTTCCAGCGCGTGCTCACGTCACACAGCAGCCGGTGAGCTGGCAATTGTAAGCGCTGCTGCAGCTTCAACAGGCCGGCCGAAGCTGTAGATGACTTACGGAAATGTGCACACACGCGGCGCACCTTGGTCAAGAGATCATGCACATTGGGGTAGGTTTTTAGAAATCGCTGAACCACTAAATTAAATACATGCGCTAGGCATGGTACGTGTGTGAGCTTGCCGAGCTCCAAAGCCGCCACCAAGTTACGCCCATTATCACACACAACCATGCCTGGTTGCAGGTTGAGTGGCGAGAGCCACTACTCGGTCTGGTGACTAATCCCCTGCAACAGCTCTGAGGCCGTGTGCTGTTTGTCCCCAAGGCAGATCAGCTTCAGCACGGCCTGTTGACGCTTCCCCACTGCAGTGCTACACTGCTTCCAGCTACTGGCTGATGGGGGAGTGGCGCTGCGTGTAGAGAATTCGGAGGTGGAAACGGAGGAGGAGGAGCCAATAACGTAGGTGCTGGCGGAAACCCTGATGGAGGTAGGGCCCGCAATCCTCGGCGTGGGTAGCACCCGTGCCATACCAGGGTCCGAGTCGCTCCCAGCCTCCACGACATTCACCCAGTGTGCCGTCAGGGAAATGTAGCGTCCCTGGCCACAAGCACTTGTCCATGTGTCAGTCGTTAAGTGGACCTTCCCAGTAACTGCGTTGGTCAGGGCACGGGTGATGTTACGGGACACATGGTGGTGTAAGGCGGGGACGGCACACCGGGAAAAGTAGTGGCGGCTGGGGACCGCGTACCGAGGGACAGCTGCTGCCATCAGGCTGCGGAAGGACTCAGTCTCCACAAGCCTAAATGGCAGCATTTCGATGGCCAGTAATTTGGAAAGGTGTGAGGTTAGTGCTATGGCCTGTGGGTGGGTGGCTGGGTACTTTCTCTTGCGCTCAAATGCCTGGGGTAACGACATTTGGACGCTGTGCTGGGACAGGGAAGTGGATGTGGTCGCTGATGGTGCTTCAGATGGTACAGGTGCAGGGCGGGAGGTATGCGGGCCTGCGCCTTCGACAGGCGATTGGCCGGCACCGAAAACAGGGGAAGAGGAGGCAGTGGTGTGGCCTGCAGACACAGATGGGCGATCCAGGCGTTCCTCCCACTTACTACGGTGCTTGGATGCCATGTGTCGGATCATGCTGGTGGTGGTGAGGTTTCTAGTGTTCATGCCTCGGCTCATTCTGGTGTGGCACAGGTTGCAAACTACAATTCTTTTGTCGTCCGCACTTTCCTTAAAAAAACGCCATACCGCGGAACACCTACCCCTTGGCAAGGTAGATTTACGCAAGGGGGTGCTCCGTGGAACATTTGCGGGCCGGTTTGGTGCGGTCCGCCTTCTTTCTGTAGCCACACCACTGCCTCTTCCAGCCTGTTGCGGTGCTGCAGATGGCTCACCCTCAGGACTGCTGTCATCGCTCGGCTCTACACCTTCCCAGGTGGGGTCAGTCACCTCATCGTCCACCAAGTCCTCCTCCACTTCCTCACTCTGATCATCCTCCTCATGTCTTGATCCCACCACATACTCAGTCATTGACAACTGTATAACATCCTCCTCAACAAGGTCTTGAGACAGTAATAGTGGTTGATTTAATGGCAACTGTGTCTCATCATCATCATCATCCACTACTTCCTTTGACCTTAAATGCCGTTCACATCTGTCATCTTCTTGTGATTGGGTACCCTCTAGAGGTTGTGAATCAGGGCACAAGATGTCATGTTCCTCTGCAAGCGTGCTTGGAGAGAGGGTCAAATGAAGGATTGGTGATGAGACGAGCTCCTCACTATATCCCAGTGTGGGATCACTTCTTTGACCAGACCGTGTATGGTGGGAGGAAGGATGATCAGAGTGAGGATTATGTTGACCAGACTCTTGGCTACTGAGAGTGGACTTGGTGGAAGACAGGGTGGTGCTTAACCGACTGGAAGCAGTATCAGCTGACATCCAACCGACCACCTATTCGCAGTGGTCGGACCTCGAGAGTGATGTCCTGCGACGCCCTGTAAAATGAGACATGAAGCTAGGTATGGTGGATGTCTTTCTTTCTTTCTTGTGCTCTGGCACCAGGCACAGTTTCTCCGCGTCCTGACCCGCGCCCTGAACTATCAGGATCACGTCCACTTCCCCGTCCCTTTTTACCCGCCTTCTTCATCTTACACGGAATATGTGACTTTGATATTTGAGTTTGAAGACTTAACAGTATTTCTTCCTATTCTGCAACTGTGCAGAGTACACAGAATAGGCTGCTAAACTGCGGTGACGCACACTGAATGGAATATGTGACTTTGATATTTTAGTTTGAAGACTTAACAGTATTTCTTCCTATTCTGCAACTGTGCAGAGTACACAGAATAGGCTGCTAAACTGCTGTGACGCACACTGAATGGAATATGTGACTTTGATATTTTAGTTTGAAGACTTAACAGTATTTCTTCCTATTCTGCAACTGTGCAGAGTACACAGAATAGGCTGCTAAACTGCGGCGAAGCACACTGAATGGAATATGTGACTTTGATATTTTAGTTTGAAGACTTAACAGTATTTCTTCCTATTCTGCAACTGTGCAGAGTACACAGAATAGGCTGCTAAACTGCGGCGAAGCACACTGAATGGAATATGTGACTTTGATATTTTAGTTTGAAGACTTAACAGTATTTCTTCCTATTCTGCAACTGTGCAGAGTACACAGAATAGGCTGCTAAACTGCGGTGACGCACACTGAATGGAATATGTGACTTTGATATTTTAGTTTGAAGACTTAACAGTATTTCTTCCTATTCTGCAACTGTGCAGAGTACACAGAATAGGCTGCTAAACTGCGGTGACGCACACTGAATGGAATATGTGACTTTGATATTTTAGTTTGAAGACTTAACAGTATTTCTTCCTATTCTGCAACTGTGCAGAGTACACAGAATAGGCTGCTAAACTGCGGCGAAGCACACTGAATGGAATATGTGACTTTGATATTTTAGTTTGAAGACTTAACAGTATTTCTTCCTATTCTGCAACTGTGCAGAGTACACAGAATAGGCTGCTAAACTGCGGCGAAGCACACTGAATGGAATATGTGACTTTGATATTTTAGTTTGAAGACTTAACAGTATTTCTTCCTATTCTGCAACTGTGCAGAGTACACAGAATAGGCTGCTAAACTGCGGTGACGCACACTGAATGGAATATGTGACTTTGATATTTTAGTTTGAAGACTTAACAGTATTTCTTCCTATTCTGCAACTGTGCAGAGTACACAGAATAGGCTGCTAAACTGCGGTGACGCACACTGAATGGAATATGTGACTTTGATATTTTAGTTTGAAGATTTAACAGTATTTCTTCCTATTCTGCAACTGTGCAGAGTACACAGAATAGGCTGCTAAACTGTGGCGAAGCACACTGAATGGAATATGTGACTTTGATATTTTAGTTTGAAGACTTAACAGTATTTCTTCCTATTCTGCAACTGTGCAGAGTACACAGAATGTGCTGCTAAACTGCGGCGAAGCACACTGAATGGAATATGTGACTTTGATATTTTAGTTTGAAGACTTAACAGTATTTCTTCCTATTCTGCAACTGTGCAGAGTACACAGAATATGCTGCTAAACTGCGGTGACGCACACTGAATGGAATATGTGACTTTGATATTTTAGTTTGAAGACTTAACAGTATTTCTTCCTATTCTGCAACTGTGCAGAGTACACAGAATAGGCTGCTAAACTGCGGTGACGCACACTGAATGGAATATGTGACTTTGATATTTGAGTTTGAAGACTTAACAGTATTTCTTCCTATTCTGCAACTGTGCAGAGTACACAGAATATGCTGCTAAACTGCGGTGACGCACACTGAATGGAATATGTGACTTTGATATTTTAGTTTGAAGACTTAACAGAATGTGCTCTAATCTGCAACTTTGCACACTAAACAGAATGTGCTCTAATCTGCAACTTTGCACACTAAACAGAATGTGCTCTAATCTGCAACTTTGCACACTAAACAGAATGTGCTCTAATCTGCAACTTTGCACACTAAACAGAATGTGCTCTAATCTGCAACTTTGCACACTAAACAGAATATATGAAATTTTTTTTGTTTTGTTTTTTTCCCCCCACACAAAATAAACTGCTGCCCCCACACACAGTAGTCCTAAAAAGGACTTTTGGTTCTTTTTTTTTCACAAATTTGCTTTTTTTCTCCCTACACTGACTTTCCCTTCCTATCCTCATCTCTCCCTGGCTAAGACTGAGCCGAACTCGCTGGTCAGGTGCTATACAGCACCCGACCACGGGTTCTGGCCAGCCAATCAGTGTAATGCCAGCAGCCAACATGGCGAACATGGCGGGCGAGCACATGCGGTACTCGTACGAGTACCGCCATGTGCCGAGCAGAGCGATGCTCGAGCCGATCCGAGCATCGGCCGAGCATGCTCGCTCAACACTAATAGTAATGTTTCACAAAAACAGCAGCTCCAATAAATCGTCATAGTATTTGGGCCATGGAGAGTATTATTTCAATACTGTCAGAGTTGTAGTTCAAGTGTAATTGAATGATAAAATTTCCCACTCCTCCTTTTACCTAGTGTAAGCCACCTTCCCTCAGATGTGGAATCTGGTCTTGAGACCAGACAGCTCACAGCAATGGACAATCTTCTTACTGTGAGAGCAATGAAAGCCCTGCCTCCCTTGACAAGTTTTTCAAGTTTTTCCCTTATGCTAATTGAAGATTGTCCCTCTCTGCGATCCACCTGGACACCACTTTGCTGCTCTGAGCTGATCAGTAAAAGGGGAGGGAGGGGATACTTTATCATTCAATTACTCTTGAACTATAAATCTGACAGTATTGAAATAACACTCTCATGGCCCAAATACTATGAAGATTAATTGGAGCTGCTTTTATTGTGAAACATTACTATCCCTTTAAACCATCTGCAGCTTCTGGCCTTGACAATAACACCCATCCACAGATTAGTGGTGAATGCTCTGTAAATCTCTATAAGAGATAAAGTAAAAAGAAACTGAGAGTTCCAGAAAGCCTAGGAAAACATGAAAGCAGTGGGAAGGAAGTGGGGGGCAGTGCTAATGATGACCGAATTATTGATGATGATATTGATCTGGAATATATCCACTTTCCTTCTCTTCTTCTGATATAGATGAAGTGGCAATGATGACATTGCCATAACAATAGCTGAAAGGAAAAGGCCCAATCTTCCACTTCTGAAAAGGAGCAGACAAGTAAAGATGTCTAGAAATACAGTCATCGTGTCAGTTATCATCAGCAGCAGCATCACCCCCACTTCCAAATCTAACCATGACCCAGTAACCACAATTTTGAATAGGCAACAGTACAGGGCATCATCAACATCCATAACCCTAGCTATGATGAGTGCTTCTTCTGCTCTTGGAAGTGCAGCATCATTGATACCTACTGCTTGTACAATTGCAACATCTATACCCTTTGGTAGCAGTAGTCCCTCAAGAACGCCTCAGTCTATGAAATGTTCTGTTTGTTGCCAACCCACACTTACTGAGTTCTTAGAAACAAGTCAAAAACTACATTCTCTCAAAGTCAAATAGCAAACTTGCCAACATTTTGGTGGTTAACATGCTGCCCTTTTATTTGTTGAAAACAGACTCTTTAAAAAACTGATGTCATGTGTTACACCCCACTGGAATATCCCAACCTGCTGTTATTTTTCAAAGATGGCTGTGCCAGATTTGTAAAAGAAGATGGTTAATATTGTAGGCAAAGGACAAAGAAGTCAGCCTGTTAACACTTTTTCCAAGGTATATGTTGCTGTTGGACTTAGCCTGCTAACAACATATACTTACAGCTGCTAAGAACGAATGAGCAGCAGTAGTATTCCAAGACATTGCCAGTTTTCAGTGAAAATTCCTGTAGGAAAATAAAATGCTTTTCACCAATCCTTATTTATATTACTGTTGCCTGTTTTCAACAAAATTTCTGCTAAACACATTTCCATATATTTAGTATATTCTCACTTTAAATGCATGCCACTATCTCATTATTTAGAATGAATTTGTAGGTTTTATGCCCATTGTTTTTCACTTAGGTTAAGGAAGAATTCTATATTGTTCCAAAGATTGGATTTATACCTCGGACTCCATGGCAAAGACACCATGTATGTCCATAGCCACACCCATGGCTACTTCCCCATTCATCACTTGACTCCACCCCCAGCCCCATCCACTGTTGTCTATGGGGTGGCTCTCACATATGGAATCATGGGGTCCAACCACCATGCTGACTGGCATAGAAACATACTGTAATGCTGTGAGGGATTGATAGAAACTCATTCCCATGTCAAATTTTTTACCCTTTGCATAGTTCTGTTAGTCAATTGGAGTACATCGTAAGACAGAAACACAATTGAGTAGTCAACCATCAGTAGATATTTTATTCACTATCCCCAGTGCTCTTTTCCCTAAGTCCCTGGCAGAGGCTAGGGAATCATAGTGCGAACTGGAGATAATGAATACAATTCCTACAGAAAGTTGGTTGCACATGAATGTTTAAATCATGTGATACACTGCAGATGGTTAATAGAGCTATGCAAAGGGAAAAAGGTTAGACACAGGGATTAGTCTCTGTCATCCCCTCTTTCAATTGAGAGTCCACACACCACACCTACCATGAAAATGAACATGGGCACAGGCTGCACATGATTTTAGTGGTTGCACTATGCACAGCTGTCCCAGAAAAGTTCAACATTTGCCTGTCTGTTTCACCTGGGTTCCTCATCCTGCTTCTGATCAAGGTAAGGACATTAATTTTTTACTGGTGCTATCTATTTTGAGAGTTAAATGTATCCTGTTTTTCTTGTGTAAATTGAATGTATGTTTCTCTTCTCTATTTTAATGGTTATTCATGAGTCTACTAATAACACAAACACATTTGTGTATAGATTCTTAGGGGTTAAAAATATGAGAATATATGTATCTGTGTGTTCATGGGCTGCATGGTGTATGGCTGTCTAACTTCGAGGATACTAGATACATCAATGTATTTGTCTTTTGCCATCCTAGAGGTTAAAATTATGATGATATGCAGACTGGGTGTGTGCATGGCTGTGTGTGTGTGTGTGTGATTTGTATGAGGAATAGAAAAAAAATGGGGACTGTACAAAGGAAAATCACCTCTACAAATGTGAAAAGAGCTGATACAGATAGAGCTGTAGCTATAAAACAAATGTATCATGTCTACTACAAAAAATATTCCGTGGAGATCCCAACACCTAAGAAGCATTAGAGTGGCCACTGTCTCACATGCATTGGAAACCTCACTAGTATCAACAGGGTTAGATGGTAATGCAGATCCATAATCTGGACGTCGCCCGCATAACTAAGACTTCTACTATCAAAAATTTGCACTCTAAATTCCCTACTCTGTCTAATGAGAAATTCAACCCCGAATGTTCTATGGATTAACTATTTGAGGGCCAGGGGTGTGTGTAACGCATTGTAGAGCAAGGTGTTGTGCACCCTTCTGTCACTCAAAGAGTCAAATCTCTATATTCTATATTTTTAGAACTTTTTTTTTTTTTTTAATCCTCATTCAAACCTCTGTAAAAAGGTAAAACCTTCTCACATAAATAGAAGTAACCATGATGGCTTTAATGTCAATTAAAAATAATATAGATGTATAGAAATGCACATATGTGATTATTCTAATACTTGAAATGCTCCTACTTTCACCCATAATATAGCATTTTTACAATCTAAAAAGAGCTAGGGAGTTAATGCATCAACATAGTGATCTAGGCTGCTCCTTTGCAGAAACCACTGCTCCTATTATACAGGAACACTTATTTTCAGATAATTGAAAAGCCTCAATTAGGTCAAGTAAGAAACAATAGTATGTGTCTGTACAAAACATACATCATTCCAGAGCTGTCATTTCTGATTAATTTAGGGGGTGTTTCAAGTTTATTGAAAGCGAGACTACAAAAGCAAACTTGAAGTAGGTAACAATTATAGACATATACAAGTCAGCATTTTCCAAGATCCTCCATATTTATTTCTTCAGTGATTCACCCTGTTTTGACCCTACACACACACACCTACACAGACACACATGAACACACACAAACACACACACACCACACATAGATACACACATATATCCACACGCACACACACACAAATATAAATACATACACATATACACACACTCATGCATACACACACGCAAATGCACACTCAGATACTCGCACAAACACATACACACATGCACACACAGATAAACACAAATACGCACACATGCATACACAGATACACATACTAACACACACAAACAGATAGAGACATGTTCACACATGCATATACACACAAAATCACACACATACACAAATATACACATACACATTTGCACATGTACACATATATAAACATACACACATATATACACACTAACACACACACACACACACACACTGATATTAACACAAGCGTGCACAAAAACACACATATTCATACAGAAGATACACATACACGCATGCACACACACACACAGACACACAAACACATGCCCTGGCATACATATGTGCACACAAACACACATGCACACACACAAACACACATATACACAAGCATACACCCACACATATGCACAAATACACTCACACAGATGAGCACATACACACGTAGCTAAACACACACACACAGACACACACACATGTAAACACACACATGCATATCCACACATACACACACACATATATATACACAGAGATACACACACGGATACAAACACACATATACACACAGATACACACACATACATATACGCACACACACACATATACACATACATATATACACACATATGCTTACATACTCACATACATACACACATATATATACACCTATGTTTCCCTTTGATTTAAATGGATCTTTAATACCTTGAGTTCTCAAAAAGTCTCCAGTGCATTGGGATGCAATGTGCTGGAGACATGTCTGGAATTCAGTGGCAAGTTTGGGAATGTTTATCTATTTCCCTTTCTCTCTCTCTCTCTAACACATACACACAAACACATATGCATACACCCACTCACACAAATGCACACACCTGCACACACTCACATACACACACACATACACACAGGCGCAAACACACACATACATGCCCACACATATACACAATGATATACACATATGCACACACATATATACACACACACCTGGGAACTTTCAAAATAAGCTGACCCTGAGATCTTTAGAATTTTATTCATTAGAAGTCCCAATTATGTAGATTATAGCTGATATGTCCCTGCTTGCTGCAACCCAGAGGTGCTCAGATGATTCCTCAATTAACCTATAAGATGATATCACTGCTTGAACATATACGTGGCAAACAGGGCTTCTTCCTCCAGCTTTCTGGTAGAAATTCCCCCAGTTTAACATGTAAAAAAGTAATTAATTGGCGCAGATCATGTAGTAGGTAACACTTGACTGTCTCACCCAGATAATTTATCCTTTCACCTTGAGACCCTGAGATTTGGGTCAAAACCCTGAGTCTCAGAGTCAAACCCTGAGAGTTCCCAGATACAAACATACACAAACATGCACACATATAAACACATACATACACACACACACACACACACACATATACACAGATACATGCACACACATATATACATACACACAGACATACACAAACTGAAACACATATGCACACACAGATATCCACGCATACACACACACACATAAACACACAAATATACACACAGATATACACAAACACACACTGATACACACAAACACTTACACGTACAAATCGTTACATATATTAACACGCACAGATCCATACATACATAAATACACAGAGATCCATACATACATAAATACACACACATCCATACATACATAAATACACACACAGATCCATACATACATACGGTACATAAATATAGACACATATCCATACATACATACACACACACACACACACACACATATCCATACATACATAAATACACACACAAATCCATACATACTGCACATAAATACACACACATCCATACATACATAAATAAATACATAAATACACACACAGATCCATACATGCATAAATACACACACACAGATCTATACATACATAAATACACACACAGATCCATCCATACATAAATACACACACACACAGATCCATGCATACTGTACATAAATACACACACATATCCATACATACATAAATACACACACAGATCCATACATACTGTACATAAATACACACACACATATCCATACATACATAAATACACACACAGATCCATACATACATAAATACACATACATATCCATACATACTGTAGATAAATACACACAGATCTACACATACATAAATACACACACATATCCATACATACATAAATACACACACAGAGATCCATACATACATAAATACACACACACAGATCCATACATACTGTACATAAATACACACACACATAGCCATACATACATAAATATACACACAGATCCATACATACATAAATACAGACACATATCCATACATACTGTACCTAAATACACACACAGATCTACACATACATAAATACACACACAGATCCATACATACATAAATACACACACATATCCATACATACTGTACATAAATATACACACACAGATCCATACATACATAAATACACACACAGATCCATACATACATGAATACACACACACTGTACATAAATACACACACAGATCCATACATACATAAATACACACACACACATCCATACATACATAAATACACACACATATCCATACATACTGTACATAAATACACACACACATATCCATACATACATAAATACACACACATATCCATACATACTGTACATAAATACACACACACAGATCTACACATACATAAATACACACACAGATCCATACATACATAAATACACACACAGATCCATACATACTGTACATAAATACACACACACACATCCATACATACATAAATACACACACACACATCCATACATACATAAATACACACACAGATCCATACATACTGTACATAAATACACACACACAGATCCATACATACATAAATACACACACACTGTACATAAATACACACACATATCCATACATACATAAATACACACACACATATCCATACATACATAAACACACAGATCCATACATACATAAATACACACACAGATCTATACATACATAAATACACACACAGATATATACATACTGTACATAAATACACACATATCCATACATACATAAATACACACACAGATCCATACATACATAAATACACACACACTGTACATAATTACACACACATATCCATACATACATAAATACACACACAGATCCATACATACTGTACATAAATACAAACACATATCCATATATACATAAATACACACACAGATCCATACATACATATTTCTTGAAAAAGGCCATAATCTTTGGCCGAAATGTCGAATCAATAAACAACTCTTCTTTATCTATGAAAAAGTTTCCCTGTGAGTGCTGTCTAACCTGTCTTGAACTTTATGTAAAATCATCAATATCGACACGCACCCGGGGCATTTTCTACTTAACGGTGAGTGCAATCCTCTCTCTGGCTATATGTATGTTATTTTCATTGTGAGACCTAAAAAGACATGCAACACACACAGTGAGGAACACACAGGCACACACAGAGACACACATGCACACATAGAAGTGAGTCATAAGGAGGTGACTTATGTGTCATTGTAATGAGTTTGAGTTTGTACTTATGCCTCCACTGTGGCATTCATTCATATAGTTGAAATGCATGTGGTAATTGCACATACTATGGTGGAAGGTGGATCGTGCTGGCTCCCGGGGTGTGAGTGAGTGGCATTCATTCATATAGTTGAAATGCATGTGGGAATTGCAAATACTATGGTAGAAGGTGAATCGTGCTGGCTCCCGGGGTGTGAGTGAGACTATGGTGGAAGGTGGATCGTGCTGGCTCCCGGGGTGTCAGTACGAGAGTGAGTGATTGCATGAGTGTGTGAGTGTTTGTGATTGAGTGAGAGAGTGTGAGGGTGTATGAGTGTGAGGGTGTGAGTGAGAGAGTGTGAGTGAGAGAGTGTGTAAGTGTGTGTGATTGAGTGCAAGTGTGTGTGATTGAGTGTGAGTGAGAGAGTGTGAGTGTATGAGAGAGTGTGAGTGTGTGGGATTGAGTGTGTGATTGAGTGTGAGTGTGTGAATGAGAGAAAGTGAGTGTGTGAATTATTGTGTGTATGATTGATTGTGTGTGATTGAGTTTGTATGACTGAGTGTGTGTGAGAGTGTGTGTGAGAGTGTGAGTGTGTGATTGAGTGTGTGTTTTTTGTCTGATGTGTTTCTGTCTGTGGTGTAGGAGCGAGTGGCAGCCATTTTGTTTTTTCAGTTACTTAGATAGTGGTGGGCAGGCTGGATAGTGGGGGCAGGCCAACTCCCTGCATGATTTAAATCACTCCCCCATTGAATCACCCAATGGGAGCAGTAACTCCTCCTTACTTAACCCTTTGAGTGCCAGAGGGGTATGCAACGCATTGCTTTGCAATGCGTTGTGTACCCCAGGGGCCTCGCTAGGGGTGGGCTAAGGGGGCTGAAGCCTCGAGTGTGTCAGTGGGCAGCCCCGAATGTCAGATAATCAGCAGTCACACTTCTCCTGCTGTTTATCCTGAGGCTGGCTGGCTGGCTGCTGCCCAGCAACTTGTGGGCATATATAGCTTGGAACAGCAGGCTGCTGCCTTACTCTGTTCTCAGCTTCAGCCCACAGCCATCTGCTCCACACTGGCTCTTCTAGCACTTCCTGGTGCTTTGCGATGAGGTAATCAACATGCACCTGAAGTACCAGAGGAGGCAGTGTGGAGCCCATGGTTCTACACTGAAACAGAAAGCAGAGTGGGGCAGAGCAGAAGAGAAGGTATGAGGGACAGTATAGATGGGAGAAATATATGGCTACCAGTGGCAGGTAAACAAGGCTGGTGGGTGTCACACTGTGTATGTGGAAAATTTGTAGGCTGGCTACCAGAGGGCAGGAGAACAAGGCTGGTGGGGTCACACAGTTTATGTAGGGAATTAGTGGCTACCAGTGGGTATTGGAATAAGGATGGTGCGATCATATAGTGTATGTGTAGAATCTGTGGCTTTCAGTGGGAAGGATAATGAGGCTGGTGGGGTCCACAGTGTATGTGGGGAATCAGTGGCTACCAGTGGACAGGGTAATAAGGCTGGGGGAGGTCACACAGTGTATGTAAGGAATCTGTGGCTACCAGTGGGCAGGGGAGCAAGGCTAGGGGGGTTATATAGTGTATGTAGAGAATCTGTGGCTATCAGTGGTTAGTGGAATAAGGTTGTTGGGGGGGTCACATAATGTATGTATGGAATCTGTGGCTATCAGTGGGCAGGGGTAAAATGCAGTTGGGAATCACATAGTGTATGTGAGGAATCTGTGGATACCAGTGGGCATGGGGGGCACATGCAGTGTATGTGGGGAATCTGTGGCTTCCAGTGGGCAGGAGAACAAGGCTGGTGGGGATGCACAATGTATGAGGGGAATCTGTGGCGACCAGTAGGCAGTTGTAGAAGGCTGGTGGGGTAACACAGTGTATTTGGGGAATCTGGGCAGAGAAACATGCCTGTGGCTATCAGTGGCCAGTGGAACAAGGCAGTGGTATCATAAAGTTTATGTGCGTTGTTCTGTGGCTACCAGCGGCTAATGGAAAAATGCTGGCAATCAGACAGTGTATGATTGGCTACAGGTAACCAGTGGAACAATGATGGGGTATCACACAGTGTATGTATGGTTCTATGGATACCAGTTGCCAGTAGAAGAAGACTGAGATATCGGTTCTTGTGTGGGCGTGGTGCTACAGGTGGCAAACAACTGGAGTATCAGACAGTGGATGTCTGGCTAATAGGGGCTAGAAGCGCAAGGTTATCAGGCAGTGTATGAGGGGTTCTATGGCTACCAGTGGGCACTGGAACAATGCTAGGGATAAGCATACCTCCCAAGTGTCCCTCTTTGAACCCCAAATCCCTCTGTCCCTCTTTCACACCCTGGTGTCCTTCTTTTTAGGACATCAGACTGTGTGGTGGGTATATAAGTGTATCACCCCGGTGTCCCTGTGTTTAGGAGATCAGACTGTGTGGTGTGTATATAAGTGTATCACCCTGGTGTCCTTGTGTTTAGGAGATCAGACTGTGTGGTGTGTATATAAGTGTATCACCCTGGTGTCCCTGTGTTTAGGAGATCAGACTGTGTGGTGTGTATAGAAGTGTATCTCCCTGATGTCCCTGTGTTTAGGAGATCAGACTGTGTGGTATGTATATAAGTGTATCACATTGCTCCACAGCAATAAAACTCACATTAATGTTTGTTTAAACATCGTTATATTTGTTTATACATTATCTGTGTAAATAAAATACTTTGGTGTTGCTCTTGATAATTTATTCAGTTACATCAATGGCTCATATGTATTAAAGCAACCTGGTTTTATTCTGGAGTAAACCAACTGCACAATAGGGGACAAATAAAAGTTCTTAAAACCCACTGCACTTGAATAGAGTTTTTAACCTCTTGAATGCTAGAGAGGTCTCAAATGCATTGCTTTGCAATGTATTGAAGACCGCTCTAGCATTCAAGGAGTTAAAACCCCTATTTAATGTGACAGGAATTTTGATTTGTTCCCTGTGGTACAGTTGGTTTACACCACAATAACTTCAGTTAAAACAAAAAACAATGGCAAGAGCTGAACATAAAATGGCTTACTTCTTAACTCTTTGCATTGCATTATATATATAGACTAGTTGAAGAGCCCGTTACACGGGACACAGTGCCACTGCCAGCCGGTCGCGGGGCAGTAATGCGCAGTAGAGACTGCCTGCGCCACGGCTGATACAGAGCTCTGCTCTGTATCATACTCATCACTGGCAGTCTCTACTGCGCATGACTGTGTCGTTACACAAGTTTTAGCGAATTATTATATAGGATTAGTAAAATAAACATATATGTTGTGTAAGGATAACTCACTCCACACTATAGCATTATCATCACTACCACTGGTGGCAGGCACCTAGAAACGCCCCTGGTGTACCCCTCTGGCACTCAAAGGGTTAAGTTGAGGTAACATAGCAATATAACACACGGTGGCTCTTCAGTTGAGGCAGCATAGCAAAAAAAAAGGGAACAAATAGAAAGTGGTGTTTGAGGCTTGCCCTCTGTAACATACAGCAAAGCATCTCTCTCCCTTTAAGGAGAAAGGGCGGAATCAAGAAGCAGGAAGTGGAGGAGTGACAGTTGAGACAGGGAGGTGACTGAAGAGATGAAGAGTTAAATAAAAGAGTTGCTATTAAGTTTATCTCTGAGTTTGTATTTTATGGGAACATTACACCCTCGTACTGAAACAGAGTGTAGGGAGGGTTACAGTTATCTTTGGGAGGTGACACAGAGTGTATGGAGGGTTACAGTTAACTGTGGGAGGTGACAGAGAGTGTATGGAGGGTTACAGTTATCTGTGGGAGGTGAAACAGAGTGTATGGAGGGTTACAATTATCTCTGGGAGGTGAAACAGTGTGTTTGTGGGGTCATGATTCTGAGTGAGAGTGTGTGTGGACCGGAAGAAGTTACTTCAGGAGCGGGTGGCAGTTATATTTTTTTGTCAGTTGGATATTGGTGGGCGGGCTGGAGGGGGCGGGCCAACTCCCTGTATGATAAACATGCCCCCATTCAATCACCCAGTGGGAGCAGTAAAGTCCCCATTCAATCACCCAATAGGAGTTGTGTCTCCTAAGGAGACATAAATTATGTAATGAGACATTATGTTCAATGTGTGTTTATTTTCTGAGGAGACATAAATTATGTTCTGTGTGTGGGGTACCATAAATTATGCAATGAGGCTTATTCTTTTATATATATAGATATGTATTTGTAGCCCTCATTACTACCTGACAGATGACATATAATATATTGGGTGCACCGAAGATTAGTCTGAGTGTTAGGGAGGCTTGAACAAGAAAATATTGAAAAATGCTGCTTTATAAGCTGGGGGGGTGTCTCCAAAACAATGAGAAACAATGCTTTGGAGACCCTGCTGCGAATGCTGCTGCTGATACAGAAGTGGAGAAGGAAGTCAGTAGTACTGGCAGAAAACGGGGCCCATATTCCAATGACCCAATGTCCTAGTCCCCAGACATCGTCCCTTAGGAAGTGTGGATCTATACTCAAGAATGTGGAAATGGCTAGCAGTATGAGCAACACACTGCCTGTAACTGTTGCTACTGCTGCCACTGTGCCTTCTTCTGATACAGTGGCAAAGGTGACACCAGTTCAGCAATACTGCTTTGTATCTGTCACCCATGGTGCAAGATAACATGCCAGGCTATGGTGCCTCTCACATTGGTGACTGTTGTGTCCAGTGATAGCACTAAAGTTCAGTATACTGCAAACATACTGTGTCCCTTTGGAAACACTTTTAGCATTTAAGGAGTTAAAAGACACTCAAATAAATGGGAATACCATGAATTTGTATTGTTTCCCCTGTGGTGCAGGTGGTTTGCTCCATAATTGGACCTCTTTCCTTTTGTGGATTATGCCCTTTGCTGCAAACCTCTCCATGTTACTTAGTTATGGAAGTTGAAAAAGACAAATTCATCAAGTTCAACCCTTTAATCCCTTTGCTATGCATTGGAGGCACCAGCATTCAAAGGGTTAAATATTAGAATCCTGTATATCTTAATTTGCTTAAAAAATGCATCCAAGCCTTTCTTGAATATTGATGCTTTATCTTTTTGCAGTCAATTCCATATTTTCATTGTTATTTCAGTAAAGAACCCTTTCCTTTATAGAAGCAGAACTCACTTTGTGTTAATCTCAGAGGATGATCAATTGTAATGTCCACAGATCTATTGATGTGAAGATCTCCATGTGTATCTTTCTATTTTCTCAGCATATATTTGTAAACAGTAATCAAGAAAATAATTTGTGATGCACGTGCAAATGAAAGGCGTTCACCGGTTTAATTGCTTGCTTCTCTCTGGCATTGGAATGAGTTTTTGTATTCACAAGTGTAGGTCTATTATTCATAAAGGTTTGGCGATGTTCAGGAATACCTCTCTAATGACCAGCTACGATGAATCACTTTTCCTTCAGCAAGTGGAAAGCGACAACAAGTGGAAGATATTACGTTTAGATTATGCTTATTTTCATTTCTGTAGAGCTCAGTAACCACATTTACTGGACTTGGTTAGGGATGGGAGAAAATACCAGTTTTGGTCCTGAGGATATTTTTGTGAAAAAAGCATTATTTTCCTTTTTTCCTGTGGGAATCCCTGCCAATAGAGAACTCTATAGATTTGTGTCCATTTTGCTGACACCACAGATTTTCCTGTCACGACTGTTCTGTTTCCCACCTTTGTTTTTCAGTGGTGGCAAATTTTTCAACCCCCATATTATAAAAACCCAGAATTTCCCACGATGCAGCATGGTGTAGATAGAATAGCAAAGATAGTAGAGGCAAGCGGGGGGTGGGGGGATAAAGAAAAAAATAAAGTTAAAATAAAAATAAAGTTGTATGACCAACTTCAACAAGAGTAGCTGCATGGACTGTGCTGCTAATGCTGCTGCTGATACAGCAGTGGAGAAGGAAGTTAGTAGTACTGACAGTAAACGGGGCCCATATTCCAATGACCCAATGTCCTAGTCCCCAGACATCGTCCCTTGGGAAGTGGGGATCTATACTCAAGAATGGGGAAATGGCTAGCAGTATGAGCAACACATGTCAACTGCCTGTGCCTGTTGCTACTGCTGCCATTGTGCCTTCTTCTGAGATGATGGCAAAGGTGACAGCAGGGGTCTTTATGTCACCCTTGTCATCCCCAGCCAGTCACATAGAGCAGCAAGATTGGTGGGGATGAGAGTGAGGGTGATGGAATCACAGCGCATGTCAGTATCCCTGTCTATCAACTATCAGTCAAAGTATTCTATATTTTTGTTTTATAGTTATTGAAACATTTTTCTAATTAACTGTTCTCATCACAGTCTACAAAAAAAACTCCCACCATGTGGAAGGAATTCAGTCTTACCACTGATTTTAATCCAATGATCTAGGAGGAAAAAAGAGGAAAATTGGCACTTTTCTAAGGAAATCTCCCTATCAGCAGGAAGTGTCATTTTGTGAGGTGAAAATATTCTCCCATCCCTAGATTTGGTAAACCAAACATCCCAACCCCATTCTGTAAAATCCAGCTTCACTAAAGATCACTGCATGACATTTGTTCATGGTATTGTTGATCCTTTCTTGTTTCAAGAGCTCCTCCCAACATGATCAATTATATGTACAATCCATGCCAAACGCTATCTGATTTTTTCAGTTCTCCCATACCAGAAATCTAGCAGTGTGATGGCTTCGCTATAACCTTGATTATTCAAGATTTTGTTACTGCTGTAAAGCAAGTGAAGTTTCCATAAATACATAGAAAGTGTTTTTGCATAATATTTTTGTTTGTTTTTCTGTTTCTAAGACCTAAAATAACTATATAACTATGGACTTTTATCATTCATTACTCCTTGACAAATTACATAAAATGTTAGTTGTTCCCTAAACATCCAGGCTTTATGTTAAAGGGATAGTAATGTTTCATAATAAAAGCAGCTCTAATTAATCATCATAGTGTTTGGACATTGGAGAGTGTTATTTCATTTCTGAGTTGTAGTTCAAGAGTAATTCAATGACATAGTATCCCCCTCCCGTCCCTTTTACTGATGTAACACTGCTCAGCCAGATCAAAAGGGAGGTGCCCACGTAAACTGCAGAGAGGGACAATCTTCAATTAAGATAAGGGAAAACCCTGAAAAACTTGTCAAGGGGGACAGGACTTTCATTGTTCTCATAGGAAGAAGATTGTCTCCTTCTGTTATCTGTCTGGTCTATGGGCTGCGTTCCACATCTGAGAAGAGATGGCTTACACTAGGTAAAAGGGGCAGGAGGGGAAACTTTGCTTGTGAATATCTCTCAAACCATAAAGGTTTGTGAGATAAGACTTATATTGTTCTTCATGTTTTTTTAATGCCTACAAAATAAAATAAAGATAAAACAAAGTATTACTATCCCTTTAATGGTGCCTTGAGCAAAAAAATTGATAAACACTGATCTAGTCGGCACTCCTGAGGCTGTCTCAAAATCAATGTCTGCAGAAATAACATTGCCACTAGGGGCCTTGAAATCACTTTCCATATTAACAACACAGTACCACTTATTATCTAGTGATTCATCATCAAACAACATTTTTATATAATCTTTTTTTGTATTATCTGCTTAATGTACTTACAAACAATTGCATTGGTACTAAAGAGCCCCTGTGTCAACACAGCTCTGGTAGGTAAAAGATTAGAACCCTGCAATTTAGACAACCATTATATGTGAAAAATTTGTGAAAATGGCGCAACTATAACAGCCAAGTTTCTTCAGTGAGAATTCACTAGATTACAATTAAGATTGTACAAACTGTTATTTAAACCGTTTTTTTTCATTCCTCCCATTAAGTCACCCTTAACTACCCATTAAACACCTAATAATTATATAGGTTGTTCTAAATGCCTCATAAATCCCCCAGTAAACCATAGATTTTTCAATAGGTTTAACAATAGAAGGGGCTTGACTTTATCCTCTAGAGTGGTGCATAAATCCACATGCGTGAGGTCTAGATTCAGTCTTTCTGTCGCTAACACGGTCTGAACAATCTGTCTTTTCTACGTAGTTCTTAATTTGGGGGTATGTAAACAAAGAAAGGTGGGTCTAATTGTATATAATTAATTTAGATTCATAATTAGGCACACACACAGGTATGGATTTCAAATTAGAGAGAGTAGTCAATCTCATAAGGAAGGTATGTCAAACCAAATTTAGTCAAGAGCTGCAAACTCAACATTTCCCTCTAAATATGACCACAACACCAGCTGCCAGTATCTCTCTGTCAACATTCCATTTTGGAACATTGGTGGGCAAATATCAATACATACTTTAAAGGTGGTGGAGCAATTCTGGGCCAAACAAACTGCACCACAGGACACACTTCCATACACACAAACTCACTCTCTATTTTGTATGTTTATTTAGCAACCTACCCTTTTCTTCTCTGTTCACATCACACACAATCCTCCTTTTACTCCCCCCAGATATTGATAGGCCAAATACAACTGTGTAAGCCAAACTACTGACTTGTGTGCCCCCCCAAACACCATAATGATGTCTGTGGAACAACCACTATCACCACTGTATCTGGTGAGCTTCCCCCAGCATTGTTATATTTCTGTAGAGTTCCAATGCAAGATCAGTGAGTGTAGTCTAACTGATCCAAGCTTTATGTCCTGGAGAACAATACAGTGCATTAAAACTATGCTGTGGGAGGTGCACCAGGCTTTGTGGAGGTCATGGATATCCCTCTCTAGTCATTATGACTTTGGGGAGACACAAAAACTGTTCCTTCTGGCGACAGATGGAATGGTCAGGGAAATGATAGATTAAAACATGATGGGCCTCAGGTTGCTCTCTATTGGATTAGAACCAAGACTGTTCCCATAGTTGGTGGGAGGCGAAAAGTGGGGCATTACTTTGGTTTATAGGGAAAGGATGGACTCCATATTGACATGCTGCTGAGGTGGGTGCAATTCATCATGGTGGGGGCAATACCTGGTTATAGTGGCTGGTTTATTTACCTGTTTACTTAATGGGTCTCAGCTTGATGAATAAGCCCCACTGATATAATGTCAGGTTTATATAGCAATGTGAGCAGTGTATTTAATAATGTATATATCTATGTACTGATCAATTCATTAAGAAACGTTTCTGTGTTTATATATGTATTAAGCAAAAGTTACCGTTTATCTAAAGTATATCTTGCTATATATGAAAGAATATCTTGTCACATTCACAGATACATCAGATACATCTGTTAACAATTCTACACCTTGATAGAATTTAACACCTATGATAGTTTATGTGCTGTTTTAACCCCTGGAGGACCAGAGAAGTGTGCATCATGTAGTTTAGAACTGATAATCAGCTGGTGTAACTGTATCCTAATATATATGGAAGAGAAAAACAAAATCAATAATGGTGCTGTATCTCATTTAACCTTACAGTTTGGAAGCACTGAGCCCCTAAAGGGGCATCACCATCCTGAATGTGTAGTGCATTACTCCAACAAAAAAAGGACAAGAAAATATAGAATTTAATTTAAAGGGATAGTAATACTTTGTTTTAACTTTATTTTATTTTGTAGGCATTAAAAAAACATGAAGAATGATATAAGTCTTATCTCTCAAACCTTTATGGTTTAAGAGCTATTCACAAGCAAAGTTCCCCTCCCCGCCCTTTTTTCCTAGTGTAAGCCATCTCTTCTCAGATGTGAATCTGGTTGTAAGACCAGACAGATAACAGAAAGGGACATTCTTCTTACAATGAAAACAATGAAAGCCCTTCCCCCCTTGACAAGTTTTTCAGCTTTTTCCTTTATCTTAATTGAAGATTGTCCCTCTCTGCAGTCTACCTGGGCACCTCCCTTCTGATCTGGCTGAACGGGGGGGGGGGATACTTTGCTTGTGAATATCTCTTAAACCATAAAGGTTTGAGAGATAAGACTTATATCGTTCTTCATGTTTTTTTAATGCCTACAAAATAAAATAAAGATAAAACGAAGTATTACTATCTCTTTAAAGATGAAGCCAGTGTTAAGAAAATTCTGTTAAGAAAGATATAAAAACAAAAGCATATAATGCAAACTCCAGTCGATGTAGTCATACCATATAGCAAGTCCCTCCTCCCAAAAGCTTCATACCCTGTTTCTGGGGCCTCTTTCCCTCTCTCTTACTCAGAGAATGGGTGTCTTTATACAGTGCCATGGTGCAGATTGATTCTAGCTTCTGATATAATTGGAGGTATAGCTCTGCACCAACCCGTTTCATCACTGCTTTTTGAATTTTTCAAAAGGATCTTTGGTAGAGGTGGGAGAAAAGTGTGAAAAATTTCCATCGTGACTTTTCGCGAAAACTTGCAGATTTTTGGCTTTTTCCGAGAAAGTATTCGCCTATAGAAAATGTTCCTCCTTTTCACCTATTTTAACACATTTGTCTCCTATATTTCCTATAGCTACTACATTTCCCACTATAATATTACTTCTTCTGAGGGCTGAAGTTTAGAAATAAGTGTTTGAAAGTCAATGTTGTGAGTCCTACAGCAACATATGGCTTGAAAATGTGTTAGCATGCAGAATGCATTTGTCCTTTGCCCACAACAATAACTTCCTGCTTAAGTGACACTGGCACAAGTAATAAAAAAAAGTACAACCTATAATGTGGCAGATGTGTATTGTAGTGTTGGTGGTGGGGGACTGTCTGGTATGGTGTGATTTGTGTATGTGTATAGTTTTTACTATTGTCATGTTTGCATTGATTCTCTATCCTCCTGCTCAGATTATTGACACACATTACTTGTTGCTCATAGCAGTAATCCCAAGTGGGGTAAATGGTGGAAACCCTTCTTTACATCTCTCCTCTACCTCCTCATCGTTGCTGCTGTTAATATAATTGTCCTGGCTTTGCCTGTCATACTCCAATGCAGCAGGAGCCAAAGGTGTTATTTGAATTGAACTAACTGTGGGCACTGGCAGTAGCACACTCTCTGACACATAAATAACTTCACTACTTCTTTTTTCTACCCTAGAGCCCTGGGAAGTTTTTAAAGTTCTTCTGCTGCTGCTATTTGTTGCACCTTTGGCCTGCTGATAGTGTGTCTCACAGTCAAACCTGTGTTTGTGCTTCAGGTGGGATCTCATACAGGAGGTGCCTAGGTGTGAGCCTGATTCCCTCTGCTCACGTGCTGTGTCACGGTTTATTATGACTCTCAGACACAAGTTTTAGGTAAAAAAAATCAATTTTATTGAAATAATAAATGATAACTTAGGATGGCAATAACATACATATATATATATACAGAATATAGCACAGACAGAAGGCAGACTCTACCGGTCCTGTCAATATACCGGACAGGACAGTCTTTAGGCTCTACCGGCCTTGCCAATACCGGGTAAGGCAACCTGCAGATGGAATAGCATAACGGTTTTACCAGCCTTACCAATACCGGGCAGGGCAGCCCAGAGATAATAGCAGCAGTCAGATGGAACTGGCTAATTAGCAGAATCGTTAAGCAGCAAGGCTTTGGAGCAAACCAGCGTCCGCACGCTGGAAACAACACTGAATAGTATAGCCGTTAGGCTTAGCGAGCAAACCAGTGACCGCACACTGGAGTAACAAGCGAGTAGTATAGCCGCAAGGCTTAGGAGCAAACCAGCGTCCGCACGCTGGGACCAACACAGATTTGTATAGCTGATAGGCTTTGGAGCAAACCAGTGACCGCACACTGGTGTAACAAGCGAGTTTGTATAGCCGCAAGGCTTAGGAGCAAACCAGCGTCCGCACGCTGGGACCAACACAGATTTGTATAGCTGAAAGGCTTTGGGGCAAACCAGTGACCGCACACTGGTGTAACAAGTGAGTTTGTATAGCCGCAAGGCTTAGGAGCAAACCAGCGTCCGCACGCTGGGACCAACACAGATTTGTATAGCTGAAAGGCTTTGGAGCAAACCAGTGACCGCACACTGGTGTAACAAGTGAGTTTGTATAGCCGCAAGGCTTAGGAGCAAACCAGCGTCCGCACGCTGGGACCAACACAGAATTTGTATAGCTGATAGGCTTTGGAGCAAACCAGTGACCGCACACTGGTGTAACAAGCGAGTTTGTATAGCCGCAAGGCTTAGGAGCAAACCAGCATCCGCACGCTGGGACCAACACAGATTTGTATAGCTGATAGGCTTTGGAGCAAACCAGTGACAGCACACTGGTGTAACAAGCGAGTTTGTATAGCCGCAATGCTTGGGAGCAAACCAGCGTCCGCACGCTGGGACCAACACGGAATTGTAGCAATGTCACCAACGCGACCAGGCAGAAGGTCGCCAGGATACTGAAGACAGGTGATGAGATGACAGGAACCAGCAACGATCAGACAGGTCAGAAAACAGCAGAGAAGTTCAGCAGGAACTGCAACACCAGAGACTAGGCCGGAACCAGGACTGGAAGTACTTCAGCATGCAGGAAACACTGGAACAGTAGAGATCAGGAACTCAGGAACACATGAGATCAGGAACTCAGGAACACTGGAACAGAGGCCCAGCTATCACTAGCATAGTGATAGCAAGAAGGTCAGAAACAACATGAAAGGGCACTCAAAGGGTGCCCAATCCAGGTTTAAATAGTCAATAAGAGGCGGGCTATCTGCAGACAGCCAATAGAAGCCCCCTACTGGTGACAGACAAGTAACTGCAGCAAATCACGGGCACCGTGATAGTACCCCCCTTTCAAAGACCCCCTCTCCTAGAATAGGGTTTAGGTTTCTGCGGGTAATTGGCATGAAAGGCCCTAGTTAACCTAGGTGCATGAAGGTCCGTACTATCCACCCATGATCGATCCTCAGGACCATACCCTTTCCAATGTACCAGGTACTGTACCCTTCCTCTAAGCCTACGGGAATCAATAATGCTCTGAACCTCGTACTCCTCCTGGCCCTCGACCTCAACAGGTCCTGGCACCACAGGTGTGGTAGTATAGCGATTGCAAACCAGAGGCTTAAGAAGGGACACATGGAACACATTATGGATACGCATGGATGCAGGTAGGTCTAGTGCATAGGAGACAGGGTTAATTTTGCGAATAACTCTGTATGGACCAATAAACCGAGGAGCCAACTTATTAGACGGAACCTGCAGCTTGAGATTTCTGGAGGAAAGCCATACTCTATCCCCAACCTGAAAGGAAACCGCTGGAAGCCTTCTGCGATTAGCATGGCGCTGATGACGCTGAAATGACTGACCAAGTGCCCTCTGAACTTGTGCCCATGTGGAACGGAGTTGCTCGATATGCTCATCCAGAGCTGGAATCTGTTGCGTCTGAAATGAGTCTTGAAGCAAACAGGGCTGGAACCCATAATTAATCAGAAACGGAGAGCTCCCAGATGAAGAATTGACCGCACAGTTCCTGGCGAACTCTGCCCAAGGCAACAAGTCGGACCAATTATCATGATGGTCAGTAACGAAACAACGGAGAAATTGTTCCAAGCCCTGATTAGCTCGTTCAGCGGCTCCATTGGTCTGGGGATGGTAGGCAGAGGAGAAGGACAGCTGTATGCCCATCTGTTGGCAAAATGCCCTCCAAAATCTAGACACAAACTGGCTCCCCCTGTCAGACACCATTACCCTAGGCACTCCATGCAACCGGAATACTTCTCTGGCGAACACCATTGCCAATTCCTTCGCTGAAGGAAGACCACGGAGGGGCACGAAATGAGCCATTTTAGAAAACCTGTCCACCACCATGAATATAAAGGAGTACCCCTTGGACATAGGCAACTCTCCCATAAAATCAATGGAAACATGAGACCAGGGGCGTTCGCCATTAGGCACCGGTTGAAGCAAGCCCACAGGGAGATGTCTCGGGGTCTTAGCGCGGGCGCAGGTGGCACAGGCATTCGTAAATTCGGCACAATCGTTTCTCATGGAAGGCCACCAAAATAACTGAGAAAGGGACCATAACAATTGGTCTCTACCAATATGTCCCGCAGCCTTAGAGGAATGGTAGGTTTCGAGCAGCCTAGTACGAAATGATTCAGCGACAAAACATTTGCCCACTGGGGTTTCATGGGGAGCGGACCCCTGAGAGGCCAGGATCTCCTCCCCTAGAGGAGAAGTGATACTCGTGCGTATAGTAGCCAGTATTCTATCAGGTTGGATGATAGGAGCTGGTGCTTCCACTCTGTCACTGTCGGCCTCAAATTGTCTTGACAGTGCATCAGCCCTGATATTTTTTGACCCTGGTAAATATGATACAATGAAATTAAATCGAGACAGGAACAGTGCCCACCTGGCCTGACGAGAGGACAATCTCTTGGCCTCCGAGAGATAGGTCAGATTCTTATGATCTGTTAGGATTAAGACAGGATTCTTAGTACCTTCAAGCAAATGACGCCATTCCTTAAGAGCAAGGATAATGGCCAATAATTCTCTGTCACCTATCTCATAGTGGCTTTGAGTGACAGTCAACTTTTTAGAGAAAAACCCACAAGGTCTGAGAGTTCCACCTTTCTCATGTCGCTGCGAAAGTACTGCCCCGACCCCAATATCTGAGGCATCAACCTCTAACGTAAATGGAAGTAAAGGATTGGGGTGGGATAACACAGGAGCCGCAGCAAATGCCAGCTTCAAATTCTCAAAGGCTTTCTCAGCAGATACCGGCCAACAAGAAGGATTAGCACCCTTGTGCGTAAGATCGGACAGAGGTTTGACAATGGAAGAAAAGTTCTTAATAAACCTCCTATAATAATTAGCGAAACCCAGGAAACGCTGTATGGCTTTAAGACCCTTGGGTTTTGGCCATTGTAGGACAGCTGACAACTTTTCTTTGTCCATGGCAATGCCATCATTGCCAATTATGAACCCCAAGAATGGCACACTGGTTCTATGAAACTCACATTTTTCCATTTTACAAAATAATTTGTTCTCACGGAGTCGTAGCAATACTGCGGATACATCTTTGATGTGCTGTGCCATGTTTTGGGAGAAAATCAGTATATCGTCGAGGTACACCACAACACATGTCTGTAACATATCTCTCAGAACATCATTTATCAGTTCCTGGAAAACTGCGGGTGCATTACACAGCCCAAAAGGCATTACTAGATACTCGTAGTGCCCAGCTCGAGTATTAAAGGCAGTTTTCCACTCATCACCTGCTCGAATGCGAACCAGATTGTAAGCGGCCCGTAGGTCCAACTTGGTAAATATCGAAGCGCCCTTAAGCCTGTCAAAAAGCTCGGTGATGAGTGGTATTGGGTATGCGTTTTTTGCCATTAGTTTATTCAAGCCCCGGTAGTCAATGCATGGTCTTAATTCGCCATTTTTCTTTTTTACAAAAAAGAACCCAGCCCCAGCTGGAGAGGTAGATTTACGTATGATCCCTCTAGCAAGGGCATCAGAAATGTAATCCTCCATAGCCTTATTTTCATCACAAGATAATGGATAAGTGCGTCCTTTCGGAGGTACTGCACCAGGCTGCAATTCAATGCAACAATCATAAGGTCTATGCTGGGGTAGCATACTAGCCTCTCCTTTGCTAAAAACATCGCCAAACTGTTGGTACACATCCGGCATAGCAGAGGAGGTGCACATGACCTTAATAGGCTGGATGACACACTTGTCCATACAAAACTGGGACCAAGCAGCAATTTCACACTTTTTCCAATCGAATTGTGGGTTATGTAACTGTAACCACGGAAATCCCAATATCACCGCATGGTGCGGGGAATTAATCAGTTGAAACTGCTGCTCTTCTCTGTGAAGTGCCCCAATAGTCATAGACAATGGCATAGTTTCAAATATAACCTGAGGCGGTTCTAAGGGTCTACCATCAATCGCTTCAATAGTCAAGGGGTTTTCTCTTTCAATGCGTGGAACTCCGTGCAATTCAGCAAAGGTATTATCCATAAAATACCCTGCTGCACCGGAGTCAACCAAGGCCAAAACCTCCACAGAGCGTTGTGCCCAAGACAATACCACCTGTATGGTGGGTTTCATTATGCCCGACACTGGGGACGATTGTACACCACCTAGGGCCTGTCCCCCAAGATACCCTAGGTGTGTGCATTTCCCGGACGTACCGGACAGTAATTTAGCAAGTGCCCTTTTTTACCGCAGTATAAACATAACCCTTGTTTTTTGCGATATAGTCTCTCTGCCTTGGATAGTCTAGTGAAGCCTATTTCCATAGGTTCACTTGTTTCCCGTACTGGTTCACTAGACTTCAATGCCAAGGGAGGGATGGGTGGGCAAAACATGCTACTAGGCTCATTATTTTTTGACCGTAACTTACGATCTCTGGCAATTGATCTCTCACGTATTCTGGAGTCAATTATCATAACATACTCAATGTAATCATCTAGATCAATAGGTAGATCTTTAGCAGCGATTTCGTCTTTAATGTGGTCATTCAGGCCTTGAGAGAAGGCTGCCAATAATGCCTCGTTATTCCAACCTACCTCTGCTGCCAATGTGCGGAATTCGATGGCATAGTCGCCCACTGTACGCCTGCCCTGTTGTATCTCCATAAGGCGTTTGGCAGCAGAGGTGGTTCTACCAGGAGGCTCAAACACTCTTCGAAAGGAACGCACAAATTCACTAAAGTTCTTAGTACAAGGTTTAGCATTCTCCCACAAGGGGTTAGCCCAAGCCAATGCTCTGCCAGTGAGCAGTGATATCGTGAACCCCACTTTACTACGATCATTGGGAAATGCGTGTGCCGTCAATTCCATAAAGATTTCGAGTTGATTGATGAACCCTCTGCAGAGACTAGGGTCACCATCATATCTTAGCGGCAAGGGTGCAGAAGCCGTTAACCCTTTAACAGTACCCCCTAGGGGTCTGGTATCACTTTCCGGTGTCTGACTTGGCGAGACCACCGGGCTAGAGCTAGATTGGTCAGCAGGTACCGTGCGTTCAAGGATCGTTTGAATTGCAACTGCCAACTGATCCAAACGTTGCTCGAGCACATCCATCCTCCAATGGATATTCTGTGCGTTACCTTCACCCTTGCTGTCTGAGGTCATGGCCCTTTCGTACTGTCACGGTTTATTATGACTCTCAGACACAAGTTTTAGGTAAAAAAAATCAATTTTATTGAAATAATAAATGATAACTTAGGATGGCAATAACATACATATATATATATACAGAATATAGCACAGACAGAAGGCAGACTCTACCGGTCCTGTCAATATACCGGACAGGACAGTCTTTAGGCTCTACCGGCCTTGCCAATACCGGGTAAGGCAACCTGCAGATGGAATAGCATAACGGTTTTACCGGCCTTACCAAATTACCGGGCAAGGCAGCCTCAATAGATACACAATGTAGGCTCTACCGGCCCTGCCAATACCGGGTAAGGCAACCTCAGATGGAATGTGGCAAAAGGTTCTACCGGCCTTACCAATACCGGGCAGGGCAGCCCAGAGATAATAGCAGCAGTCAGATGGAACTGGCTAATTAGCAGAATCGTTAAGCAGCAAGGCTTTGGAGCAAACCAGCGTCCGCACGCTGGAAACAACACTGAATAGTATAGCCGTTAGGCTTAGCGAGCAAACCAGTGACCGCACACTGGAGTAACAAGCGAGTAGTATAGCCGCAAGGCTTAGGAGCAAACCAGCGTCCGCACGCTGGGACCAACACAGATTTGTATAGCTGATAGGCTTTGGAGCAAACCAGTGACCGCACACTGGTGTAACAAGCGAGTTTGTATAGCCGCAAGGCTTAGGAGCAAACCAGCGTCCGCACGCTGGGACCAACACAGATTTGTATAGCTGAAAGGCTTTGGGGCAAACCAGTGACCGCACACTGGTGTAACAAGTGAGTTTGTATAGCCGCAAGGCTTAGGAGCAAACCAGCGTCCGCACGCTGGGACCAACACAGATTTGTATAGCTGAAAGGCTTTGGAGCAAACCAGTGACCGCACACTGGTGTAACAAGTGAGTTTGTATAGCCGCAAGGCTTAGGAGCAAACCAGCGTCCGCACGCTGGGACCAACACAGAATTTGTATAGCTGATAGGCTTTGGAGCAAACCAGTGACCGCACACTGGTGTAACAAGCGAGTTTGTATAGCCGCAAGGCTTAGGAGCAAACCAGCGTCCGCACGCTGGGACCAACACAGATTTGTATAGCTGATAGGCTTTGGAGCAAACCAGTGACAGCACACTGGTGTAACAAGCGAGTTTGTATAGCCGCAATGCTTGGGAGCAAACCAGCGTCCGCACGCTGGGACCAACACGGAATTGTAGCAATGTCACCAACGCGACCAGGCAGAAGGTCGCCAGGATACTGAAGACAGGTGATGAGATGACAGGAACCAGCAACGATCAGACAGGTCAGAAAACAGCAGAGAAGTTCAGCAGGAACTGCAACACCAGAGACTAGGCCGGAACCAGGACTGGAAGTACTTCAGCATGCAGGAAACACTGGAACAGTAGAGATCAGGAACTCAGGAACACATGAGATCAGGAACTCAGGAACACTGGAACAGAGGCCCAGCTATCACTAGCATAGTGATAGCAAGAAGGTCAGAAACAACACGAAAGGGCACTCAAAGGGTGCCCAATCCAGGTTTAAATAGTCAATAAGAGGCGGGCTATCTGCAGACAGCCAATAGAAGCCCCCTACTGGTGACAGACAAGTAACTGCAGCAAATCACGGGCACCGTGATATGCTGTTTGCACAGACAACATATAGCAACATGCTTAGCTTGAGGATCCTGAGTGAAGTATCTCCATACTGTGGTCTTTATGGAATAAGGGGTTCCTGAGGTGGTGCTGCTACTACTACTGGAGCTAGATGTTCATGCAGTTCTACTGCCACTACTACTAGGTATCAGAGGTGCAGCACTTACAGCAGCAGAGGCACTTGTCATATCTAACATTGTGGATGTTAATAACCTGTGTAGCTGTTGCTGGGTACTCAAAACAGGTGTGTGTAGCTGAGTGGGACTTGGACTTTGAACAGGCAATGATGATGATGAAGACTGATAGGGTGACTGTGTGCTTTATGACATATGTGCTTGTCCAGGGTCAGACTTTCCAATGGCTTTCTCAAACAGTTTATAGACAGGCACAGTACTCCTTAAAAGAGGTAGAAGATTCAGCATTTGACTTTCTGCTAACCTTATAGCCATGTCATCATCCTCACTCTCAACTTCATATGTATCTGAACAAGAAATGGATGCTGGAGAGATATATTTTAGATCTGCATCATCATCATCAGTCATCATTAGGTCATCCTCAGCAGCATCAGCATCACATGACAATTCTTGCCCACTACCCTTCTATTCCTCTAAGCTTTTGGAGGTCACAAACTATTTCTTTTTACTTTTACTGTAATAAAGTTCCCTACAACTTTGAGGACAGGTGTTTTGGTGCTTGTTTGTCTCACTATCTGATGCAGCAGGCAGTTCAGCTGCTACACCTTCCTCTATTATGCTGTTGCCAGCAAAGTCAACATGAATGTGACTTGTTGTAGTCTACAGTGTTCTTCTTATATGGTTCTTTATTTCTACTGGCACTGGTGGTGCTGGAACTAGTTTTGCTGGGACCTTGACATACTGCATCTTTCCTTGGAGTAGAGGGATCATCATCATTGATTGTACACGCTGCAGCAACCATTACTGCAGTCAGTTGTTGAACTGCTACTTTACTCTCACATCCCTGTACTGCTCCACTTCTCCCCCTTCCCTTCCCCTTGTGTGTTAGCTGGACATTACTCAACTACACTGTGTTTTTTTACTCTACGGTACACAAAACAACTGATGGAGCTGTATGATGCTTTGCCTAAGCCCAGTCAGCTGTCTGTCACTGTCATCTAATATATTTAGTTCCTTATCCTTTTTTTATTATTTTTGTAATTTTTTTTTAAGTTGTCCACCCTGTTGTCTTATCACAGTCTGTCCAAAAAAATGATAACTGAAAAACAAAATCAACAATTTCTTTCCCCAGACTTCTCTACCTAGCACAGAGACAATAACAGCAAGATCAACAAGCAAATAGGTCCCTATCTGCCTGTGTCTTTCCAGTCAGTCACCTGGAATTTTGAAGTATTTGGTGTCAACCTCCTTACTCCCGTCTTCTGCACAGAGTGCCCCACTGACTCTCCTAATACACAGAACAAATGTCATACCTGAAAGATTCCCTAAACTAAACTTCAATTCCCCTCTCTGTCTTCTCTACCTCAAACAAGGTGCTGCTCTCTCCTCTCACAAACACAGAATGGCATGCTGTGAGAGCCTGGCACCCTTTTATATGGCTGTAGAAAATATTCGTGTGTTGGAGAAAAATTTTTCTTCACGTTGATTTCAATGCACAATGAGATAGGTGAAAAAGGTGGGAAAAAGCAGAAAAACTGCACTTTTCGTGGGAAATTATTCTACAAGAGGTAAGTGCCATTATTTGACAATTTCAGTTTGAGGCGAAAATTTTCACTCATCCTTAATCTTTGGTAGCAATAAGTAGCAATAGGTATCTTTGAAGGGGATCTGATGTAAGATAAATACTTGCCTCTGTTCAGTTTGGCTGAGTCTTATGGTAAGATAGGATGTGGACTCATTCATACCCATCACCTGAAAATCAACCTTGCTGGGCTGAATTGCTCCTTATGTTTCTGCCTGTACTATGAGTAGTTATGTGTCTGTCTCCTAGAATGTCTCTCTCCTGCAGCTCTCCCATGTGTAAATAACATCAAACCCCCAGCTTTGTTATTGACAAGAGGAGCAGCAGTATATTAGTTAATTGAATCCTAAATTGCAGATCTTAATTTGTTAACAGCTGCCCAATCGTACTGGTGTAGGTCATAATTTATGTCAAAGCAGTCATAAGAACATCTTTAGATCTTGTGCACCTCCTTCTTTCCTTCCCAGAATTCTATCCCCTCTCCTTCTTTTCCACTACCCATTGCAGGGAGGGGTTAGGAGTGTGACCACAAGGTTTGCCTTGATTAACAGTGCCTGAGTTGTAAATCTGGGCCTGAATATGGCCTGTTTTCATACATAATTATAATTATTTTTTTGTTCTTTAGCAAGCAATCAAAAACACACTGCAGTGTATGCACATTTATGTAGCAAAGCACAAGTTATCTCATTATTCTCTCTTCTGAATCCATACAATAGCCTGTATATTCTCTCATAATTGTGTTTGTGAGCATTCTTGTCTTCATACTATTTACTATTATTAGCAAGTAAATTTCCTTTTTCCTGGCTGTTTTAGCCAAGTCTGCCATCTAGTGGACAGATGTGGAATTCGGTCCGCAGATCAGCAGGCAGCTCTTTAGCAGTGCCAAGATCATGATCTTTAAAAATAACTGGCTTGCAAGCACACTTTGTAGACCATTCCAATTAAGAAATTATTTTTAAAGATCGTGATCTCGGCACCTCTGGAGAGCCGCGGCTGGTCTATGGACCAGATTCCAAATCTAACAGTCAGAGCAGTGATCTCACTCCAGGGGAAACTTTACTTGCTAATATCTCCCAAACCATAAAGGTTTGGGAGATAAGACTTATATAATTTCTAATGTTTTTTTAAGGGCTACAATATAAAATAAAATTATTTTCAAGTATTACTATCCCTTTAATTAACAGCAAGTTGTATGTTAAAGGGATAGTAATAATTAAAAAGAAAATATATTGTAGGATTACCATGCTGAGTAAAACAAGGTCACTCCTAATACTGAGAAATGTCTTATTCAAAAGTTATTGCAACTCAAACTTGTATATTTTAGATGCAGTACCCTCATGCCCTTAATGTTTACAGTGGTGCTTTTGCTACAACACGTACATAGGGTTACTATGAAATGAACATAGCTGTCCAAAGACTACTGTATCAACAGTGCCACCATAAAATATCAGGCTATGGGAGTATTGCACCCAAAAGTGTAAGTAAGAGCTGTTATAAGTTTTGAATAAAACATCACTTTGCATTTGGAATAACTGTGTTTTATTCAGCAGGATAAACCCTGAAATATGTATTTTTCCATATAAGAATTTGCTATCCCTTTATCAATAGTGTTCACTAAAAATCCCATTGAGGTTTATAGATATTATACCTGTGTCAGCTCCACAGGATTACACATTTACCAGAATGAATGCAGACAATCACAAGCTATCTTCACTGGATAGCAGCAGGTGAGGGAGGAAGACTTCTATAAATAAATCAGACTTTATTAACACGGCATGTGAGTAATTAAATACTGCCTCCTTTAGTGCCTGTGTCAAGTGTCAAAAATAATTTTATCACAACTGATATATTTGACAAATGTTTCTCTCTGAGGCAGCACAGGTTTAAGCTAGGTCAGTTCGGGTGGTTTTGCTGAAGAGGTGAGGAAAATATTGCCAGGGCAAAACAAAGGGCACATGCCTTTTCTCATGTGCAATTATAGTTTCACCTTATATAGCCTTATCATCACCTTCTTATCATCACTGGCATTGCCAAGTAACATAGTGTTAGACAATTTAGAAGCTGCAGGATCTCCCAATAAATTTGCTTTAATTTTTATGGCCAAAGGCCATATGACTAAATAAAAAACAGAGCACTTATGGGCAACTCAACTGCACGACTGGGAAAAGTGAAAATTCCCATTGATTTAAATGAGACTTTCAATCTATTGAATGCGAGAGAGGTCTCCAATGCAAAATTGCTTTTGATTTCAACTCAGCATTAAACCTCTTGAATGCTAGATAGATCTCCATTGCATTGCTCTGTCATGCAATGGAGAAATTACTATGTCAAGGGCTCTGCTTCAGGCAAAGGAATCCAGTATTTATAGATATTTAGCCATAAACTTAATTTTCTCCAGGGATTAATACCTCAAGGTCTGAAAGGGCATTTGTACAGGAAGACGTGAACTAATCGGGAATCAGAAAGCAAGAATAGTCAAACAGGGCATGGACCAGATGTAGCAAGACTGAGCAAAGGTTGTAACCAGACATGAAGAGCAAGTGAAGCCAAATGTAACAGAGGTCCTAATGTTTTTCCAGCTTAAAGGGATAGTAATACTTAGTTTTATCTTCATTTTATTTTGTAGGCATTAAAAAAACATGAAGAACGATATAAGTCTTACGTCTCAAACCTTTATGGTTTGAGAGATATTAACAAACAAAGTTTCCCCTCCGGCCCCTTTTACCTAGTGTAAGCCATCTCTCCTCAGATGTGGAATCCAGTCCATAGACCAGACAGATAACAGAAGGGGACAATCTTCTTCCTATGAGAACAATGAAAGCCCTGTCCCCCTTGACAAGTTTTTCAGGTTTTTCCCTTATCTTAATTGGATATTGTCCCTCTCTGCAGTCTGCCTAGGCACCTCCCTTCTGATCTGGCTGAACAGTGTTACATCAGTAAAAGGGGCGGGAGATGGAGACTTTGTCATTGAATTACTCTTGAACTACAACTCTGACAGAATTAAAATAACACTCTCCACAGTCCAAATACTATGATGATTAATTAGAGCTGCTTTTATTATGAAACATTACTATCCCTTTAAATTGCTGTCAGGACCAGTTTTTGAAGAGCTGTGTTTTCATCCTATTATAATAACGGTACATATTTGTGAACTGTCATCTGTTTGTTTTTGTTTTTTTCTTTTTTACACTCACACAAGGTACTGTTGTTTGCTTGTGTGTCTGTAGTACCTACTTATTCATTCCTTGGGGAGATTAGATGTAGTCATACTGAAGAGTAGTCATAAACACAAATTAAAAGTAGGTATAGTCAGTAACAGGCAAGGTCTATAGACAGGTTGAGTTCAGTTGTAGCCAGAATGGAGCTGGGTTCAGTGCATGGAAGACAATCAAGAGCACAAGATAAGCAATGCTAAATCAAAAGATTAGGGCAAAATAAGTATAGGGATTAGGGCAAAGATAAGGATTAGGGCAAAGAGGAAGTATATGAGACAGGCTTATAGAACCAGAAGGTTCAGGAAGATACTAAACTATAGGATATCCCAGAACTGATCTAGATAACATTATTACTGAGAACAAAATGTGTCCATTATCCATCATAACACAGTGAATAAAGCAGTTTCAACCCATTCATACAAACCTGGGTTGCATTCAAGTGGTTAAATGTTCTGTTTAAATCAATGGGGATTTGGGAAATTACATTTGTCATCAATAATGCAGTTGTTTGCACCAAAATTGCTTGACTTCTTATATATATATATATATAGCCATTTTTTGAGCTCCTCAGAGACATGGCAGTATTACTTACCTCCAAAATGATACCACAGTTTAGATTCTGGAGTCTGTACTTGGTTTGTGCAGAATACATTTCTCGGTTACAATTCTGAAAAAATGTACACCCCTGGAATACTTAAACCCCATCAATATGATACTTAACAAAACAACTGAAAGAGCAATTTATTTCCATACTTTCTACAACTGAATATATTGATCTGCAACATACTCCCCAATTTAAAGCTATTCAAAAAGTGGAAGAAGTAGTGTCAATATAACAAAAGGTATCCTGCAGGATCAGCTGCCTAACCTAAGAGAGTTAGAGACTAGAGGTCATGCTCCAAACAGTGAGCACAGTTTTACTAGTGTTAAGAAACAGAATGAAAGGACACGTTCATCTCATTTTGCCAGTGCCATATAAACCACACAAACATATACGGTTCTCATTCAGGAAAGCACATCTATCTTTGAATAACCAGGAAATGAGATGTAGTAATAAAATAAATAAAGCAACTAATATAGAATACCTGGTGGGGAACTAGCAGCATAATGTGCAGAGTTCAGTACACTAGAGCAGTGATTCTCAGCTTTAGTCCTTAGGGACACCAGCAAGTTACACTTCCTGTATATTTCTATAGGTGCTATCTACTTGTGCTTAACCTTTTCAGTGCCAGAGGGGTACACAGCACATTGGTATTTAAATATAATTTGGAGTTATTTTTATTGGCACTTTAAGGTTTAAGTTGGATAATTTTTATGTGATGGCTGATCATATACGCTTGTGTTCTATATGATTACTAGGCGGCACTGCAGTCATGTGCAGTACTGACTTCCCGAATGCGCAGCGGCTGATAACGGAGTGTGGCGCTCCGAATTCAGACCGTAGTCCTCTCTGCGCTCCTTCTGGTGTGCAGGGAGGAATTCGGTCTGACTTCGGAGCGCCCCACTCTTTTATCAGCTGTGGCGCGGGCAGTCTCTACTGAGCATGACTGCAGTGCGCACAGCCATCTCTACTGCGCATGACAGCTTCTGACAAACATCCTTAGCAATTATTATATAGGATATTTATGCACTTAGATGGTATGGATGACTAGGTACACCCAGTAGGCTCCTTCTCTTAGGGGGAAAATAGATTTAATTCTGTATATACATGGGTACATATCATACACTCTGATTTAAATTGTATTTTATTTATTAATTTATTTAGTCCTGTGGTCAATGAGGGATACCAGCTATACTCTTATTTTGAGACAACGGGCATTTTACTCTTATACCCAGAGGGTTAAATTCACTATTATGTTAATTTAGTTATTTGGACACAAAGGTTTAATAATTGATATAGTCAGATACTATTTTGTTGTGTTTAAGGTGAGATACTCAGTATGCTCCCATTTTGAGACAGCAGATGTTTGCCTTGACATCCAGAGGGTTAAATATATCATTATGTATTACTTGGATGGACAGAAATGTTTTTGACAGAAAAGGAGTAATTGTGGATTATGTATATTCCGAATTGTATGTAACCTATACCATTGTAATTGTTACAATGTTGTTGTAAAGCTGATAGGCACATTTGAATTAGTTAACATCCACTCACTGTGATTTGTGCAGATAGGCGCATTATTTAAGAACTTTCGGTTTGAGCAAGCCAGTTTGTTACATCTAGAAGAAATGGTCAGTGGGTCCATGAAACATGTTGGGGTGTTTTTAATCATTTTATTTTTTGTTATTTTATAGAATAAAAGGTGTTATTATTTTACATTCTGGCTTTGCATTTTTTCGCTTATCGCCAATACTAATTAGAGGGATACAGTGGTTACTTCCTGTTGGGTTTGTTTACTGGGAGGACCTACACCAAAAATTCCCTGTGTTACCTCTAGACTAGCTTTTGTGGTTCACCAGCTGTTCCTGTTATCGAATGTAAGTACCACTCTGTACTCATCTATTGCTTTACACTGCATTGTAAGTTATTTCAGCTATATGTGCTCTCTTTCTGTTTTTTGTATTCTATTTTAAATTTCAGCTTCTCATCATTAAGGGAATTAACTATTGGGATGGTATTATCTGTGTGGGGGCTTGGACAATATCCTCCACAGGTGATTCAATACCAATACTTTTAGGTAGCCACGATTACATGTGAGTATACATTTTTTCATGCTCATTTAACAATCACATTTGGACCAATGTACAATAATATGAGACATTCCACCCGTGTTCTTTTTTCTGTTTTATGGTTGCTACATGCTCACTAACTTTCTTTGTAATAAAGTCTGTGTATTGTTATTGTCATTTAAATCACACAGAAACATTTACCTTTAGTACAACTCCCAAGAGACAGTATAACAGTTAGTTTTCAAGTCATGGATTTTAGGGGAATTTAATTTAAAATAACTAATAGGATTTATGTGATAAGGAATGGCATTAGCTGTCCCACCTCTAGACCTTTGCTGTATATCTCAACACATGTATATAAGAATATTAAATATTACTTTCTTATAGAAGAAATCTACAAATGTTATTAACATATCTAAATGTTTACATTTTAGTATAAAACAGTTAACCCTTTAAGTGCCAGAGGAGTATGCAATGAGTTGCATACCCCTCTGGCACTCAAAGTGTTAATCGTATGATTAAAAGTAATTCAAATATGATTGGGCAGAAGTCCATGTTAATTGCCAGATGGGTGTACAATGTGTTTCCCTTTCTTCTAGTACTTGAACGGTTAACTAAAAAGAAACATTTTTATCATCAAAAACTATTGCTCTACTCCTTCATTACTTTGACTATTTTTCATTTATATATACAGATAGATATCTAAATCCATTTCACTATCTCTACTTACATGTGGTGTGAACCTTAGTCTCTGCCAATATGGCCTCCGAGAACAAGCACTGGAGATACTTTCTGTTATAGGAAACTATGGGTAGTTTTCTGTAGCTCACAGAAGTTTGCTGTGTAACCACTGATCATTTTTGCCGAGCCGATGACCTAAGGAGAGAATTAATATGAAAGATATAGGTATGGTCATTCTTAAACTAAGTGCTCTCCTCCAGGTGATTTGAATGGAAGAGTTCAAAATTACATTAAAAGAAATCTAGTCATACGATGGTTTTATAATGAGCTTGCCTGGGAAGACAAATTGTTCTTTGATTCCTTGGATAAAGAGGTATATTGCTTTTGTACAGTGAACCTGATGGGATACAAGGAACACTCTATTCTATACAACAGCAAACAAGTCTTCCCAAGGTAGTGTTGTGTAATCACAGTACGCTTGGATACTGGAGTATATACATGTGAACTGGGTGAAATAATATCTAAAATGACTATCAGGAAAGGAGCATACTTCACAGGCATCAGTGATGACTCCAACATCCAATGTCTGAAATAGATGAAATATACAAATTCAAGGGTAATAAGATAATGTATAATAAACACTTCCCTTGAAATTTGACATAATTCTGAAAAGAACATATTTAGTCCTGACAACATCTGTGTAGAAAGCTTATAGGTAGCTCTTTGGTCATTGTCAGACATAGCTCCCTGGAAACATCGCAGGAAGGAAATATTCTTCTCCAAACTTCTTGTACAGAATAGTTATTGGGAATACGTATCTCAACAGAAAGACACCTAATTGGAGGAGGACTTGTTATGTGGGTGATTGCTGTTCTCAGTGAATATGTGCTGTTTGAACTGGCAGAAGAAAATAACAAGCTCAAAGGTGATCAGAAAAGGAAGAGAAAATCAACTGCATGCATGTAGTCATATATAATGATGATGTCCAGTGGAAGCTCAACTGATTCCCAATGTGGGTTTCCTAATGTATGGACAGTAGTTACCTGCAATTGCTACAGTATGTAAATGGTGAAGTATGTTTGTTACATGAGTGAGATAAACCTAGTAATGCTTATATTGTGTACCAATGCTTTAATGTACTGTACTTTCTTAAGAGAGACGTTTAGTGTGATCTTCTTCAGAGATGTAGCATATGACAAAATAGTATAGGTTTGTCTGGGAATGCTTGGATCCTGGTCCTGTGCTTGACATAACCAGAATTCTTCTACTACATTTCTTTAAAACGTTAAACACAAGTTCCTAATCAGTGCCTTTGCAATTGTACCTGAGACTAATAGTTAGCCCCAAGAATAAATACTAATCCCAAAAGAGTTTATCCTGAAGAGGATATTTTTAACTATACTTGTGTAACAGTGATAAATAAATAAAAATGTTTTATCTACAGGTTCCAATGAATGTAGTAACACAGTTGGGTGAGACTGAAAAATTTCAGAACCTCTCTATTATAGAATCTTCTTGATATTTTCAGTCTGGAATTGATATTAGATTATTATAGTGGGGTAACAAGCTACTTACTATAATAATAGTACATCAGCCCCTTTTTTCTGTGTCTATTTAATACTGTGGGCAGTGCTCTTACACAGTGGAAAATGGTGAGGCTGGTGTACTGGAGTAATTCTGAATCAATCCTACTGTTCCATACGGGTCAAATAAAAAGTTCCATTGACTTAAATGGGGCTTTTAACCTCATAATGCTTGGAGACCTCTCTAGCATTAAAGGGGCTAAATCCCTATTTAAATAAGTGGGAAATTAGGTAATAATTATTTTTCAGTGTGTTGGTCAGGGAAGCTCAACTATTAATAGGCTGTTAGGAATGGTGTCCTATGCAGTCTCTGAGTAGAATATCATTCAGCTTAATTTTATGGCAGACTCATTCCTACTTATGTGTCCTTGACCAATACTTTTGTATATGCAAATTATCCTTGGGATTGGTCACCCTAAGGACAACAGGAGAATCCAGAGATGGATCCCTTACTCACAGTGCCTTGAAAGATCAGCTACACCTCACTGACAACTCCAAACAAGGCTGATACATCTGAGGTTGGATATTTTTTTTGGTTCAAAGGGGAATTGCCTGGCACTTCATGACTGGACTGCCATTTTGGCAGGTTCAGCATGATCTGTTTTAATATATTTTCTCTCTGTGTAAGGCAATTGTGAAATAAAAGAGACTGCATATTGGGTAGGATACCATTCCTATAGAACCCACTCAATTCTATAGCAGGCTTATTCCTAGTTGAGCATCTCTGACCAGTACTTTTGCATACAATAATTATCCCTCCCCCATGATGCAATTGGTTTGTTCCAAAATTACTCTAGTTCTTCAAAGTACTGTCAGTTTCAGCATCTAATCTAGGACATCAGTTGGCTCAGATTAATTATGATATTGATAAAGGATACATCAGGTCCAAAATACCAAACTGTTACTATCCATTATAGCTGTGATGTTTTCTGGCTGAGAATATTGTCCCATAACTTTCTGGTTGAGAATATTGGCTTTCTTAACTTTTGATGATGACAGATTGAGCTTCATTTAAAAGGATATTAACAGCTTTGTAGGTGTTTCACTGTATTGGTATAATTGGTATAATTGTTTCATAGCTCTTTGTGAAAAGATCTAAATGGAATTTAGCACAACATTATATATATTTTCTCTACAGACTCATATGATCCTACAAAAAAAGATTTATGTCACCAGAACATCTACCATTATCTTTATAAATATTTATACATCTTAGGGATGGAATAGTTCTTATACTAAACTGTAGAACATATGTATGTAACAATATTTATATACTATAAGTGGGGCATCCATGTTTTCTTCAGACATGGGCCACACGATCAGAAATTCATACATGTGAGAGTCACATTCATTTTTTCATTTATAATAAAAGTACATCAGCTATTCAAAAATAATGACTTTTTAGCAGTTAAAAATAATAATTTCTACTATCTTGTCTTTTACATGGCCTAACAAGAAACTTTCCATACTGACATGCAAGCCGGAACATGGGGGTCTGTCCCCTCTAGACATTCACTATTATTACAGAGCTGCCTTCATTGCTAAAATGTTTGATTTTTCCCTTTCCCCTTCCAAAAGATGGACAGGAACTCTAGCTAATGCTTTAGGTCCTTTCCATCTAATTCACAATTGATGGGCCTAAGACACTTCCCGCTTGGCAAATACATTCCAGCGAAAAGTGCCTTTTTTCCACTTGTTCATGATTTTTTCACCTCCCTCATTGTGGTTTGAAATCAATGGGAAGAAAAATTTTTCTCCACCACACAAAAGTTTTCTATAGCCATATAAAAGGGTGTCAGGCTCTCACAGCATGCCATTCTGTGTTTGTGAGAGGAGAGAGCAGCAACTAGTTTGAGCTAGAGAAGACAGAGCGGGGAATTGAAGTTTAGTTTAGGGAATCTTTTAGTAGGACATTTGTTCTCTGTATTAGGAGAGTTAGTGGGGCACTGTGGGGAGAAAAAGGGAGGAAAGAGGTTGACCCCAAATAATACCCCAAAATTCCATGTGACTGACTGGCAAGACACAGGCAGATGGGGACCTATTTGCTTACTGATCTTGCTGTTATTGTGTCTGTGATGGGGAAGTGTGGGGAAAGAAGTTGTTGATTTTGTTTTTCAGTAATATTTTTTTGGACAGACTATGATAAGACAGGGTGGACAAAAAACATATTAAAAAAGAATAAATAAATAAATAAATAAATAAAAAACTAAATATATTGGGTGACAGACATCTGACTGGGCTAAGGCAAGACATCAGTTGTATTGTGTACTGTAGAGTACAAACACACAGAGTAGTTGAGTAATGTCCAGCAAATGCACAAGGGGCAGGGGGAGGGGGAAGGGTAGAGCATTGCAGGGATGTGAGAGTAAAATAGTTGGCAAACTGACTGCAGCAATGGTTGTTGCAACGTGTGCAATAAATGTGATGTTGCCTTTTCTCCAAGGAAGGATGAAGTTTGACAAGGTCCCAGCAAAACCTCCAGTATCACTAATGCAAGTACAAATAAAGAACCATATAAGAAGACATGTAAGAAGAACACTGAAGACGACAACAGGTCGCATTCAAGTGTTGATGATGGCAATAGTATAACAGAGGAAGGTGTTGCAGCTGAACCACCTGCTAAATCAGATAGTGAGACAAACAAGCACTAAAACACCTGTCCTCAAAGTAGTAGCAAACTTTGTTACAGTAAAAGTAAAAATAAATTGTTTGAGACCTCTAAAATCTTAGATGCATATAAGGGTAGTGGGCAAGAACTGACAGGTGATGCTGATGCTGCTGAGCATGACCTAATGATGACTGATGATGATGCAGATCTAGAATATATCCCTCCAGCATCCTTCTCTTGTTCAGATACAGATGAAGTTGAGAGTGAGAATGATGACATGGCTATAACATTAGCAGAAAGGCTGAATCTTCCTCCACTGAAAAGTAGCACTGTGCCTGTCTATAAACTGTTTTAGAAAACAACTGGACGGTATGACCCTGGACAAACAAAGATTTCAAAAAAGTACACAGTCAACCTATTAGTAATCATCAGCATCATCACCTATTCAAAGTCCAAGTCCCACTCAGCCGCACACATCTGTGTTGAATACCCAGCAGCAGCAGTAGCAGCAACAACAACAACAGCAACACAGGTTATTAACATCCACAATGTTAGATATGATGAGTGCCTCTGCTGCTGATGTATGTGCTGCACATTTGACACCTAGTAGTAGTTGCAGTACAATTGCATCAACATCTAGCCCCAGTAGTAGTAGCAACAACTTATCACGATGCCCGTACTATGCTGGTGACATTCTGTCAGTCTTTGCTTACTGCTGACGCTTATTGGCTGGAGTGACTTTGTCCTGCCCAGTATTTGTCCTTAAATTCTGGGCCTTGTCACTTCTCCGGTGCCCTTTCGTGGTGTTTCCATTACCAGTGCTTGTTCCAGTTTTCGTGTGATCTCTGTGTACCGACCCTGATGGCCTGACTACTCTGCTGTATCTGTTCCTGCTCTGTGTACCGACCCGGCCCGGCTGATGTTCCTGCTCTGTTTACCGACTCGGATCTGTAAGGGTTATCGTTACGGAGTCTGTTCAATAAAACTGTGTTTTATCTCACCTACTGTGTCTGAGTGTCAAATAAAACTGTTACAAAACTCCTCAGGAAACCCTCAGTCGATGAAGTCCACAGTATGGAGATACTTCACTCAGGATCCTTAAGCTAAGCATGTTGCTACATGTTGTCTGTGCAGAAAGCATGTGAGCAGGGGGGAAGCAGGCTCACACCTAGGTACCTCCTCTATGAGACCCCACCTGAAGCACAACCACAAGTCTGACTGAGAGTCACACTATCAGCAGGCCAAAGGTGCCACAACTAGCAGCAGCAGAAGCACTCTAAAAAGATCCCAGGGCTGTAGGGCAGAAAAAAAGAAGTAGTGTAGTTATGAATGTGTAACAGAGGGTGCACCTGCCAACAGATAATTTAATCCAAATAACACCTATGGCTACTGCTGCAGAGGAGTATGATGACTCTGGCTTTGCTGTAGGAGATGGCAAGAGTCATAGACTGATCACACATTCCACCACCACCTCCTCTAGTCATGTTGTTAAAGCAAAAAGTTCTAGGGTTCTTCTGTCATGTCCTGCCAACCCACACTGACTGACTTCCTGGGAAGGAGGCAAAAACTTCACAAAAACAATCCCAAAGTGCACCTGTGGAACGGCAAGGTTGCCAAGATGTTGGCAGTAGACATGCTGCCGTATTCTTTTGTAGAAATCAAGGTTTCAGAGAACTGATGTCATGTGTAGCTCCACACTGGAATATCCCAAGCCACATTTATTTTTCCAGGATGGCTGTGCCTGAATTGTACAAGCAGGTGGTTAGTGTGGTGGGCAAAGGGCTGAAAAGTGTGTATGGCAAGAAAACCCACCTAACAACAGATATGTGGATAAGTGGTCAGAGCACAGACAATATGACTATGACTGCTCACTGGGTTTCCCTCCCAACACCAAAAGTGGACAACACTAGCTTACATCATCAGGTGACAGCCAGTAATCATGCTTCTGGTTCTGACAGTGTGATTAAAAGGCGGCAGCGGCAGCAGCAGGAGTTGCCCATACCACTGTCACACCACCTTGTGCATGCAGAGTTTCGAGAGACAGTCCCACAAACCTGTATCTGTTTTAAGTAAGCTAAAACAGGTGATAGAGGAATGGCTTGTACCCCTCTCCTTAAAATCTGGTTTTGTGTCTGCTGATAACTGCTCCAACATAATCACTGCTTTGAAAATAGGTGGTATGGTGCATGTGCCCTGCTTTTCCCATGTGCTAAATTTAGTTGTGACCCTCAGAGAGATGCTTACTATTGCCTGCAAAATCTGAGCCCATTTTAGCCACTCCTGCAGTGCACGCACCTCTCTATATTAAAATGGAGGTCTCTACTGGGTGGAATTCCACGACGTACATGCTAGAGCATTTGTACGATCAGAATAAGTCCATTAGTGAGTACACCATGCTTTGGAGGGAGCCTCTTTGTCACCTGGCCAATGGCAACTCATGTGAGATGTATGTGAGCTGTTAAAACCCTTTGAGTAGGCAACCATGCTGGTAAGGCGCATTGGGGAAGGAATTAATGAAATTCTACCACTGACTTTATTGCAGAAAAAACATGGCTGGCTGAGGATTCTTACCATAATGACAGCACAGACATACACCAGCTGATAAATCACGTTAGTGTGCTTTCAACAAGATCCTCTTATAGTGTCTATTAAAAGTGATGAGGAATACATTCTTGCCACTTTGCTGGACCCCCACTTCAAACACAAAATATCAGAATTTCTGCCAAAGGGCCATCTGCAGTTTGTCACAACAAGGAGTCATGGTGATCAGCAACAACTCTTTGAGGAATCAGATTCTGTCAAGGAATATCGCAATATGCTTATTGATCAAGTGGAGGGTTGCATTGTGGAGGATGAGAGGGAGAAAGTGAGAGCACAAAAAACATCAAGACAATATAGTAAAAAGGAAGACAGTAAAGCATTTCAGCCAGCAGAAGCAGCTACATGATCAACCACAACACAGGGCAATTCTTGGGTCTCAGTAGGGGCAGCAAAAACCCAACACTGGTGGTGGTGGTGGCACATCTCTTTAGGACTTGCTCCTTGAGTATATGTTGGTAACTGAACACCATGTACCTCCTAGAAGTGGTCCCACTGCATGTGAGATGGTTTCTGCATACTTGCAGGATAGCTACTTTCTAGGCAGAAACAATGACCCCATGGACTACTGGTAAACAAAGCAGTGTGTGTGACCAGCATTGACACGTACTGCAGTGGAAACCCTTAGTTGTCCTCCAGCAAGCATTGAGTCTGAGAGGATTTCAGTGCAATGACTGCAGGACACGGCTATTCAGCAGCAATGTTGGGAGACTAACATTCTTAAAAATGAACCAACATCTCATACCATCTAAGTATCAGGTAGAAGAAACCACACATGACAGAGAAAACCAGAACAAATATATTAACAGCAGCACAGATGAGGAGGTGGAGGAGGGATGTGAAGAAGGCTTACCACCATCTACCCCACTTGGGACCACTGCTATGACCGAAAAGTAATGTGTGTTAAAAATCTGAGGAGGATAGCGATTTGACACAAACATGACAATGGGAAAAACTATATACATACACAAATCACATTATACCAGCCAGTCCCCCACCACCACCATTACAATACGCATCTGCCACATTTAGGTTGTACTTTATTTTTATTATTACTTGACATCATCATCATCATGAATATGTGCCAGTGTCACTTAAGCAGGAAGTTAGTGTTGTGGGCAAAGGACAAATGCACTCTCCATGCTAACACATTTTTCAAGGCATATGTTCCTTGGTTCACTTTTGAAAGGTTGCACAAAAAATAACGTGCAACCTAAAGGCACAATGACCATATCACCTTGATTAAAAGGGTGGCATGAGAATCTCGCCCCGCATGAAAAGAGCGAGATTCTCATGTTGTGTCCTTAAACGTTGTTTTATCCTGCATCAATTTAGTGTCAGTTTAGAGCTCTGTCGGATAGATCGTTAATAAATTCATCAGGAGTCCACAGGGGGCAATGTTGCTTATTTTTGGTATTTGCACTTCATCAGTTTTGGACTACAGATTTGACTGAGTAAGGGTGGCTCAAAATTTCCCTCACAAGCAATCTAAGTCCTGGGTTGGCGTTTATGTCCAGACTAATGCAACAATTTAAACTACATTACTACAACTGATATCTTTAAGATCAGATTACCGCTGTGTAACAGAGTGCAAAATAAGTGCAAATACCAAAAATAAGCAACATTGCCCCCTGTGGACTCCTGATGAATTTATTAACGATCTATCCGACAGAGCTCTAAACTGACACTAAATTGATTAAAAACAACGTTTAAGAGCACAACATGAGGATCCTGTGCTTTTCATGCGGGGCGAGATTCTCATGTCACCCTTTTAATCAAGGCGACATGGTCATTGTGCTTTTAGGCCGCACACTGTTTTGTGTGTGACCTTTCAAAAGGATACCATGTTGCTGAAGGACTCACAACTTTGACTTTCAGACACTTAATTCTAAACTACAGACCTTAGAAGAAGTAATATTGCAGTGGGAAATGTAGTACCCCTAGGAAATATAGGCAAAAAATTTGTTAAAATAGGTGGAAAGGAGGAAAATTTTGCTTTGGAGAAAAGGAGAAACTTTAGTGAAAAAAGAAAATAATCAGACAGTTTTCGCTAAAAGTCATGTGGGAAATTTTTCCCACTTTTCTCCCACCCCTAAGCATTAGTTAGTTTGCTAGGGTGTGCTAGTAGCCAATACAAATATAAACACAGTAGGGCCTTATTGTGGCAATCCAACTGCATATAGGGAACAACTAAACATTTCCTTTGATTAAATTGGGATTTTAACCTTTTAACTGCTAGAGACCCCTGTAATGAATTGTTTGGCAGTGCATTGGAGAACTCTGCATTCAAAGGATTAAAACGTTCCATTTACATCAATGCAAATTTGGATAATCTTATGGGTCCCCAATGATACATTTGGCTTACACCAAAAATGCTCCACTTTGTCATTATACATAGGCCCAGTAGTATAGATATATAAATCGAAACATTGAGGCTGATGTACTAAGAACAGTGGGGGGGGGGCGCGCTAAGGTTGGATAAGGACCAGTTTGTTAATATGCTGGTGAATTTGACCCTAATCCATCTTGTGATGTTAATTAAGGTGTTTTACCAGCTCTTTCGTGTATTACACCTCACATTGCCATGCTTTCGCCATGCCTTTGATAAGTTTACAAATTTGCAGTGACTACTTCTACAATGGTTCATTTGCATATTGAAATGTAACTTAATGAGCCACTCAGTATACCTGGGGCTGTGTGTATATGTTAATGTGGCTATTCACCACATGCACTAAGCTCTAGTAGCTGGCAGGGTAACACATTTGGGATCCACAGAGGACAGTTTGCTATGTCTCTACTGGAAAGCAGACACAACATCAACTCACCCTTAACCCCTTGTAGACATGTAAATATCAGATAACCCACTCATCAGCTGATTCACACATGGCTTAGGAATACTCCACAAGACATCCATTTGAATCAGCTGAATGGTGGTCAGACTGCTGTTTACATATAACAGCCCATCCCTGTGTTGTCCTTAACTGGCCATGGCAAAGATCTGTGAGTGTAATAATCCTTTGAGTGCCACGGGGTGCATCCCTATGGCACTCAATAGGTTAACCCTTTGATTAACAGAAAGCTATGCAACACACCACTCTACAATGTGCTGCACAATCCTTTAGCACACAATGGGTTAAGGGAGTGCAGCTGCTGTTCTTGATGCTGAAGTCTGAGAGTAAATGCATCTTCTCTGATTTCCTAATTGTCTTCCCGTACATATCGACATCTTTACTCCAACCTCATATGCTAATAATCAATTTCTCACCCCTCCCCTTGCATAGCTATTCCTTAGTGTACATGAAGAAGTGTGTCGTATTTGGTAAAGTGATCACCACACATTGCCAGACACACTTCACCATCGCATCAACCCTTGGTGCATCTCACTCCAGGAGTAATTCTGGGGAAACCATCTCCAAGATGGGGTACAAAGAATTACCTTTGATTTAAATGGGACATTTAACCATTTGGATGCTAGAAAGGTCTCCATTGCATTTAGAATTTCTAACTTTCAAGAGTTTAAAAGCGCCATTTAAACCAAAGGAACTTTGGGGTGCAGTTGGTTGATGTACTAAGAAACTGAAGCAATTCTAGAGCAAGGTAACTGCACAATGTGCTATTTAGCCACTTTGAATGCTAGAGAAATCTTCAACTCATTCCTTTGCAAACTGCAATGCATTTGGAAACCTCTCTAGCATTTAAGAGGTTAAAAGTCCAATTCTGGGAAGGGGAATTTGAAGAAATAATATTTCTTCCTCATAGTATGGTTGGTTTGCTCCAGAATTGCACAGTTTTCCTTATTACTTCAGCCTCTGTGTTTCACTGAAATGAACTGAGAATAATATGATTGTGTAACTGCTTGAGTGCCAGAGGGGTGTCCCGCACATTGCTTTGCCTCTAGCACTGAAAAAGTTAAAAGGAGACTTCAGTGTGATAGGAGAACAGTAACTCCCACTTGCAAAAGGGCGGTTAGAATTTGTGCGATTCACCTTGTCATCTCTCTTCTTAAATATTATGCCACATAGTTATTAATACAGAGCCAATAAAATCATCTCTGCAATCTGGTAGGAGTATTTTGTCTCCCCAGATGGCCTGTGATGTTAATGTGTGACAATTTTAACAGTGAACTAAGACTGTTTTATAGAACCAACATTTGTTACACAGTTTTTTAGTCTCCAAATTTTGACACAGATGGTACAAATTATTCTGAAAAACAGAAATGTTCATTTAGAAGGCTTAAATATGTGGATTAATATAGTGCATCAAAATATATATTTAACTGCAGTATTCCAACACTATCATTTCATGCTTTATAACTAAAGATTCACCAAAATAGATGTGTTCAAATATGTCCTCAATGACCACAAATAGGCTAGGGTATCCTGGATTAACCCTTTGAGTGTCAGAGACGTATGCAATGCATTGCGTACCCCTCTGGCACTGAAAGGGATAAGTGCAGCTGAATTTATCAGTGGCTCATTCAATTTTATGGCCTTAACACCTTTCCAAATACTCCCCTCACTGGGAGCCTCCATCTTGGCAGGAGTTACATGATTAGTGTTCCCCATTAACTAATGCCCCCCCTCTAGTGGAAACTGACTGGTTATAGTAGCCTGGGAAGGGGAGCTAGACACATGAGTAATTAAATATTCACACTTTAACAGACAGGTTAGAGAACAAATGTTTTTTGAGATTAGACTCTCCAGAAATTAAACCAAAAAAGTTCTAAAACACATAGCACAGCCCCTATAACAGCTATGTTACCCATGTGTAAAGCTTTTTCCACCTCAGTTATGTCCAATATCCAGCTTGTGTGTGTTTGCAAAATATATTTGGCTGGTGTCCACATGGTTTGGTCATTCATTGAAGGTTGCAATGAGCATCATGACTTCCAAAACGGCTGGTGTAAAAGGTCTGCCTGCAGCCTTATAGGTTGCTGGGTAGGCCTTACTTGCTTCATCTTTACTGCTAGTAATTATACATGTGAAATGTACCATAGTCCAGAGTTGTATCTTTCACACTGGGAAACATTATCACTGTGTTGGTGGTACCATTTAAAATGTTCCTTAAACTGACTGAAAAACAAGAAGTACAATGTATAAGTAGTTTAAATAGATACATTTCATGAGACTAAAAGATGATAGGTGACAGTTTTACTTAAGTATAATATATAACATATAACATCCCTTAAACATAGGTTTCAGACCCCCCCACCCAAAATGTATGCCATGCTTCTGATGTGCCAGCAAAGTAGATTTTCTTTCCTTGTTTTTTGGGAATGAAATATAAGAGGGGCATTTAATAACAGCAGTGTTACATTTATCACTGAAGTTTTTGCCATGCATAAAATATATTTACATTCATAAAAGTATTTGCATCTTAAATGTGCTAAATATAAATATGTGTGCAACAGCTGGGGAAGTGTTTGTGATGTCATTAGATTATTGTTTCTGGTAATTATGAATTGATGTAAAGACATGCAACAGTAAGGTAAGATTCAATACCAAAGGTTTTGCCATGATGCAAACACCATACCTCTATCCTCTAGGCTTCAAAATTGAGATACAAATGGTATATCTGTACCTGAAACAGTGATCATTAAAAATTTGGCTTTACAGTGTTTCATTTCTTGGCACTGCTCTTGAATTAGGAACTGCAAGTCTCAGCAAAACTGAAAAAAAGATTTTCTGTCAGATGGTACAATGCCTAGAAAAATGTATGAACAAAAACAGGAACTGTCAACTTGGTTATAGTAAGAACACAGTCAGGTAGAATTTACACAGATTGAATCAGGGTGAGTAACCTGCACTCTACAATTGTTGGATTTCAAATCATATTATTAGTGGGTCAATGTTCAGCTGAAAATTATGGAAATTGTATTGTAACAATAGAGGGAGAAGCATGTATTTCCCATACCTGCTCCATATACGTATATAGTATAGACAGCAGGAAATGAGGGACAAAGAGCTGGTGGGAAGAGGGGTCAAAATGGGTTAAGGGTAGAAAAATAAGTTTGTGGGAGCAAGAAGAATGTTTTCAGTGGAGGAAAACAGAGAGAAGAAAAATTAGATAAGGGAGACATAAATATGTGAATATATGAATAGGGAGAGAGGGCTAGTTAAGAGAGTAGTTTTTAGGTAAAGGAACAACACAGAAGAGATCTGAAGTAGGAATGAGAGGGGGAACTGGCAGGAGATTTGGCTAGTCTACCTGGCCAGCTAGTAACTTATGTCTAACTAAGTGACTTACTAAATCCTACTTAACTAGCCCCATGTAAGGTCTATCTGCTGCCAGCGTGTCCTCTACGATATACCTCTGGATACAGCACATAGTCATAGGGCTCCAGAACACATCCTACTGGTTGCAAGATGATTTCTCTCATTGCGAACAGAGGTTGCACTAGAAAAATGGAGCCATCAGTGTTAGTACCCATCAGCTCAGAAAGGGAGACCTTGGGAGGTTTCTGCAACAGGAAAGCAGAAGCCCTAATACATTTGATAAAGGCCCATAAAAAATTACTACATTGCTAAACACATCACAAATCCCAGCCCCTGATGTGTTTACTTTTTATGCTGAAACTGTCTCATCACTAAAAAAAGTTCACTTTTTCTTCTTTTTCCCGCTTTTTTTGCCCATTGAAATCAAAGGGAAGAAAAATATTTTTCCACCACACAAATGTTTTGTACAGCCATATAAACGTCTGTCAGGCTCTCACAGCAGCCATTCTGTGTTTGTGAGAGGAGAGAGCAGCACCTTGTTTGAGCTAGAGAAGAGAGGGGAATTGAAGTTTAGTTTAGGGAATCTCTAGTTTAGGATATTTGTTCTGTGTAAGTGTGTATTAGGAGAGTCAGTGGGGCATTCTGGGGAGAAGAAGGGAGGAAGGAAGTTGACCCCAAATACTCCAAAATTCCATGTGACTGACTGGCAAGACACAGGCAGCTGGGGACCTATTTGCTTGCTGTTATTGTCTCTGTGCTGGGTGGGGAAGTCTGAGGAAAGAAGTTTTAATTTTTTGGGGGCATACTGTGATAAGACAACAAAAAATAAAAATAAAAAAATAAAAAGAATAAAGAGCTAAATATATTAGGTGACAGTGACAGACAGCTGACTGGGCTTAGGCAAGGCATCATACAGCTCCATCAGTTCTGTTGTGTACTCATACAGTAAAAAAACACAGTGTAGTTGTGTAATGTCCACCAAACACACAAGGGGAAGGGGAGGGGTGGAGCAGTGCAGGGACATGAGAGAAAAGTAGTAGTTCAAAAACTGACTGCAGCAATGGTTACTGTAGTGTGTGCAATCAATGACGATGATCCCTCTACTCCAAGAGAGGATGCAGTTTGTCAAGGTCTGAACATACATATAATAATGATCCTGGAGCACTCATATAATTTAATCCTATATGGCATACACTTATACACTACAAGTGGTGCTCATATCCATCAAAACTAACCTATAACACTGCAAAGAAAAGTAATGGACTACTAGAGCACACTGCCAATCATATACTCATATAAAACAAATACATAACACCAATATAATATTAGTAATTCTTTTAATAAAATATTCATATATTTCAAAAAATCCTGACATCTGAGAGTACAAAAGACCTACTCCAAACAACCAAAATCCTCCACTCCCACCAAACCACCAAATAAAAAAGGGAATGAAAAATATATTGAGACCCCAAAGGACCACTAAGGAATAAATTATTACTCCAAAGCGACCTCTAAACTGGTACCAGCCAAAAAGAAAAAAAAGAGGAAGAAAAATATAGGTGCACCTAAATCATGGAATAAAACAAATCATGCTACTTCCAGAAAAAATATATATCATACAATGTCCACGTGGATACAAAAGTATATATGGGAGTGGGGGATTTTGGTTGTTTGGAGTAGGTCTTTTGTACTCTTAGATGTCAGGATTTTTTGAAATATATGATTATTTTATTAAAAGAATTACTAATATTATATTGGTGTTATGTATTTGTTTTATATGAGTATATGATTGGCAGTGTGCTCTAGTAGTCCATTACTTTTCTTTGCAGTGTTATAGTTTGTCAAGGTCCCAGCAAAACTAGTTCCAGCACCACTAGTGCTAGTAGAAATAAAGAACCATATAAGAAGAACACTGAAGATGACAAGTCATAATCAAGGGCTGATGATGCTGGCAATAGCATAATAGAACAAGGTGTAACAGCTGAACCACCTGCTGCATCAGATAGTGAGACAAACAAGCACCAAAACACCCGTAGTAGGGAACTTTGTTACAGTAGAAGTAAAAAGAAAGGAATATAAGCGTGATGAGGTGATGCTGATGCTGCTGAGGATAACCTAATGATGACTGAATATATCCCTCCTGCATCCTTCTCTTGTTCAGATACAGATGAAGTTGAAAGTGAGGATGATGACATGGCTAAGGTTAGCAGAAAGTCAAAGGATGAATCTTCCACCATGTTTAAGGAGCACTGTGCCTGTCTATAAACTGTTTGAGAAAGCCATTGGAAAGTGTGACCCTGGACAAGCACATATGTCAAAAAGCACACATTCACCCTATCAGTCATCAAGCAGCAATGTTGGGAGACTAACGTTCTTAAAAATGAACCAACATCTCATACCATCTGAGTATCAGGTAGCAGAAACCACACATGACAGATAAAGCCAGGACAAATATAGTAACAGCAGCACAGATGAGGAGGTGGAAGAGGGATGTGAAGAAGGGTTGCCACCATCTATCCCACTCTGGACCACTGCTATGAACGATGGGTAATGTGTGTCAATAATCTGTGAAGGAGCATAGATTATGACAATGGTAAAAACAGTATACATACACAAATCACACCATGCCAGTCCCCCACCACCACTACCATACACATCTGCCACATTGTTAGTGTACTTTCTTTTTTATCACTTGACGTCATCATGAATATGTGCCAGTGTCACTTAAGCAGGAAGTTAGTGTTGTGGTCAAAGGACAAATGCATTCTGCATGCAAACACATTTTTCAAGGCATATGTTGCTGTAGGACTCACAACTTTGACTTTCAGCCACGTATTTCTAAACTTTAGCCCTCAGAAGAAGTAATATTATAGTGGGAAATGTAGTAGCTATAGGAGATATAGGAGAAAAGTGTGTTAAAATAGGTGAAAAGGAGGAAAATTGTGCCTAGGCGAATACTTTCGTGGAAAAGCAAAAAATCAAGTTTTCACAAAAAATCACGAGGGAAATTTTTCACACTTTTCTCCCACCTCTACCAAAGATCCTTTTGAAAAATGTAAAAAAACAGTGATGAAAAGGGTTGGTGCAGGGCTATACCTCCAATTATATCAGAAGCTAGAATCAATCTGCACCATGGCACAGGTGAAAAAATAGGTGGAAAATTTGTTAAAATAGGTGAAAAGGAGGACATTTTCTGCATAGGTGAAAAGGTAAAATTTTTTGTGGGAAAATTAAAAAATCTGCAAGTTTTCGCGAAAAGTCATGCTGGAAATTTTTCACACTTTTCGCCCACCCCTACTCATCACAACTTCTGGATAAAAATCTGTAGATCCTAAAATACTCCCAAACAGGCCCAGTATTGAAATGCATAATGGACTTTAACTGGAAAATAATGACATTTCAACCCTTCTGGTTTGAATAAGTATTGTGCAGTGTGCAGTAACTCTTTGCATTTTATTGATGAAGCTAATTGGTACAACATACTATTATTAGTACTAAGCATAGTAAATTATTATAATGCACATTACCAGATTTTACTTTGAATGATATGTAAAGCCACACGGTCAGCACACTGGCATATTACTGTTAAGTCTTAAATAGTACTTGAAAGAGGTCTCAGGTTATCATGAATTCCCAATTCTTATATTCAAGGTATTGTTTTTATTTGTAATACATATTCCATACCAGATTAGTGCTAAAGTGATTGCTTGACTTGCTTTTCTGATAATGTCCTATGGTTGTTTTACTATAAGTCGATCAGCCCTGAATTCAGCTCAGGAAAAAGCTGAACTATAGTACTGTAATGTCCAATTCATCTCTAATGTAATCAAACTTGTAGTAAAAAGCTCAGGTGCTGTGCATCCTCAAAATATCTATTTTCAGTCTTTTGAGGTATGGGAAAACTATTCCTATGGCTGGACTAAACCAGAAAATCTTTGGGTTTAAAACTTATGCTTCAATTGCTATTTGTACAGTCAACATAGACTGCAAGAGTCATGTTTTAAAACCTTTTTCTTGCAGACAGTGGGACTATGAACACATATCTAGGAGACTTGCAGGATATCCCTGACTTGTGTGACCTTTGATCAGCTGTTTAGCTGACTTATCATGGCTCACAATGCAGTATCAACTTCCTTAGCAGGAGCAGACCTTTGGAAGTGTGCACTGTCTACATGATAATTGCCCTTTAACAGCAGATTCCCCAGAGCCCAGAGCACAAATGTGGCCATCGTACTTGAAAGTCAGTGTAGGATGGTATAAAATCAATAACTGTTGTACAGAAAAGATGTGCAGCCTTTTCATATGTCCACTGTGCAAAACGCCCAGTATTTCACCCTTGTGGTAACACTTAATTGCAGTGTTTTTTCCAGTGACACTAGAGATCTTTCAAATTGTTAGGGGAAGAGTCAGTCGATGCAATATAATAATGTGATTTATCACATCCTACACTCAGAGCTGACACAATATCTCTTTTCTCTGTGTTAAATAAATCCATCAGGTTCAGGTGACATTAGCCTCTACTCCCTATAGAGCACTATCAATGTGTGAAACAAGTTTAACAACCTCCATACATATGTCACTGGTAAACTCTGAGGCAGATGGAAATAATGCTCAGTGTTTTAACGCTTCAGAATTCTTGGGGAGTGCACATTGTTTCAGGTGGGAATGAGAAGTAACAATGAACATAACAAAGGGATTTTGCAGACTCCCAGGCACTCAGAAGTTTAACCATTTAATCAGTGGGTTCAGCAACACTTTGACAAACAATGCTTTTCACACACTTCTGGTCCCTAATGGGTTAATAATCATGTCAGAGGGATTTTTCGTGAAAAGGTTAAAGCAAACTGATGCATCTTCATACTCCTTTTTTTTTCCCTCTCAACAAAAAGGGTGAGGAATCAGTGGCTCTCCAGCTGTTTCAGCTGCTTGATGGCCAGCTGAAGACAAAGGGAACACTAGCCTATCAACAACAGGAGAGCCACATGTTGCCGCCCCAGTCTAATAAATAGTTTATAATTCTCATTTTTGGGTCCAGATTGATGTACTGAAAATTAAAATTTTATGGCCCACTGGGTGCTACAGGTCTACAGTGCCATGCTTCACATACAATTGAAAAGCTCTCTAGCATTCAAAAGGTTAAACAAATAATTACATACAGTATATGTAAATACAGTATTTTGCAGTCTGTTGGAGACCTATCTAGCATTCCAGGTGTTAAAGGCCCATTTAAGTCTGAGGGAATTTTCATTTGTCCCCTACAGTGCAGTTGGTATGCTCCAGAACTGCACCTCTGTAGATTACTTAATCTGACACCAAGGGCTGTATTCAGTAAGGTAAATAGATGGACTTCTGAAGGTCTCTAAGGCATTGTGAAGCAATGACTTGGAGACATGTCTCACTTAAAAGCCCCATTTAACCTTTTCAGTGCCAGAGGATTATGAAATGCATTGCTTTGCCTAGCTTTGCTTACCCCTCTGGCACCAAAAGGATTAACCCTTTGAGTTTCAGAAAGGTATCCAAAGCATTGTATCTGCTTTTATCCTCTCCTTAGAACCTCAGGGATAGCCAGCATGTTCAGACTGTTAGCTGCTGTGCTAACAAATACATTGGCTATCAGTACCAATTAGCTGGACTGAAGAATAGTTTAGGGTTGATGCAGAACATTGCATATTAATATATATTAATTTATACACATCATTGTAACTAGCGTCTGTTAAATTCAGTGTTAAAGTGGAACATTGGGGGAGATGTATAAAAAGCAGTCTTGGTGCACATTTAAGAAATGTCGCTAAAGTTCATAACGTTGGGTCATATTTATAAAGGAGTAAACTCAAGTTTATAAATATGACTATCTGAGAATATTCTGAGAAAATTCGCAACTGAGAATATTTTTTCACACACATCGAGCACTATATACTGGCATTAAGAACAGGTTATACATGGATTTAAGATTTTATCACTAAAACTGCCTTTATTTTTGGAACAATTGGCTTATTTATTTATAAGTACATTGGGAAACAATCCTTATTTGGACAAGACCAATTCTACTCCATTTTTCAGAAAAAGTCAACTGACTGGATTAAGCACTTAAAAAAAACATGTTGATAAACATTTATACAAATCCTCATGTCACTTTAGGACAATTATAAAGACACTTATTTTTTATTACTCCAGTTTTATAAATCTCCCTCATTATTCTTTGATATGATTGCAGTCGTATAGATTAATAATTTTAATACCTTAAGGACCATTACCGTGCCAGGACCGTCAAGGTGGTCCGGCACTTAAGGAACAGTGATGGTCCTGGCACAGAATGGAGTTCAGGGCTCCTGGCTCAGCTGCATACCTCTCCGGAAGCCCTGAACTGGAAGCGAAAAAAAAAAAAAAAAAACGTGGTCCTCAAGTGCCGGTTACGCGTGCGCGCGCCGGTCCTTAAAGGGTTAACTCTAATAGAATATATAGTTCAAATATTTCCGATTATAACAAGGGAACTCTATAAACTTTCCCAAAAGCTTTACAGTAAGAGGCATACTGAACTGCACTCGTTGGTTAAAACTTACAGTATCTTCGGAATCAAAGCATGAACCATATATGACCTCAATAATATCTACAGGTATATTTCCCATTTAAGGGTTATGCACTAATGTTTCCTGTGTTCCAAATTAAAATAAAGTCAATATACCAATAGGAGGCTCAAAGAGGAACTAATCTGGAGCAAACCACTTGAACTGAATAGAACAAGTAAATATTCCCCATATTCACAGCAGGTTGGAGACTTCTGCAGCATTCAAGGTGTGGTATATTGGCCTATCAAATATGTGCAGTAACAAACACAATTACAGTTCATCTACTTAACCCCTTAATGACCAGCCACAGCAGTGCATGGCCGGTAGTTAAGGACCACAGGTATTTTTTTTTTTTTGCAAATTGGATTCTGGGCTGTAGCCAGCACAAATCCACAGGGAACATAGGTATGTGGAGCTGATGTGTTTCTCCATGCAAGGATGGTAGTTCTTTTAATCCAAATTTTACCTATCCAGAACATGTACAAGCTATCGATCTTACACATGTACAAACTATCGATCTCCAGATTGCCCCTGGAGTGTCCTGGCTGCAGCCCAGAAAGGGTTCAGTAAAGCGGTGCCCACACCTTCACGGTTCACAAGCTGCCTCCTCTCCTACGGCTTCCAGCATCATCTTTGCTGTCTCTCAGTGCTGTACAGAACTCCCTCAGTTTTTTTTCTCCAGATATGGCTGAAAGATATGAAGATAGGGCCAAGATGCTCTCTAAACCAACAATAGGCAACGCTTAAGCCTGTGACATCAGAATGTTGCCCTTTTGAAGTGGGAGACATCCCCTGTTTCCTCCCAACTAGAGTTTCAGAGGCTGAGTAACCACTCTGGAGCCAGGATACCACTCTTGGAGATTTGAGCCAATCAATCCACTTTAGGGCCCCATGGGCTGTTACTGCCCCCCACCCCACAAGGGTCACTAGACTTGCCCAGAGACAATGTTGTCATAGAGTTTCTAAAGACTGGCTGGAAGCCAAGTTTTCTTGATCTTGTACTACCTGAATTACCTGAGGTATTGCTACTTGGTAATTCAGCTTTGTGCAAAATCCATTGCATATCACTCTCTAGATATGGCAGGCAGGGTACTTTCCTAAGGTAATGAGACTAGTATCCTGCAGGGACAGGGAAAGAAATGTTATAGTGCTGGGTATATACAAACATGAGCTTGTGCAGGGTAGTGGGGTGCCTGGGTCCACCTTTATTAACTGACATCCAGCTGAAGTGACCACATATACCTTTGAATAAGGGACAGGACTACAAAGGATTCTGTGTGACCCTGAAGTTTGTGTTTTTATGTGTCCTTCATGTAAAGGGGTATGTGGTCACTTTACTTCCCATTATCCTTCCATGCATGAACAAATATTGTATGTGTACAGGCAATGGGGGGACAGGGTGTCACATTCATTATATCTGGCATTCTGTCCCTCTGTTGGTCTGTCTAGTAAACAGATGCCACAGCTCCTTTTGGTGAAGCTGGTTTTCCTCAGAATTGATCCACCTATCTGTTCATATATGGACCACCGACCCATACTTCCAGCCCATTATTTTTGTTAAATCAATGTGCTTGTATCAGAATATAGATGATAAAAAATAATTCATTTCAGATGCAACTTGATTTTTTAGAATTGCCTGAATGTTTCAGCTTAGCTTACATGAAGGAATTATGTAAACACATCAAAATAAATAAATACAAAATTACAATACTTTAACAAGCCTACCTGGTTCACAAAACATCTTCTAAAACACAAAAGTCTGGATGAACTTTGAACATTCAAAATCAGTTCATTCACCTCTATCTCGAAATTCAGTTTCAGAGATTGCAAGCAGAGCCCCAATAGACGGCAATCAAGATTGTCAGAGTCCTGAAAGTTGTTGCCTTTGGGAATCTCATTGTAGAAACTGATGTCCGTGGCATGTCACAGGCTTCCATTTATGAAGCCCATCCCTCGTCCAACTGTAGGAGATACAAAGCTGATGCTAGGAGCTGCACAATGCTTACCATGTCTTTCTGCCAGTTATGTTCCTATAGGAGGAGAATTCTCCATAAGGGCTTGGTGTTCAAAAGATAAAGTCGTTTTAAACAGTTTTTTCTTTTCTTTAAAACTACACATTTCCGGACCATTGTTTTGCTATATAACTCCATGAAAGACAATTTTAGAGAGATGATCTTAAAAGTGGATATGGTCAAAATTAAGAAACAAATATAAATATACATTTATAAAAATGGCATTAGAGTTTTAACTCCAAAAATGTCCACCAAAAGAAAACTGGGGTAATTCTTTGGCAAACCAACTGCACCATAGGGAATAAAGAAAAGATTCCCAAATCTTCTTTGATGTAAATGGAGCTTTTTAATCTCTGAAAGCTAAAGACATCTCCAAAGCATTATTTTGCAATTCCAAAGCATTATTTTGCAATTCTTTGGAGACCTCTCTATCATTCAAGGGGTTAAACATCAATGGTGATTATGATTTGTCCCCTGTGCTGCAGGTTGTTTACCACAGATATGTCATCTCTTTTTTTGTACATAAACCCCAAAAGGTCTGTATGGAGAATGATTCTGACAAAATGGGGCTAACACTGTCATATTTTCAAAAGTGGAATTAGGCATTTAAAGGAACAGTAATGTCCCATAAAAACTTGTTCTAGTTTTGTAGAGCAGGAAAAAATAAGCTGAATGACACAAACCCTATCTCTCAAACTGATATGGTTTGAGAGATATAAGCATTGAAAGTTCTCCCCTCCTCCCCTTTCCCTGATGTCAACGCTGTGCTGACTGCAGGGGAATCCTGTCCGGGGACCAACAGGAGGCTCTGCAGCAGAGCCAAAATTGCATTATTGCAAAAGAATTACTTTACTGTAAAGGTCTACAAAGTGTGCCTGGTTTGCAAACACACTTTGCAGATCTTTCCAGTGAAGTCATTCTTTTGCAATCACACAATTTCAGCTCTGCTGAAGAGCCTTCTTGTGTCGGCCGACACAGATCTCCTGCTGTCAGCTTTGCAGCTGACATCAGGAGAAGTGGAGGGAGGGGAGAACTTTCAATGACTATATCTCTCAAACCATAGCGGTCTGAGAGATAGGGTTTGTGCCATTCAGCTTTTTTTTTCCTGCTCTACAAAACTAGAACACATTTTTATGGGACATTACTATCCCTTTAAATAACCCTTTAAATGATACTAATATTAAGGGTGCTTGTTCAAAAAGTCATCATGGTAAAAAAAAAATATCGGATCATTAGTTGATGGTAAAAGAAGGATGGCAAATCTGTCGTGTTTGAAAATAGAGGTAAGAGATGAGCTTGATGGATATTGCCCTTAAAACTTCTGATGTTACAGTGTGTTTAATTTGCCTTTCAAATGACAAAGATTTAAATAGTCTAACTTCTATCTGTTCATAGAACTTCCATTTATCTTCTCCAAGTTTATGTTGTCAGATAGGACAAAAAAGTGACAATACAATATGACAGTAGATTAAACAACTTTTAAGACTGTTTTTTCTATTTGACAGAGTTAATGGAATTAGATACAAAAAATTACGGTAATATGTCTGAGAACTAACAGACCATGGTACAAGAACTTTTAAGACTAATTACAATCAATTTCAGTTGTATCTTTTTGAACATCTCACCCTAAATTCAAATTAAATTTAGATCAGAACAGCCATTTTTTGAACACTGGGCCCAAGATGTTTTGTTGACCCTTTGCTAATCCATTGTATATCTGCTATGTCATATATGATATACGACAGTGGCTACTGTACGTGATGTGCATACAGTAGCACTTAGAATAACTGTTAAAGTGAGTAAGCATGGGAGTTGAGGAATCAGTGAGAAGAGACTGAATAAGCTATATCTGTACCTAGGAATCCAGTACTCGGGGCTTGAGAAATAACACACAAATCTTCCCATGAGTTTAAGGCATCCTAGCCTGTAAAGAGGTATAAAACTGGCACAGGGATGTTGAGATTGTTATGGCCACACCCACAATTCAGAATGTGGGTGTGGTCAGCACAGCTGATACACCCCCCAAATTTGGAACTATAAGTAGTTGCCTACTCTTCCTATTGGGAAATCCTGCCCTGATTGCTCTACTTTCACTTAGTTCATTGTCCCGACTGAATTGTTATTCAACCTTCTACTGATGATGCTATGCTTCCTGGCTGATGTTTTGGTCACTTTTGAATGCTGGCGGTGCTTTCACTCTAGTGGTAGCATGAGACGGAGTCTACAACCCACACAAGTGGCTCAGGTAGTGCAGCTCATCCAGGATGGCACATCAATGCGAGCTGTGGCAAGAAGGTTTGCTTTGTCTGTCAGCCTAGTGTCCAGAGCATGGAGGCGCTACCAGGAGACAGGCCAGTACATCAGGAGACGTGGAGGAGGCTGTAGGAGGGCAACAACCCAGCAGCAGGACCACTATCTCCTCCTTTGTGCAAGGAGGAGCAGGAAGAGCACTGCCAGAGCCCTGCAAAATGACCTCCAGCAGGCCACAAATGTGCATGTGTCCACTCAAACGGTCAGAAACAGACTCCATGAGGGTGGTATGAGGGCCCGACGTCCACAGGTGGGGGTTGTGCTTACAGCCCAACACCGTGCAGGACGTTTGACATTTGCCAGAGAACACCAAGATTGGCAAATACGCCACTAGCGCCCTGTGCTCTTCACAGATGAAAGCAGGTTCACACTGAGCACATGTGACAGACATGACAGAGTCTGGAGATGCCGTGGAGAACGTTCTGCTGCCTACAACATCCTCCAGCATGACCGGTTTGGCGGTGGGTCAGTAATGGTGTGGGGTGGCATTTCTTTGGGGGGCTGCACAGCCCTCCATGTGCTTGCCAGAGGTAGCCTGACTGCCATTAGGTACCGAGATGAGATCCTCAGACCCCTTGTGAGACCATATGCTGGTGCGGTTGGCCCTGGGTTCCTCCTGATGCAAGACAATGCTAGACCTCATGTGGCTGGAGTGTGTCAGCAGTTCCTGCAAGAGGAAGGCATTGATGCTACGGACTGGCCCGCCCGTTCCCCAGACCTGAATCCGATTGAGTACATCTGGGACATCATATCTCGCTCCATCCACCAACGCCACGTTGCACCACAGACTGTCCAGGAGTTGGCGGATGCTTTAGTCCAGGTCTGGGAGGACATCCCTCAGGACTCCATCTGCAACCTCATCAGGAGCATGCCCAGGCGTTGTAGGGAGGTCATACGGGCACGTGGAGGCCACACACACTACTGAGCCTCATTTTGACTTGTTTTAAGGACATTACATCAAAGTTGGATCAGCCTGTAGTGTGTTTTTCCATTTTGGTTTTGAGTGTGACTCCATATCCAGACCTCCATGGGTTGATAAATTTGATTTCCATTGAGAATTTTTGTGTGATTTTGTTGTCAGTTCATTCATTCAGATCTAGGATGTGTAATCTTAGTGTTCCCTTTATTTTTTGGAGCAGTGTATATATTATAGGTCTTTTTCTGTTGTGTAAAATAAGGGAACTCTAACTGCTGAAAGATGCATAATTTTTAGAGTTGTTACAGTGCCCTCTAATGGCAGATTCCAATTAGTTAGTCTGTTACGTTCTATTTGAGAGGAAAGTCACTGACAAACAGTTCTCTACAGAATGTGAGAAAACAGCTGAGTTATGCTGTCAGTGAGAACCTTGAGGAAGTAATCAAACTGTAAACCACTTCCTGATTAGTTGAACTGTTACAATATTTGAATGAAACAACTGACACCAGTGGAAGTAGCCTTGTTTTACTCAGCATAAAAAGTTATATAATTTATAGGTGTTCTTAAAAAAGGTTGCTGCTCCTTTAAGGTCTGCTTTCCATGACCCTCTTAACAATTGACCAGATTTATTATCACATGTATTTTATACTATTACTTATTTATGTTTACTGAATGTTTTACTTGGGGTTTATGCAAATATTTAACCTTTCGAGGGCCAGAGTGGTTTCCAACATATTGCTGCACAATGCATTGGATACCTTTCTGGCACTCTAAGGGTTAATTACATGTAAAACTGTATGAATATACTTGATTTAAATAATCCACCTGCTGCAAAAGGATATTGTCTTCTTATTTACTGTATAGTAAAATAGTTTAATAGGCTTGCTTATTTTCTACTGTAAAATGTTGTTTCCATTAGAATCAATCACTCTGTGCAATTAAACCAATAGTGTCACATTGTTGCTGTTAAGAACTAAACCATCCTAGATATATTGACAGCTGTCTACCCTAAGTGAGAGCAAATTGGACTGAGAGGGCACAAGCTTAAATGTCACCAATGGGAGCAGATCACTCATCATTTAATACAATGACTCATTTTCATACTCCGCTAAGCATTTGGGAGATTGTCCTTTCTGAAACAACATAAACAAATTAATAGGTTTTGGTTACAATTAGAAGACATGTAGAATAATGGGAGTGACTAGGCTGGTGGAATTAAGAATAGAGGAATAGAGGGGTGTGCAATGCACAACCCTTGGTCCTTAAGGGGTTAACATTCATCAATTTCCTCTATTCTATTTATTTATTATTATTATTAAATAACTCAGTGCTTGCAACTTTTTTTCTACACCAATTTAATGTTTAACGTTTAAAGTGGAACTTTCATTCAAATGAATTTGCACCCCAATCATTATTCACATAGTGATACACATATCAGTACTTGTATTATCCTGCATAAGTCCAGTATTATGGAGAAATCCAGCTTGTTCGGAGACTTGCCGGTAAGCATCTTGTTGTAGAGACATCTGTGCACCTGCACCGTCAGTCACTTCCTGTACCTTAAGGTATAATGCAACTCCCCCTCACCAATCCTAGAGGAGATAAGGGACAGACAGAGTCAGCTACCAGATGTGTCTTCGGCAAGATGTCTGCACTGATACCTGCCAGTGAGTCTCCAAACTAGCTGGATTTCACAATAAACTGGACTTTCAGCATAGTACAAGTATTGATATGCATATCGCTATGTGAATGATTTGGGGGGCACAAAGTTCTGTCTTCCTATACTGATGTGTGCCTCATTCTACTGTCTATTATAGCTGACATTGGTGATTTAACTTCTCTATGGATGCAGGTACTACTGTCTTTTGTGGGCTCTGTTTGAGTCACAGAACATATAGGAGCTTAATTATAAAATGCAAACAATAAATAATCTAACATTGCTCATGGGGTGTACCATTTGTATAGTTATGTAGTGTCAGTTTCTCTCTCTGTCTTGAGCTCTCATTCATTGTCTTTCTTTCTCTTTCCATCTCATTCTGTCACCCTCTCTCAATCTAACTTTGCCTTTAAAAGTCCTCCCTGGCTTGCTCTATCCTTCTCCATGTCTCATGCTGTCTCTCTCTCTCACTAGATCACACCTTTTATCTGTCATGTAGACTCTTGCTCTTTTCGTTATGCTCTTTCTGCCACATGCTATCTCTCTCTCTCTGTATCTCTTTCTCTCTCTCCCTCGCTTTCTCTGAGTCCCCCCTTGGAGACCTTTGTAAGATTCTAAGGTTTAACCCTTTTATTGATAGAGGGGGATGTAACACATTGAAAAACAAAGGGTTAATATCTCTATTTTCAACAAAGAGAATTTATATTTTGTTCTCTGTGGTGCTGTTGATTTTCTTCCAAATTTCTCCACTTTTGTTGTATACAAATACCATATTAAGTCTGCTTCCTCTCATTATGAAGCATATTTCACTGTGAAGAACATTTAAGTTGACTCTACATATGGAAAAACGCTCCTCCGATGATAATTACCTGATGGTTTTAGTAATGATCACTAAGAACAGCAGTGGTGGGGGCAGCATATTTTACTCACCTCTTCCTCTGTGTTTAGTAAATGCAACACAAAGACAGACATCTGTTTATTATTACCACATGTCACTGTGTGTTTGAAAAGTTATAATTGCAGATACAAAGCCATACAGGTATGTACTGATATCAATATAATAAATGACTCCCTGCTTCACTCACTATGCATCTGTAGCTATACGTAGACATCTACTGGTTTCCTTATTGTAGCTGGAAGTATAACAAAAATGTGTACATATGAAAGGTGTCTCATATAAAGTGATTTTCACCTCTATATAAGAAACAGGCTAGGCTAGGCTGTGATGGCTTCACAGTGGGTCTCCATTAGAGATGAAAGAATCTCCCAGAGTTTCAAGCTTTTCCCTCCTCACTAAACATTAACATTTGTCCGAAAATCTCTTACTAATACAGTTTGCTTCCTACTAGTCCAAAATGCCTGAGCTGTATCATGGATATGCAGAAAAACCATCAACCATTAAGCTGTCCTCATCAATACAACAGTATTAATGTATGTTTATGAATGTGAATGCTGAAACCAAAATGGCATCTCAGGCCTATATCCTCAGCTTCAAAACATCTGACAATGGATTATGATGTGAATGCTTCAATTTATCAGCTTTGTGATGTTTGGATTACTGAGCTAAATATTATGTCAAAACAATATCACTATTGGGGTTAAGTATCAATGAACCTTACAGAACTCTCTGATTTACTATGGGAATGGGAATTTTAACAAAGACCCTGTCAATTACTTCACGGAGTAAATGGATAAAATGGATATTCCATTACAGTTATACAATGTCATTTTCAAAATCCCAGAGTTGTGATACACATTAGGATCAGAGTTTGGGATGGATGAACATTTTCACAATGGAAAGGAGTAGGTAGAAAATGGTCTGCTTCACCTGCCATGGGATGTCTCCCACTAATGACTTCCCACAGTGATATTTTTTCAGTGAATGTATGCACAACTATTGAATTAAGCACAACTCGGTTGAGTATGTTTGTGTACATTTGTGCATGTGTGGTGACATGTGCAAGTGTGCATAATTATAGGTGAAGTCCTGCATTAACTTTTGCAGAAAGGAGAAACATCTCTCCTATTCCATGGAAGTTTCATCAGGGTAGAACTGAAACTTTTTGCTCTTCCCTAATCATTATACCATTCTTCTACACAATGTAATTTCTATTTTAACAATGGGAGCAATGTGTTTCACACTCCTCTGGCACTTAAAAGGATGACAATTAAAATGATGCTACTCTAGATAAATGTTTCCATGAGTAAAGGGGTTTGAGTTAATAGCAAAAGCTGTGTTCCTATACGTTAGCCTCTTTTCATATTAAATGTTGAGACATCACATAGAGAAAACATTCATTGGACTTTTTATTTGCAGTATGTATTAGCAAATAAGTGAGCTAAATATTGTTTGTTACAAAACAGATGTCAAACAAAATTATACCATATGTGCTATTAAACACTTTCTGATTTTTTTCCTGCTATGCATTTTAAGACATGCAGTACTTTTAGAAAAGAGTTCTTCATAAATATATAAACATTAAAGCTTCACAACTTTTTTTATGTGGTTTTTCAATCTCGTCTTTAAAATATGTCTTGTATAAGATACTTAAACATATGTGGTCTTATGTTAAAAAACACGGTAGAGCAATTTTAGGGCAAAACAACTAAATTGTAGGGTAGAAATAAAATGTCCACAAACTGAATTAATAAATAAAATAAAATCATTCAACTTTTTTTTATCATAAGATCCATGGAGAAAACTTTTGAATTTATGCAGACGTCCAGTTTTAGTGTTTTGCTATTTCCATCATGTCACCATGAATAGGTAAGCTCCTACAACTCTTAAATTATTTTCTTCTCATTTTTTGATGACTCGATCCTGGATTCCATTGCAGGTGATAAATGATATCACCGGTTTTATCTCACACATCTACTTTGTAATTTGTAGAAAAAAAACAGTGGTAAAGTTATCAAATTCTATATAATACAGGTCTCTATTGGCACACTATTCTTTGTTAAAATGTTTGCCATTGCACCTTATTGAATTTATATTGCAGCTCGTATTGTTCACTACATTATTTGCCTTGATTTTGTCCTTTTCAGAGCTGGGATCACCCGTGAAGAACAGGAAGTGACATCACAGTATCCTGTTCTTTCCTAGAATTCAGAACTACAGAAACAGTTACAGCTGGCTTAACTCAGAAAATGTGAAGTTAAGGACATCTGCACATTGATCCACAGCTCTGCAGCAATTTGCCTAAAGTAGACTACATTTTTTCATTTTCCGGTCACCCCGAGACAAAGTGAATTAATTTTAACCCATTAAGGATCAGTGTTGTTGCAAAGCATTGGGAAGCTTAACAAGAGAAACGTTTGAAGATGGTAACTTTTTGCTCAACACCGAGACAAATTAGTGCACTGTGCCATGCATTAGCACCATGTGTTATACTGTGCCACAAAACAAATAAAGGTTACTTTCCTAAAAATAATCTTATTTTTACAAACAGATTGCTACTATAAAATATAGGCAGTTTTTTATTTTCAGTAAAGTAAGCTAAACTTATATCTGGTCCACTCTGAAGGACCAGTGCTAACTAGATCAGAACAGAGATAAGAGCAATAACATGTTAACCTTTTGAGTGCCAGAGAGTGGTACTCAAAGCATTGCTTTGCAGTGCATTGGATACCCCTCTGGCCTCAAAAGATTAAGGGAAGAACATTAAAAACAGATCTTTGTTTTTATGTTTGTCCTCAAGCTTCGTAACCACATGAAAATCCTATATAATAATTCACTAGAAGGTTTGTAACAACGCAGTCATGCACAGTAGAGACTACTCGTGACGAGGCTGATACAGAGCGGGGTGCTTCATAGGAGCATTCAGATCTGTATCAGCTGCGGCGCAGGCAGTCTCTACTATGCATGACTGCCCTGTGACCCGCTGGCATTGGCACTGTGGCCTGTGTAACGGGCTCTTCAACTAGTAGTAAATAGTTTTGCAAGTTTCCTCTATGGCAATGACAATGGTAAAGGGAGTCCTTGCTGTTTAACCCTCCTCTCCGGTGATTTCAGCTGCTGATATCCTCCCAAATCCTCTAAGCTTCTTCATCTTCTTTCAATTTCCATGATTGGGCTTAACTTTAATATTAGCAGTGAATGGTTTCAAGGATGAAAGAGGCAGGTTAAAGAGGAAAATGATTGAATTTACCAAACATGGTAAACTAAAGGTAAAGAAAGGTGAAACATAATATCAATAACAATTCATGCATTTTAAAACAGGTGGGGACACTTGGGAGTGTCAGGAATAAAGTACCCAATACTGTATCTGTTAAGAAAAAATATTTTTTCTAAAGTATGCGACATTGGGGTGAATGTACAAATTCATCAGCAGAGCTCCACTGACACTGACCTTCAATGCAATTATGCACTACAGTGCATTGCATACCAGTGCAAAGATTCTGCCGTCCTTAGGAATTTAATGTCAGTGAGCCCCTTAAAGGATTAATAATGGAATATATAAATAAAAAGTATTATTGTAGATATTGAAAAAAAAAATCCATTGATGGCAGTCCAATCTCTCAAACCTTTATAGTTTGAGAGATATACCATTTTAAAGCCCCCCCTCCCCTTTCCCTGATGTCAGCTGTAAAACTGACAGAAGGAGATTTTTGTTGGCCAACTAGAGGCAGCTCTTCAGCAGAGCCGAGACAGAGCTATGTAGAAAGAACGGTCTACAAAGTGTGCCTGGTTTGCAATCACACTTTGTAGACCAATCCAGTTAAGTATTTATTTTTACATAGTGCTATCTCGGCTCTTCTGAAGAGCCGACTGCCGTTCCTGGGACCAAGATCTTCTTCTGTCAGCTGCCATCAATGGATTTATTTTTTCAATATCTACAATAATAGATTTCATTTATATATGCCATTACTAACCCTTTAAGCCTGCCATGCATCATTTGCTCTCTACCTTGTTTAATAAATGCCATTAAACAAGGGATAGAGGAAAAGAATGCCCTAAAATGCCCATATGCCAATATTTCCTAATGTTAAATTCAGTCTTGGTTCTTATGTGGACCCATTTCTCACTCCTGTTCTGGACTTACCTGTTTTCCTCTGATTTCACCTGGTCACAGCCTGTAGCCTTTATGAAGCTGCTGCAAATGCACTTCAGTGTTATTTTATGAAAGTTTATAATTGTACATGTTTATAAAATAAATTATATGATGTAAGTCCCATCTCTCAAACTTCGGATTTCGGATCTGGTGAAGAGCCATCTGGTCCCCGGACCAGGATCTCAGTCTGTCAGCTAGAGTGCTGACGTCTGTAAAAGGGACGGGAGGGGGGAACCTTAGGAGTTTATAACTCTTAAACTAGACAAGTTCGAGAGATGGGACTTACATCATATCATTTGTTTTTTTAATATGTTCAATTTTTAAACTTTCATAAAATTAAATATTACTGTTCCTTTAATACTGATTAGTGTTTCAGAGCCTTGTATCATATGTATACTGCCAATGACCCTTGCTTAACAAAATAACAACCACTACTGTCGCCACCTTCCTTTAATTACTGCCTTTTTAAATTACCACTGTTACTGTCCTCTGCCTGCCATTGATCCTTGCATTTTCAAATGACCATAGCTACTGTCTGCTGCCTGTTAACAACCCGTGTGTTTTCAAACAATTAATGCTACTGTCTGCCAAATGTCTACAAATTAGTGTGGCTTAATATTTCTCCAGCATACTACAAATGAGTAGTCCTGGGCCATGTAAGGGCTTCTTATTCCTATTCCTGGGTTCCTGTCCAGTGTTCTACAAGCAACTTTAAAAGATTTCAAGCTTCAGTCCATCTGCCAGTTCTATACTCATACCCCTGGTTATCAGGTGAGTGTCTGGTATTCCTCCTCTCCCCTACGGATCCATCTTCTTGTCCAGTCAGTTAGTGTGGCAGTTGGACAGACATGGTCACAGTGCTTAGAGAGATCAGCTGCACCTCACTGACGAGGTCCAACAAGTCAGAAACGTACTTCTGGGGTTAGCTGCTTCTCTTGTTCAGAGAGGAATTGCCTGGTACTTCGTTGCTGGACTGCCTTTTGGTAGGATCAGTATGATGTGCTTTAGGATATTTTCTCTCTGTGAAAGGCATTAGTAAGCTAAAAGGGATTTCACCCTGGGTAGGATACTTATCATATAGAGCCTCATCACTTTGAGGGCAGGCTCGTTCCTAGTTGAGCATCTCTGACTATCTCTTTGCATATGCAAATTATCCTTGGGTCTAGTCACCTTAAGGGTAACAGGGTAATCCAGATGTGGACCCCTTGCTCACAGTGCCAAGAAAGATTGGCTGCACCTCACCGATGAGGTCTAACAAGGCTGAAATGTATGTCTGGGGTTCGCTGTTTCGTTTGATCACAGAGGAATTGCCTGGCACTTAGTGGCTGGACTGCCTTTTGGTAGGATCAGTATGCTGTGCTTTAGGATATTTCCTCTCTGTGAAAGGTGATAGTGAGCTAAAAGAAATTACACCCTGGGTAGAATACTTATCCTATAGATCCTCATCACTTTGAGGGCAGGATCGTTCCTAGTTGAGCATCTCTGACTAGCTCTTTGCATATGCAAATTATCCTTTGTTCTAGTCACCCTAAGGGTTACAGGGTAATCCAGATGTGGACCCCTTGCTCACAGTGTCTAGAGAGATCAGCTGCATCTCACTGATGCGGCCCAACAAGGCCGAAATGTACGTCTGGGGTTAGCTGCCTCTCTTGATCAGAGAGGAATTGCCTGGCACTTCGTGGCTGGACTGCCTTTTGGTAGGATCAGTATGCTGTGCTTTAGGATATTTTCTCTCTGTGAAAGGCACTAGTGAGCTAAAAGAGATTGCACCCTGGTTAGGATACTTATCCTATAGACCCTCATCACTTTGAGGGCAGCCTCGTTCCTAGTTGAGCATCTCTGACTAGCTCTTTGCAAGGTCAAGTTTCCACATAGTTGCATTTCTTACTGCTATTCACATTTAATGTTTGCAGAGTTTATGTGTGCATTTGTTAGTGTGTGTATGGGCAGAGATTTAGGAAGTCAAAAGCTATGTCTCAAACAATCCCAAACATGGATAAATAGAACAAAAATGAAATCTAAACATAAGTTAAAGAACAAAAACTGTTTATGCTTGTCCTTGTGAAATATGCAAAACTACTGAAGCACAGTATTAACAAAAATGTATGAAATACACTGTGATTAAAGATGATGGACTACATTTCATACATCATTAAAGAGTAATCAGTTATGCAGCGTGTTCATAACTTAAATGTTCCTAACTACTAAACCAAATATCCAGAAAATAAATACACTGATTGAAAAACAAAAACACACGGTATGGACAGTTTAAACGTTACCTTTAAAAAAAAAATGTGATACAGCAGTAAGTAACGTGAACATACATTCAGACATGAACAAAGGTAATGGCACTCTGATGGTATAAAGGCATAACGGCATTGCATTAAGACTAAAAGCTAAACTTCATAACAGAGTTTAGGACAAGGGGAGTGGGGCCTGGGAAATCTTTCTATGAGAGGAATCAAGAAAAACACAAGGTGGGATGGGGACCCTTTTGGATCTAGTGCCATTCTATCAGGTCAAAGGCATAAGCTGGTAAAACTTGAAATGGAAGGCTGGGATAAACCATATAAAGCAGATAGGGTATAGGAGGGAGAGGGAGCTGTGAATGGAAGCCTGAGGAAAAAAAGGATATTAAACAGATGAAGGGGGGGTGGATCTGGAGTGAACGGTCAGATAGGATTTAGCTGATTGACCAAAGGGCCATTCAGACCATATCAGAAAGAACTGGGGTAGTGAACCAGTGCATATAGCATGGCATTTTTCCATAAGGCGGTAAGAGTCTATCTTAGAGAGCCACTCAGGTAATGAAGGAACAGAGGGTAATTTCCAGTGAAGCGGCATTAGAGATTAGGCGAGGTTAAGTAGAGAATGAATCAAGGATTTCTCACTTCCAGTATAGAAGGTTGCTGAGGGCTCCATGTAGAAGAAGAGGCAGAGAAGTGGGTTCAGATTTAGACAGGTGCCCAGGGAGACGTTAATGTGGGAAAGGACATTATTCCAGTATGCTTGTATGTCCGTATATGACCACTACATGTGAAGCAGAGTACTGGGTTCCTTCTGACATCTCCAAAAGAGGTCAGAAAGGTTTGGGTATGATTTAGCAAGCATAGTTGGAGATCGGAACCATCCGGAAATTAGTTGGAAGTTAATTTCTCTAATATTAGAGGAAAAAGGGAGACTACAGTTAAATCTGAGGATCTTCTTCCAGATGAGGAGATTGAGGGTGACCTGAAGGTCTGATTACCAGAGTCTGAGGAAGAAGGGCAGTGGTTGTGATGTCGTGTCTGATAAGATCTTATAACATAAGACCAGGTGTCTACGTGTAGAAAGGTGAGCTTGTAGGCGGAGCTCGAGAGGAGAGAGAAAATGTAGTGGGTCGCCTCTGGAGCAATGTAGTGTGACGCAAGTTTGGATCTGGACCAATGGAAACCATGGGATGTTATGAACCGAAATGATACCTTTCTTGATACTATTTAAACCAATTATCTGAAAATGTATCTTTGCTGTCAAAAAATTTGAAAACCTTCAGTAATAATAAAATCATTATACTTAATATTTATAATGTCCTGTAATTGGAGGAAAGCTGATGTTAAACCATTGCTCAAAAATGAAGAAACCAGGAAATTATAGACATGTGAGCTTGACTTCTATAGAGGGTAAGATATTAGAAGGGTTACTAACTGACAGCATTCAGAACTATGTGAAGACCAACAAAATTATTAGTGGGAGCCAGCATTGTTTTATGAATAATAGGTCATACCAAACTAATTTACATGCATTTTCCAAAAGGGTAAGTAGTAATTTGGACAAGGGAATTACTGTTGATGTAGTATACTTGGATTTTAGAGAAGCATTAGATACAGTGCTATACAACAGGTTACTGCATAAATTATAAGGTTTCTGTTTGGGAGGTAATATTTGTGCATGGATAGAGAACTGGTTAAATGATAGATGGCAGAGAGTTGTAAATGGAACCTTTTCAAGTTGGTAAATAGGTTTCCACAAGGTTCAGTCCTTGGCCCAATGCTTTTTAACTTGTTTATTTTGTGATGACACTAAGCTGTGTAAGGAAATACATACAGAGCAGGATGTTTTTTTCTCTGCAGAAGGATTTAGATAAACTCAATGAATGGGCAGAAAAGTGGCTGATGACATTTAATGTAGATAAATGTAAGGTTATGCATTTGGCCTGTAGAAACAAATATGCTGAGCATAAACTAAATGGAAAACTACTTGGGGAATCCTCACTGGAGAAAGATTTAGGAGTACTGATAGACAATAGACTTCACAGCAGTGTGCAATGAACAAATATGGTACTATCCTTCATAAAAATGGGTATAGATGCATGGGATGCAAATATAATTCTACCACTGTATAAATCCTTGCAATAAAATTGATAAAGAGTTTGGCGGATCTGACTTACAAAGAGAGACAAGTCAGACTGGGTTTGTTTACTTTAGAAAAGAGACATCTAAGGGGTGACATGATTACCATTTACAAATATACTCAATGTCAATACAAAGAACTCTCCAAGGAACTATTTACTTACAAGAGGTCATCCATTACGACTAGAGGAACAAAGGCAGGGTTTTTTTATAGTAAGGGCAGTAAAGCTATGGAATTCTTTGCCTTGGGATGCTGTACTTGCATATACTGTAACTGCTTTCAAAAGAGTAATGATACCTATCTAGCACAGAACAATATTCAGAATTGTGGCAGTTGGCTTCAAGCAGATAGTATGTTGATCCAGAAAAATTGCCATTGTGAGTCAGGAAGGACTTTTTTTTACCCAGCTGGGGCTTAACTGGAAATTGTTTCATTGGGTTTTCTTTCTTTTTTTGCCTTCCTCTGGATCAACAGAATAAGACCATTAGCAAGTATACAATGCAAAATTGGAAGGCTTTGGAGAGAACATCTTTGTTACCTGGACAATGGCAACCAATGTGTGATCTTTTTGAGTTGCTGAAACCTTTTGAGGAGGCCCACTTGCTGGCTAATCGTGTTGGGTTGGTTCATGAGTTAATTAGATATTTCCACTTACATATTTACTACAGAAAAACCAGAGAAGCATGGCTGATGCATCTTACAATAATGTCAACACAGACATCAACCAGCTAGTAAATGACATGATAATATGCTTTTAGCAGGATCCATGCATATTGTCCATTAAAATCAATGAGGAATACATTCTTGCTACCTTGCAGTGTAGAAGGTGAGAGGGAGAAAGGTAGGGCCAAAATAAACTATTAGAAAGCATAGTGAAAAAGTAGTAAGCAAAGGGTTTTGTAACATCACCAGCACTCAGCAGCAACAATATTAACAAGAACATGCCAACATTTTTCTCAGTCATGTCATAATCATCATCACAGAAAGCAATTCATGTGTCTCAGTGTGGCAATTTACCAATTCTGGTGGTGGGAGTCATGGTGGCACATCTCTATGGGATTTGCACCCAGAGTATGGATTGGCAATTGATACACATGAACACCTTATAGCTCCTAGTAATGGTCCCACTACATGTCCGATGGTTACAGCATACTTGCAGATTAACTAGGCTGAAACAATGACCCCATACAAAACAGTGTGTGTGGCCAGCACTGATGTGCATTGTTGTGGAAAACCTTAGTTGCTCACCAGCAAGCATGGAGTCTGAGTGGGTTTTCAGTGATTATATAGTTGATTACCATAGGACATGGCTATTAAGCAGCAGAGTCGGTAGACTTATATTTCTGAGAATGAACCAGTTTAGTATCAGGTATCAGAAGTGGACAAAAACACACAAGACAGAGAAGCCCATAGCATATGTACTATTAATAGCTGCAATGAGGAGGAGGGATTTCAAAAGTTGCATGGGAGGGCTGACAACTTTTGGCCTGGGGGCAAGTACAAGAAATCAAGTGGTCCATTTCTACTATCGTTCCAGCCCAATATCCCAGCCCACCCCCTTTTCTAAACTTTCTAAATGCATTAATGATGTGAATAAATGCTAGGGACTCAACAGAGCGTACAATGGAAATAGTGCTACACTAGTGATACCACAGAGCATACAACCTATGATTGAAATTGAGCAACACTGGTGATACCAATAATAAAGTTATTTTTCTTTTGATTTTTTAAGAGGTATTTTATTTGCAGGGCACCGATAATATGTGCCCTGCAAATAAGTGCAGTTTTTCACAACAGTGTTTTCCTTCCTCTCACTGAGGTTGTACCTGGTGGTAGGAGTTCTGCTTTTACGCTATCCTGTGACTATTGATAGTGTTTTTATATGATTCTCTGTTTCTGTTCAGCCTCTAGTTCCCTATTTTTGCACAGTGGTTTTCATAGGGCAGAACATGTACTGATGTCATTGAGCCATATAAGGGCTATATATATTGATTGCTTTTTGAACTTGAAATGAGTTAAAATACAAACAGTTAAATAAGGGCATTGGGATATTATATTATTTTTTATTGTTTATTTTACTTAACATAAAGTAGTGGTGTTTGCTTTGAAATTTCAGCTGCCCATATATTAAGTTAGAAATTAGATAATATGTGCATTACTAGTCAATTTCACTAAACTTAGATTAACCCTGTGAGTGCCAGTGGGGTAAGCCTTCCCCACTAGCACTCATAGGGTTAATTCTACTAACATTGGATACATTTTGGATGTGCTTTGGATGTATTGATATGGGACTTAGGGTCCCATATCAATACAATTGGGGACTTAGGTTTTTTTTTTTTAACTTTTTTGCACATTCAGTTGAATGTTCGATTGTTTAAAGATGCATTGAGGGACTCTGCACCCCAAAAAAACTGGGTACAGATTTTCCCACGTTAAAATGGATCTCTTCGCGCATCTTTCCATAACGCAGTCAATTGAATGACAAATTCCAATGTTTGGAGTGTGTTTCTATAGGGCCAAATGGGTGCTAACTTTAGCACCTGAGATGTTTTTTGTTTTTTCTGCCGGCATGTCTTCATAGCACAGGTAATTGAATTGCTTAAAAAATGCCTTTTTTTTTTTTTTTACCTAACGGGGACAATTGAATTGAGGCCTTAAAGAGCTGGTGCATGCACGAAACAGAATTCTTCTCCCGACATGTACAAATGAATCACCTCTGGTCTCTGCTCTCTCACGCCATGCAGACTGCTGTCATTAGCACCTGCTGGAGAGTCTCTGTTTCATGAGCTTCACCAATAAATAAGTCAGTTCCTCTCTTTTCACAGGAAGTGACACATTTGTAATGATATGTGTATAAGTATTATGATGTGTGGCTATATTACTTTAAGAAGATGAGTATGCTCAGTAGTGCATTCATGTTCTGTGGTGTCATGCGACTGAACTGGTTCTGAGTGGTTGTTTAGAGTTGCCTGGAAGCTGCATACAAGCAAAGCTGAATATAAGCAGACTTGTGTGTCGGCCAAAGTGCCTGCATTCAGGCAGTCTCTACTGCACATGACTGCATCTGACAAACATATATCTGGCCTTTTAAAAGCCTGTGTACACGGTCCAAGGTGCCTGCATTCTGGCAGTCTCTATTGCGCATGACTGCATCTGACAAACATACATCTGGCCTTTTATATTATAGGATTAGAAAACATGAAGTACAACATGGTGTCAGGAGTGCTGGGTTGAAGAAAGTGAATATTCCAGAGTCTGGTGTGGTGAAAGACTGCTGAAATTAGTTCCAACAGGTTGCCAGTTTGCTGAGAGCTGTGAAAAGCCCACAAAATCAGGGTAAGAGCTGACATGGAAGGCCTGTAACCCCCACCAAAACTTCAGTTGACTGGAAATGTTAATTGGAGGAGATTTAAACAAAGATTTGAGTTATAACTCTCTGCCAAAATTATAGCTTCACTGTTTCTGCATGTGATGGGTGAGGAAGCACTGGAAGTGTACAATAACTTTGTGTTTCCAGATGGAGATAACCTGAAATTAAAACCAGTGATTGATAAGTTTGAAGAACATTGCATACCTAAAAGAAATGTCACGTATGAAAGTTACAAATTGTTTACCTGTATGCAGAAGTCTGGAGGATCAATTGATCAATATGTGACAGAGCTCAGAAAAACATGTGAGTCTGGAGAGTTAACAAATTCCTGCATAAGAATTGTATGCCAGATAATGGGCTGAGGGAGAGGCTATTTAGGGAGCAAGACCTAGATCTAGAAAAGCAAAGAGCTAGTCAGAGATGCTCAACTAGGAACTAGCCTGCCCTCGAATTGATGAAGCTCTATCGGATAAATATCCTACCCAGGGTGCAATCTCTTTTAGCTCACTAGTGCCTTTCACAGAGAGGAAATATCCTAAAGCACATCATACTGATCCTACCAAAAGGCAGTCCAGACATGAAGTACCAGGCAATTCTCCTCTGAACAAGAAAAGCAGCCAACCCCAGTCATACGTTTTGGCCTTGCTGGGCCTCATCAGTGAGGTGCAGCTGATCTCTCTAGGCACTGTGAGCAAGGGGTCCACATCCGGATTACCCTGTCATCCTTAGGGTGACAAATACCAAAGGTAATTTGCATTTGCAAAGAGCTAGTCAGAGATGCTCAACTAGGAACAAGCCTGCCCTCAAATTGATGAGGATCTATAAGATACATATTCTATCCAGGATGCAATGTCTTTTAGCTCATTAGTTCCTTTCACAGAGAGAAAATATCCTAAAGCATATCATTCTGATCCTAGCAAAAGGCAGTCCAGCCATGAAGTGCCAGCCAACCACAAATCTACATTTCAGCCTCATCAGTGAGGTACATCTGATCTCTCTAGGCACTGTGAGCAAGGGGTCCACATCTGGATTACCCTGTTAAACTTAGGGTGACAAATCCCAAGCGTAATTTGCATATGCAAAGAGCTAGTCAGACGAGGACCAACAAGGCCTAAACGTACTCTGGGGTTGGCTGCTTCTCTTGTTCAGAGGGGAATTTCCTGGCACCTCGTGGCTAGACTGCCTTTTGGTAGGATCAGTACGATGTGCTTAAGGATATTTACTCTCTGTGAAAGGTACTAGTGAGCTAAAAGAGATTGCATCCTGGGTAGGATGCTTATTCTATAGCGCCTCATCAATTCGAGGGCAGGCTCGTTCCTAGTTGAGCGTCTCTGACTAGCTCTTTGCATATGCAAATTACCCTTGGGATTAGTCACCCTAAGGTTAACAAGATAATCCAGACATGGACCCCTTGCTCACAGTGCCTAGAGAGATAAGCTGCACCTCACTGATGAGGCCCAACAAGGCTAAAATGTACATCTGGGGATGGCTGCTTCTCTTGTTCAGAGAGGAATTGTCTGGCACTTTGTGGCTGGACTGCCTTTTGGTAAGATCAGTAGGATGTGCTTTTGGATATTTCCTCTCTGTCAAAGGCACTAGTGAGCTAAAAAAGATTGCACCCTGGGTCGGATACTTATCCTATAGAGCCTCATCAATTCGAGGGCAAGCTCGCTCCTAGCTGAGTGTCTCTGACTAGCTCTTTGCTAGATCTAGAAAAGGCCCTAGCATTGTGTAGAGCAGCTGAAACTGTTAAGTCTCAGGCCAAAGAGCTCATTAATGTTGTAAACCAGTTGAAAGAGCGTATGGTAAAGAGTAATATGGAGAAAAAAACAGATGCAATCAGCAAAAGGAAAAAGACTGGACTTAAATAAAAGGCAAAAGCTTTGTAATCGGTGTGGAGTTGAACATTCACCAAAGAAATGTTCTGCATATTGACAGAGCTGTAATACATTTGGTAAAGTAAATCATTATAAACAATGCAGCAAAAGCAAAGAAAAGCAGAGTAAAGTGCGGATGCTGAATGAAAGTGCTGTGGAGGAATTTTTTATAGATACAGTGCTACAGAATGAACAGAAGGACTGGGTCCTTATCCTGCAAATGTAAATACTCAAACTACTTTTCAAATTAGATACTGGAGCTCAAGGTAATGTGATATCCGAGACTGAGTTCAATCTGTTGAAGCCAATACCAGTACTGCAGAACACTAATATCAGTTACAGGACACTCTGGTGCAACTAAACCAATAAAAGGTAAATGTGTGGTACAAGTGTCATACAAATGTCATACAATAAGAGTGCATGCTCTATCATTCATTGCGGTTCCAACGGATGTTCAAACAATATTAATCTTATCATCTTGTGAGAGACTGAACCTGGTGAAGAGATACTAGTACTGGAAACTGGAAGTGATTCAGCTTGAAGGAAGAATACAGTGATCTATTCAAAGGACTTGGTTGTTTACTGATGAACACACCATCAGTATAGACAAAATAGTACTACCAGTAGTGCATCCGTGCAGGAATGTACTATTTGCACTACAATACCAGCTCAAAGAAGAGCTTGATAAAGTGGAAAGCCTGGGAGTCAGTACAAAAATAGATGAAACAACTAAGTGGGTGAGTTCTCTGGTAATAGTGGACAAAAAAATGAAAAATTACGGATCTGCCTGGATCCTCATTATTTAACTAAAGCAATAAAAAGAAAACATTTCAAATTACCTGCTTGTGAAGAGATCATATCACAATTTGCATATGCTGAATACTTCAGTAAATTGGATGCTTCCTCAGGATTTTGGCAATTGAAGTTAGATGAAGCCAACTCAAAATTGTGTACATTCAAAACACCAAATGTCAGGTACATATTCTTGAGATTACCATTTGGCATTGCATCCATCCCAAAAGTTATTACAAAACCAATCACATGACATACGAACACATTGAAGGTGTGGAACATGTTTCTCGGCTCAGACAAGTTCTGGAAGCTACTAGACAAGCAAACTTTAAACTAAACTAAGAAAATGTAAATTAGGAATAAAATAACTAAAGTTTTGTCGGAGACATCATCAGTAATGAAGGAGTCAAACCTGATCCCATGAAGATATCTTCAATTGAAAACACGCACAAAAAAACCACAAACCAAAAAAGGATGTACAGAGGTTTATGGGCATAGTCAACTACATGGGAAAGTTCATACCCAAACTGTCCAAGAAGATAGAGATGGCTACTTGAAAATAAAAATGCATGGGACTGGAATTATGAGCAAGAAACAGCATGGCAACACTTAAAGAAAGTGCTTATGCATGACCTGTGGAAAGGTTCTATGACCCAACTAAACCCATTAAGATATCATGTGGTACATCAAAAACAAGACTGGGAGCTATTCTACTACAACAACATGATAGCAACTGTCAACCAGTAGCGTATGCTTCCAGCTCCATGACTGGTTCTGAGATAAGATATGCTCAGATAGAGAATTAAATTCTCAGTATCATGTTTGAATGTCAGAGATTTCGTCAATTTGTATAAGGATAATTTGTAAATGTTGAAACTGATTACAAGCCACTGATAGCATTATTCACAAAGTCTCTTAATGATTGTCCTCTGAGGATTCAGGGAATGATGATCAAATTGCAATGCTATACCCTAAAGGTGGCATACACACCAGGAACACCTATGTATATGGCTGATAAATTATCCAGAGTAGTGGATCAAACAGCTATTCCACATGGGAAGATAGCTGAATAAATTCAGGGTTATGTAGAAATGATTACCTCAGTATGCCTATCTCTGATGCAGAGATGCAGCTGATCATCAAAAGACAGAAAAAGATGTAACACTGGAAAAAAAAAATCAAACTTGCTATTCTAAATGGATATCAATTTAGTGCCCTACCAAATATCTATGTTTATCCTTTTTCTTTTTTTATGTGCATTATCAAGATCTTAGATACAGGTGCATGGCAGCATTACTAAATAATGTAATAATTGGCCGCTTTGAGTGACTAACTCGGTCAGTGCTCCAGCTCTATATATTTTTGTGTTTTTTAATTGTTCTGTCAAACAGAGTTTTATAACTGGAGTACAAGAAAACCAGAACTGCAGAGCTGAACTGACTGTGGTTGATGGGATTATATTCAAAGGTAGCCATCTTGTGATTCTACACAGTCACTGAAAGCTTATCATGGAGAAGATCGATGAAGATCTCTTGGGCACTGAGAAAATTAGAAAAAGGGCAAGTGAAGTATTATTCTGGCCAAGAATGAACCAAGACATTTCTGACATAGTGTCCTCCTGTTCTACATGTTTGAAGTACCATGTGAGCAACGCAAGAGAACCATTGCAGCCACATCAGTTGATAGGCCATATCAAAAGGTTGGTGTTGATCTGTTTACATGTAACAACACAGATTTTGTCACCATCACTGACTGCCATTCCTTGTATCCAGAAGTATGTGGATTGAGGTCAGCATCAGCTGAGAATGTGATTTGATGCATTAAGTCATTCTTTTGTAGACATAGAGTGCCTCACTAAGTATTTACTGACAATGGCCCACAGTTTTCCCAATGTCAGCTTCAGAAAATATGCCAAAGAGTTTGACTTTGTACATACTACATCTAGCTAGCATTTTTCTCAGTCCTACGGTCTGATTGGAAAATTTGTTGGAATTGTCAAAAATTAATGCTAAAAGCTGACGAAAGTGGAGGTGACTTCTACAAAGGGCTGCTAGCATATCACAGTACGCCACTTGAATGTGGTTACACACCCTCATAACTTCTTATTGGAAGACATCTACGTTTGAATTTGCCTATGAAGGAATATCTGCTTGCAACAGGGGCAGGTGAACAAGATAAGAAGTTTAAAGTGAATCAGAAAGAGAGACAGAAAGTATATTTCAACTCAAGAGCTAAAATTCTACCAGAATTCCAAAATGGAAATGAAATGAGAATCAAAGACAAGGCCAATACTTGGTCATAGAAGAGTTCTATCACTAAACAAGTGCAACCGAGATTCTAACAGAGGATGGAGCAATTCTTTGAAGGAATAGAAGATACATTCTAAAAGAACCAGAGCACATCTGTCCAAATACAGACTCTGATGGACTGCTAAATAGCAACATGGAGGCTTCATCAGATACTGATCTGGAAGTTAGATGGTCTGCACGTCAAAGAAAACATCCAGAAAGACTAATACAGTTATATTGAGTTGTCTATGTCAGATAGCTCTAAGTTATACAGAATTACTTGCTAGAATAGATATACATGTTTTTGTTATTACATGTTGTTTTGAATACTTTAATTTTCCTAAGAGGAGAAGTTGTAATGATATGTGTATAACTATTATGTTATGTGGCTATGTTGCTTTAAGAAGCTGAGCATGCTCAGTACTGTATTCATGCTCAGTAGTGTCATGTGACTTAACTGGGTCTGGCTGGTTGTTTAGAGTTGCCTGGAAGCTGCACACAAGTAAAGCTGAATATAAGAAGACTTGTTTGTCTACCTTTATTAATATATTAGAACCCATAAAGCACAACAACATTTATCAGTGAGACATAGATAACAAAGACATTAAAGCTGATGACAGCAGCATTTGAGAGACAGATAATTATAGTAAAGGGGATTCACTTATATAGAGGGGAAATGCCAGAGTAATGTCCAATGCATTGCAAAGCAATATGACGTGACTAATCTAGCATTTAAAGCAAGATGGTCCTGAAGGCAGAGGCCCTCAAATCCAGACTCTGATCAGCTTGGGGGGTTGGCAATTGTATAACACAAGATGCAATGGGTGGAAATGAACTGCCAGATCCTCACATCTAGACACTCACTATTAGTTGACTCAGCAATAGCACTAGTTCTAGGTCCTGGAGTAGCACGTTTAATCACATATACCTCTCCAAGTCCCATATCACTGCTGGTTGAAACCAGCTCCAAGTTGGCCACTGGGGTCTGTGATATACTTTCCTGGTCATAAGCCTGCTTCTGTGACAGATGAGCATCTGTCTGTGACTCAGTAGCAGGAATTACAGTTACTGCTAATGCCAGTATGTAGCTGCTGGTCATGATGATATGCATTCCCAAATGCATCTCTTTCTCCCATTCCTTATCAGTTCCTGTTTAGAATCCTCTCATACTCTCTTCAACACCAGCTGCTCCAGCACCCTCACTTTCATCACTAACTCCACCACCAGTCTCTTATTGCTCTCTAAGACTACTTGGAGATTAAACATCTGACAGAGGTTCACCTGCTGTCACACTTTCATCATCTCAGAAGGTACATTGATAGCAGTAGCAGTTGGCATAGACAGCTGACCTGTGCTTCTGCTGATACTGCTATCCAGTGACCCTTTTTTATTATACTTCTCCAGATTCATAGGGAAGATGGTGGGTGACTGGCGATAACATGGGCAGAGAACAGGAGATATGGTGCACAAACCCTGTTTTGCCAATGCCCTAAATTTAGTTGTGACTCGATTCCTCTTAGAAACCGAAACACCCAGAGAGATGCTGAATAACATCCGCAAAATCTGTGCCATTTTAGATGTTCCTACAGTGCTAACAATTCATTATATTCCATACAAGACAGTAACAACTTGCCCCATCATCAGCTGAAAATGAAGATCCCTAAAATGTGTAATTCCACATTGTACATGCTAGAGAGTTCAGCAGAATAAGGCCATGCAAAACTGATGGGAGCATATTTGTCATCTTGGCAATGGAAACTAATGTGTGACCTGTGCGAGCTGCTGAAACCTTTTGAAGATGGCACGTTGCTGCTTAGTCATGTAGAGGAATGAATTTGTGAAATTCTCCCATTTAAATATTTACTGTAGAAAAAGCCGAGGAGCATGGCTGATGAATCTTACAATAATGAAAACATAGACATGCAACAGCTAGTGCAGAACATGTTAGCATGCTTTGATCAGGATCCTCGCACAGTGTCCATTAATAGTAATGAAGAATACATTCTTGCTGCTTTGTTGGACCCCTGCTTTAAGCATAACATTACTAAATTTCTGCCAAAGTGTGATCAATTTGTGCCAAGGCATGATGATCAACAGCATATCTGAGGAATCAGATTCTGTTAATGAATTTAGACTGAACATGCTTACGGGCTTCATCAGGGGATGCTCTGTATACAGATACAGAGCAACCCCTGATGAAGCCGGTTAACGGAGATACACATTGGGACCTCTAGCTGCTGTGTAGGGGGGGGTGCATCTCCTGTTTCAGAGGTGTTTCCCTTTGCATTCCAGGATAGACTGTGACTTGTTTTATGGTCTAAGTATCTCTATTTTCTTTTCCTTTTTTCACTATTTATAACATGAGTGTTTATATTTATTGTACTTAATAGTGAACTTGCACACTTTGTATAGATTGCTTAGACTGTGTGCTTTTTGAGAAAGGCAGTTTATATTGTTTATCAGCTTTCTCTGCAGTTATTCACCTTGTAACTGGAGATACCCCCTGCCTCACGTGAGTTTGAAATGTTTTTAATCTTTTGTATCCATATTTCTATTTTGTGAATAAAGCATTTACATTACTATATGTTTGATTTGCTTCTATAGAGTGCCTCATGGATTAGATCCTTCTTTTTGAGGTAGCAGTAGGGGAGAGTGGTTTCTTTTGCCCTCCTTCCTTTCTTGTTTTCCTCTTTTTTGTTGGTCATCATCATCATAATCATTATCGTCGTTGTCGCCATTGTCGTCATAGTCATCATCATCATTATCATCAAAGAAAGCAATTCATGGATCTCATGTGGTGACAATCTTACATTTGTTGTGGTGTTCCACAGTGTAGCTCCTAGCAATGTTCCCACTGCATATGAAATTGTTCCAGGATACTTGCAGGATAACTAAGATCTAGGCAGAAATGATGATCACATTGACTACTGGCAATGAAAACTGTGTGTGGCCAGCACTGAAGCATACTGCTGTGGAAACACTTAATTGCCCACCAGCAAGCACGTAGTCTGAGCAGGTTTTCAGTACATCTGGTTATATTATAAATTACCATAGGACATGCCTATCAAGCAGAAGACCTGCATTTCTAAAAATGAACAAACATCTTATACCAGGTAGTAGAAGTGGACAGAAACACAAAAGATAGGGAAAGCCATGGAACATATACTATTAACAGCAGCACTGAGGATGAGGAGGAGGAGAGATTTGAAGTATTGTTACCATCTACCACTGCTATACCCACTGATTAATGTTCAACAATAATTTGAGAATAATGCAAAGCTTAAATTGGACTCAAAAATGATAATGCAAATAACTGGTCCTTCAGTCCTATGAACCATGATGACATATATACATCAATCACACCACACCAGTCCACCACCAATATACCTATCTGCCACATTCAGTGTAACATTATTTTGTAATCATCGCTTTTAAAATAATGGTTAGCAGTCTGAAAAATATTTATTTTGCAGGCTTACAGCAAGTTAAACATATCAAAGCAAGGCTAGGCCTGAAAAAATTGATGGCAGGCTTCAAACAAGGCTAGCCTTAGGATTGCCAATAAATAAAAGACCTGAAACTAATTTGTTTGCAGATATATTTTACAAGCACTGAAACAATTTGTTTGCAACCCTCAGGCTTGCTAAAAACAAACCCTGAAAAAAAAAATATTCCCTACTGACCTAATGTCAGCAGTGCTAGATGGGGCTGGAAAATGCCACAATTATCATTCTGATGTTTGCTACTGATGTAATTACTGTCACTGAGTTGTCTAAGTAGCAGGAGGATTAGGCTTCTTCATTGGACATCGATCATCAGCACTGATATAAAAGAGAGGAGGTGATACTATGATGCTTCCATTTGCCACTAACCTTAGTGTTACTGAGGCAACAGCAAAACCACAACAAGCCCCCTTACCACTTCAGGTGCATCTAGAGAGAATAAGTTGGTTAATTATGCTTCTTCTCTTGAACCTCCTCTAAAATAATGACTGTGGTGGAATACTATTTTTTCATTTGAGAGCAGGAAGGGACTGTGCCTTTCATCAGCAAAGTGTGTGCAATGAAATATTGTGAAACAGAGAAACAACTGGGAAGTTCAGAAAAATGGACACATTTGCTCTCATATAAAGCAACAGGAACAACTGCAACCAAACACATTTATGCTTAGGTATGTAAAACATTCCCCAAGTAATCAAGTATTGCTTTCACTATGGCCTTTGTCACATCTGCTATGGACACATGATGTCAAGAAGACTTAATAAAATAATAAATCTGCCCCCCCCCCCACCAGCTTATCGTACTCATTGGGATAGAATGCAGATTCTCCCTGATACCCTGCATTCAATTGTTCTCTACTACATAGTCGTCTCTGGTCAGATTCTTACATTTAGACTCTCTGTCATCTGGTAGAGAATTAAAAGAGGCAAAGGTGGGATGCCTGAGTAGAAAGAGGACAAAGAGGGTGCCAGGGTGGGGATAATGGGTACATTTTCCCACACATGGACCCTAGCACAAGAAGACAAGGATGACCAGGTATAACACTTGTCATCGAACTTCCAAGCTAGGTTTCTCTTGTCTTCCTCTGGGATTTTCTCCCTGATCTTTGTGTACTTGGGAGGGACAAGGGGCACAGTTACAGTGTCTCTCAACTTATTTTTAGGGTTTGGCTTTCACAAAAATGTCATGGTGTCTGTGTTGCATGTGCTTTATGAGGGCAGATGCCAAGGTGTGTCCCTTCATTCCTCCTTTTCACTACCTTATCACACATGGTGTACAGTGTAGTCACTCATATAGTTCTTCAACCATGATATCTGTGAAGGGAGAGGCGGAGAAGACTGCCCTTCTTCTTCTCCAGAATCATCTTTACTAGCTGGAGCAAGTGTTGCTGCTGCTGCCTCAGCATCAGCACTAAAGATAGGAACAGGAGTATTGGTGGCAAGTAACAAAAGAGAAACAACAGCTTACAGCACTAACATGAATATATGTGTATATATGTATAATGCATTTTATTATTATTTTTTTTTCATGAAGTGTTCATTCAAAGAATTGGGGTTACTGAAGTGTGCAGGAAGGAATGAGAGGGTTCTCCATTCCCCCCCAAACATTAGGCAAACCTGCGCTCCTCCAGTCTAATTGTGAATAGTGTGCTGTATTAGGCATATATAATAACTTTGTGAATAAATTTGAGGCATTGGTGCCTACATTTTTGGCCAAAAAAGAGGTAACTGCGCCAAGGTTCCTCAAGTGTGGCAAGTACCTACTCTAATCACTTGAAGTCCGTATCTAAGAAAAATAAAAAATAAAATTAAAATTTAAAATGGCCCCTGAAGAGATGTTATAGTAATGCTTTGGGAGGGGGGACCCTTTTTTATATACTTTTTTTTTGTATGCGTGGAGGTCCCCATGTATGCAATTAAAAGCAAGTGACAATATTTTAAAAAGTGTTAGAGAAGACTTGCCTTGTATGCCTGCATAGAGTGGACACTTACTGTCACTATTATTACACATGAATGTTTCATTTCACCAATTCTTTCCTTACACTCTAGGCCTTTAAGAGGTTAACTAAGGCTTTTATATACTTTGTTTGTTTTTCCTCACGTGGCCTGTGGGGGTGGTCACTTGTTGCATATAAGGGCTGACAGAGCTTCAGTTTCTTTGTATGGATGTCCACTCTTACTATAACATTTCTTCAGGGGCCATTTTTAATTTTAATTTTATTTTTCTTAGATAGGGACTTCAAGTGTTTAGATTAGGTACTTGCCACACTTGAGGGACCTTGGCGTAGTTAGCAAGCTTATACCTCTTTTTTGGCCAAAAATGTAGGCACTAATGCTTCAAATTTATTCACAGAGTTATTGGTGGCAAGTGAAGTCTGTTCTAGTCCCATATAAGTACTTGAAGAACCAAGTCCCATGGTGGCCACTATGATCTGTGTCACACTAGCCTGCTCATCATCATTCTGCTGCTGTGACAGATGAACGTGTACCTCTGATGCCCATCCCCATTTGTATCTCTTTCTCCCATTCTTTATCTTCACAAAAAATGATACTCTCCTCCATACCATCTGCTCCATCATCACCATCACCAGTCTCTTGCTGCTCTATGGGACCAACTTGGGATGAAAATTGTGCAGAGGGTCCCCTGTGACACTTGTCATCTCATTAAAGAAGGAGAATAGGGGATAGACAGCGCAAACAGAGAAAATCCTCTAAGTACCTTAAATAAAACAAAATGGAAAAAATATGTTTATAAATGTATTACCAAAGTAAAACACTGGCCATGAGCTAAAAATGTGAATAGAAAATAACAAATAAAATAGACTGAACAGCTAAAAGGGAATGCCATAAACTTATAACCACATACATAAAACAAATTAAAAATAACAACGTGGGACTAATAATCCAATAAAAAACAATAGTCTGAAATACAACCATATAAGAAAAATAACAATGAAAGAAAGTAAGCAGTGGACCTTTATACAGTATAATGAATAATCATACATCCAGAAGAAGCAGGAAACAGGGAAAAGAATGGGCATCAAGTGATAGATGTCCCCTTACTTGATAAACAAGTTCAGTGTACCTTTAACAGCAGGTGGAAGTCTCAAAGCTCCATCCTTGAAGTGGGTCACCAATGGTGTGCTCTACCTGGTATCTCCATGCTTCTCATATAATAACAGTATTAAGGGACAGGAGAGATCCATTTCTTCTGATCCAGGATAGTGAGCCATCTGTGGTATAGCACACCTATGGTGGCTTGCTTCAAGGACAAGTGTTGAGACTTTCACCTGCTGTTAAAGGAGCACTGCACTTGTACGAGCAGCATCAGTGTCGATCCAGCTTCTCCTGATGGTCATAGTGCTAGCCAACACTCACATCCAATATTTTTTTCATTTAAACATTTCTTTCTTTCTCTCTCTGCCTGGTTGCACTCTCTCTCTGCTATTCTATCTATTTTAAGCTGAATGGCAGAAAATTCTTGTTTTCATAGTATGGGGCAGGAAGTTTTGTTGCCATTGGAAAGCATAGGCAAGAAATGGAAAAGTTCTTGTAAGGAAATCTGTGGTGTTAATGAAACAACAGAAAATCTATTGGTTTCTCTGATGTCTGGAATTCCTGCTGAAAAATTGGAAAATTTTGGGGGAAATTTCCCATAGGAACAAAATAAGATTTTTCAACCATCCCTAATGTTTTGTCAAAGAAGCAATTGTCTCCTTTTGGAATGAGAAAGTATGGGGGGGGGGGTTATTGTCATACCCTAAGAGCTGTAAGTTTATAACAGTTCTAATCCTTGGAGGTAGCAGCATTTAACAAGTAAAAGACTGAGCTTTAATAGATCTATTTTGTTTTTTGTTAGCTGTCCTTTAAATTTCAGGTTTCCTTACAAACACAACTCATCATTTAACTTACTAAAACATGTCACTGCTGTTGGTGTTCTTTGATTGTAGTAAGTGCTGTGCCAAGAAGGGACTAACAGAAGGCTGAAAGATTTGTATAAGTATTTTCACATCAATTACTATTGAAATAGACATAATAGGTTATCAATATATCCAAACATTAATCCTTTGAGTGCCAGAGGGTTATGCAACATACTGCTTCACAATGCATTGTGTAACCCTCTTGCATTCAAAATGATATGTGAAACAGAATAAGCAGAATGCCAAAACTGTGCTGCCAGAAGCTACATTGTAAAACAAAATCTGGATTCCACAGGAATGATGACATCAGCAGGAGATGCAATGCATCCTCCCACCCACCAATGAAAATATATTGAGGAAACAGAGGACTGGAAGCAGATGTATCTTCAGAAATGAGAAGCATCACAATCACAAGCACTCCTTGTGCTTCCATATGCAGTTTGATTTCTCAGATCATTAAAGATACAACTGTAACACACAGTTTATTTGCATTGATAACAGTTCTATGGTTTTTATTAATATAACTAGTTAATCTGAGTCTGATGTACTAAGAAGTGGAGCAAATCTGGGGCAGACCAACTGCACCATAGGGGAGCAACACATTGAGAAGATCTCCCTAGCACTCAGTTAGTTTTCTCTGATAGCACTACTCTTTAGTATATCTAACTCAATGTCTCTCTTTACAAACAGCATAATGATTTTTATTTTTAGGCAAAGTGGGGGAAATTTGGTGCTTCTACCCCTAGGCCATGTAATCTAATTATCATTATAGATAAGGTAAATAACGAAGAATTCTTATCAAAGTCACCATAACAAGAATCTACTGTAACTGTCCCTGTCATCATCTGCATACCAATCAGTATAGACAAAGATTGCTGACTACATTCCCAAAACATTTTAAGGAAAAGTTCATATTATCTACCAGCTCCAACCAGAATCAAAATAACTTTATTTGATGCATACAGTGCAATATTTATTCATACATAGTAGATAAGGCTGAAAAAAAAGATATGCGTCCATCAAGTCCAGCCCATGCCAATAACACCCCTGTTGATCCAGAGGAAGGCAAAAAAAGCCCTCTGGAGCAATTTCCAGTGTAGGTGTGTGTGTGTGTGTGTGTGTGTGTGTGTGTGTGTGTGTGTGTGTCAAATAGTTCCCCGGCTCAATATCCTATTTGCTTTGAAGCCATCTGTCATAACTGTCAATATTGTTCTGTGCTAGATAGGCATCCATTGCTTTTTTGAATGCAGTTACATTATCTGCAAGCACAACATCCAGAGGCAAAGAATTCCATAGCCTTACCGCCCTTACTGTAAAGAATCCCTGCCTGTGTTTTAGTCAAAAGCTCCTTTCCTCAAGTCTTAATGGATGACCTCTTGTTCTTAGCTCAGTATGAGATCAGTATATTCAAAAAGGGGATTTTTGAGTACTTACCAATAAATACTTTTCTTTTTGTCCATGTGTAACACGGGAACCATGGGGTAAAGTATCGTCCAGTTGGAGGCATAAAATTTGCATGAGAAAGCTCTTTGGAGCCAGAGACTCCTCTAAACCCCACTAGATGTGGTCAGTAGGGCAGGATGTGGACAAACCAGAATCAGATGTCAACGGACACCAACACAACAACCAAGTAACAGCTAAGACAAAAAGTGAAGAAGGACTGCTACACAGGAACTACAGCCTATAAACTTTCAATCCAAAACATTGACTCTGCAATGTTTATCAAAAGTATGAAGGGATGACCACATTGCTGCCTTTCACACCTGCTCCGAAGAGACTCGGTTCTTGTAGAACCAGAAATCACAACCACTCCGGTAGAATGAGCAGTGACTCTTAAAGACTTAGGCTTTTTCCTAAGGACATAGGCCTGGGGAATGGTTGCCTTAATCCAAGAAGACACCGTCATGTTAGATGTTCCTTTGCCCGCACAAAGGTCATCAGGAATAGCTAACAGTGACTCCTATTTGTGGAAAAGTTTGTGTGATGAACATAGTATTTCAGATACCTAACTACATCCAAACAATGAAGATCCTGCTTTCTTCTGTTAGATGGAGCTGGACACAGAGAAGGAAGAATCATTTCTTGGTGAATGTGAAATTTAGCAACTACTTTGGAAAGAAACCCAATGGGTGTTCACAAAACCACCCTATGAGAACCAAAGATCAGAAAGGTTGGTTTATATGACAATGCCTAGAGCTCGAACACTCACCAAACAGACACAATCACAAGCAGGAAAGCTGTCTTAAGAGTCAAGAAAAAAAAAGAGACTCAGAAGACAGTGGCTAAAAAGGAACCTTCTGAAGACCACGTTAAAATCCAACGGGAGGAGTGGGATCCTGAAAGACAGGGTAGACATAAGCCATCCTTTGCATTCAGGTTTGCACATCCAGCAACAAGGCAATGACCTCTGAAAAAGAAGAGATAGAGCTGGAATCTATACCTTGATAATCACTGGAAAAAAAAAGGACATGGTTAAGACACATGGTCCTCAAACTACTTGTAAAAATGAACCAAAACCTATGATATGATTTAGATGAAACCAACTTTCGGACCTTCATCATCAAATATATATATATTTTTTTATATATACATTTTTATTGAGTTTTAAATAAAAATAACAGTTCAATGATACATGAATCTTATACAATACTATGAAACAATACATGAGGATAAGAAACAGAAAAACACGTATTATATATAGGATCAGGAAAACGTTCTTCCTCAGAATGCTGGCTTCCAGACCCAAGCCATCAAAGCCAATTTTTCCACTTCTGGGTGACACAGAGCACCCTGAATGGAGAGGTCCAGAAAGAGTGAAATATGAAGCTGCTCTGCAATGAATAGATCGAGAAGATCAGAGAACCACACCTGGTGAGGCCAGTAGAGAGTAATAATCAGAAATGCATGCACTCGCTCCACCTTGACCATCCTTAATACTTTGGGAATCAAAGGAAAAGGAGGAAACACATGTCAGGAGAAAATGCAATGGAATGCTATTGCATACCAGCTAAGGACCATTAGCACAACTACAGAGTCAGAAGTTTGTCCTGATTCTCGCTTGGGCTGAAGCTTATGTTCTGGCTCTCTAAGCTGGTTACATTCCAGGGGTATACAATGTTGTGTCTTGGGAACATAACCAACTTAGGAAAACGAGAAGAGAGAAAGAAAGGGGCGCCTCATAGAGTAGTATATCTCTGTAACTTCAAAATTCAAACCCACTTCTTCAAAATCCCCCAAAGGATGGGTACTCACAGATTTAGATGGTCTATCGAACATATATATGTAAGATAGACGTAATTCACAGATGGAAGATACTGATTAAACCCACTTCCACTTGGATTGAATCCCAAGCTGCTCCGCTGCTCTCACAGATTCGATCGGTGCTCCACTATGTGTTCCATCCAACGAACCAAATATAAAGAAACAAACAAAGTGCCAGTACAATCCTTACTCGATAGAAGAAAAAGCGCTTAAATCAGCTATATAACGGGAACAATAATCATCTATACTCACACAATGTGTAACACCAGTGTATCCTTATCACCGGTGTTTGAAACAGCGTGCAGGGAAATTTCAATTCCTTGTCCCTGCTCAAGTAATCCTCTGTGTTGATTCTTCAATAATACCGGGGTAAATATAGAAAATCTCCTTCTTTGCACTCAATCCATGCGAAAGCAATGAACCCCTTCAATATAATTATAGAGGCTTAAATAAGCCAAAAAGTAGCAATAAGAGAGTGTAGCTTCAAAATATCAAAAAGTATTTATTTCTTCACTTAAAAAACTTTTGTATAATGTAATCCTTAAAAAATGTTTTACAAAACATTTATATATTTAAAAACAATGATCTCTGTTTTATTCCATGACATAAGTAACCACCATTGGATTATCAGACTGAATCTGCACAGGCAGACCCAGGTGACCAATGCAGAAGATCAAATCACCTGAATCTCTAATACACTGATAGACAAAAGACTCTTTCTGTCACACCAAAGGCCCTGGGCTGTCTGAGAACCAAGTGAGGCTCTCCAGCCCTTCAAACTGTCATCTGCTGTAACTATGAACCAATTCAGTATGACCAATGGACAACCCAGAGTCAGGCTTGAGCCCTGGTGCCACCAATGAAGGACTGATTTTGTGCAGCTCAAAAGAGACATCACATGGGAGTATTGACTCTGCTGTCTCATCCAATTCCTGAGAATCTCTAACTGCTCTCTCAGCTGTTTATATTCCAGGGGTATAGAATGTTGTGTCTGACTTTATCAGCCATCACTTTCTGGATCACGGTAATTGGGAACTCAACCAGACAGTAAGTGTGAAACTGGGCAAGTTGCCTTTAAGGCAGACGCCAGGTACCACAGCACCTTCCCATTTCCCTCTTGGGTGAACTACAATCTGAGACACCAACTGAGACAGCATTTGAACTTTGCCTACTGGCAGAAAGACCGGACCCTAAAGGGACTAGAACGTGGGATAGAAGCAGAAAACATTTCCTGTAATTAATCATCCAGCCTTGGTGTTCCAGTATGGACAAGCATGTTTGAAGATGAAGACGCAAGGCCTCCACTGAAGGAACATTTAATAAAAGATGATCCAGATAGGGAGTAAATGAAATCCCAAGTGAATGAAGGTAGTCAGATAATGCTGCCACAACCTTTGTGAAAACCACGGAACAGATGTTGTCCCAAAAGGAAGTGAGGTGAATGGAAAATGATGGTCTTGAAAAGCAAAACGAAGGAAACACAAACCACTTTTTCAGGAGCTATTTCAACAGACAGTAGAGCACAAAAGTCCAACCAATACCATATAGGATGATAACTTGATATAAAAAATAGAGTCCTTTAGACTCCTTCACTTGCAGTTTCTGTCATTTCTACATACAGTAAGCTTTCAGTACAGAAGCATCTCCAATACACATAAGAAACACAAAAAAGAGAAAGGCACACACGCTCTCAGTGAATATTGTTTGAAGAGACGGTAACTCCACTCACTGGTCCCTGGAAGCCATCAAAGCATCTGAGGCATTACAAGTCGCTTTTGCCGCAGCACTAATTTTGGCACACCCGAAACCCGAGCTTCCATTCATACTTGAGGTTGATGCGTCTGAGACAGGAGTAGGCACCCTCCTGTCTCAACATCCTACTCCTGAGAGTGGGTTACACCTGTGTGGGTATTTCTCCAAAAAGCTAAGTCCTATGGAGTGCAACTATGAAACTGCTGACCGTGAGTTGCTGGCGATAATACTCGATCTCAAAGAATGGAGGTCTTTGCTCGAGGGAACTTCAGTGCCAACCCTAATCCTCATGGATCATAAAAACCTCACCTACCTGTCCGAGGTTAAGCACTTGGCCGATGGGCTTTATTTTTGTCCTGTTTTAATTATGTGGTCTCATACCTGTCTGGCACCAAAAATGTCCAAGCTGATGCCCTATCTAGGCAGTTCTCGGGCACTATTATTCCTCTGGACCAGGTATTGGCCACCATATGTACCAGCATAACTTCTCCCCTTGAGGAGAGAATACAGGCCATCTAAGTAGATACACCTGCTGAGACTCCCTCTGGGCACTGTTTCATACCTGTTAACCTCCGTACCAATTTACTTTCAAACCTACCATAATACTGTCAGCAGGGCATCCCTGAAAAAAACAGCTTCTCCAGTCAGTTTCCCATCTCTTCTGGTGGCCAGAACTTAACAGTGATATTGCTACCTTTGTCGCTGCCTGTCCAGTCTGTGGACTAAAATAAGACTAAATCACCCCGTCACCTTCCAGTGGGCCTTCTCCAACCCATACCCAATGGTGAGAATCCCACTGTCCAATGGTAACACTGTCATGCTCATGGTTGTCGACTGATTTTCTAAGATGAGCCACTGCATACCATTAAAAAAACTCCCATCCACTAAAGAGTTGGCTACGGTCTTTATCAAAGAGGTCTATCGGCTACACGGGGATCCCAAAGTCAGAATTTCCGACTGGGGTAGCCAGTTTGTCTCAAGATTCTGGAGGGCCTTCTGTGTTTAACTAGGTATCCAACTCTCCTTCTCCTTGGCCTACCACCCGTATTCAAATGGGGCCGCGGAAAGGGCTAATCAGGCCTTGGAGCAATTCCTGTGGTGCTACATCTCGGACCATCAGAATAACTGGTTAGACCTGCTACCTTGGGCAGAGTTTGCTCATAATAGTGCAGTCTCAGCTTCTACCCATTTCTCCCCCTTCATGGTGAATTACAGGTATCAACACTCCATGATTCCAGATTCGTTCACTCCCCAGGGGATTCCGGCACTGGAGGATCATCTCCAGCAGATCTGTTCCACATGGATGCAGGTCCAAGAGCCACAACAATCCCAGGAGCTCCAGGCTAATCATAAATGCCTACCCGTACCCTCTAACCAGGTCGGGGAGAGGGTCTGGTTGTCCTCCAGGAATCTCCACCTCCGAATGCCCTCTCAGAAATTGGATGCCCGTTTTGAGGGGCCTTTCCGTATCCTCCGACGTGTGAACCCTCTGGCCTATGCCCTAACCTCCCTCCCAATATGCAGATACACAATGTGTTCCATGTCTCACTGCTGAAACCCCTGGTATGTAATAGTTTTACTACAGTAACTCTTCAACCCCATTCAGTGCCTGTTGATGGCCATGAGGAGTTCGAGGTCTGCTCCATAGTCGACTCTCCTAGGTTCAAGCTTCACTATTTTGTCCATTGGAAGGGGAACTGTCCAGAGGAGCGCTCGTGGGTTCCAGCCTTGGATATGTATGCCCCCGCCCTCCTCCGTGCTTTCCATGCATGCGTTCCCCTCAAACCAGATTCTGCCCCGCAGGGGAGGGAGTCGCTGAGGGTGGTACTGTCATGGTTTGACTGATCTGGTCTAACACTCAGCTGTTGATTACTGCTGCCTTTCCTTCCCTGTGTCAGTCTGAGTCAGCTGATGCTTAGCGAACTGCCTTGACCTCTCAGTTTCCATAGTTACTCACCTGACTGTTATCAGCCAACCCCTTCCAGGGTATTTAAAGCTGCTAGGCTCACTTCCTCCTTGCCCTTGTGTCAGCTTCTGGCTGAAAGTGCATTCTCCTGAATTCCTGTTTATCCTTGCATGACCTGGCTTCCCCTGACATCCCTTCTGGCTCCTGACTCCTGGCTTGTTCCTGAAATCGCTGAGCTTCATATTCCTGACCCCGGCTTGTCTGAGTACCTGCCTTGATTCCTGACCCCGGCTTGTCTTTTGGTTTAAGCTCCTGGATCACAATTTTGCTTTGCTCTGATTATTTTAATAAAGGTGTTTTGCATTTTACATTTTTGTGTCTGTCTGGTTCCTGGTCCCTAACAGAGAATCCACCACCACCACTGTGCTGTAACACCTTCTTACATTGGGTACTGTTACTCACATTTTATGCAGGCAATTAGCAGATACCAGTGTGCAGACACTCACTGGATCACCCCCAGTGCAGGTATCTCAGTGGTCTCACTCCTCTGCTTCTTTGCTGTGTTCTCCCTTAAAGCTATATTCCACCTTGGTAACCTGTAGAACTCCACTTACTGGGTCTATTTTTATTCTATCAGATAGGTGTATTTGCTTGAAAAACACTTTAGGAAGGACCTATTAGTAACAGTATTTGCTGCTGCTGAATAAACAGGCTTAATGTGTCTTAGTATCACACATTTTTAATACAGATAAAAAAAATTTAAACCATTGTTTAGCAATGGTACAACAAAACTATTTAAATACAATTAAGTATAATTCACTATGTCCACTTTATAACACACTTGTCTTATGAAATTCTTAGTGTTAAGCTACTTCTTCAGGGGATAGCCTAAGTTAGCCTCCCCTTAAGATTCTTTAAAAGAATCCCCAGGAGTATATGAGGAAGCAATATCCTCCTTCTCAGTTCCCCCTCCTTAATAGAACAATCCCTCACAATAGGGGAAAATAACCAAAAGGAAAAAATGGGGGGGGGGGTAGGATGGTCTTGGTTACAGGACCCTATCATCCCCTAAATGTATGAAGGAATATTAGTCATAGTGGAAAGATTTTTAACCATGCAGACTCCTCTTCAGTAGAAGAGGGGCCTGTGTAAGGGACACAGAACAAGAGGAACATAATACACCATCATACAGATATATATTTTTTGTATGAATACTTTTTATTTATACAAAAGCAGTATTACAGATAAACAAACATGGATTGGAACAATGTTATAGAAAACCACAGTAAAGATTAAAACATATACAGGAGGGAAGCAATAAAGTACTTCAGAATTTACAGTAAAAACCCTCATAGATTAATGTAAAATACTGCAATTATCATTTTACAATAACAAGTGTAGATGGGAGGGAAGAAGGGTCAAGATGGAAAAGGGGAAAAAGGCGAGATGAGAGAAAGAAAGACAAAAAACAGAAGGAAGGTCGAGAAGAAAATAATGGAAACAGTCAAGAAAGTCAGAGACAAAAAGGCTGAGCGCTCGAGGGCTATAAAGTCCATCCATTTCTATACCATGAGGGCAGTTACAGATGAGGAGTTCCAATGAGACAAGAAATTGGACAGATGAGCAACATCTAATCCTCTTTACAGAGAGAAAGTTTTGCCAGCAGTAAATGATCGCCGCCTTTCGAGTGCCATTCTGCCATGGATGGAGAAGAGATGTCTCTCCAATGTACAGGAATTAACATCTTAGCTGCAGATATTGCAAAGGATACAAGTTCAGCAAAAAATAAAATTGGAAGGGGTTCCTGAGGGATAGAAATGTGTAGTAGTGAGCTGATTTGAGAAATGCATTGAAACCAGACGGTTTGTATGATGGGGCAAGACCACCAAATATGGATGTATGTACCTTTGTGGGTTGAGCAGCACCAACAGAGGGTGCTGTACAATGGATTAACTCTATATAAGTGTGAGGGTGCATAATAACATTGATATAAGAATTTGAAGTTGGTCATCAGGACTTGGGCTGATCAGGAGGAAGGCGCATTAGAGGTCCATATTTCAGATCAATCCTCTGCCAAAATAGTATAACCCATTTCTTTGTCCCCTTCAGAGGTATAAGGGGGTAGAGCAGTCGAGTGAGCAGTAAGTAAGATAGAATAGAGTTTACCAAGAAAGCCCCAGGGGTGTCCAGAAGGTATACAAAGCTTTTCAAAAAGCGTGAGAGCACGTAAAGTGGCTCATTTTATAACTGTGTCGCTAAGGAAATGTTTGATGTGGAGATAACACCAAAGTTCACAAGGTGTGAGAGAAAGTTTGTTTTGAATTTCAGAGAATGAGCGGATAAAAGATGCCTCGTAAAAGTCATGAAAACATAAATGTCGAGGTTTTGACCACTGAGGAAAAGATTGAGACAGAAGGGAGTAATCAGTAGCTCTAATATAAAATACTCAAGAAAGAGGAGAAGGCAAGGGACCCAAGCGATGGGTATCTGTCCACCAAGACTGTGTAAGGAGAATGTTCGAAAGAAGAGGATGCAATTTAAGCAACTGGTGCCTCACTTGGTCAGGAAGAACGGCTTCAGTTAGAGCATCTCACCTGGAAGGAATGTGCATTCTAAGCCAACCCAATTTTTTTAGTCATGGTTACGAGACTAATAAGGAATTGATGAAAGTATAGCAGAGGAAATGTATAGCTTAAAACTGGGGATTCCAAGCTCTCCCAAAAACCTTGGATGGCGAAGTATCTCTGGTTTGATATGGGGATGGTGGTAAAGCCAGAGAAATGTAGAAACGATATGTGACAGGTTGCAAAAGGAAGTTGAGGGGAGTGAGATAAGGAGTATTTGAAAGTAGTAGAGTAGACGAGGGAGTATAATAATTTTAATAACACTGATATGCCCAAGCCAAGAAACATAGAGCTATTTTAACCAAGTGGCCTGCCTCCAGTGGGAGGACATTTTAGCCCATGTTTCATGTGTTCTACATTGGACACAAACAAAAGAAAATGGAGGAATTCTGGAGCCAACCAATTGATCTTTGGGAGAAAACCAAATTTCATATTGATTTAAATGGGGATTTTAGGTTTTTGAGTACTAGAGAGGTCTTCAGTGCATTGCTTTGTAATGGGTTGAAGACATCTCTAACATTCAAGGTGATAAAATCCCCATTTAATTCAAAGAGCTTTATTCTCCCCCATATTGCAGTGGGATTGTCCTAGAATTTCTCCATTTTTATTCTGTCAGATGTTTATTGAAGTCATTGTTGAATACATTAAATTATGTAAATGATATCTGTTCACATACCTGAAGAATGTGGTAGAAATCCCAAAGTTGAAATGGGTAGATTTAACGCTTAGAGTGCCAGAGGGTGAGAAGCATAAAGAGTCAGATTTGCATCCCAGGTGCCCCTAGGTAAGGTACTCTAGGAGCACTTAGCTCCACCCATGGCCACAACTCCACTAGTCACATGACTCTACCCTAGTCCTTCCACTTCTCCCTGACACAGAAATTACCCCGGTCCAATGACAAGCAGGACAAAAAAAAGATAATAATCTTTAACCCCTTAGTTGCTTCACAATGCATTGGAGATCTCTCTATCATGCAAGGGGCTAAATAATAGCCTATAAAGGGGTATAACACAGGTACAGGGTCATTGAGATTGCCTTGCAATTCATTGGCTGCTGTAACTCAAAGGGTTAAATAATGATTTTAAACGTGTTTCTTGTTGATAAAGTTATCATAGTAATTTTTTAAAGTTATGGAACAATCATACACTTTATTACATTCTAGTCATTCAATCTAAATGTTGCAATTTACTGTGATATTATAATGTATTTTTAGAATATATATCTCATCAGAATGTCACACCTGAATGAAATTTAGGGAATCACAAATGTTTGGATTAATTTGAGAATGATGGATGTTTAGCTGTGCCATCTGAAATCCATGAGGTATGTGCAATCTCATAAACCAAGGAATTAAAAAATGGCCTCAGTTCTAAAAACATCTTTATTGTTTTACAATACCATGAAGCATTTGTTAAAGATCACAGTTTAATTAATTCAAAAACTGCCAATAAATAGAGTTGATATGTAAAGTAAATGGGATCCTACAGGAAAATGAGTGCTTGGAGGCATAGCTAGGTAGTGGATATAACTATCCTCTACTATTGTTAGGCCTTGCTGCAGACTCGGCCATGTAAAGTTGCCAGCCGCAGATCTGGTGAATATTCTGGATGACCTGGGCAATTGTATTGTTGTTGTGAGAACAGGAATCAATAACACTAGAAAGAAGGCACCTGTCACAGGCAGAGACCTGAGGAAGGCGGAGAACCTTTTAAAGGGATAGTAATGTTTCATAATAATAGCAGCTCCCATTAATCATCATAGTATTTGGACTTTTGAGAGTGTTATTTCAATTCTGTCAGAGTTGTAGTTCAAGAGTAATTCAATGACAAAGTATCCCCCTCCCGCCCCTTTTACTGATGTAACACTGCTCAGCCAGAGCAGAAGGGAGGTGCCCAGGTAGATTGCAGAGAGGGACAATCTTCAATTAAGATAAGGGAAAAACCTGAGAAACTTGTCAAGGGGGGCATGGCTTTCATTGTTCTCATAGGAAGAAGATTGTCCCCTGCTGTTATCTGTCTGGTCTATGGACTGCATTCCACATCTGAGAAGAGATGGCTTACACTAGGTAAAAGGGGTGGGAGGGGAAACTTTGCTTGTGAATATCTCTCAAACCATAAAGGTTTGAGAGATAAGACTTACATCGTTCTTCATGTTTTTTTAATGCCCACAAAATAAAATAAAGATAAAACAAAGTATTACTATCCCTTTAATATCGGCCAACACCACTGATTGGATAGAATGCAGAAATGAAAACATTTCCAAGTAACAGAAAGACCAGGAAGAGAGAGGTGAAGCAGCCAGTAAGAAGCTGAGTGGGAAGCAGTAACACAGACAGGGTAACTGGAAATAGGCAAGACAATAGTCCTACGTGCCAGTACAGAAACAGAGATGCTGTAGAGTAGTAATAAAGGCTGGGTCATAAACAGAGGAGGTAGACAAGGATTAGGCAGGAGTGTAATCTTACAGGTAGGGACTAACACAAGAACAAAATGAGTAGTTAGAGCAATGTACACAGCAAGACATACTGGAACTCAAGCAACTGAGTACAGTACAGTGTACCACTGAGAGAGATGGAGATGCTTAAAAAGAGAGTAGAAGGAAAACTGACAGAATGAGAACAAGACCACACAATGAATGGCAGAACAACAGAATGAGACCACACACTGACATGGTACTTTAGTTGTCCCCTGTTATTGACACAACTTAGCTGACTGTTGAGGGACATAAGACAGGTGAGATAATGAAAACTCAAAGAAGGAACATGAAGATGATGTACTATGAAGAAATTAAGTAATTCTAGGGTAAACCAAGTGGTCCATAGAGGTTAAATATACATTCATCAAATTCAGATTGATTTAAATTGGGATTTTAACCCCTTGAATGCTAAAGAGGTCTCCAAAACATTACTTCGCAATGAGTTAGAAAAATCTTTAGCATTCAAAGGCTTAAAAGCCCAATTCAATCAGTGACATTTTATATTTTACCCCTGTGGTGCAGTTGGTTTACTCCAGAATTTATCCAGATCTTCTTAGTACATCAGTCTTGATGTGTCTTCTACTCGACTCTACCATCTATGGTATTTTGTGTTTGTCTCCACGTTGAAGTGGGAAAGATACATTGGGTGGGGGCAGTGGGTGATTTCTGGAGGTGAAACAGCTTGGAGGAGACAGTGGAGAAGAATGCACAGTGAGGAGGGGTGGTGGCAAATCCACCCTTAGTCTGGTTCTGATGGTGTTAATAGTAATTCCCCATACTATAAGAGTAAAGTAGGTTGGTAACACATCTACAAGAGTGAATGAGTGTTGCAACAGTCTTCCTCTATACCTTAAGAGTATAGTAGGGTGCCAGTAATCTCCCTATACCATAAGTTTAAGTGGGGGTGCAGTAAACCCCCACAGCATAAGAGTAAAATAGGGTTGCAATAATCCACCCTCATCATAAGAAGAAAATAGTTAAAGTTGGGTGCTAACAGTAATCCTAGCCAAAAGTGAGCAACATTTCTATAAACTGATACCCACACATGAGCCGTTAATCTTATTTTTAGTTCTCATATGCCATTACCAGTGAAACATTTCCATGTACATATCATTCTGATTCTGCCGAAAATGAGAGCCCCACCTTAAAATGCCAGGTAAATTTCCTTTTCACAAGTGTACCAGCAGCTGGCCATCATAGGGGGAATAAATTACAGCATCAAACATCACCCCACTCAATAAGTATAGCAATGATCTGCCCATGCCATAAAAGTAAAGCGGGGTAGTAATGATCAGCAATGATCTGCCCATACCATCAAAGTAAAGTGGGGTAGTAATGATCAGCAATTATCTGCCCATGCCTTAACAGTAAAGTGGGGTAGTAATTATCAGCAATTATCTACCCATGCAATAACAGTAAAGCAGAGCTATAATAATCTTACACCCATGCCATATATATATATGCAGGGTTGAAGTAGCAAACCTCTGCCCCAGAAGTGTAAAATAAGTAAATACTTTACACTATATAAATATAATAGTACCTTTACCCCAAATCCATAACAGTATAAGACAATTGAATAATCATCCCACTTAAGAACTGGATTCAATTGCAGATGATACATTCATAATCAGATTTCAAAAATGCCTAATGTAGTCATTTGTGAAATATGGATATCTAACCAGTGATATATGTATCACCTGCAACTGAATTCAGCCCATGGGCTTGATTCAATTAGCAGTGATAAAAATAGAAATCAGATGTCAAACTGTTTGAGTGACAGAGGTTGGATAACTCATTTCTAATAGATGTGTCGCTTACACCTCTGGTACTTAACATGGTTCTAAAGACTTCTAATGGTCCATTACCCCAACACATAGTGATAAACCTGTGTAGGAACCCCAGCCAACATGGCAAAGGTTTAGGGGTCATGACCTTCTTTAGACCTATGGCTTTCAGTCATAGGTGAAAAATCTTAATTGACATCAAGGAAAGGAATTATATATATATTCGCATATATTATAACATTCTGTTTATACAAGAACAAGAGTTGGTCTAGCATTATTGTCTCTTTAATGGTATCAGACAATGTTACTACAGTGAATTTGCCTTTCCTAATTTACATGAGCAATCTACAATGCAAATGGTGTTGATGTTGGTGTAATAAGAAGATATAGTACATATAGTACAACTGCAATATAGTGGACAAATAAAAGTTCACCAAAGTCACATTATATTTAATCAGACTTTTTGCCTTTTGCATGCTTTACAATGTGTTGGAGACCTCTATGGCATGCAAGGAGTCACAAAGGTGATAATGGCAGAATTAACGACAGCATTAAATATTATTACTGATGTCAGTCACAATTTTTAATACTCACTAGTTTCAAAGTTATTTAGGTAAAATCCCCCTCCCATCCATTTTCCTTAGCTCAGCCTGCTCACCATAAAGTGAACTGATCTTGCTGATTGAGTGGTTGCCATGGTTCACTCACACAGCTGTACTGATCTTTGAGTGCAATGACTGATATTAAGTAAGTGTGCAGGATACAATAACAAGACTGTGACTGACACAATTCACAATGTACATTCTACTAATTTTATCCTTTAAAATTCCCATTTAAACCAAAAGTAATTTTTGTTTGTCTCCCATAGTAAAGTTGGTTTCTCCAGATTTGCTCCAATTCCTCATAATACATCATCCTTACTAGGTCCATGGAGAGGTAGGAATAGCCCTAGTAGTAAATCCTAGTTTATGCCTTCTGGGGCTCTCAGTTTAACAGCACTGACATTTCATCTCTTGTCTTTGCCACAAAATCTTTTTTCCGGACATATTAAAGAGTCTGTGAAGTCCCATTCCAAACTTTGTAGCATCATTGTTAGTCAATGTGGATTACTCAGACTCATTGCATTTCAGTTCTTTCACACTGAGTTTTATTAGGTTTCTGCTGTTGATATTAAGAAATCCATAATTAAGTTCATGCATACAATTGTCAAGTAATGTGAGGTGGTTGCACAAAATATCGTTTCTTCATTTACTTAATTAGGAAAAGTAAATGTCAGCTTTGTAAAATGAACCTCTATACCATGGCAAATGATTACAGCATTGTCATAGAACCTGTAGTACATTGTCATCTGCACTAATACAAATGTTACAACTATATAGCAAATTAAATACATGGCATTGCTCATAACAATTATTTTTATTTATTAGTTTTCGTGAACTTTTAATAACAAAATCAGCTGCAAATGAAACTAAACTAGTTTGCTGTTTTTTCTAGGATAATTAAAGAATATTAAGCCAGATATGTCTAATCTATTTTAGGCAACAATAACATCTTAATAGTGACAATTTAATGCAGCATGGATTAACAGTGGAGTTTTAATGCAATATGGTGTTAGACATTAATGCTGTATTTGGATGATCTGCTCGTTGTTGATAGTCTAAATGGCTCTCCAAATCTGTCTTTCAGTCAAGAGTTTGTGTCTTATATTTGTCTTTTATTTTGCATTACAGCTAATACACATGGTCCAACATAAACTGACCATCAGTGAAGACTCTTCATACACTGAGGCTGATATGCTACAAAAAACTGGAACTATACTGGGGTGTAAGAAATGCACCATAGGGTATGCATAAACATTAACATAATTCCCACTGTTTGTACTGAGGCTTTCGACTCCCTGAATGTTGGAAATGCCTTCACAATGAGCAGGAGACCTCTCTAGCATTCTAGATGTTGAAGGTCCCATGTGGATCAATTGGAGGTTTTATTTCTGGTGCAGTTGAAGTGCATCAGAATCGCTCAACATTTCTTTGTGCATAAGGACTTATGTGTATGTTCCTCAAAGGTTCTACATGGAGGAAATACACATAAATACACACAAAAACACATGGGTATATACACAATCACACACACACACACACACATATATACTGTACATGCATGCATGCACAGAAACACACACATGGTCATATGCACATACACACGTGCATGCACAGAAACACGCACACAAATACATACACATAAACACATGCACACAAACATAATAACACACATTTATATACATACACACTCACATGCATACACACACTATTAATATCCAAAGCTGGGGAATCTGCTCAGCAGGAACCCGATTATTGAATACATCTTAATATTGAAGGACTGTGTAGCATATACAGATCATTTCTACAGATAAGGTAACACTGTATCACCAGCAAAAGAGACATTATTTACAGTTAGCAGCCTAGCAGAGTTCATTAATAGAGGACTTTTATTGCATATTATATATATCTTTATGCCCGTTTTTGGTGATTGAGCCCCACTAAATGAGACTTGGTTTTACTTATTTTTCTTTATATTTGATATTTTAAATATTGTGATTATATTTGTTTTATACATTATGGTACCAAAATTGTTATCTGTATATTACTGTATGATTCACACATCTGTCATCAGTCGCTATTATACGATTTTTATATAAATTAATTACATTAAAACCTATATAAGCGCTCTCCTCATTTTTTCTATAGCTTTTTCATATATATATATATATATATATATATATATATATATATATATATATATATATATATATACACACACACACACAAACACACATACATTCACAAACACATACACATACACATGCGCAAACACAAATATACACATGAATGCAGATAAACACACACAGACATACACACACACACTCACACACTCATATGTACACAGAACCACACAAAAATCATGCACACATACACTCACATATATGCATATATACATGCATACATAAATACATACACACAAACACAAATAAACACACACACATGCATGCAGACACACACATATACTAGATACCAACACATACACAAACATGCATTAACATAATGACAGGTACATATAAACCAACATATACACACGCACACATACGTACAAAAACATACAAGCACACTCTCATACTCATATACAAACACACATGCACGCACACACACACACACACACACAATTGCATATAGAAATAACATTCAGAATTCCATCTTCTTTAGCTTCTATACAGTATAAAATGGTTACTTTATACTATGCTAACAGTTTAACATATTTAATTACAGCACAGACTGGCAGTGAAGAGCCACCACATTTGCCTATAGGTAGCTGTTTGGGCCTAAATGAGTTCCACTGGGTATTCTAAGTAATGATGAAATGTGCCAATAGACCAGACACAGAAGATCAACTGGCAATAGCCTGGTAGACATGGTCATCAAATGGATCATAATCCAATGGGATTAAAACAAAGTTCATTGATTTCTTGACTGCCAGCTGTTACAGGCATTTTATTCATTTTGTTTGTGACCTTCTGAAGCCATGTCAGTCTATTTTTTAAAACAAAAATAGCTTTTTCCTTCTGTGCCAGCCCCTATGCATCCTTATTCATCCAAGCCCATTCTTCTAGATTCTGGTCTCAATCAAATAAATTTCAGGGGGAAATAAATCTGTACACTTTCATTCCTGGAAATTAATCTCTAAGAGAACAGCACTAGGATATTGGAAATTAGTTATTGGCTATAAGAGGTCTCTGGAAGAATGGCAGCATCTGTTGGAAGGCATGCCCTTCCTTGTCATGGTCCATATACATCATAAAAATGTAATGTACATTTTGGATGCCAGAAGATTCCACACTTGTTGGACACTTTGGGCCCTGTTCATCTCAAGATGTATCTTTCTAATCTTCTGCTGCATTGGGTTCATGAATAACAAAGCTGATATATTTTGCACAATATAACTCTCTGAAGCAGCAACTGATGTGGATAAATGTTCATTTGTCCCACCTTCCCATAAAACCTCCCTCTTTTCTTCCAGCAGTTTGTTTTTATTGTCTAAGCTCAGTCTCCAGTCCCTACACATCATATTGTTCCCAGTGGAAATTATATAGTTCCTTCTTCTCTTTGTAAATAGGTTTCGGAATTAGGACAATCAAACAAATTTGCTGTATGTTGTGTAGTAAAAAAAGACCTGTGAAATTATCTCACAACTTTTCTGGTGACCAAAACATCATGGATGTATGTACCACATGTAAGTCAACATGATTTCCTAGGACTCTGCCTTGTGATTTATGCCAGCTTCTGCCAGTAACAGCTGGTGATATATTTCATTGCTGAATGGGAATTACTATTATTTTAATACTTGTGGGTTGTTTCTGACATCATGCATAGAATGGTCCCTTCTGAGCTGCCCAGACTCTCCAGAGTATCTGATTGGTCCCCAAAACAGACTATTTATATACCCTTCCTATAACTATGTCTATAGAGTTAACCCATGGAACATGCAGAAAGTCTGGGATAAGAACTGCAGTACCATGATACTGAATATTTAACATATTTGTCCCACTTTTTCTTATAAAACATTTCGCTATAAATTGTGTCATAAATAGCTGAAAGGAAAGGAGGAAACTCAAATTAAGTGCAAAAGCATCCGTTTGGAATTTTAATTTATAAACTATGCTAGCACCCCATTTAACCTTCTGAGTGTCAGAAAGATGTCCAGTACATTGCATATTAACATAGATACAGGACCATGTCTGTTCTAGCTCTGTGGTCATTACTTTGTAAATCTTATTTATTTATTGTGTATGGATTGATTTTTACAGGTCTAAAGCTAGAGGTTTCCTATTTTTTATATTTATGTACCCTGTCATACATATTTTATATAGTTATGATTAGTTTCAGTGGGCCATATAAAGGTAGTATACATTGTAAGCATACCAGTGATGTTATTTGGTGCTTTTTTCCACCAGGGTAGGTAAATTATTTTTCTTGCATTTTCTGCAGCATCTAACAAGTCATAATGTATCTTCCTTGCCAGAAGAATATCACTAATAAAAAGCATTATACATAATTGTAATTATCGAAAGTTCTATCAAAATATATAAACATATAGACAACTGTTACAACATGCCCTTTCATATAACAGCAGTTTGTATTTTTATGTTATTGCTCAGTTAAAGGGATATTAGCATCTAGAAATTATCTGGGTAATATGCATTTAAATGCTCTGTACTCTATCATAGCATAGCATAGCTCTGTGGTGCAGTCATTCCTGCCTTTCTCGGATATCTCTGACTCTTGTCACCATAGCAATCTTGATACGCGTCTCAGAAGGGATAGTACCATATTGTTTAGTAAATTGTAGTGTCACCTTAAGAGTTACTAATGCATATTTACTTTAAGAAACACTCTAGCACCACTGAGACTAGGCTCTATGGTTATCAGCCATATTAAGTACATGTTAATCAAACTGCAGTTATTAAACTGTACCTTCTACAAGTTTTCAAGTATGCCTGGCTGTTCCTGCAGTCCAGACCAGGATTGTAACATGTTGTCAGAAGTATCTGAATTGTAAATCTCCTGGCAATGAACACAAGGGGAAAAAAGAATAAAAAAGTCATGATTTGTGCAACCTAGGAAATGGAGGTGTTTAACTCACAAGAATAAAATCAGCAAGAGAAGTGCTCCAGAACTTTAACATGGAGGTATTTGAGTATATCCCTGGTGTTCACATAACAGCAGTTGACCGAATTATTGTTTCATCACTCCAAGAAGATCATAATCATATCCTGAGTGAGGCGATGACTAAGGAAATGGAAGAAAATATTAATTTCAATCAGAACAAAATTCAGTTCAAAGTATCTGAAGTTCAATACATGGGACATGTTATCACAACTAAGGGATAGCAGTTAGATGAGGAAAAAGTTCAAGCCATTAACTATACACCTGATCCTGCTGACAAAAGGTGTCTACCAAACCTTTTGAGCATGGTCATGTTTCTAGAGCAATACATACCTGGTGAGGCAGAGATAAATACACGACTACAGAAACTGCTCTGTAAGGATATTATTTAGCAGTGGGGCCCTAGGCATACCAGAGCAGTGACATCCCCGAAGTAGGCCCAGTCTTAAGATTTTTTTGATCCAACAAAAGCTGTGGTGTTTCAGGCAGATCAGCATCAGCTACTATTGAGGCATAAATGTGTCATATTTATAGGCCTCCATGGCCGAAGACATTGAAAGCTCTTTGGAGCAGGGTCCCCTCTTTGGGGCAGGGTCCCCTTCCAGTATACAATTCTCTTTGCTGCACTTATTCAATGCTAATAATGCAATAATCACACTTTAACCTTATGCTCTTAACCCTGTCCTATATTTTTGTATTGTACTATTATTATTTATGTAAAGTGCTGTGTACATGTATAGCACTATATAAGTATAAGGATCTGACTCCTCTCCATCAAGTGTGAAACTAGCAGAAGCTAGAGAAAGCAGAATAGGGAGTGATGCTTGGGATTATAGGTGAACCTGAAGATGCCCTTACTGCAACCTAAGCTGTGGTTAAAGACGCTGGCCATGATGCCAGATAGCAGGATAAGCAACCTCAGGATTCACAAAGGTAGTCTTGAACTCAGAAGGCGGACCTCCCATCTGACTTCCAGATCCGATAATAGTCCTGTAAGACAATCCAGTAATATTAGAGGCCCTGAAAACTGCAGCAACTGAAAGAATAACAAAAAAAGCTGTATCAGCAGTAGCTGGTGCTAGAGGAGCAGTGCACATGGTCAGACAAGCCTTCTGTATCTCTTCAAAGGACCCAGGAACAGGTAAGTCAAGCAGGCTAGGATAACCGCTTCATCGGATAGTCAATGAAAGTTGATGATCACCAATACCACCAGATAAGGAACCAGACAGGCTGCTTTACCAAATAGTCGGAGGAAGGCAGAAGTCGAATACTACCAACAGGAGGAAAACTGGTGAATCTGCTTTGACCAAGGGTCGAAAATGGCATGCAGTCAACTGGTCAGGCAGGCAGTGTCACACCATACAGAGCAGGATGAAGGAGCAGAGGCAGATGGCAGTCTGATGGAAAGGGAATCCGAGTCATAGTGGATGATCAATCTGAGGAAGCAGACAGTCGGATGGTCAGGCAAGCCGGGTCGTAGCCCGAAGATCAGTCTGAGGAAGCACAGAAGCCAAATCAGCAGATAAGAGGAAGGTCATGAACAAAGCCAAGGTAATGTTATTCAAACTGCAGTTTGCATTGTGAGGTAAAAGTTATTAAAGAGATAGTAATGTCTCAGCACAACTGAAGCTATGATCATTCCTGATAACCCTCTCTCCACTGTTTCCAAAGTTCAGTTCATTGTAGTTGATGAGTAATTAGATTATAACATTTCCCCCTACCTCCCCTTTTACGGATGTCAATCTTCTTCCCTTAGATCTGAAATCTGGTCACTTGACCGGGCAGATCACAACAAGGGACAATCTGTTGTCCATCAGTATAAGAAAAACCCTGCCCTCCATGACGAAGGAGGGCAGGTTTTTCCTTATACTGACAGAAGATTGTTCCTTGTCGTGATCCATCTAGACTAGGCTTTCTGATCTGGAGTGAAGAAGAGTGATGAATGTAAAATGGGCGGGGGACTTTATACTCTAATTGCTCATCAACTAGACCGATCTGAACTTTGCCAGTGCTGGAGAGCATTATTAGGAATGTTAGGAATGATCGTAGCTTCAGTTATGTTGACACATTACTAACCCTGTTCCTTCTACAAGTATGCATTGCTGTTCCTGCAGTCCACACAATGATCTGGTCTCAGACAAAGTAACAAGCTTTTGTCTCCAGTTGCAAACTGAAGAAAAAAAATTAACCAGTGTCTGAATAGGAAAATGTATATATTAATTAAAATGCATATTCAGGATTATATTTTGGAGATATAACATAAAATAACTAGCTGAATATGCTTAATATTTAAAATGTTTATATCCCAGTGACATTTTTTGGGGTCTTCATTTAACCTTTTACATGCCAGGAGGTCTCAGTTGCATTGCTTCACATCTAGGGCACTCAAGTGGGTTAATTCTTGCTGGAATACTTCACCTTTACAAGACAATTATGTTTTGATACTATGTCTCCTACATTTACAGCAAAAAATGTATATGTATTAATAAAGCTCCCTGTGTATTTGTTAATGGCATGAATGATGTTTCATTTTACCAAGTAAATATGTTTCTCAGTCACAAAAATGTTGGCGATTGGAGATGCAGTGTGTGATTTGCTTCGGTTTTGTTTATTTGTTCTGTGTGTTATATGCTTATTTTTTTAAAAGCACCAAGAATTCAGCAGAGAGACAGATGAGTAATCAGATTTCAGACAAGGTACACAACTAAAAGAAAATGTCTCTATCTCGGTCACGAATGATATAGAAAAAAAAAATCATTATTTTTTTTAAACAAGCTTTATTTTCTACATGCCTAGAGCATGGTAATCATACAAAGATGATGTCTGGCATCTGAGACTATTCATTAACTACTTTCCTACATCCCAGTCATTTATCATAAACAATTCATGAAACACAGTTGTAAATGTATAGTGAAAAGAAAATTAATGTAAGAAATTACACCAGACTGAGCAATTTGCACTGAATGTAATGTTTCAGATCATGTTGACCCAAACCTTTTTTTTAGGAAAGATATTGTAGAAAACAAGCCACTTTATTCAAGCTCATTTTAGAAATGTTATATTTTAAGAAAAGTGGAGTAATTTTCAGATAAAGTAACTGCACTATAAGAGAAAACTGAAAATACCCATTGATTTAAATGGGGCTTTTAACTATTTGGCTTATAAAAAGGTCTCTGTCACATTGCTTTGAAACTAGTTTGAGGCCCCTCTAGCAAGTAAGGTGTTAAAATCAATGGGATTTTGGGAAATGTATGGTGCACTTGGTTTGCTACATAAATACTACCATCTTATTTTGAAAATATGGCTCCTTATAATGCTATTTATTCATTAGCCAAAGAAAATTCTGTGAATTTGCAATCGTATCACCATTGTAATCAATGCATGGCATCACATGTAATTAAAGAAATGTAACCCTTTGGGTGCCAGGGAACTCCAGTGCATTGTAGTGTAAGATTTTTGGGAGCTTCTCTGTGCCGGTGCACAAGAGATTAAGGCTGTTCCTGATGTATTTTGTGTCCACCTATGAGGGAGAGACAGTGTTTGTATACATTTAATTAGTGATTCGTGTCACGTAGAGCCATTACAAGCAGACCATGTTATAGCTTATGACACAATTAAATATGGCATTTAGGTAAACAATGAAATTGTTAATATTCCAGGGAATGTGTTGCCCAGTCAAAACAATGCAAAAACTACCATGTCCTATAGAGTTAAAATAACCCCCCCCAAAAAAGGGGATATATTCAGGAAGTTAAAGAGGAGCAATTCAACAACCAGCTACCTCAGAGAGGACAATATAATATCCCATACCTCAAAATGTCCCTCTTTAATCCTTTGAGTGCCAGAGGGGTACGCAACGCATTGCTTTGCAATGTGTTGTGTACCCCTCTGCCACTCAAAGGGTTAAGATGTAAATCCCTCTGTCCCCCTGGAGTCACTCTTTTAGGAGATCAGACTGTGGTATGTATGTAAGTGTATCATATTGCTCCACAGCAATACGACTCACATTTAAACATCAGTATATGAGTTTTTAAATCAGTCAGTGTAAACAAATTCTTAGGTCTTGCTCTAAATAATTTAGTTGTGTAAAGAGCTGTCAACAGGTCATGAAATAACCTAAACTTTCTCAGTAATGAACTGACCCCCAGTCATGCCCCCAGCAATACCACCTAAGACAATAGTGTCCTTCTTTGGCCATTTGATATGTTGAGAGGTATGCCATAGGACACAAATGCAAACTTTCAATGACTAGTATGGGACTTTTATTTTAACCTCTTGAATGCTAGAGAGGTCTCCAATGTGTTTGAGACCTTTCTAGCACTCAAGTAGTTAACAGCCCTAATTAAATCAACAGGGATTTGTATTACAGTATATTGATATCTTCCAAGTGTCCTTCTTTAGGAGGGACAGTCTCTCTTTGAGACCCAAATCCATCTGTCCCTCTTTCCCACCCTGTTGTCCCTCTTTTTAGGAGAGATCAGTATGTGTGGAGTGTATATAAATGTATAACATTGCCCCACAGCAATAAAACTCAAATTTATGTTTGTGTAAACTTCAATATGTGTTAAAAAAAATAATCTGTGTAAATAAAATAATTTGGTCTTGTTCTAAATCATTTATTCAGTAACAAAAAAGGTGTCAATAGGTCATGAAATAGCCTAAATATTCTATACATTAATATATATAATGCCACACCCACCAGCCACGCCCCAACATCACCTCCTAAAATAAAAGTGTCCCTCTTTGGCCATTTGAAATGTTGAGACATATGTTCTATTTGCCCCCAACTGTACTATAGAGGTCCAATGAAAACATCCAGTGTTTTAAAGTGATAGTAATACTTCATTTTATCTTTATTTTATTTTGTAGGCATTAAAAAAACATGAAGAGCGATATAAGTCTTATCTCTCAAACCTTTATGGTTTGAGAGATATTCACAAGCAAAGTTTCCCCTCCCGCCCCTTTTACCTAGTGTAAGCCATCTCTTCTCAGATGTGGAATGCAGTCCATAGACCAGACAGATAACAACAGGGGACAATCTTCTTCCTAAGAGAACAATGAAAGCCCTGCCCCCCTTGACAAGTTTTTCAGGTTTTTTCCCTTATCTTAATTGAAGATTGTCTCTCTCTGCAATCTACCTGGCACCTCCCTTCTGCTCTGGCTGAACAGTGTTACATCAGTAAAAGGGGCAGGAAGGGGATACTTTGTCATTGAATTACTCTTGAACAACAACTCTGACAGAACTGAAATAACACTCTCCAAAGTCAAAATACTATGATGATTAATTAGAGCTGCTTTTATTATGAAACATTACTATCCCTTTAAATGGATGTTCAAAATGTGCTGGAATCATTTCTAGGAGTTAAAGGCCCCATTTAACCCTTTGAATGCATTGACCACCCCTCTTGCACTCAAAGGGATATTAAACATTTGAGTGCCAGATGGGGTGTTTAACACATTTTGTACTAATGCACTGGACACTTCTCTTTCACACAAAAGGTTAAATAAAATGGGATTTTTTAGATTTTTTATCCCCTATGGTGTAAATAATTTACCCCAGAATTGCTCCTCTCTATATTTAACAATATGGACCTTGATATTTGATTGTCCTTAAAGTAATTAAAAATGCATTTTTCTTTTCCCTGTTACGGCTGATGGATGCCGCAAAATATTTGCATTTATGGTGATTTTAGATGAATAATGCAAGCTTGCAATTTGATACGTCTGCTGCCAGTTCCTAAATGCATTGCTAGTAACTGGCAAGTGTTGTTGTAGATAACATTTAAAGCCTTCAGTATATACTCTTACTGTGGTTAATGTATTAATGTGTTCATCCTTCCCTGTATATCTACAGCTGCTCACATGTGCACTCATGCCTAAATATTAGCCACTAACAGACCCCACTTCTATTTCTTGATCGCCAATGACAATAGGGAAGCAATTTAGACTGTGTTTCCCATAACATTATTTTACCATGGATGAGTAATTATGTATAGCTTACTACTGACTCACCCAGTTGTCTGAAATTGCTTGGTATTTTATGTATGGTTTTGATTTATGGTTATTAAAATGGTCTCTGAATAACAAAACATGCAGCACTTCCTGATCTTTGCAGTGATTTTATTTCAAAACATCCATACAATAACAGCACAGCCAATTTCCATTAATAGTCGCTGTGCATTCAGACATGTTTTAAAGTACAGTATTCCACCAGTCAGAAGAATCACAACTACTCTGCACAGATTGTTAATTGCTTGAGTGTTGGAAGATTTGTTAAAATAGTGATCACATGACTGAAATCTTTGCCATTGCAACCACAAACAAAGAGTCCTGTGTTCAAAAGGAAGGTGGAGAAGTTCTGAGGCAAACCAAGCTCAACATAGGGGAGAAATTAAAATTCCCCAAATTCCCATTGAGTTAAACTGAGCTTTTAACCCCATGATTGCTAGAGAGGTTGTCAGTGCATTGTGGACCTCTCTATTATTCATGGGATTAAAAGTATGTTTAAATAAATACCAATGTTTAGTTCTCATCTATAGCACAATTGGTTTACACCAGAACTGACCCACTTTTCTTTTGACTATGTGGCCCAAAGTGCTTCTCTTCTTCATCTCTTCTTCCACAATCAATTCTAGAAATTTCCAAAACACCAAAGGAAGTAGCAGAAGTGCAAAGAGTCTGTCACATGAACTCACATTATGGCCTATTGTTCCTCGTGGCTTTCTGTTCACACAACTCACATTAAATAAGTGGAAACATCAAAGGAAACTAGCTAGGGCTTTATATTTAACATAGTGTCTAATGTCGACTGTAAGATAGTTTCACAGTCACCCCAGCCTCACACTAACCCTAAAAGCACCCCCATTTCCTCCATTACACCTAACACTACCAAAACAAACCCACACAGACCTATGTCCCATGCCCCCTTCCCACATGTTAAACAAGTATATAACTTACTTTGATGTTGGAGGTCCAGATATGTCCTCAATGACTTGATGCTCCGGAATCTTCTTCAGCACCTACATAAAAAAAAAATTAAATTAAAAAAAATCCTAATTACCCCGTCACCACCATCACCACTGTCATCTCTAATAAATACCCACCCCCGCCTGGGCTGAAATGAACAGGGATTGGCTTTTGTGTACCCAGTCCCTCTTTTTCTGCTGGCAGGTAGAGTTACTCAGGTACTCAGGCCACAGAATGTGCCCTGGAGTAATGTCACCCTCAGCCAATCAGCATCTAGGTGGTCTCAAATGCTCATCATGTCACCCCTCCATATAGCCAGTTATTGAACAGATGAAGGGGTGATGTGACACTCATTCATGAACCTTCCATCTCTCTCTTTGGCTGGTAGGTTGGGTTACACAGAGCACTGAATTTGCTTAGGAGAACCTCACCTCCAAGCCTCCCTTGCTCTGGTCGATCATATATCGATTATGAGCAACCCCTTTGTCTAGTTCATGAATGGATGGGAGGTGAGGTGTTTTTTAATTTTTGGTTATTCCTTTTGTTCGAGTGGTTGAGGTGGTGTTGGCTGGTGCAAGGGGGTGTTCTTTATGTATTTATTTTATTATTCACTATTCACTCCTCCACTGCCAGTGTACAGAGACTGCTGTGATTCTGCAACTGAGGTGTTAATTAATTGTGTGGATGAGGTGTGAAATAGCGGGGGGGGGGGGTTCTTTATTTATTTTTTAAATTGAGATTCTCCATTGCAGTTGTAGCAAGGTCGCTGATAATGGGGTGGGTTAACCGCAGCTAGCCGGGATGTGTAGAGGGTGCTCTAGTGCAGGGGTTCGAGCAGGGGCCTAGAATATATTGGTTTCCCCACTGATCTATCCCAAAGAAAATTGATGATAACAGGTCACTTCCCTTGGGCTTCTTGAGCCTTAAATTGGGGTATTTTGGAGCATTTTCTTCTTCCAGAAAGTTTCCAAAGGCAATTTTAATTGCAAAATAAATAAATACACAATTCATCAATCCTTTAATAAGATTTTGACTGCAGAACTATGAAGTTGGAAATATTTGTCAAAGCTCAAAAAAAAACAAAAAAAACATTCAGCATATTTCTGGCTGTGATGGTATCCAGCCCTACAATGCAGTACATAAGTATTTGGACAGTTTTGGACTAAGAGGATAAAGTGCAGACTGTTAACTTGAATTTGAGGGTATTTACATCCATAAACCTTCAGCGGAGTAGGAATTACAGCTCTTTTTATACATAGTCCCTCCATATTAGAGGATCAAATGTAATTGGAAAAATAATATTAGCACTGAATTGGATGACTGCCTGATGCCTGAGACCCTTATACATCATCAGATGTTCTGCCAGGCCTGTACTTCAGCCATCTTTAGTTCCTCTATTTTTGGGGGGAATGTTTCCCGTTAGTCTTGTTAGGAATGGAATGATGAAGTGCTTATTCCATCAAGGCTGTGGGAAAAAATGAAGAAAAAAATTAAAACAATGTATTTTTTTTCTGGTGGTAGTAATGTGGCATTCCCCACCCCAGGTGGTGGGAGTATACATGGGAGGTTCCCGTTCCAGCCTAGTCTGGCACTGACTCTATGGTCAGGTATAGTGAAGGCACTAGTTGGTGCAGGCCTAGCCTGCCAGTGGTGGTAATGATTTCCAACACATCAGGGCAGAGAAGGAGATTTTTACCGGGAGGGCACATGGGGTGAGAAAGGAAGGGTATTTGCACCAAGAGATGTTTTGGTTATGCCCTGACAATCTTCTCACAGTAGCAGCTGAGTGGGGTGGAAGGTGGGGTGGCGGAAGGGTGGGAGGTATCCCAGTCTGCCCACTGTGCTCAGTGACAGCAGAGCAGCAGAGGGCTCCATCCTGAGAAGATGTCCAAATGCAGATGAGGTCTGGCCACTGATTGGGGGCTGAGTGTAGTTGTCACATGGCAGCTGTGGTCTAGGTAACAGGAATGCTACATTAGTGGCAAGGGAACTATCAGTAGTTAGCATGTTTAGAAAAGATAATAACTTCAGTTTTTGCCTCTCATCTGTGTCTTGTGCTTTTAGTTAAGGGAATGTGTATTATGGGGATTGGTATGATGTCAAGGAGGGTCAAGAAGGGTGTATGTGCAGTAATAAAGAAAACTAATATCTCTAAAACTATACATTTATAAAGCTAGTCTCGTTTTAAATGGGACTTTTAGCCCCTCGGATGCTAGTGAGGTCTCTGAAGCATTGTATTAAAGCATTCAAGGACTTGAATGCTTTGAATGCATTGTATTAAAGCATGGGCTTCTTATTTCACCCCTCTGGTCCAGTTCGTTTTTCCCAGAATTACTCTAGTTTTCTTTTATACACAAATCTGTGTAATGTATGTACAGTAATAATGAAAACTAATATCTCTAAAACTATACATTTATATAAAGTCATTATAAAGCTAGTCTCACTTTAAATGGGACTTTTAGCTCCTTGAATGCTAGTGAGGTCTCCGAAGCATTGTATTAAAGCATTCAAGGATGTGAATGCTTTGAATGCATTGTATTAAATCATGGACTTCTTATTTCATCCCTCTGGTCCAGTTAATTTGCCCCTGAATTGCTCTAGTTTTCTTTTATGCACAAACCTGTGTAATGGAATAATATAATATTTGTCCATGGCAGATCACAAGGTAATAGGTATATAATTGCTTTGGTTCTCCTTAGAGCAACAGCCTTTGACTATAGTGGAGTTTGGCATGCCTGGGTTAAATGGCAGTTGTTAAAGGGAAATTATCAGAAAGCCCAAGAGTTGTGCTTTGCAACCCCAGAATGGCTCCTTTCAATTATTTGGGGAAGGGGGTAAGAAAACTGGCAGTGGAACTCTGTGGATTGAAGAAGAAATAAGACTTCCAAATAATAACCTACTTACCTTCCAATGGCCAATAAACATTGACCTTGTGCATTTGTTTAAGAGATAACATCTTCATTTAGACTTGATTGCCATGTCATGGAGGTGGACATGACGGTTGCTGGCAAGTTTTTAAAACCTAAGAAGGCAGAATGCATGAGCCTACAAAACCTTTTAGGGACAAGATGGATGTCTTACAAGGCTAAGATTACTATGTGCAGTGGGTGGAGTTTGTGTGCTATGCAACTGTCATGTACACCTTCATGGACATGATATTCAGTACTAGCAACAAACAGAAAAGTGGAACAGGGAGAAACATATAGTGAAGTACTGTTTAGTAAAAGGTCTCACACTACTATAACACACTTACTAGAAGTAGTCTGCATAAAAGCACATCATCATATCAAAGTCTTTCTCTCCTCCTTCAAAGGAAAACCTATCACTCTAAAGTCAAAATTGTTCAGTCTCCCAGTACCCAGCTCCGTGACATCAGTGTCTGAAGAAATGGCAGTAACCACTCTTGATGCTGCATTCAGGCAGTGCATTCCCAGAAGTAACTGTCCATGCTAGCTGGATCAAAGCGGCCAATATGTTTTGTACCAGCAACTGTCCTTTCTCAAGTAATTTCAGGACTTAATGAATATATAATTTCATAAAAGAAGCACAAGGGCAAAATTTCAAGGGGCCATTGGGATTTTCTTCTAATAGTAAGATAAATGGTAATTATTATTAGATGTTTCTTCTCCTGATGAGTACTCAATCACTAATCGTCTACAAAGTTGTGTTTGAAACCCATTACTTTCCATTTGTGGAGGCTGAACAAAGCCTCCAGGAGACTCAACAGTGAGACTTCAAAGGGATTTGACTGACAGCCGTGGGGATTCCTATTTTGACTCCTGTTTAGATCTCCAACTTCTCTGCTGGGGCTCAGGAGAATACCTGATGAGAGTAGACTGTCTACATGATAGTTGCCCAAAAAATCCACAAGTCTACAGTTGATGTTATCTAAATAGAGACAGATAAGGGCTACGGATTTTTCCATGACTGGTTATCAAGATAAGTCCTAGATCAATGCGTTTCTCAACCCACTGACACTCAGACGGTTAATATTTATTGAAGTGAAGTTTCAGATTTACCTGAAAAATAAATGAGAGAAAACTGCTGCATAAAGTAAAGATAAACTTTGTTGAATGGTGGTTTGAATTCTAATACTTTTTTAATTATTAGTCATAAATTGTTTCCAATTTTCTGTGAAAATTAGACTTGGTAATTTATCATTTCTTGTTTATAGAGTACAATTTGCTGATGAAAACAATGTGCTAAACTTATTGATTCATGACAATTGTTTAATTATTTATCATGGCAGAATTTTATTAGCATTTTTAATATTGCAGATGTGTACAAAGGCTAAGAAGTTATGTGCAGCTTTTGTTTTGTGAAATTAGGTTGAGACAACTAGTTTGTCAGAAATTTTATGTGTGCCAATACGGTTATTGATGTTGCATTAGTTAGTTGTCTGATATACTGGTATATGTTAAAGGGGTTGTTACACCTAGAAACAACATGCAGGCCTGAATTTCCTATTGGATAGAGTAGGCAACTACTAAGCAACAAGGGCAGCTCTAGGTTTTTGGGCACCTTCAACAAAAATTTCACATGACCCCCCTTTACCCCTACATCAGTATTTCTAAGAAGAATTTGCCATCTGATTTTGCTTACATGTGGTGGCTGTACTGTATAAGCTCTGTGGGGCCCTCTGACCAAGAGGGTGCCCTAAGCAGATGCTTACATTATAGCACCTCCACTGCTAGGCAATTTTGAGGGGTGCCTCAGCTGTGCTGTTAACATCCATTGTTCTGAGTTATGGGCATAATCAACACAAACCCAATTTTATATACCCTTGTATTGACCATATAATTTAACCCCTTATTGACCAGTGATGTGCCAGGACCATGTCCATGCTTTAATTTTTTGATCAAAGTGCTCCTGCAGGCTTGCTGTGATCAGATGGGGAGTTTAAAACTGACTGCTCCAAGACTGGAGTAGTCAGTTTCAGCCTCTCTTTGACAAACCGGTACATGGGATTGCTCACATGTGCTGGCTCCCCAAATGTACTCTTTGTGGTCCTTTAGGGTAAAAGTACCCCGGTCCGCCTGGACCTTAAGGGGTTAAGAGCTTTTTGTGTTTCTTTTTTTAATAATGCTTTTTGTGGTGTCAGGCAGCAATGGATGGGACTGGGGGGATTTATGGGAAGTGAGGGTGTGGCCATGGATGGAGCTTGGGAAGATTATGGGCGAGATGTTCAAAAAGTCATCAAAATGAAAAAATTGTCAGATCATGAGCTGGTAGTAAAAGAAAGACAATATTTTCAGAAGTAAATCCGTCATGTTTGAAAATGTTTCTAAAGAAATAAAAATCATGGTAAGAAAATCTTGATGAACATTGTCTTTAAAAAATTCTGTCTTTGATTTTGTCTTTGAAACGAAAATTTTCAAAGAAAAATACTTTTGTAAAGTACTGCTAACAGTACTTTAATTTGTCTTCTTCAAGTTTAGACCATTTTTATTTTGTCTGGAAAAAATGACGTTAATCAGACAAAAAACGGATATATTTTTCTGAAAATACCTTTGGCGGTAGATTAAACCACGCCCACTTTTAAGATGATCTTTTCTCTTTGACAGAGATGGTGGAACTGGATGCAAAAACTGACGGAAACATGTTTAAGAACTGACAGATCATGGAGCATTCTATAATAATAATAATAATAACAATTATTATTATTATACAAATAGTATACTAATAATACTAAATATAAGACAACAACAACTACAGATAATAATCATTATCATCATAAATCCAGCCATTCAAAAGAGGTGGGGATTTTGACACAAACCAGTTGCTTCATGTTGCTGCAATTTATTTAATAACAATATTAATCCTTTGAGTGCCAGAGATGACACCCCTCTGGCACCCAAAGGGTTAACATTTATTCGTCAAGCCAGGGCACAAAGCTGCACTATATTTATCAAAGCCAAGGAACCCTATAGCGAATCTTTCCGTTCGAGGATTCTGGCAGATTTCTTTAGTTAAAAAACAGAATGGGTTTCTGATGATAGCTCTCCTGTCAACTCACCCACATTGTTGTCAGGACGGGACTGAGTAAGAGATCTCATTGATGGCACTGCCATGAAACTGGTAAAATGATTCCAGCTGTCCAGAAGTCAACCCCCCCTCCACAGTGTTGATGTTCAGCTGGGTACTACAAGGCTCGTTGGGGGTTGCAGAAGGATGCTTTTCTAGGCGCTCGCTCTTTTCAGAGAGTCGCCTCGCTCTCCTCACATAGGAGCCGCCGAGGTGCATGCCGGCTCTGCTCCCCAAGTAAATATTATCATATAGATGGCACCAGCCCTGTACCAGCCCCATAGCATTGCTTGTCTCTCTCTGTGTCTACTGACTCTGCTCCTGCTCAGACTTGCGGCCGCAAGGTGAAAGGACCGCGGCCGAGAGATTTGCTGTTCTTAACTTTAAGCAGCCCCAGGAAAGCCCAGTGCAAGCAGCATACCAGGAATTTTCCCGGTATCCCAGTAGGCCAGTCCAGCCCTGTCAAACATGCTTAAAGTGACAGTCAATGTCCTTTTTTAAATTATATGACTTTAAATATTTAGCAAATCTTCACATAGTTTTGTATACTTTGCAGACTTTTCTGTTGCAGGGATGGCATTGTACTATATTACTATCCCTGCTTTCACAGTCCAAGACAGAGAACATCCTTGAAGCAGAAATGTAGGGTTCTCACTGTGAGGGAAATACAACTGTAAAAAACAGATGAAGATGAAAAAAATAAAATGAAAAGTATAGTAAATGTGAATACATATTATGTACTTGCAGATTATGTGACGTCAAAAAGAAGATTAACTGTCACATTTTTCTTATTATCCCTACAGTGGTGCATTTGCAATAAGAACAGCACTATGTATTATACCTACAGCAGTGTATAAACCCACCACAATAAGTCCACCAGTGTCAAAAGAGTAAACCCCCCCCTTGACCATTCCAATATCACTGCATACTGCAGCCAGTTTTCCCCAGAATTACTACTCTTCTGAATGCATATGGTCCACATTTTAACCGCCCCCCAATATTCTAACCCCTTAAGGACCAGCCCCACAGCTGGGCCGCTGGCACTTATGGACCACCACAGAGCATTTTTTTTTTTGGTTAATGGAATCAGAGGTCCCTGAACGGGGACCCATGAATTCAATGACGTACATTTACGTCATGGGTCCTTAATGCACGTTTTTCCCCATGACATATATATACGTCCTTTGTCCTTAAGGGTTAGGTCACAGCATACAATAACAAAAAAAACATTAAAAATAAATACAAAAAGTTCAAGGAAAATAAAAAGCATTTGTGTGTTAAGAACATTGACATTAGTACTTTGGGATTTGGCGATCCCTTTTTTTTTTTGCACTAACATTTTATAAGACACACTTTCGAGAGATCAACTCTCTTCCTCAGCTCAAGCTGCTTGGTATCACCAAATCCCAAAGTACTTATATCTTTGTATTGCTACAACTGGACTAACATGGATACTACTAATAATTAATTAAGAACATTGGTCATTTGGTATTGTTTCAATAAATAATGAACTAAAGCTGTAGGAGCCTTGAAATAACCATAATAGTTCCATAATATTTGTAGTGTTGCCTAATATACATCATGATATAACAATTCACTGTTGTGTACATGTTAAAAAAATATTTTTCTCTATTTCTGGAGCCAATCTGGATCAAACCAATTGCACCATAAGCAAACATTTAAAATTAATTAATTACCACTGACTTTCAAAGCACTGGAGACCTAGCTAGCATTCAGAGGGTTAAAAGCCCAATTTTAACCCATTAAGGACAGTGTGACGTACCAGGACCATCAGCTTTTTTTCCCTTAAGGACCAGTGACGGTCCTGGCACATCACATACTTTTACTTACAATGCTCCCATGAGAGTGCTGTAAAATCGGGGTTTGAAATTGACTGATACAAGACTGTAGCGGTCTCTCTCAGACCCCAGCTTGGAGCGCAGGTACAAATAACAGGTCACATGTACTGGCACATCAGCAAGGATCAAAGAAGTAACTTCCCTGGATGGCTGTCCTTAAAGGGATAGCAATGTTCCACAATAAAAGCAGCTCCAAATAATCTTCATAGCATTTGGATCATGGAGGGTGTTATTTCAATACTGTCAGAGTTGTAGTTCAAGAGTAATTGAATGATAAAGGATCACCCTCTCGCCCCTTTTACCTAGTGTAAGCTGCCTCCCCTCAGATCTGGAATCTGGTCCTGGGCCAGACAGATCGCAGCAAGGGATGATCTTCTTACTGTGAGCATAAGGAAAACCCTGCCGCCCTTGACAGTTTTTCAGGTTTTTCCTTATGCTCACTGAAGATTGTTCTTCTCTGCGACCCATCCGAACAGTCTTGCTGCTCTGAGGTGAGCAGTTTTACATCAGTAAAACGGGTGGGGATACTTTATCATTCAATTACTCTTGAACTACAACTCTGACATTATTAAAATAACTGTCTCCATGGCCCAAATACTATGAAGATTAATCTGAGCTGCTGTTTTTGTGAAACATTACTATTTGTGAATTAGAAGTTTGATTTGTACCCTATGGTGCAGTTGCTTTGCTCGTTAATTGTACCATTTGTTCATAGGAAAGCAGTGTCAATGTGGTAGCAGATATATTCTATGAAGACGCTAATATTTTCTTATCACATATTTATTGAAGTCTGGGAGAGATATAGTCCTAAATTGCATATATTATGCACTCTATGGAGCAATGCATTTAGACTTTTTCCACCACAGGGACATTCAGTTTCAAAGTATGTAAACAAAAGTCTTCCACGCAGTTCCAATTTTTTTCTTTAATATGCAAACTGCACACTCCTCACTTGCCATACATCTTTCATAAAGACTCCCAGGCCACCGGAACTAAATGGGCAAAGGATACATTTCTAATGGCAGATTGATGTCACAGATAGAAGAGTCTAATCGTTAATGGTAATAATGTTTACATAGTGGTTAAGAATTACATGTGCATTCCTTCTGTGAAAGAGAGGTTTAGAAGTTAACTAATTAATTTAATTTATTAATGAATACCAGTCAACGAGAAGAAAACACATTTTGTTAACTGGCTATTTCAATGCAGATCACTGGCTCATTAACTTTAAGAATATAAACCTGGTAAAGCACATTTTCTAACATTGCATTGAGCGATGGCCGTACTACAATACCAAAGCACTAAAGAGACCCATTTATAATGGTATCTGGTCCTTGAATGAAATAATGATGAATAAAAAGCACAAAGATCTATATACCAAGGTAAGATTGAGGGAACAAAGACAGCACCACTTGAACTAACCTGCAGGTTAACAGCACACATGGATGTGCATAGTAATTCTTTTGAAGCAACACACTCTAATGAAATTGTACGCTACCTGAGAATTTTCGTTCTGAAGCCTCCCATATCACAAAACAATTATAATGGTAAAACTGAACTTGTGGAGTTCATATGAAGGACCTTATAATCATCAGTCTTGAGAAGAGCAATTCTGGAGCAAACCATCCTCTGCATAGGGTTGCAATGAAAATTTTGCAATTTCCCATTGATTTACAGGCCACTTTTAACACATTGAATGTTATACAGTAAAAATTATTCTGTAAGCTGTTTATTTTTCATGTTAAACAGGCTGTTTGTCAAGACTGCAACATGTTTTGATTAAACAGCTGTTTTGATTCTATCATTTTATTACCTTTAGACATTATTTACAGCATGTCCCAGCCCAGGGGGAGTCATCGGAGCAATAAGGAACACCCCCAACATACTTTCTACAGCCTTGTTAGTGGTCTCACTCCTTGCACCAGGCTTGCTCCCCTTCCCTCTTACTGGCCCCCTCCCTTTCCTTCCATCTCCTTGGCCTGTTCTGTCTTCCATCTCCTTGGCCTGTTCTCCTCCCTTCCATCTCCTTGGCCTGTTCTCCTGTCTTCCATCTCCTTGGCCTGTTCTCCTCCCTTCCATCTCCTTGGCTGGTCTCCTTCCTTCTATCTCCTCCATCCAGCTTCCCCTCCATTACACCTCCTCTGACATGCTTCCCTCCCTTACATCGGCTAGGGTCACACTCCTCTCTTATATTCAGTTTGGCCTGCTCCCCTCCCTTACATCTCCTCTGGCCCTCTCCCTTTCACATTTCTCATTACCTGCCCATTTCCCGCCATTCACACTTGTCCATCAGCTCTCCTTTCTCTCTCATCCCCTGCTGTCCCATTCTTCTTTTCTCATGAATCCTTATATCTCCCTCTCTTTGCCCCCCCCTTTCCTTCTTGCCCTTCACTTTTCATTTCAGATTGATTCAGATAGATCTTGATTTTTTCTTCAGATGTGTTGGATGGATCTGTAAAACAAATTGCTGTCATCTTTGTAATGACTGCTAGAGGAGTCTCCAAAGCATTGATTTGTAAGGCGTTGAAGATTTCATGGATGAACAATAATGAAGGCTAGGTGAGGCTGTCTACCCATGCATACCTACCTGCCTTATTTGCTATCTATACCATATGATCTTGTAACAAGTTGGAGGCAGTGGAACACTTAATGTGGACAATACAAGGAGCGTGAGATCCATAGATTCTATGTCATTGTCACTAATGTGGTTCCTGGGCACCTCTGAGCAACATTAGAAACAGAATGTCACCATAGGTAAAATTGGCTCTTTTGGAAGAGGGTGATTTGCTGAAAAATCAAATAGATCAGGGGACTGTAGTGGTGGTGGGATCTGGGTGTGGAATCTGTTGAAATGAATGATGAGCAAACCTCACTATACAGAAAGGCCATCCTCCTGCTATGGAAGACTGTCCCAGCATTCAATGGGTTAAAATCCCTGTTTAAAGCAATGGAAATTTTAATTTCAGTTGCAGTTGGTTTGTTCCAGAAATTCACCTTTTTAGCTTCAAGAATAAGACCCAAAAACTTAACATAATTTTTTTAGTATCATGAAATCTATGGCAGTGGAATGATCCTAATTAATCAAAATATTTTACAAACATCCTTCAAGTTCTTTGTAACAGAAAAATATTGATCAAATGAATCTTACTAGACAAGAAAACCAGCTGTTTTACAACATAGCTTTCTGTCTTTTTCTGTGTAAGAGAAAGTACCATAAGATCCATCCAGTGGATGAATGGTTCTAGTGACCTTCAGGATGTAGTGTGTGTGTGTGTGGGGGGGGGGCAAAGACAAAACAGCCATCAAAACTAGCATATACATCAGAAAATATAACCATAGACCACTGCTTAACCGAACCTAGCAGATCTCCACTTGAAGAATTTGATTTTGACATTATTTTGTAAATCAGGGGATATAAAGTAAGTTAAAATGGCATAAAATCCATATACAAAATCATGTAGGTGCAAGTGTGAGGTAGTTGCAAGAGGAAAGCTGAGTTATATATATTCATTGGAATGAAGGGAGGAAATGGGCGAATATTTGAAAATGAATACTGATAAGTGAGGTTTGGCAGAAATACTCAGTGCTTTACATGTGATGATAGGAAGATGGAACTTGATTCTATCAGTAACTTGGAGCCAATGGTCAGTGAGTGGAAAGATGAGCATGGAAGAAGGACAAGCATAATAATAGGACAAAGTCAGATAAGGAGAAAGCTGCTGGTAAGGACCAAGTTGCAACAGCCAGTACTAATGATGTTAATGAGTGATGTATGATTGATGATTTTTAGCAGTGTCTTTGTGAGGAAAGGGAAAATGTTGCATTGAAGATTTTTTGCAGCCAGGTGTTGTTGTTGTTATTGCTGTCTATGAAGAACTAGCAACAAAAAAATTGGTTTGGGCAGGAGAAGATATTTATGTGTCCCCTCTTCAGCACTTTGGAATAAGTTGGCGATTAATATATTATGTTAATACTAGTAATTACCTTGACTGAAACATAATTTTGCAAAACTCTTTTGCATGGGATCTCTTTTTTAACTGTGTCGACTGGAGACTTAAATAAAACACTATTAGTGATGTTAAGTGGTGAAACATATGTTTTCTTTACAAAGATTAAGTCAATATTTTTCTAGGAGCAAGAAAGAATTTCAGGTTCTAGTTTCTTAAACACTGAAAGAACAACTATCATCAGTTTGCTGTCCTATAGGCACATCTGTTTCCCTTTAAGTAAATTAAGTCAGGGCTGCATTGTAAGCTAAAGCACACCAATAGGGGAGAAGAAATATGTCCTGACCCCTGATGCCCCTCTGGTGTATATATCGTGCATTGCACATGACAGCTTCCTGTCCTGCTCATTGCAGGTCCCCATACACCCACTGTATCAGGCTTAAAAGCCTGACACAGTGGCACTATGGGAAATGTGCATGGGATCCAGGAGCTCATGGCTTGCTTTCCACCCGTGGTGATATACTTCCACCCCCCAACAGCTGATAGATTCTATTTTGGGGCTGCACAGAGGAGCCCCAGGTTTTTTTCAATTAGTCATAAAAACAGAGGTTTTGACAGCAGAAAAGAACCATTTGGCCCACCAGTCTGCCCATTTCTCTGTCTAATAAAATCTGAAGACTTACATATTTCTCTGACTAGACGTTTATTTTATATGTTCTCATTGGAATGTGCTAATTTATATTTAAATAAATGTTATACCTGTACATTTGAGTTGTATTCTTCTTCCCCAATCCACTTCTGCAGTTCAGTTGCTTCCTTTCAACAGTTCCTGTGAGCAACACAATGCTGGTCACGTGGATGCAGTTGCTTGTTAGGCCTAGCAAACATAAAATTAAATGGGCACAATAAAAATAGTTTTCACAGTTTTGGGAATTGTTTATAACCATTTAATTCCCATAGGCCCTTGAAGGATACTAATTTCATGTTTAATCCATATGAAACTTTCCTGCACACTAACAATTTTCTTTACAGCTCAAGTAGGATTCTCCTGTATTTTTTAGGGAGGGGGAGGTTCCCCTAATCTTCCAGTGCTGTGCAGGTGTCATTAACACTGTTTGTACTGGAGTGCAGTACATTGTGCATTGCTCTGATAATAGAAGTGAAATATACGGTATCTCCACATTAATAAAATAAATTTAAAAAAATGATCATTACTCGTAACCAGTGAGGGTCTCCTGACCCTCACTCTTCTCTCGAATCATCTGGTCTGTGTGGTGCAGAAGTGAATAATAAGAGTGAAATTCTTAGGCCCCACTTGTCTCCACCTCTGCCCAATATGGCTTGAAAATAGATCAATATAATGTGGGTTCTCCAGTCCCCTTTCTACCCTTAACCAAGGTGGATGTGGGGATAGACAGAATAAAACAATTGTAAGATGAAAATTAAAATAAGATTTTGAGTCCAAAGACCCCTGAACCTCAAAAAGGGCTTTAAGTGTACATGGGGGGTACTTGAACCTTTCACTACTCTCCAAGAAGTAAGGTCAAGTTTAGTAAGAATAATTAGGGAGTGCCTCAATTCTAGGCCCACCTATGGTCTGGCATGATGAAAATGGATGTTATGCTGCTTTGTTCTCTGTGGTCCACTCATCCCACTTTAACCCACAAAGATCACTCGTGGAACCAAAGACACACTTGGACTACACCTCGGCCTACACAGGAAAGGACTTGGAGGCATATCTTAGCGGACCACAGAAAACAAAGCAGCTATCCAGTGCCATAATTCAAGAGACGTAAACAGTAAACACATTATCTATGGGGGGCATCTGGCAGATCGTATTGGACACTTATGCACCAACGTGCTACATGTTGTCTTATTTTATTAATTTGGATAATTAAGCAATCCTATTATAAGAGGAAGCAAACCATTATCTTGCATTTTTACTTATAGCCATTTACTCCTCTGCTGTTCCCACACTTGCCACTATACAAAACTGATTTGGAATGCTGTGGACTCCGCTTTCTTTTTTCACAAGTTGCACAGCTCCCAGCTGGAGCCAATAAGGAGACAAGCAATTTGCGTATTATTATAGTGTATTTTGCCTGTTTATCTGCTACATTTTAAACACACATGTAGAATTGTAAACAAGCTGTATTAAAACATTTTTGAGAATTTTTGAGAATTTTTTTTTTTGGTTTTTCTTTTTTCAATTATCCAAGATAATATTTGTACATATGAGACCACATATCTTTGGACCAAATAGAGTAACGGTCTCTGGTTCCTACATACAGACAGGCCTCTTTCTGTTTACCAGTTCTACTACTATATCTATTTTTTCCAGTGTTCTTATTTACTATAACAAATTTAGACTATTATCTTCCCTGAGTATTATACTAATTATTGCTATATTCCTGTTATTCATTTCAAGTATATTAAACTTAGACACTTATGTTCTTTGTGCATTCTCCTTTCTTCCACTCAGACTGCTTATCTCCATGCAAATTGGTCTTTCAACAGTACTATGCTATAAGAGACAACAGAGAAAAGGGATTTGGGAGTAATTATTTCTGATGACTTAAAGGTAGGCAGGCAATGTAACAAAGTATCTTGGAATGCAAGCAGGATGCTGGGTTTTATAGCTAGGTGCATTAGTAGCAGAAAACAGGAAGTGGTCATGTAGATCTTTGGTTAGACCTCACCTAGAGTATTGTGTACAGCACTGGAGACCACATCTCCAGAAGGAAATAGATACTCTACAGGAAATTCAGAGAAGGTCTACTAAAAAGGTGAATGGTTTACAGGAAAATAAATATCAGGATAGCCTAAAGGATCTGAACATATACTGTATATCTTGAAGGAGAGAAGTGAGAGAGGGGATATGATAGAAACATTTAAATACAAGGGATTCCACAAAGTGCAAGAGGGAAGTACATTTCAAAGGAGTAATAATGTTAGCACAACAGGCCATAGTCTAAAACTAGTGGGACAGAGGTTTAGATGTGAAGTAAGATAGTTTTACTTCACTGAGAGGGTGGTAGATAGCCTACCAGTAGAGGTTCAATTTAATCGTTAAGGTAACACGAGATCGAAATTAAATTTTCATAGGTTTACATAAAACATTTTGCAACTTTAGGTTCAGAGATTGGATTGTTTTTCTTTGTTTTTTGAGATCCCCACAGTGGGATCCTGGTACATCCGTCTACTGTCCAGAGAAGTTTGGTCAGAAGTGGTCTTCACGGAAGACTTGTGGCCAAAAAGCCATACCTCCTACGTGGAAACAAGGCAAAGCAACTCAACTATGAATGAAAACACAGGAACTGGGTTACAGAAAAATGGCAGCAGGTGCTCTGGACTGATGAGTCAAAAAATGTTATATTTGGCTGTAGCAGAAGGCAATTTGTTCACCAAAGAACTGGAGGGCGGTACAAGAATGAGTGTCTGCAGGCAATAGTGAAGCATTGTGGGGATTCCTTGCAAGTTTGGGGCTACATTTCTGCAAAAGGAGTTGGGGATTTGGTTAGAATTAATGGTATCCTCAGTCCTGAGATGTACAGGCTTATCCATCATGCAATACCATCAGGGAGACATCTGATTGGCACCAAATTTATTCTGCAGCAAGACAACGACCCCAAACATACAACCAAAGTCATTAAGAACTAAAGAAGAACAAGGAGTCCTGGAAGTGATGATATAGCCACAGATCCCTGATCTCAGTATCATCAGTTCAGTCTGTCTGGGATTACATGAGGAGAGGGAAGCAACTGAGGCTGCCTAAATCCACAGACGAACTGTGGTTAGTTCTCCAAGACGTTTGGAACAACCTACCTGACGAGTTCCTTAACAAACTGTGGGCAAGTGTACTTAGAAAAATTGATGCTGTTTTAAAAACAAAGGGTGGTCACACTGAATATTTATTTGATTTAGATTTTTCTTCTGTTCACTCACTATTATTTTGTTAATTGATAAAAATATGCTATTAACATTTTTTAAAGCATTCAAATTTTACAGTATTTTTCATTCCTGCCTAAGACTTTTGCACAGTACTGTATATATATATATATATATATATATATAAATATATATATACACTTTGCACATAATGATAGACTGCACTCACATGATCTTTTTCAAATGATAGATAATAGTGTTTATTCGATTCAATAAACACTATCATGTGTCATTTGAAAAAGATCCTGTGAGTGCCATCTATCATCATGTGAACTGTATGGATCAACTTCATTTTTGATGTGCACCCAAGTTGAACAATATTTCCAGCCATCTGGATATTGTATATATATATATATATATATATATATATATATATATATATATAAATAAAGTAAACCTGCAGCCATTGTCAATCCAATGCAGGATGAAGGCCTCCAAAGCAAGTGAAGCTAGGGGTATGGGCCTTTCTCTGCCATGGTCCAGTGCAGGCTGGCTGATATTTGACCCTACTGAGAAATAAAACCTGCAACCCTGAGGTTTCAACAGATTCCTCAGCTGGAACATTAACCAAATGAGCTACCTCAGATAGGATATGGCAAAAATGATTTACGTAACTGATAAACATAATCTTAGGTAAACACATAGCTAGCATTCAATAAACCCATTTTAAGAAACAGGCTTAGGCAGCAGAGAATGCCCATTGAATACGCACACCAACAGTGCTATCACATCTTCCTCGAGTAGCTTTCCTTCGTTCTGTAACTAGAGATTCTGTAACATAGACTGATAACAGAATTCACTATCAACAATAACAAGATGCACACAGATTCCCCTTACTGCAATAAACTCTGGAGCCCAGAGTTGGTTCATAAATTGGCAGTGGGCTGTGAATAATCTCTAAAAACAACAGCGCATTCATAGTTATTATTTCACTATTTTTCCTGTTAAGCTTTATCCTTCCATTCTGTAATGTAAAATGCTGGCTTATCTCTTATCTAGTAGTGTACTTCCATACTAGTTGCAGTTTAGTTAGTTCAATGGGGAAGTTCAGTTTCTTGCTTTTCTGCTTAATATTTTTACTCAAATCCCTTCTCATATATTAGACAAGACAGAGGTTTCTCAGAGGAACAAAGGCAAACATTGAGAAATTATGGAGCAAAGCAGTGCACCATAGGGAACAAATATTTTGTTTTAAATGGTTGTTTTAACCCTTTGAGTGCCAGGGTGGTGTGCAAGGCATTACAAAGCAATTGACCATCCCTCTTTCACTCAAACACTAGCACACCCCTCTAGCAAACACCTGAATGCTAGAAATGATGGAAACACATCTATTGGTTAAAAGTTCAACTGGAATTTTTGAAATTCGCTTCCTATGGTAAAATTGGTTTAATCCAAAATTGCTTTGCTTTTATCTGTATAAATGTGCACCCTAGTAAGTCCAAAATCAAAAGTTCCATGTCTATTGATCTCTTGTAATATTCTGATAACATTGAATCACACTTACCAGTGACTGGTAGTCCCTCCATGCTAGTAAACTATAATGGGGATAAATACCTCACACATTAAAAAGGTAAAACTGAACTCATAGCAATTAACCCTCTCTGTGCCACAGGGGGGAGCAACACACTGCAAGGTAATGTGTTGCACACCCCTCTGACACTCAAAGGATTAAACCAGTGGTTCTCAATCTTTTTTGACTCAAGGAACTTCTAACATGCAGTGTGGAACTCCTGGGGCACATTATATTTTTGTAGGTCCCTGGTCAAGGGCATTATGAAGAGTATAAGTAGAAAAAGTTATAGTTCTTCTTAGGTCTCATCACAATCTGAATAGCAAAAATGTGTTTATTGTCCACAACAAGTTCTGCAAACATACATTTGAAACTTGTGATTCTCATTTTCTCAAAGTATTTAAAGGAAAACCATGGCACCCTAAACTACTGTCCAGTGTATACCACAGTGCCATGGCACCCTGATTAAGAACCCCTGGGTTAAACAAGTAGCACTTATATTAGAGGAAAAAATCAGAATTGTGTAAATCAGGTGCCGATCAACTGCACCATAGTGAATAAATAACATTTTATAAAATTCTCATTGATTCAAATAAGCCTTCTCAACCCTTGAATGCAGTGATGCTGAGCTGAGCTATGGTTCTTTTTACATAGGCAACTATTGAGTCACATGAACAAATGCAAAACCAGCATGTTGCCTATTTACTGAATTCATTCAGAAGAACGGTAAAGATGCAGCAGGGCATATTGGCACAGCCCTAAGGGGCCGATGCAAAGTCTTCCACCCAAGTGGTGTCAGAGGTTGTAATGCTTACCACAGCTTCAAATGAGGTGAACCCTATGGACCTCACTCAGCTGACATTCATGTGAACCATACTCATCCTGTGATGGAATTATGAGGGGAACACAGAAGAATGTGCGTGAAAGAAAACAGGAGACAGAATTGGGTATTGATAAACATCAGTCACCCATGTGTAAGAGTCCATATTCTCTCTAGCTCTTTGTTGTAATTACCCTCTTCTAGTGATACAAACGTAAGTGTAATCTATTTTAAAAAAATTATTAATTGGACCTGCTAATCCTGCACTGTCATGGCCCCATGTTTCTGATTGCGCATGAAGCAATGAAACATATGTTTTACCATTAATGCAATAAGTTGCTGATTAAAGCATTCAACTTGCCTGTTTTGGAATCTTATTGGCCCTGAAGAACACTCTCGGCAAGAGCTATTCAGCTGCAGTTAATACCCTTGAACTTATGGGGGTTATACAATAAGTTGTGATAAAGATATGATAACACAGAGATAACATCTCCAGTTCCTGTTCTTTGGAGCCAATGCACTAAGATTTATCCAATGTTAGAGATCTTAGTGAACAGGCTCTATAGAATAACATAGGAACTAGAGAAGTGATATCACTGGAGAAGTCATCTCTGCTTTATCACATCTTTATCACATCTTAGTGCATAACTCCCATGTATAATTGCAGGCACACTTGCCATTTCACCTGTGTTTATTCAACCAAGATAGCAGAAATAGCAGCTATGCTGGGAGAATAATAGTGGCTATACTGGCAGTGTCCTCCTGACTTTTCAGTTCCCCTTCCTGCTAATGTTGGGTGTGTGAGGAACCTAACCCTTTAGGACCAGAGAGTTGTTAAACAGAATGTAATATACAGTTCTAAGTATTCAAACAATATACAACTATAAACATAGTACAAAAAAGGATTAAAATAAGGAGTTTATTAAACTCCCTCATGGGTGCCAATCATAGCTATGGGACCTTGCCAACTAGGAAGGCTCTCCTGATTCCCCCTTCTCCCCAGCACCTGATCTATAGGGTGGATATGATTACAACTTATGAAGTCTGGGGTCCCAGGAGCAAAATAGCCCCCTCCACTTCTCAGTGTTGTTGGAACCAGGGTTGTTAACTGTCCATAAATTTACAGACAGTCTATAAAAGGTTGCCATATGTTACTCTGACTGTAAAATCCACACAAAACCATTGCTGTTCATAATTTGGAACCTTGGCTCACATAGGATCTAGACTGCAACCATAATGAGCTGTGAGGTGCAATTCCTTACTTCATAAATTTAGTAGAAACTGACTACCAGGCTGCTACCCAGAAGTGCCAATCAGTTACTGGCTGAGGATAGCCAGAACTACTTTCCATTGTGCTCCATATATTGTCAATACAGTCTGCGTATGCAGTGTGTGTGTGTGTGTGTGTGTGTGATCTAGGACTACGGCCTTGTCACCATTTCCACTGAGTAGGTGTAGTGGAAATGTATATGTACCTACTACACCTACTACTGAAAATTTGCCCAGATCAAAATAATTTACAAAATAAATATGAAAAATACCGGACTGAACCTAATGAAACAGAAAGTGCACTGAATACCTAAAATGGTTGGATGTCAAGATATCAACAGTAGATACATTATTATCAGGACACAGGTTATGATAACATTATAACATAAGACATTTAACACTAGTGTGAATGGAGTTTAACATAGCAGTAGAGGCCTTTAAACCAATAGGTGTTTTAAATGCAATGTCCAATAGCTTTTTTTAGTTTCACTTAAGGGGCCTATAGGAAAACATGGATCTTAAATTATAAGACTTACCAAGTTAGGAGTCCTTCATACAGCAATATATTCTAAATACAGACAAGAAAACAAAGCAATTACTGTTCAGCATGTTTCCTATGCAGCTGTTTATGTATGATTCCTTTCTAGTTATATATGAAAAAGTATGTGTTTTTTTTTCCGGAATGAATTCCTCTAGATCATGGAACCTCACTCACCTTGCATCTCGCAACAAGCAATGATGTCATAAATATGAACAATAAAAAAAGACTTATTTTACCAATATCATAAACTATATATCAAAAACATTTGTTGGCTATAATTATTTCAATTATTTTTAAAAGATCTGAATCCCCTTAGAACAAAATTGCCAAATATGTATAATATGACTTGGCCAGTGCAGACCCTTATTTAACAGTAGAGCAAAATTGGAATTTCAACTTTATGAACTAAAATGCACATTCCACTGGTTACATAGTAAAACTACCCTAAAGTAACTCAAAAAACGTGTCTTTCTACCCCTAACCCAGTGTGCACAAATGTTTAAAGAAGGTGTCACTAAATGAAAAAACATAGCCATTATTTTTACATTTCCACCCACTCAAATGTGCTGAACTCTTTGAATATTATGACATTTCCAACTGTAATTCTTTAGCTTCTGCTGTTATGGGGAAATGGCACAATATTGGTGTGAGTTGACATACTGGTTGGGGTGCCAGAAGCAAAAACTACACCAACTACAATTTCACAATTTTAGCTTTTTAGGAAGGCAAAAAAAGTGATGAGAACTCAGTGGAAATGAGCTTATGAACCATAATCTGTACAAGGGAATAGACACAGTCAGGAGCTGTTCATTTACATTTGTTTCTCTTTAATTCCATTATATAGGATAATTTTACTTATTTATATCAGTGTTGTCTTAACCACACATGCAGTTTACCCCATAATGTCTCCCAAGTATCCTTTCAATGAGAAATCCAGCAACTCCCGGTGTAGATTTTAACCTAGCTATTACCCTCCTCAGTAAGGTGAGACTGAACTGTCTAGGAACACAGAGAACAAGACCTCCATATCTAGGTTACCTTTTTACTTAGGGATACAAAGAAAAGAAAAAAGAGAGACAAATGTGGTAAGTGTTTATCAAAAATGAACTAACATGATTTTTTGGAATGGTATCTAATCACTTGCAGTCCTACATCCAAGTGTCAGGCGCTCTCTCAATGTATTGAAGGAATATTCAGACACGGATCCTTCCTCTCTGTGTCTAGAGATCAGCTGTACCTCCATGCAGACTACAGCTGGGATTGGCTACTTCTTTCTTTCCTTTGTCTCAGAATTCAGGTCTTGATCGTCCGTGGTTCCATAAGACATATGCAAATTGATATTTTTCTTCTGTGATGACCCACAAGATTAAAAAAACAGGAGTGGCATTTACTGGGTGGTTACCATACCATAGACAGGGCTCAAAATTTCCACTCGCCTCCTCACATTTGGAGAGGAGAAATTGAGTGAGGGTGAGTGAAAATTGAAGCCCTGTATGAAAATGGCCCCTTTCCTTGCAATCCCTGTCTAATTGTAAAAAGTGCATCCAGGTGCTTTAGGAGGATGGATCAATACTTTAGGAGGACAGGAGGACTCGTTGGGTCAGTCACAGTGTCAGTTCTTCTATTAACCATTTTAGTGACATTCAACTTATTACACAGGTCTGATGGCAGGCATGGGAACGATGAGGATAGTTAGGGGACATATTGAGCGGCTGTGAGAAGCTGCTATACCGTGCTGATGTGTACAATCATAGAGCAGCAGACATACATATATGCTCACCTGCTGATGCTTCTCCTGCCACTTGCCAGAACCAACGACAATGCATACTGTGCTCAGAATGTCACTACAAGTCTGCATCCTATGTGTCATTTGCATGCTGCCAAAATGCTGTCCAGACACTCATAGAACAACGTAGCACAGTGAATGCTGACAACTACTGTCAGTATCAAGTCTGCTAACTTGCCCTCTGGCACTCAAAGGGTTAAAATTGTATGCAGAGACAGTGAGTAAAACCTTTTGAAGTGGATTAATAACATCTCCAATGCATTGAAAACCTTTTCATAAACTTGCGTGCACCTAAGCAGAGCTAAGATCTAAGCAGTCACCAGGATCGGACAAAATAACATCAATGCGGGCTGAAGCACCATGGAACACATGTTGCAGTCACAGTTATCAATGCAGGCTGAAGCACCGTTTCAGGAACTAATATGAGAATTTCACGCTTTCATGCAGTGCGAGATTCTCATGTCTCCATTTTAACCATTGCAACATGGTTAATGCGTTGTGTGGCTATACAACATTTTCTATGCAACCTTTTAAATGGATACCACTACCATCCATCACTTGTCATGTCACTGCTGTCTCCTCAGGTGCTCTGCCTCTGCTGTGAGATGGGTGGGGTTAAAGGCAGGGATTTGGGTGGGGCTAGACATGGAAACTGGTAGTGAGTAACTTTTTAGGCCTGGCTAGTAGCTCAACACTTGAAATTTTGAGCTCTGCCATAGATCAAGTAATTATATGTGCTACTTGTTTTCAGCTAGGCATTAATTACTACTCCTTTCTCTATCTCTCCATGGCTATAGTACTTTTACTTGTATTCTTAATATTTAAAAAATGCAAATTACAGTCCAAATATGAGTTACAAGGAAGCCCTGTCAATGTTTGCAGTGAAGGAAAAGCAGAATGTCCCCCACATTCACCAATAGTGAAGGTGGAGTGGTTTTGTTCTTCTGTACACTCATTTTCCAACTCTACAAACATTAATCCTGCAATTTTTCTAAGATATTTTGAAGCCAGATCATTAGTCCCAAGAGGGTCTAACTCATATCCATGCCCTGATACTTTAACAATGGTTACAATGCACCTTCTATCTCTCTGAATAGGAATGCACCTCTGATAGTGCTCGTTCCCCACTGTGTGGTTCGTTCTTTGCTGTGATGTTCTCTGCCCTCATTTGTTAGGCCTCCTCCATGTTGTTCTTTGTGGCTGTGTACATAGCTTTTTTGTTAAAAGGATACCCTTTGATCAAAGCATCGGCAATACTACAGCAATCAAAATGAGCATTTACATGTTATAAAACTATTTTTATTGCAGAAGAAAAAAATGTAGCTACATATGTAGAAAGAGATGAAGATAGATGTTCAAGGTAAGTCTTAAGAGTTTCATGTTTGTTTGGCAATAATAAATTCAGCAGCTCAGCCTATATTTAGAGCACAGTATTATCTCATTTTGTGAATTTAATTGTATTTTAATTATATTTTGATTTACATTTTGAATATATACCATGAGTATATACATACACACAAACACACATACATGTGATATGTACTTATACATTTGTGAGACCACAAAAGCAAATATCAATGGATGTATCAAAACTTCATTGACTAAAGTGGGTGCCTTAATTACAAATATACCTATTATGTACTGCGGTACCTTGCATGACTTCTGCTTCTTTTTTCCTGGGTCACAAACAGTCAGAAATATAATGTAATCATGTGTCTCTATAAATATATAAATATCTCTCTCTCTCTGAATCTCTCATTGACCCTCTGTCATTTCAGAACTGAATACAGAGAAGAACCTTTTTGCTTAATGCACATCTCTGTATGATAATAACATATAATTCCATATTATCACATTACACCACACCTCTAGAATGGATTTCCTACTATCTCTCTAAACATACTTTCAGTGTTTCTTTTGCTAATGCTTTCTCATCTCCTCATGACCTCTCAGTAGGTATACCTCAGGGATCAGTCCTGAGACCACTTCTCTTTTCCCTCTACACCCTCTCACTTGGTGACGTCATCTCATCTCTTGGACTTAATTACCATCTGTATGCTGATGACACACTAATCTATCTCTCTGTCCCTGACCTCACTCCAGCTGTACAGTCTCAAATCACTCAATGTCTCTCAGCCATTTCATCATGGATGGCCCACCGACACCTAAAACTTAATATGGCTAAGACAGAGCTGGTGGTGTTCCCTCCTAAAACCCATCCACCAACCCCCTTCTCCATCACAATAGAAAACTGTTCTTCCTAAAAAATATTGCAAAAATACAACCTTTCCTCTGCAAGTCAATGGCAAAAACACTATTCCAGGCACTCATTCTCTCTAGACTTGACTACTGTAACTTTCTACTCTCTGGTCTTCCTGCTTCTCATCTCTTTCCACTTCAATCTGTTATCAATTCAGCCACAAGGATCACCATATTTGCTCCCTGATACCTTCCCTCTCATCTCCTCCTGATATCCCTCAATTGGCTACCTATAAAGTATCGTAATTCTTACAAGATTCTCCTCCTCTCCTGTAACTCTCTCTGTTCTTCAGCACCCTCTTACATTTCTGCTCTTATCTCCCGCTACACCCCTTCCCATCCCCTACTGTCTTCTCAAGGGTTCTTCCTGTCCTCTGCCTACACAACTCGAGACATCTCTTGACTACAAGCTTTCTCACTGGCTGCCCCTCAACTCTGGAATGCCTTCCCTATCACCATTCGCCAATCATCCTCACTCATCACTTTCAAGCATCTGCTCAAAACCCACCTGCTCAGGGAGGCATCTCAATAGCAATATCCTCCTCTTGCACACAGATAGTCACACCAGAATCCTTCTGTACTTCTTTCACCACACCTTGTACTTGCACTTATAATCCTCCCCCTACTGTCTCTGTTTGTCATCATGAATTCTAATTAGATTGTAAGCTCCTTGGGGCAGGGTCCCTTTCCCAGTCTATGTTTCCCTTGCTGCACTTTCCCCCACACATAATACAACGATGGCACTTAAGCTTAATGCTCGAAACCCAGTTCTGTAGTTTTGTATTATATTATTTCAAATTTTGTTAAGCGCTGTGTACATGTATGGTGCTATATAAATAAAGATACATATATACACATCTTAGAACATTGTAGCATAGATTTTGATGGCTGACAAGAACCAATTCAAATGCACAAACTTACATAGATCTCAAAACACGTCTATCACAGACGTTTTTACTAACAATATTCATAGATATCAAATATGATGGATGTGCTTTATTATCATTATGAGTGTAGTCTTACTAAACATTAATGAACAACACATAGAATATAATAAAATATTTAGCAAATTTTAACTTTTCCATGAAAAAAGTGTCACAGTGTTTCTGTCTTCTGTGATGGGTACATAAAAGAATGGGACTGGAAGGAACAAAATGTTGATTGCTTATTTTATAAGATGTTATACAGCATCTGAGGTGTCTTAGGGCATTATTCATAAAGTTAGAGGTGCAATTCTAGAAAAAAACAATTGCACTATATGGAGGAAATAAAATAATCATTGAATTCAAAGGTGATTTTAACTCTTTGAATGCTATACGTCTCCAATGCATTGTGAAGCAATAGGTCGGAGGCCTATCTAGCACTCACATAGTTAAAAGACCCATTAACATGAATAGTGACTTGTGGAATGTTACATTTGACCCTGAACTACAGTGCAGTGAACCCCATAATTGCATCTCTGTAGCTTGATGAATTAGATCCTTAGTTCTAGGTCTTCATAATGTTGACATTTTTTAATAATTTACATATTATACATCATGAATAGCTGGTCCTAAAGGGTTAAATTTACTGTTAGAACACGTGTTGGTAGTTCTGATAGTATCCTACTACATCCTACTACAGTTCATTTGACACATTATTAAAAAAGCAATCAATGTTCAAAGTAAGCCCCAGAATTCTTAAATACAACAGTGGGGAACCAAAGCAAAAAGTATGGAAAAAACAGTATTGTCCAAAGGAACATTATTGTCAACAATGGAAGATTTTCATTTGAAAGTTATTGCAATCTTATTTTTTTCTTACCAAATTTTTATCAACAGTACCATCTTTTATCCATATAATTTTATTTTACAAGGCACTCTCTGAAAAGAATAGACAATGGCTCTCTATAGTAAGTAATAGGAACATCGCCACCTGGAGACATGAATTCAACATAGCAAATTAATCATAAAAAAAAGACTATAAACTGTGATATATTTCAAATAAAAACAAAATCTCTCAGCAGTGAAGTTGCTTTTGTTTTACTCATTTGAAAAGAACTACAACATATATGTTTTTTCTATAAAAAAAAGCTTACTGCTCCTACAAAAAGATGCACAATTTTTGTAGGCTCTGGTCTAAGGATTCATTGGGGGAGATTCACTAAGCAGTGATAAAGAGGTGATAAAATGGAGATGACTTGAAGAAATCTTAGTGCATAGGCTCCATAGAATAACATAGGCATTGGAGAAGTGATATCACTGGAGAAGTCATCTCCACTTTATCACCTCTTTATCTCTGCTTAGTGAATCCCCCCCATTGAGCCACATATAGTAAACCAATTGCACTTTAGGGAACAAACAGAAATTCAGTTAATGTAAATGGAACTTTAAATTCTAGAGACATTTTCAGGGCAGTGAGAAGCAGTTCTTTGAAGACCTCTGTAGACTTCATGGGCTTAAAACTCCCAGTTATATCTGTGTGAATTTTGGGAATATTTCTTTGTTCCCTAAAATGTAGTTGCCTTTATACATAAGACCTATATTTATAAAAGCAAACTGAGGGGGGTTCTTTAAGCAGTGATAAAGAGGTGATAAAGTGGACATGACTTCTCCAGTTCCTATGCACTAAGATCTCCAAAGCTGATGAAAACTTAGGCTCCATAGAATAAAATAACAAATGCAGATGTGATAAACTGGAGAAGTCATCTCCACTTTATTACCTTTTTATCACCTCCCCACTGGAGTTATTCTGGAATAAACCAGCTTCACCATAGGGGACAAATAAACATTCCTGTTAAATTAACATGGACTTTTAACCCCTTCAATTCTAGAAAGGTCACCAATGCATTGCAAAGCAATCATTGGAGACCTCTCTAGCACTGAAGGGGTTAAAAAGCTCCAGACAAGGTCAAGACAATTTAGGGATTTTTATTTGTCCCCTATGGTGCTGTTGGTTTATTCCAAAATAACACCAGTTTGCTTTTATAAATATGGGTCATTATGACATGCATGTCATCGTATGCAAATGTATTTAACTGACTGAGTACCTCTATAGCATTCAAGGGGTTAAAAAGCTCCAGACAAGGTCAAGACAATTTAGGGATTTTTATTTGTCCCCTATGGTGCTGTTGGTTTATTCCAAAATAACACCAGTTTGCTTTTATAAATATTGGTCATTGTGACATGCATGTCATTGTATGCAAATGTATTTAACTGATTGAGTACCCCTCTAGCACTTAAATGGTTAAATTGAAACCATTTTAGGTTGTGTACTCAGACTGGGAAGAACAAAAGGTGACTATTGTCTTTATTGTATTATAAACTCAGGAAAAAATGTATAATATGATTTCATTGTTCTTTAGACTGCTGGAAATTATGCAAAAAAGCAATTTGCATAAATTATAAGAAACAAATTATTTATTTGGAGCAAGGCAGAGCATGCTACCCATGGACCCAGATGGTAAACCAATGACCAAGTCTTAGTATCATACTAATGCCAAGTAAATATGACTGTGCTTATGGCCTGGAAATATTAGAGCCAATTTACTAAAGTCGTCTGTACACTCCACTGCTCAAAGGAAACCAGTGGTCTGCACAGAATATCAAGCACATTACATCCCAAGGAACAGAAACTGTAAAGGCAGAGACAATTAACTTCCATTACAAAATGTACATGCCAAAGAATTCTGTGCTTAAATACCTGCCATATAATCACTGTATTATTTTAACAGATATTTTAGCTTTTAATCATTATCCTGTTTCCTGGTAATTATTTGAAGGAAAGAGGTGAAATGTGATACAGAAGTTTTATGCATTTTCTGTAAATGTCTTTATGCATAAAAATCCCCGCCTAAATACTATATCAGACATTCTATTTTCCCATATCACCAAGCCTACTAAAAAAAAATTCAAATAGGAAATGCAGAAATACATTTAGGGACATATTCAGGAAGATGATGGGATGTAGTTCTTGAGCAAATGAGCTGCACAGTAGGTGGGGGAATAAAGTGGCTGTTAATTTAAATGGGGCTATCAACCCCAGGAATGACAGAGGCCTCTCTAGCATTCAAGGAATTAAAGGGATAGTAATGTTTCACAAAAACAGCAGCTCCAATTAATCTTCATAGTATTTGAGCCATAGAGAGTGTTATTTCAATGCTGTCAGTGTTGTAGTTGAAGAGTAATTGAATGATTGTCGTTCAAGAGTAATTGAATGATAAAGTTTCCCCCTCCTGCCCCTTTTACCTAGTGTAAACCACCTCCCCTCAGATGTGGAATCTGGTCCATAGACCAGACAGCTCACAGCAAGGGACAATCTTCTTACTGTGAGAACAATGAAAACCCTGCCCCCATTGACAGGTTTTTCAGATTTTTCCCTTATGTTAATTGAAGATTGTCCCTCTCTGCAATCCTCTTAGACATCACCGTGCTGCTCTGAGCTGAGCAGTTACATCCGTAAAAGGGGAGGGAGGGGGATACTTTATTATTCAATTACTCTTGAACTACAACTCTGATAGTACTAAAATAACACTCTCCATGTCCCAAATACTATGAAAATTAATTGGAGCTGTTTTTATTATGAAGCATTACTATCCCATTAAAAGTCAACTTTAGATCAGTTGGAATTGTGAAGATTTGAATTTTTTCCCTGTGATGTATTTGGGATGCTCCAGAATTTCCATATTTCTCTTCCTATATAAGTTTTGAAGATAGCATTGCAGAAGTTAGGGGACAGCCAAGAACAACACAGCAAAAACAGTTCAGTGACTCTCAGGATAAACATTCCAGAACATGTAAGTTCATCTTCTGAGTGCAAAACCACCAGCATATCTAGTCTCAATGTGCCAAACCCAGGCTCCCTGAAGCCTAATAATGAACCAAACAGTAAATAGAAAGGGCTGCACTATCAGTGACAAAATGTACCAGGTGGTAATATATGAAGTATAAACTTTTCATAATAATATCAGTAAAAACAACATCAGTAAAAACATCAATACAGTCTCATAAGTACCGGGTCCACTGCCCTCTATCTCCTCTCCACATCTACGCATTTCACGTCAACTCTTAATCCTGAAGGTCACTAGCAAGGACAATCCATTCCACTTCTTCCTAATAGACCTTGAAATAGGTATTCAAAGCAAAAATTGCCATATTTAAAGAGGGTGCACATTTACATAAGTTCACAAAGTCACACTGAGATGTTTTGTTATTGTCAGAAGGATTTGGATATACAAATTCTCCTAATTTACCATTGATTTAAATTATCCTTTTATCTCCTTGAATGTTAGATAGGTCTCCAACACATTCTTTTGCAATACGTTGAGACCTCTATGTAATTAAAAGGTCAAAAGGCTCATTTCATTTAATGATAATTTTCATTTGTCACTTTGGTGCAGTTGGTTTTCTCCAGAACTGCTCATCTTTAGCTTGCTGTATATGGTACATTGAGTAAGAGAGAGGAATAAAAAAATCCACTGCATGTTCACTTTTTTAATGCTGTTTTTTTCACAGCAAATGGAACTAAGGCCAATATCTTTTGGTCATTCATTGTAGAACAGAATAAGTGGGTAAACCACACCTACTTTTATAGGTCTTGTCCTACACAGCTTATGCAAATGAGATGTGATTATGACAGGTTAATCACAAAGTCATATTTGAATTATAATTCAATAAGCTAAATTTGTGTAATTCTGGAGCAAACCAACTGCACCACTGAGGACAAACTTAACAAATTCCAATTAATTTCATCTTTTCAGCGCTGGGTTTAAATGGCTGTTGCATACTCAACAAACCTGGGAACTCTCAGGATCTACCCTAGAGAGTCGGGTCTTCAGAGTTCATTACCAGGACAGAGGTTGATTCTCTTTTTTGCTAAGCTCCCAAGCAACCATTAACACTTCCCTGCCCACTCCATTCCTTGACCAGTCTGTCCAATTTCCAAACATTTTCAGGGAACACACCCTCCTTCTCTCTTCCCAATACCACCCACACTGATTAAGCGGGCATAACAATAGACTTATAAGGTTCCTGTGTATGGCATATAGTCAGGGTATATGATTAAACAATTATACCAAACATGCTAATGACCAGTAATTTAATATGTAGGTTGAAACACAATCATTAACTTAAACAAAAACAGCTGGTAGAAGGAATAAAACTAGGTGAGGAACAGCCAAACTCAGCTAACAAGGTAAGGTTGCTGAAGACAGTTTAATGTCAAAAGTCATACACCATGGCAAGACTGAGCACAGCAACAAGACGCAAGGTAGTTATTCTGCATCAGTAAAGTCTCTTCGAGGCAGACATTCAAGGCAGATAGGGGTTTCCAGATGTGCTGCCCAAGTTCTTTTGAAGAAGCACAAAGAAACAGGAAAGTGAGGACCATAGACACAGTGGTCGGCCAAGGAAACTTAGTGCAGTAGATGAAAGACACATCATGCAGAAAACAGTGGCATCCTGGTACACCCATCTACTGTCCGGAGAAGTCTGGTCTGAAGTAGTCTTCATGGAAGACTCGCAGCCAAAAAGCCATACCTCAGAGGTGGAAACAACACCAAGCTACTCAACTATCTATGAAAACACAGGAACTGGAGTGTAGAAGAATGGCAGCAGGTGCTCTGGACTGATGATTCAACATTTGAAATATTTGGCTGTAGCAGAAAGGCTGGAGCACGCTGAAGGGTTGGAGAGCAGTACTGAAACGAGAGTCTGCAGGCAACAGCGAAGCATGGTGGAGGTTCCTTGCAAGTTTGGGGCTGCATTACAGCAAATGAGGTTGGGGATTTGGTCAGAATTAATGGTATCCTAAATGCTGTGAAATACAGGCAGATCCTTATCCATCATGCAATACCATCAGAGACATCTGACTGGCCCCAAATTTATTCTGCAGCATGACAATGACCCCAAACATACAGCCAAAGCCAAAGAACTATCTTCAGCGTAAAGAAGAACAAGGAGTCCTGGAAGTGATGGACCCCTGATCTCAACATCATCGAGTATGTCTGGGATTATATGAAGAGAGAGAAGCAACTGAGGCTGCCCAATCCACTGAAGAACTGTGGTTAGTTCTCCAAGATGATTGGAACAACATACCTGCCGAGTTCCTTAACCCCTTAAGGACCGGGAAAATCTGATGTCGTTTTCCCTTAAGGACCGGAGCAATTTTGACTTTTTTGACTATGTCTTTTTTCAACCATATTTTCTCTTTAATTCCTTTTGTGCACCCACACAAATTATATACTGTTTTTTTAAACACAAGTAGGGCTTTCTTTTGATACCACAATTATATGAATACCTCATTGTTTAATTTGATTAAAATAGAAAAAAAGAGGAAAAAAATTAAAAAAAAACAACATTTTGCTTACATTTTTCTGTCAGGATTTGCATACTATTACTTAATGACAAAAAAATACCCCTAAATATATTCATTTTCTTCTCCTGAATATAACAATACCCCATATGCCTAGTATTTCAATCCCTTCCTCACATTTACAAGGTAAATATTACAAGATGGATGCCATTATTTCCAACTTGTAATTTCTCAACAATTGACATGTGAGCATCATAGCTTAGCTGATGGTGCCAGTACCAAAAATGTCCCACAAAGGTATATCTTTCTGAAAACTAGACAACATAAGGTAAATAATCAGGAGAATTTTGAAGTTTTTTATGCAGCTATTTTTCCAGAAAAAAATTTCAAAATTGTAGAAAAATTTTGTTTTTTTGCAGCTTTCACACTTACATTTCACTATTACTGTTGATTTCAAGCACGAGATAGTTGAAAATTTAAAAATATCCATTGTTTAGTGTTCAGCTCCTTCTTCTGAGTACAGCAATACCCCATATTCATAGGTTTCTCAAGATTTGGGGGAGCTACGGGGCCCAAATTGGAACATGCGCGTTTCCAGTTTCACACTTTGAATTTTCACAGCTTGCATCACTGGTGCCATGTCTCATTTGGGGCTGTGTAACAGTGCTCCATTCTAAGATTTCCCCCCAAAAGTATATATTTTTGGAACGTAGACACCCCAGGCTTTCATTTTATGTATGTTTTCAATTTTTTTACGCAGCCATTTTACCACCAATCGCTCGTAAATCTTGACGTAAGTTAAAAAAACACCGTTTTTCACACTTGCACTTCAATGTTGATGTGAATTTCAAGCACAGGATAGGTGAAGATTTTTAAAAATGCATTGTTTAGTGTTCAGCTCCTTCTTCTGAGTACGGCAATACCCCATATGCATAGGTTTCTCAAGGTTTGGGAGAGCTACGGGGCCCAAATTTGAACATGCGCGTTTCCAGTTTCACACTTTGAATTTTCACAGCTTGCATCACTGGTGCCATGTCTCATTTGGGGTTGTGTAACAGTGCTCCACTCTAAGATTTCCCCCCAAAAGTATATATTTTTGGAACGTAGACACCCCAGGCTTTCATTTTATGTATGTTTTCAATTTTTTTACGCAGCCATTTTACCACCAATCGCTCGTAAATCTTGACGTAAGTTAAAAAAACACCGTTTTTCACACTTGCACTTCAATGTTGATGTGAATTTCAAGCACAGGATAGGTGAAGATTTTTAAAAATGCATTGTTTAGTGTTCAGCTCCTTCTTCTGAGTACGGCAATACCCCATATGCATAGGTTTCTCAAGGTTTGGGAGAGCTACGGGGCCCAAATTGGAACATGCGCGTTTCCAGTTTCACACTTTGAATTTTCATAGCTTGCATCACTGGTGCCATGTCTCATTTGGGGCTGTGTAACAGTGCTCCACTCTAAGATTTCCCCCCAAAAGTATATATTTTTGGAAAGTAGACACCCCAGGCTTTCATTTTATGTATGTTTTCAATTTTTTTACGCAGCCATTTTACCACCAATCGCTCGTAAATCTTGACGTAAGTTAAAAAAACACCGTTTTTCACACTTGCACTTCAATGTTGATGTGAATTTCAAGCACAGGATAGGTGAAGATTTTTAAAAATGCATTGTTTAGTGTTCAGCTCCTTCTTCTGAGTACGGCAATACCCCATATGCATAGGTTTCTCAAGGTTTGGGAGAGCTACGGGGCCCAAATTGGAACATGCACGTTTCCAGTTTCACACTTTGAATTTTCACAGCTTGCATCACTGGTGCCATGTCTCATTTGGGGCTGTGTAACAGTGCTCCACTCTAAGATTTCCCCCCAAAAGTATATATTTTTGGAAAGTAGACACCCCAGGCTTTCATTTTATGTATGTTTTCAATTTTTTTACGCAGCCATTTTACCACCAATCGCTCGTAAATCTTGACGTAAGTTAAAAAAATAGCGTTTTTCACACTTTGACTTCGATGTTGATGTGAATTTCAAGCACAGGATAGGTGAAGATTTTTTTAAAATGCATTGTTTAGTGTTCAGCTCCTTCTTCTGAGTATGGCAATACCCCATATGCATAGGTTTCTCAAGGTTTGGGAGAGCTACGGGGCCCAAATTGGAACATGCGCGTTTCCAGTTTCACACTTTGAATTTTCACAGCTTGCATCACTGGTGCCATGTCTCATTTGGGGCTGTGTAACAGTGCTCCACTCTAAGATTTCCCCCCAAAAGTATATATTTTTGGAAAGTAGACACCCCAGGCTTTCATTTTATGTATGTTTTCAATTTTTTTACGCAGCCATTTTACCACCAATCGCTCGTAAATCTTGACGTAAGTTAAAAAAACACCGTTTTTCACACTTGCACTTCAATGTTGATGTGAATTTCAAGCACAGGATAGGTGAAGATTTTTTAAAATGCATTGTTTAGTGTTCAGCTCCTTCTTCTGAGTACGGCAATACCCCATATGCATAGGTTTCTCAAGGTTTGGGAGAGCTACGGGGCCCAAATTTGAACATGCGCGTTTCCAGTTTCACACTTTGAATTTTCACAGCTTGCATCACTGGTGCCATGTCTCATTTGGGGCTGTGTAACAGTGCTCCACTCTAAGATTTCCCCCCAAAAGTATATATTTTTGGAAAGTAGACACCCCAGGCTTTCACTGTATGTATGTTTTCAAATTTTTTACGCAGCCATTTTACCACCAATCGCTCGTAAATCTTGACGTAAGTTAAAAAAACACCGTTTTTCACACTTGCACTTCAATGTTGATGTGAATTTCAAGCACAGGATAGGTGAAGATTTTTAAAAATGCATTGTTTAGTGTTCAGCTTCTTCTTCTGAGTATGGCAATACCCCATATGCATAGGTTTCTCAAGGTTTAGGGGAGATACGGGACCCAAATTGGAACAAATATTGAATTTTCATATCTTTCTTATCTGGTGCCATTTCTCATTTGGGGCTATGTTCCAGTGCTCCACTTTAAGATTTCCCCCCAAAAGTGTATATTGTTGAAAAGTAGATACCCCCAGCTTTCATTTTAGGTGTGTTTTCAATTTTTTTACACGGCCATTTTACCACCACTCTCTTGTAAATGTGACGTGAGTAAAAAAATCAGCGTTTTTCACACTTAGACTTCAATGTTGATGTGAATTTCAATTACAGAATAGGTGAAGATTTTTAAAACTGCATTGTTTACGTTCGGCTTCTTCTTCTGAGTACGGAAATATGCCATATGCAACGGTTTCTCAAGGTTTGGGGGAGATACGGGACCCAAATTGGAACATGTGTATTTCCAGGTTCACACTTTGAATTTTCACAGCTTGTGTTACTGGTGCCATGTCTCATTTGTCCTGTGTAACAGTGCTCCACTCTAAGATTTCCCCCCAAAAGTGTATATTTTTGGAAAGTAGATACCCCAAGCTTTCGTTTCAGGTGTGATTTCAAATTTTGTACACAGCCATTTTACCACTAATCCTGTGAAAACTTGACGTAAGTAAAAAAAAAAAATCAGCGTTTTTCACACTTACACTTCAATGTTTATGTGAATTTAAATTACAGAATAGGTGAAGATTTTATAAACTGGATTGATTAGTGTTCGGCTCCTTCTTCTGAGTACAGCAATGCCCCATATGCAACGGTTTGTCAGGGTTTGGGGGAGATACTGGGCCCAGTTAGAACATGTGAGTTTCCTTTTACAGACATGCCATTTTTACAGCTGGTGCCTTGTCTCATTTTGGACTGTTTGGCAATATTGCAATGAATTTTACCCCCAAAAGTATATGTTGTACAAGAGTAGACAACCCTGGCTTTCAATCTATTTGCATTCTTTCAATTTTTTCGCTGCCACTGTATCAGCAATCCCTCCCAAAACCTGCAGTAAGGCAGAGAAACACCATTTTTTCACACTTATATTTTAGTGTTGCTCTGGATTTCAATCAGATGATATTTGCAGATTTTTTAAGTGCTTTACATTAGTGGTGAGTTACATCGTCTGAGTACGTCAATGCCCCATATGCATAGGTTTGTCAGGGTTTGGAGGAACTACTGGACCCAGTAGGGAACATGTGTGTTTCCATTATCAGAGATGGAAGTGCTTTGCTTCCCATTATATTTTGATAGTGTTAGATCTAAGGAGGGATGTGTTTTGAAAAATAAAAAAACAGGATATTTCAGGGGGGAAAAAGTGGCCAAATAATAAAATAAACTTCACAGCACTACTGCATTGTGCCTTCATGGTATTGCTTGAAGCAGTCGCCCATGCAGAGGCCAGGTTTAGAAGGGCAGTCAGGACAGTAAGTGGAGGTTTCTCTCCGTACTCCCTTGCTGTAGCAAACCCTGCAGCGCTTTTGTGGATTTTTCTTTTGGGGGGTTGGGGGGATTTTATAAATAAAATGTACTACTCCAGGTTTTGGGGGAATTATTTCTGTTGCCCCTTGAAGCAAAAATTGGGAGATAAGATGGAGCTGATACTGCAGAAAAGTAAGTTTTAGGGTGGGGTTTGCCAATTTAAAAATCAAAAATGAATTGTAAGCTGCAGTCTGCATCATGTAAATGGCAACCTTTTTGTACCATGCCCTACACTTTCGCATGGTGAGGTACGGCTGCATGAGTTGATCACACAGATCAACTCCCCCCATGTTCTTGTTGTAGTCTTTGATGCAGACTGGCTTTCTTAGTACCCCCCTCCTGCCACGAACAGACACTGCCACAGTTTTGTCCTCATGCATGGTGGACAGCATGTACACATCTTTTCTGTCCTTGAATTTAACTGCCAGCAGCTCTTGTTGGCATAAAGCTGAGGACATCCCGGTTTTAAGTTTTTTTTCTATCAGTTCTTTGGGCATCTCCCTGCAATTGCGCCTGACAGTGCCACAGGCCACGGTGTCAAAATAAAAAAGTGACTTAAATAAAAGGGGGCTGGTGTAATAATTGTCAACATATAAATGATATCCTTTATTTAACAAGGGGTAAATCAGATCCCAAACTATCTTCCCATTTATTCCCAGAAATTCGGGGCACCCAGGAGGATCAAGTTGGCTGTCCTTGCCCTCATAAATTCTAAAAGCCTGGGTGTAGCCTGTGGCACTTTCACACAATTTATAAAATTTTACACCAAATTTGGAACGCTTTGAGGGGATGTACTGTTTGAACCCTAACCTGCCTTTGTATTTCATTAGGGATTCATCTACACTAATTTCTTTTTGGGGAATATACACTTGGGCAAATGTTTTCTGTAAATGGGTTATTAGGGGCCGGATTTTGAACAGTCTGTCATACTGGGGGTGTTCTTTTGGGAGGCACAGGGTATTATCACTAAAGTGCATAAATCGCAAAATCATCTCGTATCTAGTCCTGGTCATTGTTTTGGCGAATATAGGGGTATCATATATGGGGTTTTTACTCCAGTATGATCTAATACTTGGTTTTTTAACTATTCCCATTGTCATTGTAAGGGCCCAGAATTTCTTAAATTCTAAAATGTCAGTGGGATGCCATATTTCTTGCTTGGAAATGAATGCTGATGGGTTGGCGGCAATATATTGGTCTGCGTATAAATTTGTTTGCGACACAATTTCCCCCAAAATTTCTTCCCCCAAAAATAACTCAAAAAACTGAACATGGGTAAATCCTGCCACATCCACTTGAATTCCTGGGTTGCCTGTGAATTCAGGAATTTGTGGGCATAAATTGGCTGGTGATACCCATTCATCAGCAGGAGTGGCAGTACTTGTGGCAGGTCTTCGGGCAGTACTTGTGGCAGGTCTTGTGGCAGGTCTTGGGGCAGCTCTTGGGGCATTACTTAGGGCAGCTCTTGGGGCTTTTCTTAGGGTAGCTCTTGGTGCAGTTGCTGGGGCAGTTGCTGGGGCAGTTGCTGGGGCAGCTGTTGGGGCAGCTGTTGGGGCAGCTGTTGGGGCAGTGCGTCTTTTTTTCACAGAAGGCCCTGCGTTATCACTGCTAGAGCTCTCACTCTCAGAAAACTGAGTGACGTCAAAGTCTGACGCTGTGTCTGTGGCTTCAGAGTCAGACGCCAAATAGGAATACGCCTCTTCTAACGTATATCTCCTCTGCATCTTATACACCTACTCTAAACTAACTTCTATAACTAACTATACCTAAACTTAAATCTATCCCTAAGCCTTACCCTAACACGCGTAGTCCCTGAACCTACCCAACCCAACTACCTATCTAAACTAGCTTATAATATAGAATAAAGTTTTTAATAAAAGTTTTTTTTTTTTTTTTTTTTTCCCTACACTACTCCTAAACTTAAATCTATCCCTAAGCCTTACCCTAACACACGTAGTCCCTGAACCTAGCTAACCCAAGTGAACTACCTATCTAAACTATTTTTTTTTTTTTTTTTTGGTTTTTTTTTGGTTTTTTTTTGGGTTTTTTTTTTTTTTTTTTTCCCTAAACCTAAATCTAACCCTAAACCTTTCCCTAACACACGCCTACACTAAACCTACCCACCTACCCACCTACCTACCTAAACTATAGCTCTAAATCAATTTTTATTAAAAAAAAATAAAAATAAATTGAAAAAAAATTCAAAAAAAATTCAAAAAAATTTCAAAAAATACAAGGGGGATGGGGGGTGTCCCACAGATCAGCAAACGCTGATCTGCAGCAAATTGATCACTCCAAGAGTGATCAGATGGGGGGGAATGTATTGATCACTGCAAACCAGTGATCAAAGGGTTAAAATCTTTTTTTTTAACACTGTTTTTTATTCAGGAACGATCTACAACGCTGCAGCACGATCTCTCTCTGTCTCTCTCCACCTCAGCAGTGTGCAAGATGGAGGGAGGCAGAGATATATGACAGGGACAGTATTTACAAATACTGTCCCTGTCATTCAGCATTTGCAACATGGGATTCGCTCATCAAGCGAATCGCATGTTGCAACAAACTTTGTATTGGTTGTTACTAAGTGTCCCGGTATCGGGACACTTAGTAACAAGCAGCCCGCGCTCTCCCATCACTCCGTGCGGCTGCGATGGGAGAGTTTAACCCATGACGGTGCAGGACCGTCATGGGTCCTTAACGGGTTTGCAACCCATGACGGTCCTGCACCGTCATGGGTCCTTAAGGTGTTAATAAACTGTGTGCAAGTGTACCTAGAAAAATGTATTCTGCTTTGAAGTCAAAAGGCTGAGAACACCAAATATTGATTTGATTTAGATTTTTCTGCTGTTCACTCACTATGCACTTTTTAATTGATAAATGTAAACTATTACCATGTCTATTTTTTAAAGCATTCTTACTTTACAGCATGTATATATACCTAAGATAGAATGTCATAAACCTGTAAAAATGGAAATATAAAATTTTGAATAATGTTGTCCCCATTATCGCCATTAAAAGAGGATTTTAGTCTTACCTGTTTCTCTTAGTCCATATAGGCGATCAACCCCTTTAAGTAGGCAGGAACAATTCTGTGAAGTGAATGCAGGGGTGGAGCCTACCTTCCCTCCTTGGCTGCAGCTAGCCAACCAGCTCCAGTAAGATTTGAGACCCTAACTATTGATTAGGTAGTGAGAAGGAAAAGAAGACTCTGGTGAGCATGAACCCAAAAGGACCCCCACGTTCTGTCACAGGAGAGCCAAGCATGGTCCCTGGACAGGGTGGGAGATCAGTAACCTATATGGACTAAGAAAAAAGGGTTTAACAGGTAAGACTAAAATCCTCTTTTTTCTATCGTCCAATATAGGTTACTGGTAACTTTGGGATGTTCAACCATTGAGTTTCCCAGAGGTGGGAAGGAAGGCAAGGACCAGGTGCAGGGCCCCCAAAGTCACCAGAGCAATTATGAACCATCAGATCAGAGATAGCCCAACAATAACAAATGAAGTGTCAACGGACACTGAACAGGGGTAACAACACCACAGGAACTGTTACACAGCACACTGATTTAGAGCCAACAGGGCTCAAAAGTGAGGGAGCACTGAAGAACCGAAAAGAAGATCCTAGACAGGCAAGACTGCCTCCAGGATCTGTCTCCCAAAACTGGCATCAGCCGACGCCAGCACAGCAACATAGCAGTGCTTCGAAAAGGAGTGCACAGACGACCAAGTGGCAGCCTTGCACAACTGATCAGCTAAGGCCTGATTCTTGGAAGCCCAAGATGCCCCAATAGATCTAGTGGAAGGAGCCGTGACCCGAAAGGAAAAAGGCTTCTTCCTTAGTTCATGAACTTTACGAACAGTGGACTTAATCCAAGACACAAAGGGCACTAGGATGCAGGTCTCCCTGCCCTGGAACCCTCAGAAATGAGGAATAGCGCGTCAGACCATCGAAATGGACTCAGTGCAATGCACACAAAACTTGAGACAACACACAACAGCTAACAAGTGGAAATCCTTGCCTTGTCAGAGGAAGGGCCAGGGTAGAAAGAAGGAACCACAATCTCCTGATTAAGGAGTAACTCAGAAAGCACTTTTGGGAGAAACTCCTGCGAAGTTCGAAGTACCACCATGTCCTAGTGAAACACCAAAAAGGGGTGGATTACAAGACAGAGCATGCAACTCCACTGCGCAGTGAACAGACACGATCGACAGGAGAAAAGCCATCGGCAGAAGTAGAGGAATAGTATCCAAAGACTGAAAGGGAGGGCGCTGAAGGATGCCCTAAACCAAGTTAAGATCCCACTAAGGAGCGGGAGACTGAAATACAGGACGAGTGTGGGCAACACCCTGGAAGAAAACCTAGACATCAGGAAGAATAGCAATGCGCCCTGAACGAAAAACAGAGAGAGCAGATGTGTGAACCTGAAGGGAACTCTAACTGAGGCCCTTGTCCACACTTTCCTGTAGGAAGGCCAGGACCGTAGGAAAATCAAAATCCGGAGATAGGTCCTTATCAGCACACCAATAGAGAAAGGTAGACCAGTCTTGATGGTAAGCCCTAGAGGAAACAGGCCTGCATGCACTAAGCATAGTTGCCACCACATCAGAAAAAAAACCTTTCTTCCACAGTAGTGAGGATTCAATTCCAAGCATTCAAGGCAAGACGATGGACATCCTCCTTCTGCAGGTAACCTTGTAGAAGAAAATCCGAATGGCAAGGGAGCCAGAAAGCTCCATCACTGATAGGTCCAGAAACTCCAGAAGCCAAGCCTGCTGAGGCCAGGACGGATCAATCAGAATGACTGGACATCACTCCAGTCTCAGTTTTCTTATCACCCTGTGCAACATGGGGATGGGAGCATAGATGTAAGCCAGAGGAAATAACCAAGGAATGAACGTCTGAATCTTCCGGTTGTGTCATGTCACCATCAGGTCAATGCGTGGAAGACCACACCTCTGAACAATGAGGTTGAACACCTCTGGGTGCAGTTCCCACTCTCTGCTGTCCACAGTGTGTCAACTGAGGAAGTCTGCCATGACGTTGTCTATGCCAGGAATATGAACTGCGGATATGGCAGGAACATGTTCTTCTGCCCAGGACAAGATAGCCTTGACCACTAACCAAGTTGCGAGACTTCTTGTTCTGCCTTGCTTGTTGATGTTAGCCACCGCCGTGGCATTGTCGGACTGGACCCGGCCCGGCAATCCTCCAGCTGGCGTGTCCAGTGGCGAAGGGCATGAAATATCCAACACGTTGATGGGAAGGAGAGATTCCGCTGGAGACCATTGACCCTGAGCATTCAGGTGACCCCGGACTGCTACCAATCTGGACAGGCTGGCATCAGTCTTTGTCATGGTCTAGAACGACACCAGGAAGGGCTTCCCCTTCAGCAGATTGGAAAGGTTGAGCCACCACGACAGACCCAGTTCCACATGAAGAGGGAGGGATACTGACAGCTTTAGGAGGTCCGACTGACCCCTGCACATCTGAATCACAAACCTCTGGAGTTCCCTTGTGTGAGCCATGGTAAACGGGACTGCTTCTATGGTGGAAATGAACTTCCCCTCTACAGAGGACTACGTCTTGGCTGGAACTAGATCTTGAGCCAGAACAGCGGAAACCCTGTGGGTGATCTGGCGAGCCACCTCGTCTGTGAGAAACACCATGCTCTGCTGAGTGTGGAAGAGAAGGCCCAGGAAAACCAGATGCTGGGATGGGACAAGATCTGACTTGTCCATGTTGAGGATCCACCCGTGATGGGTGAGTGCATGAATGCAGTCCTGAACCTGCTGATGAAGAATTTCCAAAGAAGGGGCCTTCAGAAGCAGGTCATTCATGTATAGAGTGACTCTGATGCCATTGCGATGAAGGACAGACATTAAGGCTCCCAGAACATGATTGAAGACTTGAGGAGCTGTAGTCAGACCAATGGTAAGAGCAGAAAACTGAAAATGCCCTTGGTCTCAGGCAAATCTGAGGTACTGCCGGCTCTCTGGATGAATGCTTCCTGAAAATCCAGAGAAGCAAGGAATTCCTCGGGAGACATGGCAGAAATCGCAGTCGAGACTCCTGGTGATAATGAGTTTTGATCACAAAGGAATTGAGATCCTTCAGGTCCAAAATCGGACGACAGCCACCATCCTTCTTGGAAACCACAACTAGGTTTCCGTAAAAACCTAAATCGCGACCCTGAACCAGAAACTGTTCCAGAACTTCTTTGTCCAGAAAGGCCTGGATAGAGCCATATAACAAACGGCATTTCTCTATGTCTTGAGGCTTCTGAGAAGGGAAAAACCTGAAGGGAGGAAGAGAGGCAAAAGGGATCCTGTACCCTTCCGCCACCACCTGCAAAACCCACGGGTCCACCACTGAGTCCTCCCAGATGCTGTGGTAGTGACGCGGACGGCCACCCACAGTTGAGTGGGGACCTGGGTTCGGCGAGTCAGGACTAGGGCTTCTCTTGTGGTTGGACTTGGAGGAAGAACGCAGAACTGGGGAAACCGCCTGGTTCACCAGATGTGTATCAGTCAGGAAGCATGAAAAAGCAGGTTACGATTGAAAAGTGTCTGCTTCCTGGAAACCATAGGCAAGAGGGTACTTTTACCCCCTGTGGTCTCACTAATCAGATCCTTAAGATCTGTCCCAAACAGAGAAGTGCCTGGAATGGGCATTGAGAGCAATGCTTTCTGAGAAGCAAAGTCAGCAGACCAGATCTTGAGTCAAAGAGCTCGTCCGGCAACCACAAACATGGTGGAAACCCTTGCCACCAACATCAAACAAACAAGCAGAGTCCTAATGCTGGGCTTCAGAAATGTTGGCAAGTAGCCACAACATATCAGGAGTATAAAGGTTTGAGAGATGAACTTGGGGACAATTCAATTCTTTGTACAATATTGGGATTAGTAATATTTAAGTATTACTATCCCTTTAAATGACACTGGCACATATTCATGATGATGTCAAGACATTAAAAAAAAAAACATACCCTACAATGTGGCAGATGTGTATTGTAGTGGTGGTGGTAGGGGGCTGGCTGGTATGGTGTGAACTGTGTATGTATGTAGTTTTTACTGTTGTCCTGTTTTCGTCAAATCTCTATACTCCTCAGATTATTGACACACATTACTTTTCAGTCATAGCAGTGGTCCCAAGTGGGGTAGATGGTGGAAACCCTTCTTTACATCCCTCCTCCACCTCCACATTGTTAATATATTTGTCCTGGCTTTGTCTGTCATACTCCTTTGCAGCAGGAGTCATAGGTGTATTTGGAGTGAACTAACTGTTGGCACTGGCAGTAGCACACTCTCTGACACATAAATAACTTCACTACTTCTTTTTTCTGCACTAGTGCCCTAGGAACTTTTTAAAGTGCTTCTGCTGCTGATAGTTGTGGCACTTTTGGCCTGCTGATAATGTGTCTCCCAGTCAGACCTTTGGTTGTGCTTCAGGTGGATCTCATAGAGGAGGTGCCTAGGTGTGAGCCTGCTTTCCCCTTGCTCATGTGCTTTATGCACAAACAACAGATAGCAACATGCTTAGCTTGAGGATCCGGAGTGAAGTATCTCCATACCATGGAGTTCATGGAATGAGGGGTTCCTGAGGTGGTGCTGCTGTTACTACTACTACTACTACTGGGGTTAGATGTTGATACAATTCTACTGCCACTGCTACTAGGTATCAAAGGTGCATCACTTACAGCAGCAGCAGAGGCACTCATCATATCTAACATTGTGGATGTTAATAACCTGTGTTGCTGTTGCTGAGTACTCAAAACAGGTCTGTGTGGCTGATTGGGACTTGGACTTTGAAGAGGTGATGATGCTGATGATGACTGATTGGGTGACTATTGGGTGACTATGAGCTTTTTTGACATCTGTGCCTGTCCAGGGTCAGACTTTCCAATGGTTTTCTTAAACAATTTATAGACAGACACAGTGCTCCTTAAAAGTGGTAGAAGATTCAGCCTCTGACTTTCTGTTAACCTTATAGCCCTATCATCATCCTCACTCTCAACTTCATCTGTATCTGAACAAGAGACAGAAACTGGAGGGATATATTCTAGATCTGCATCATCATCAGTCATCATTAGGTCATCCTCAGCAGCATCACCTGACAATTCCTGCCCACTACCCTTATATTCCTCTAAGCTTTTGGAGGTCTCAAACAATTTATTTTTACTTTTACTGTAACAAAGTTCCCTACTACTTTGACGACAAGTGTTTTGGTGCTTGTTTGTCTCACTATCTGATGCAGCAGGTGATTCAGCTGCTACACCTTCCTCTATTATGCTATTGCCAGAATCATCAACACTTGAATGCGACTTGTTGTTGTCTTCAGTGTTCTTCTTATATGGTTCTTTATTTCTACGGGCATTGGTGGTGCTGGAACTAGTTTTGCTGGGACCTTGACAAACTGCATCTTCTCTTTGAGTAGAGGGATCATCGTCATTGATTGCACATGCTGCAGCAACCATTGCTGCAGTCAGTTTTTGAAATACTACTTTACTCTCATGTCCCTGTACTGCTCCACTCCTTCCCCTTGTGTGTTTGCTGGACATTACTCAACTGCACTGTGTTTTTTTACTCTATGGTATACAACACAACTGATGGAGCTTGCCTAAGCCAAGTCAGCTGTCTGTCACTGTCACCCAATATATTTAGTTCTTTATTTTTTTTAAAAAAAATTTAAGTTGTCCACACTGTTGTCTTAACACGAGTGTCCAAAACAAAATTATAATTGAAAAACAAAATCAGCAACTTCTTTCCCCAGACTTCCCCACCCAGCACAGAGACAATAACGGCAAGATCAGCAAGAAAAAAGGTCCCTGGCTGCCTGTGTCTTGCCAGTCAGTCACATGGAATTTTGGAGTATATGGGGTCAACCTCCTTCCTCCCTTCTTATCCCCAGAGTGCCCCACTGACTCTCCTAATAAACACTTACACAGAACAAATGTCATACTAAAAGATTCCCTAAACTAAACTTCAATTCCCCTCCCTTCTCTAGCTCAAACAAGGTGCTGCTCTCTCCTCTCACAAACACAGAATGGCTGCTGTGAGAGCCTGACACCCTTTTGTATGGCTGTAGAAAACTTTAGTGTGGTGGAGAAAAAAATTTCTTCCCATTAATTTCAAAGCTCAAAAAAGGTGGGAAAAAGCAGAAAATCAGCACTTTTCGCTGAAAATTATTTGCCAAGTGGAAAGAGACATTATTAGCCGATTTTAGTTTGAGGCAAACGTTTTCACCCATCCCTACCTATTACCAAAATGTTTTTGCTATTTTTTTCCAATGGCTGCAAACTTCCTGCAACATTACTTCCATGTACTTAGCATTTTGGCTGCAAAAACATGACATTTCCAATAAGTGAAACACAACACAAGCAGCTAGAGAGAGAAAGGGTGCTAGGCTGTTTTTCATTGTTTTATTTAGAAAAAGTAAGGTGACAGAGGCTCATAGTGTGTGTTATCACTATGAACACCAGGATTACAAAAAAAGGAGGAGCTGAAAGTACTGCTTTGTGTCTAATGAGTCTGAGGAGGAAGTGATCACCTACAGCACTGAAGGGTCTGAAAACCCCAATTCCCAAGACCCCTAAACTGTCCCTTGAGATCTTGGGGAAAATAGTGTCAAGGCACAGCCACAGGAAGAAGTTTGTAGCAGTGTGAACAGGACAGGTCAGCTACCTGTGCCTGCTGCTACTGCTGCCAGTGCGGGGGTGATGATGAAGGTAATGGTATTGAAGCAGCTGGTGGTGGGACTAGAGGGAACTCAGCAGATCGTCCTGATGAGGTAGAAGGGGAAGTAAAGGTGAGCAGCCAGACTAACCGTAAAGGGAGACCACAACCTCCCCCTGACCCTGTGATTCCCATTCCCCCGGCATTGTGCCTCTGGGACATGATACTGAGGAAGGCAGAACTGGCAGCTAGCAACTGTAATACCATCAGCACAGATCAGCTGCCTGTGCCTGCTGCTAGTGCTGCCAGTCTGCCTTCTTTATCTCAGGAGATGGAAAGTGTGACAGAGGGGACAGACATAGGCAACCAGTGAGACTCTAATAGACAGCAGCACAAGCAAGGAGAGAGACTGGTGGAGGTGATAATGAGGGTGAAAGAGACATTAATAGCCTTTTTAGCCCAAAATGAGAAGGAACTGGAGACCAAGATACAAATAGGGATAAGCAGCATCACCCCCACTAGTAGCAGTGAAAACATTGCAGAGATTGCTGCTGCTGTAATTTCTGTTGCTGATAAGTTGCAAGGACAGCAGGATGATGATGAGCAGGCAAGTGTGCCATAGACCAGCATGGATGCAATGGGAATGAGGTCCAGCAATAGTGATGTGGGACTAGGACAGGTTTGACTTGCCAGCATCAATACTCCTTCTCATCCTAGTTGTAGTGATGTTTCTGTGGCAGCAGCAGCAGCACCAACATCATCCTCTGCCCCAGCCAGTGAAGGGGATTGTGGAGGAGAAGAAGAAAGAGGCTATTTTTCTCCATCTTTCCCCTTCCCCCTGTGGTCCTGGGTTTGGGACTATTTTTTCTTTTGGGGCAGGCATAGTACAGTCATCAGCAACAGCACTGTGCATGATTTGTGACAAGTCATTTTAAATAGGAAAAGAGGGAACACACCTTGGCACAACCACTCTCATAACAAATACAAACACCATGATATTTATGTAAAGCATGTTAAAGCCAAATTCCCCACCAAAGAAATCTGACACCACTTTTGCTGTAACCTGTCTCTCCCCAAAAGCAACAAGGGGCGTGGTGGAAACCAAAGAGGAGGATGAATATAGAAACCCAGAAAGAGCCTGAAAGTTTGATGGCGAAAAAACATCTGGCTTTCCATCACCTTCTTGCTCTAGGGTCTGGCCGTTGGAATACATAGTAACATCTTCTGGCAATTATCACGGTTCCCGTGATTCGTGCTGCTCTGTGTCTGTCACTTGCTGAGTATTCGTGATTGGCTGTCTGTCATTAGCCCTCCTCACACAGCCTTTTTAAACCCAGGTTGAGCACTTCCAGGTTGCCCTTTCGTGGTGTTTCTGACTCCACTCTGCCTGACCTGCTTGTCAGATCTCTGGGCCTGTTTCTAGTGTTCCTGTATGCTACGTTCCGGTATTCCAGTGTTCCTGTACGTTAACGTTCCGGTGTTCCAGTGTTCCAGTGTTCCTGTACGTTAATGTTCCAGTGCTCCAGCATTCCAATGTTCCTGTATGCTAACGTTCCAGTGTTCCAGGGTTCCTGTATTCCGGGGTTCCTGTGCTCCAGCACCGTGAGGGTTAACCTGTACAAGTTCCTGAGTCTCGCGCTCCAGCTGTCGCTTCGGTGACATTGTTCTCCTCGCTATTGCATACACATTTGTTGGTTCCAGCGTGCGGACGTTGGTTTACTCCACTAAACCTGGTTGCAATATACATTGTAGGTTCCGGCGTGCGGATGCTGGTTTACTCCACTAAACCTGGTTGCAATATACATTGTTGGTTCCAGCGTGCGGACGCTGGTTTACTCCACTAAACCTGGTTGCATTATACATTGTTGGTTCCAGCGTGCGGACGCTGGTTTACTCCACTAAACCTGGTTGTGATATACATTGTTGGTCCCAGCGTGTGGACGCTGGTTTACTCCACTAAACTGGTTGCGACATACTTTGTTGGTTCCAGCGTGCGGACGCTGGTTTGCTCCATTAAACCTGGTTGCAATATACATTGTTGGTTCCAGCGTGCGGACGCTGGTTTACTCCACTAAACCTGGTTGTGATACACATTCTAGGTTCCGGCGTGCGGACGCTGGTTTACTCCACTAAACCTGGTTGCGGTATACATTGTTGGTTCCAGCGTGCGTACGCTGGTTTACTCCACTAAACCTGGTTGTGATATACATTGTTGGTCCCAGCGTGCGGACGCTGGTTTACTCCACTAAACTGGTTGCGACATACTTTGTTGGTTCCAGCGTGCGGACGCTGGTTTGCTCCATTAAACCTGGTTGCAATATACATTGTTGATCCCAGCATGCGGACGCCGGTTTACTCCACTAGACTGGTTGCGAGATACTTTGTTGGCTCCAGCGTGCAGACGCTGGTTTGCTCCACTAAACCTGGTTGCGATATACATTGTTGGTTCCAGCGTGCGGACGCTGGTTTGCTCCACTAAACCTGGTTGCGATATACATTGTTGGTTCCAGCGTACAGTCACTGGTTTGCTCCATTAAACCTGGTGGCGCTATTTACCATTAGTCCCAACGTGCGGACGTTGGTTTGCTTCTGAACATCCAGTACTGTGGTCAGTCGCTGTCCACTTCCTTGCAGTTGTCTGATTATCCCTGGCTATAGACTTCTGCTGATTTAGACCTCTATACTTATGCTCTCTGCTGTCTTAGTCACCTGACAGCTGGTCTACTTGCTCAGGCTGCCCTGCCGGTATGGGTGAGGCCGGTAGAACCTTGACGATACCATCCTGTAGGTTGCCTCATCCGGTATTGGCAGGGCCAGTAGAGCCTACTACAGTACTCCTTTGGGCTGCCGTGCCCGGTATTGGTAAGGCCGGTAGAACCTTGTAATTCACCATCTTTAAGGTTGCCTTACCCGGTATTAGCAGGGCCGGTAGAGCCTACATTCAGCATTCCCTTGGGCTGCCTTGCCCGGTATTGGTAAGGCCGGTAGAACCGGTATATGTCATCTCACGGTTGCCTTACCCGGTATAGGCAAGGCCAGTAGAGCCTGTCATTAAAACTGTCACTTGGGTTGCCTTGCCCGGTATTTAGGCAAGGCCAGTAGAACCTATTGTATGTGCTATTATTGTTGTATTGTTATGTATGTTTACCCTACAGGGACTGCCTTTAACTTTTAATAAAGTTAAGTTATTTTACCAAACCTTAAGTCGGAGAGTCTTCAAAAACCGTGACAGCAATCTACCTTGTTCATTTTACCTCCCCCACCAGTTGTTAGCCATTCTGTAGATGTCAGGATGTGGCAGGTGGTGTGTGTCCACCAATTGCATAATGTGTGACCACACTTGGCAATAAGTGGAGGATGTGACCACACGTGGCAATATGGTGGAAGATAATTGCAACCAGGTCATCAAGCGGCATCTGAGGAGATTCCATTACACAGAATACGCTAAGCTGGTGGCAGAGACGGTTCATCATTATTATTAAGACTGCAAGTTGTCATATGTCCTTAGCGGGGAGTGAACAAGGGGCATAGTGATAGCACCAGTACTCGGTTTCTGGGGAGATTCTTGATTTTACATTACAGACCTAAGCATCAAGGTGTTTGCTTTCAGTCGTGCCATTTGCTGGTTGCGAGTGCAGATGTGTCCAGTGTTCCCAGTTCTTCTCCTGTTTCCTACACACACTGTGCACATTGAAGTTGCTGATGAGAGGCATAGTTCCTACCTGCTCTCAACGGAAAGATTTATATTCCAATAAAACAACCATTATTTTGGAGGATGAGCAGGAGGATAAGCTTTATTGGACAATTTATTTTCTCCACATATACCTGAAGTGGTGGCGGCTAGGTATGGTGCTGCTACTGACTCAGGTGCATCACTGGAACTAGTAGCAGCAAGTGGAACCATGATCATCATCACCCATATCACTGCTGTTGCTGCCTAATCATCCTTCTGCTTAAACAACTCAGCAGCAGCAGGCAATGATACCGCTGCATTTGCCAATGGCCATTGACAACTGGCCATCATAACATGACCTTCTGGTGGCATATTTTTTTTCTTTAAATATGCAACAGAAGCCTACAGAAAAAAATATTTTTGCAGACTTGTTTCTTACAAGCCTAAATCCTACTAAGCACTGTTTCCTCAGGGCTTGTGAAGCTAACAATCCTGAATACAAAAAAATATATTTGATTCCTCAGAGCTTGTGACGTTAATAAGCCTGAGTGCTAAAAACGATCTCCAATTCCTCAAGGTGTGTGACGCTAAAAATCCTGAGTGCAAAAAGTTATCTCTGATTCCTCAGGGCTTGTGACACTAACAAGCCAAAGCCCTACAAATCAATGTTTTCTCAATGCTTGGGCCTAATTCTAAGTCCTACAAGTCAATGTTTCCTCAGAGCTTGTGCCAAACAAGTGTAAGTCGTACAAATCAATGTTTCCTTAGACCCTAGGCCTAACATAAGTCTAAGTCCTACAACAAATCAGTTTTTCTTAGTGCTTGTGCCAAACAAGTCTAAGTCCTACACATCGATGTTTCCTCAGAGCTTGGATCTAACACAAGTCTAAATCCTACAACAAATCAATGTTTCCTTAAGGATAGTGCCTTACACAAGTCTAGGTCCTTCAAATCAATGTTTCCTCGGGGTATCGGCCTCTAACAACACGTCTAAGTCCTACAAATAATCCTCTACAAAATACTCTGACCAGTAAAGTCTGCTCCAGTCACAGCTTATGTCAGAGGGTACCTGTCTGTCACTGTTCAACTGATTCTTTGCCCAAACTTCACCAACACAGGCAGGGCCAGCCCTAACATGGGTCCCGGTGGGTCCATGGACCCAGGCGGCACTTTGAAAGGGGTGGCAATTTGCTGCTCCAAGGCATGTTTATTTTGTGCGCCGCCACCAGGTCTGTTATCTTTCCAGCATGTCCCATCAGCAAGGCTGGCGCCACCTATAGCCGAGGTAGGCACTGGCCTAGGGCGCACATCTATGGGGACGCAGAGGCAGAGCAGGACCGCAGGCATCAGTGGCTACTGTGACTGACATACACAGTGATAAGTGAAAAGGCTAGGTACACACAGAACTCAACTCAGAAATTGTTAGCAGCAGCCAGAGGAGTGAGCAAATAGAGGAGGAGGCCTGAATTATACCGCCAGAGCCTGCTGAAGCCAGGAATTGCAGCAGAGATCCGGATCATCCAGCAGAGCACTTTAGACTTCAGAGAAGGTGGTGCAGAGCGCAGGGTGATTATACAGTATACCTGTCTTTACTTCTAAGCTGATCAGTATGCAAATCAACTCAGTATATGGCAGAGGAACACTGAGTGTATAGGGAACATGAAGGAAGCATAGAGCAGCCAAGCCTAAGATACAGTGAAGCCTCAAGCTTCCTACATGCATTACCGTCATTACACTTAAATGCCCTTTTTTTTTTTAGCAGTGTACTGCTGGGGGTTTCAGAATGAAGATCTGAGTGAAATCAACATGGATGGGTAACCTGCAGATCTTCAGATGCTGTTGGACTGCAACTTTATTCCTAGATCTTGTTTGGCTGGTAACTTAAGCTGTGTCTAATAATACAAGATCCCAACATCTTCTGTAGACATAACCGATATTTAGACTAAATATGGGCGTGGGCATGTTTTTTTTTTTTTTTTTTTTGGGGGGGGGGGCAGCATTTCATCTTTGGACCCAGGCAGCACAATGTCTTGGGCCGGCACTGAACACAGGCACCCTCATACCCCTTTTATACCATACCTGTTGGAAATAAAATAAAATGTCCTATGTGTTGAGTGTAAATTCAGGCTTTCCATTGACTTAAATGCAATGAGATAGTCAAAAAAGTAGAAAAAACTGTAATTTTCTCAGGAAATTCTCCACCAGGTGGGAAGTAGCATTTTTTTCCATTTTTGGTTTGAGGTGAAAGTTTTCGCCCTTCCCTACTAAACTGCAGCACGCTTCACATATTTCAGCAAAACATTTTTTTTAGCATGTTATACTTACTCGTATAGCAGATCTACCACTTTAAAAACAGTTTTACCTATTAAAAACAAATTGTTTACATTGTGTTTTAATTTTTTTTCTAAGGTGGACTGTTTCCTTTATGTTTTAAAGAGGATTTATCATTGGAAGCTTCTATCTTGAAAATTGTATGATTATTTCTCCTTATCAATGTATTTCACCCTAGTGGAAACTGATAGCTTCTTGAAACAAGAATTCAACAAACTTACTGCAGTTCCTGTAAAAAATCCCTTTCTTTGTTTCAGTCAAAATTGCCTTTCCTGTTAATATTAATGGATGATAATTTTTCTTTTTTTTACTTAGCTCTTTGAGTAAACAGCTCCCCAGAGAGTTCATTGTAGTGGCCATGAATATATTAGTAAATGGTAATCACATCACCCGGTTTGGCTAGTCTCTCTTCATGACTAAAATCTTCAAATCCCTTTATCAGTTTTGTTGCACATCTCTGTCCTTTTTTCCAGTTCAATAGTTTCTTTGGTTGCTTAAACTGTTGCAAAGCATGTAATGCATTGCTCACACTATAGGACCATGTAAAATGTGCACAGATTTTGCAGGTGATATTTAGCATTTCTTTGAGGGTTTTGGATATTGAGCAGAATAAAGTAAAAATTACATTTAGGACATGGATGAAGAAGAGTACATGCATCATATCTGTTATTATATTGGAGCCATTGTCAGCAGAAACAAAGCCAGGTTCAAAGGAATGTAGTACAAATTATATGCCTCTGACATGCTGCAGTTTTTTAAACATATCTGCAGCTTTGTAGGATTGTTGCTAAAAGTTCTACAGGAAGAAAGTGGCATGCATATAGTATGGGCTGCCCTGCAGCTGCCATTTACTGCTACTGCCAGTGGCAGGGGAAATATAGATGTTGATTTGCTACTGTTTCTGCATGCTGCTGACCACTAGTGATGAGCGAGCACCCCAATGCTCGGGTGTTCGGGTGCTCGGACCGAGCGCCCCCGGAGGCTCGAGTGCTCGGCCGAGCACCCGAGCCCCATTGAAGTCAATGGGAGGACTCGAGCATTACACCAGGCACCCCCTGCTCTGATGAGGGGAGGGTGTCTGGTCCATAGGAAAAGGGCAGAAAATGATGGAAACACCACAGAAATGGTTCAGGGACAGCATAGGGAGGATGTCTGGATGCATCTTGGACTCCAACATCGCTGCTGGGAACGATCTTTCGCCCGTAGTACGCCATTTTTACAGACTGACCGTAAAACACACAAAAAGGAAGATAAAAACGACTTTAGGCGAAAAATTGTTACCAAACAGTATTTGCTGTATATTTACTTGTATATCATCTGCAAATTCTCCCAAAAATTTCCTCGATTTTCTGAAGTGAGGCCATGATTAAGAGGGAAACGTGCGCAGAGGCAAATTCTCCCAAAAATTTCCTTGATTTTATTGAACTGAGGCCATGATTAAGAGGGAAACGTGCGCAAAGGCAAATTCTCCCAAAAATTTCCTCGATTTTTCTGAACTGGGGCCATGATTAAGAGGGAAACGTGCGCTGAGCCGACCATCTAAAACATTATGGGTGAGGGTCTGCTGCGGAGCTGACCATCCTAAACATTATATGCGAAGGCCCGCTAGTGAGCTGACGCTATAAAACATTATATGAGAGGGCCCGCTAGAGAGCTGACCCAATAAAACATTATATGAGAAGGCCCGCTGGTGAGCTGACCTATATAAAAATTGTCAAACAGGGCCCGCTGGTGAGCTGGCCCTATATAAAAATTATATCACAGGGCCCGCTGGTGAGCTGGCCCTATATAAAAATTATAGCACAGGGCATATGGAAGAGGAGGAGGAGGATGAGAAGATTAAGAGTCAACCATATACCCGTTTTTTGGGTGGAAGGGGTGAATGGGAATACAGAGTATTCCCATCATTGTAAATAACATATATAAAGTGAGTTTATGTTCCCCCGGGGCTTTCCTCCAGTGGAGTGGAGAAGTCAGGGGAAATCCAGGCCTTGTTCATTTTTATAAGTGTCAACCTATCAGCATTGTCGGTGGAAAGGCGGATACGCTTATCTGTTATGATGCCACCAGCAGCACTAAATACCCGCTCAGACAGAACGCTGGCGGCAGGGCAGGCCAGCACCTCCAAGGCGTAGAGTGCCAGTTCATACCACGTGTCCAGCTTGGACACCCAGTAGTTGTAAGGCACAGAGGGATCATTGAGGACGCTGACACGGTCTGCTACGTACTCCTTCACCATCTTCCAAAACTTTTCCCTCCTTGTGACACTAGGCTGCGCATCAGGGTGAGGGTGCTGGCGGGGTGTCATGAAGGTGTCCCACGCCTTGGAGAGTGTTGCCCTGCCTTTCTCGGAACTGCTGTGTGCTCCCCTTTTCTCCCCTTCTCGGTTGGCCAAGGTAGCACGTACTCTGCCGCCAGGGTTGTCAGATGGAAAATTTTGGAGCAATTTTTCAACAAGAACCTTCTGGTATTGCACCATTTTGCTTGTCCTCTCCACCGGAGGAATGAGAGATGAGAAATTCTCTTTGTAGCGGGGGTCCAGAAGGGTGAACACCCAGTAATCCGTGTTGTTTAAAATGCATATAACGCGTGGGTCACGGGAAAGGCAGCCTAACATAAAGTCAGCCATGTGTGCCAGAGTACCAACAGTCAAGATTTCGCTGTCCTCACCAGGAGGATGACTCTCAATCGCCTCATCCTCTTCCTCCTCTTCTGCCCACCCACGCTGAAGAGATGGAACTAAAGTTCCATGGCTACCCTCTGTAGCGGAGGCAACCGTGTCTTCCTCCTCCTCCTCCTCCGCCTCCTCCAATTGTCGCTGAGAAGACGAAGTGAGGGTGCTCTGGCTATCACCTTGTGTAAGCTCTTCCTCCCGCATTTCCACCTCTTCCACATGCAAAGCGTCGGTTTTAATTGTGAGCAGCGAGCGTTTCAGTAGACACAGAAGTGGGATGGTTACACTGATAATAGCGTTATCGCCGCTCAACATCTGTGTCGATTCCTCAAAATTGCGTAAAACCTCACAGTGGTCTGACATCCATTCCCACTCCTCACTTCTGATTACAGGAAGTTGAACGGAGAGGCGACGACCGTGTAACAGCTGGTACTCCACTACTGCCCTCTGCTGCTCACAAAGCCGGGCCAACATGTGGAAGGTGGAGTTCCAGCGCGTGCTCACGTCACACAGCAGCCGGTGAGCTGGCAATTGTAAGCGCTGCTGCAGCTTCAACAGGCCGGCCGAAGCTGTAGATGACTTACGGAAATGTGCACACACGCGGCGCACCTTGGTCAAGAGATCATGCACATTGGGGTAGGTTTTTAGAAATCGCTGAACCACTAAATTAAATACATGCGCTAGGCATGGTACGTGTGTGAGCTTGCCGAGCTCCAAAGCCGCCACCAAGTTACGCCCATTATCACACACAACCATGCCTGGTTGCAGGTTCAGTGGCGAGAGCCACTGCTCGGTCTGGTGACTAATCCCCTGCAACAGCTCTGAGGCCGTGTGCTGTTTGTCCCCAAGGCAGATCAGCTTCAGCACGGCCTGTTGACGCTTCCCCACTGCAGTGCTACACTGCTTCCAGCTACTGGCTGATGGGGGAGTGGCGCTGCGTGTAGAGAATTCGGAGGTGGAAACGGAGGAGGAGGAGCCAATAACGTAGGTGCTGGCAGAAACCCTGATGGAGGTAGGGCCCGCAATCCTCGGCGTGGGTAGCACCCGTGCCATCCCAGGGTCCGAGTCGCTCCCAGCCTCCACGACATTCACCCAGTGTGCCGTCAGGGAAATGTAGCGTCCCTGGCCACAAGCACTTGTCCATGTGTCAGTCGTTAAGTGGACCTTCCCAGTAACTGCGTTGGTCAGGGCACGGGTGATGTTACGGGACACATGGTGGTGTAATGCGGGGATGGCACACCGGGAAAAGTAGTGGCGGCTGGGGACCGCGTACCGAGGGACAGCTGCTGCCATCAGGCTGCGGAAGGACTCAGTGTCCACAAGCCTAAGTGGCAGCATTTCGATGGCCAGTAATTTGGAAAGGTGTGAGGTTAGTGCTATGGCCTGTGGGTGGGTGGCTGGGTATTTTCGCTTGCGCTCAAATGCCTGGGGTAACGACATTTGGACGCTGTGCTGGGACAGGGAAGTGGATGTGGTCGCTGATGGTGCTTCAGATGGTACAGGTGCAGGGCGGGAGGTATGCGGGCCTGCGCCTTCGACAGGCGATTGGCCGGCACCGAAAACAGGGGAAGAGGAGGCAGTGGTGTGGCCTGCAGACACAGATGGGCGATCCAGGCGTTCCTCCCACTTACTACGGTGCTTGGATGCCATGTGTCGGATCATGCTGGTGGTGGTGAGGTTTCTAATGTTCATGCCTCGGCTCATTCTGGTGTGGCACAGGTTGCAAACTACAATTCTTTTGTCGTCCGCACTTTCCTTAAAAAAACGCCATACCGCGGAACACCTACCCTTTGGCAAGGGAGATTTACGCAAGGGGGTGCTCCGTGGAACATTTGCGGGCCGGTTTGGTGCGGTCCGCCTTCTTTCTGTAGCCACACCACTGCCTCTTCCAGCTTGTTGCGGTGCTGCAGATGGCTCACCCTCAGGACTGCTGTCATCGCTCGGCTCTCCACCTTCCCAGGTGGGGTCAGTCACCTCATCGTCCACCAAGTCCTCCTCCACTTCCTCACTCTGATCATCCTCCTCATGTCTTGATCCCACCACATACTCAGTCATTGACAACTGTATAACATTCTCCTCAACAAGGTCTTGAGACAGTAATAGTGGTTGATTTAATGGCAACTGTGTCTCATCATCATCATCATCATCATCCACTACTTCCTTTGACCTTAAATGCCGTTCACATCTGTCATCTTCTTGTGATTGGGTACCCTCTAGAGGTTGTGAATCATGGCACAAGATGTCATGTTCCTCTGCAAGCGTGCTTGGAGAGAGGGTCAAATGAAGGATTGGTGATGAGACGAGCTCATCACTATATCCCAGTGTGTGATCACTTCTTTGAACAGACCGTCTATGGTGGGAGGAAGGATGATCAGAGTGAGGATTATGTTGACCAGACTCTTGGCTACTGAGAGTGGACTTGGTGGAAGACAGGGTGGTGCTTAACCGACTGGAAGCAGTATCAGCTGACATCCAACCGACCACCTGTTCGCAGTGGTCGGACCTCGAGAGTGATGTCCTGCGACGGCCTGTAAAATTAGACATGAAGCTAGGTATGGTGGATGTCTTTCTTTCTTGTGCTCTGGCACCAGGCACAGTTTCTCCGCGTCCTGACCCGCGCCCTGAACTATCAGGATCACGTCCACTTCCCCGTCCCTTTTTACCCGCCTTCTTCATCTTACACGGAATATGTGACTTTGATATTTGAGTTTGAAAACTTAACAGTATTTCTTCCTATTCTGCAACTGTGCAGAGTACACAGAATAGGCTGCTAAACTGAGGTGACGCACACTGAATGGAATATGTGACTTTAATATTTGAGTTTGAAAACTTAACAGTATTTCTTCCTATTCTGCAACTGTGCAGAGTACACAGAATAGGCTGCTAAACTGCGGTGACGAACACAGAATGGAATATGTGACTTTAATATTTGAGTTTGAAAACTTAACAGTATTTCTTCCTATTCTGCAACTGTGCAGAGTACACAGAATAGGCTGCTAAACTGCGGTGACGCACACAGAATGGAATATGTGACTTTAATATTTGAGTTTGAAAACTTAACAGTATTTCTTCCTATTCTGCAACTGTGCAGAGTACACAGAATAGGCTGCTAAACTGCGGTGACGAACACAGAATGGAATATGTGACTTTAATATTTGAGTTTGAAAACTTAACAGTATTTCTTCCTATTCTGCAACTGTGCAGAGTACACAGAATAGGCTGCTAAACTGCGGTGACGAACACAGAATGGAATATGTGACTTTAATATTTGAGTTTGAAAACTTAACAGTATTTCTTCCTATTCTGCAACTGTGCAGAGTACACAGAATAGGCTGCTAAACTGCGGTGACGCACACTGAATGGAATATGTGACTTTAATATTTGAGTTTGAAAACTTAACAGTATTTCTTCCTATTCTGCAACTGTGCAGAGTACACAGAATAGGCTGCTAAACTGCGGTGACTCACACTGAATGGAATATGTGACTTTAATATTTGAGTTTGAAAACTTAACAGTATTTCTTCCTATTCTGCAACTGTGCAGAGTACACAGAATAGGCTGCTAAACTGCGGTGACGCACACTGAATGGAATATGTGACTTTAATATTTGAGTTTGAAAACTTAACAGTATTTCTTCCTATTCTGCAACTGTGCAGAGTACACAGAATAGGCTGCTAAACTGCGGTGACGCACACTGAATGGAATATGTGACTTTAATATTTGAGTTTGAAAACTTAACAGTATTTCTTCCTATTCTGCAACTGTGCAGAGTACACAGAATAGGCTGCTAAACTGCGGTGACGAACACAGAATGGAATATGTGACTTTAATATTTGAGTTTGAAAACTTAACAGTATTTCTTCCTATTCTGCAACTGTGCAGAGTACACAGAATAGGCTGATAAACTGCGGTGACGCACACTGAATGGAATATGTGACTTTAATATTTGAGTTTGAAAACTTAACAGTATTTCTTCCTATTCTGCAACTGTGCAGAGTACACAGAATAGGCTGCTAAACTGCGGTGACGAACACAGAATGGAATATGTGACTTTAATATTTGAGTTTGAAAACTTAACAGTATTTCTTCCTATTCTGCAACTGTGCAGAGTACACAGAATAGGCTGCTAAACTGCGGTGACGCACACTGAATGGAATATGTGACTTTAATATTTGAGTTTGAAAGCTTAACAGTATTTCTTCCTATTCTGCAACTGTGCAGAGTACACAGAATAGGCTGCTAAACTGCGGTGACGAACACAGAATGGAATATGTGACTTTAATATTTGAGTTTGAAAACTTAACAGTATTTCTTCCTATTCTGCAACTGTGCAGAGTACACAGAATAGGCTGCTAAACTGCGGTGACGAACACAGAATGGAATATGTGACTTTAATATTTGAGTTTGAAAACTTAACAGTATTTCTTCCTATTCTGAAACTGTGCAGAGTACACAGAATAGGCTGCTAAACTGCGGTGACGAACACAGAATGGAATATGTGACTTTAATATTTGAGTTTGAAAACTTAACAGTATTTCTTCCTATTCTGCAACTGTGCAGAGTACACAGAATAGGCTGCTAAACTGCGGTGACGCACACTGAATGGAATATGTGACTTTGATATTTTAGTTTGAAGACTTAACAGTATTTCTTCCTATTCTGCAACTCTGCACAGTACACAGAATGTGCTGCTAAACTGCGGCGACGCACACTGAATGGAATATGTGACTTTGAAATTTTAGTTTGAAGACTTAACAGTATTTCTTCCTATTCTGCAACTGTGCAGAGTACACAGAATGTGCTGCTAAACTGCGGCGAAGCACACTGAATGGAATATGTGACTTTGATATTTTAGTTTGAAGACTTAACAGTATTTCTTCCTATTCTGCAACTCTGCACAGTACACAGAATGTGCTGCTAAACTGCGGCGAAGCACACTGAATGAAATATGTGACTTTGATATTTTAGTTTGAAGACTTAACAGTATTTCTTCCTATTCTGCAACTCTGCACAGTACACAGAATGTGCTGCTAAACTGCGGCGACGCACACTGAATGGAATATGTGACTTTGATATTTTAGTTTGAAGACTTAACAGAATGTGCTCTAATCTGCAACTTTGCACACTAAACAGAATGTGCTCTAATCTGCAACTTTGCACACTAAACAGAATGTGCTCTAATCTGCAACTTTGCACACTAAACAGAATGTGCTCTAATCTGCAACTTTGCACACTAAACAGAATATATGAAAATTTTTTTTTTTGTTTTTTTCCCCCCACACAAAATAACCTGCTGCCCCCACACACAGTAGTCCTAAAAAGGACTTTTGGTTCTTTTTTTTTCACAATTTTGCTTTTTTTCTCCCTACACTGACTTTCCCTTCCTATCCTCATCTCTCCCTTGCTAAGACTGAGCCGAACTCGCTGGTCAGGTGCTATACAGCACCCGACCACGGGTTCTGGCCAGCCAATCAGTGTAATGCCAGCAGCCAACATGGCTGCTGGCATTACACCGATGTCAGAGCCTCCCTGCACGTTTATTGGCTGCGCAGCAGCCGCAAAACGTGCGGGGAGGAGACCTGAACATGGCGGGCGAGCACATGCGGTACTCGTATGAGTACCGCCATGTGCCGAGCAGAGCGATGCTCGAGCCGATCCGAGCATCGGCCGAGCATGCTCGCTCAACACTACTGACCACTAATAGGTAAGATGGATGAAATAGCCAGTGAGCAGTGACACTCATATAGTCTGCATATCCATGGTCAGGTGAACTTGCCTTATGATGTTTCCAGCCCTTTGCCCATGACACCAACCCCCCGCATCTACAGCTCTGGCACATCCATCCTTGAAAACACATGATTAGGGCAGCATGTCAACAGCTTGTCATGCCAGGGGCGTACTTTTGGATTATTGTTGTTCAGTTTTTTAACTTCTTTCTAAGAACTCAGTCAGTGTGGGTTGGCAGCACATAGAGAACTGTGTAACTGAATTGATTTAATAATATGACTAGTGGTGGTGGAGGTGGTAGTGGTAGCAGTGGGCATGGGACTCTATGAATCTTGTCACCTCCAAATAATTCAGAGTCATTCTCATCTGCACTGCAGTAGGAGACATGGGTATTACTGTTACTAAAGAAAACATTTTCCTCTGAGAAAACTACAAAACTATTATTATATGCCACTTGGACATATGCACTTTTTAGGAGTGCTTCTAATGTTGCTAGGTGTTGCACATATGACATGCTGCTGTTGTGTCTCCCAGTCAGACCTGTAGTTGATGTGCCTAGATGTGATGCAGCCTTTCCCTTGCTCACATGATTTTTGACAGAGGCAACATATAGTAACAGGTTTTTGCTTTTGGATTGTGAGTGAAGTATCTGCATATTGTAGACTTCATAGAATGAGGGGTTCCTGTGGGACTACTAACACTACTACTACAGGGGGTACATGTTAGAAATCAGTGCCACCTACTGTTGTTAATCTATCAGAAGAACTGATAGCTAGGATTGTGGATGTTAATGTCCAGTGTTGCTTCTTAGACAAAAATAGTGAGTGCGACTGGGTGGAGGTTAGGCTTGGAAGTGGTGATACTGATGATGATCACCTAGATAGTGATTGTGTATTTTTAAACATGTTTAATTGTCCAAAATCAGACCTTCCATTTGATCTCTCAAACAGCTTTAAACCAGGCATATTGTTCCTTTGCAGTGGTGGAAGACTGGAAGTTAAAGGGGCATATTCTTTATTTTTGTAAATCAACTTTTATTGGTTTTTGATAATGTGAAAACAGGAGGAACAAATCAGAGGAAGGGACAACAAGGGGACACAGGTAAGAAAGGAAGGGAGATAGAAAAAAAATTGTGAGGGACAGCACATTACAGCAAAATAAAAATAACAGGTCATCAATCTCATGAACACAAGGCATATACATGTAACCCAAAGGAGTAGGCAGTGTGACGTAATTAGGGCAGTCATGAGCATAATACATCACGGAGCATAAGCAAGAAAACCAGGAGAGGAAGAATGGAAGAGAGAAAAGACAAAAAAGGGGGGGAGGGGGAAGGAGGTGAAAGGGGGATAAGAACTAAATGGAAGGCGAGCAAGAACAGCTAGCCAAGAGGGGTCGTGTCTGTGGGTCCTCCATAGAATGAGCAGTCTCAACCCTCAAGATCCACTCCCAGATAGTAGGAGGTGAGGGTTTGCCCCAGTGTACAGGAATAAGCGCTTTAGCTTCATTTAGTAAATGCTTAATTACTGACTATTTGTATTGTGAGACGGGGACAGTGGTGTGATGTAACAGAAGGGAGGCAGGGAGAAAGGGAGGAGCAGAGTCAGTAAACTTCTGTAAAACTGAATGAATTTGTGACCAAAAGGGAGAAATAAAGGGGCAGTCCCACCAGATGTGGAGCAGCGTACCAGGAGAAATCTTACATCTCCAGCACATCTCAGACACATCAGCAGAAAAGCAGTGTAACACCTCTGGCATCCGATACCAATGGGTGAGCAGCTTATACGATATCTCTTGGACCCTGTTTCTTAATGAGCACTTATGCGTCAAAAGGGAAATCTGAAGGGCAGACTCCCATTTCCCCATAAAATAAAGGGACATATTATAAATTAACATCATCAATTATCAGCTATGATTAGTTAGATCAGCATTATCATTTGCTTCCCCCCCCCATAGTCTCATATTCTTCTAGGTTTTTTGAAGTCTGAGACAGTTTATTTTCAGTTTTAACCTTAAAGAGATTTATAGAGCATTGACCATTATTTTGTGGTGGGTTATTACTATCACTGTCTGACCCACCTCCTCCTCTATGGCAAGAACATGAGTTGTTAAAAGGTTTTATACTCCTGCTCCATACAGAACTCCAAATCCTTTCCCCTTACCCCTGACCCTAGCATGTTTGATGGACATTTTTTTTTAGTGTTGTACATAATGGAGCTATTAGAATGTGGAATAATGTTTTTTCATCTGAAAATAATGTATGATGTATGTCTCTGTCTCTATTGTCTGTCATTGTCATTTTAGTCACAGCTCAGGTGAAGGATCTCCTACCTCTCTCTTTCATCTATCAGTCAAAAGTTTTTTTTGTTTTTTTTTAACTATCGCTGTCTGTCACTGTCTACAAAAGAATCACATCCATAATCCCTGCAACCACAAGCAACTCCAGCTTCCCCCTCTGCCTCCACACATATATTTCTCTTTCCTAGTTTAAAGTTTCTTACAACCATCTAACCATCCTATCCCCTAGCATTGAAGCCCCCTTCTAATAAGGTGCAATCTATCTCTACTATAAAGATTGTCCCCAAAGTAAAAATGTCAGGCTAATGCTCTAGAAACCCAAAGTCTCTTGCTTATACCAAGTATTTAGCCATGCATTTAACTCCCTAACCTCCCATAATTGTACTGGTCTAGCAAGTGGTAAATGTAGAATTTCAAAAATTACCACCTTAGATGAATTTTGCTCAATTTTGCGACATAAATATTTTAAATAATTCTTAATGGACCTCAATCTCCCACTGATTTTGTAATTGGTACCATGACAGCTGGGTCATGCTCATCTTGTCCAAAAAATCTATCAAACCAATTTATTACTTTTCGAACCTGAGCACCAAATTCAAAATTATGAAATAAATTAAAAAAAGTTGATATAAAGGAGGCAAGGGTCTCATGAAAAACAGGTACCCCACTGGGGGTGTCGGTAACATAAACCTGCCCTAACACAGTATGTAGCAAAAAGTAAAGTAGCCTAATTTATTGGAAAATGTACAAATGTAAGATACTGAGGTCTATAAACTAGGTACATTAGGCATCAAGAATATGTATCTGCTGCATAACCTCTTGCAAAGGAGAGATGCTAAACACTGTTCTGCTTTTTTAACTTGTGCTATATAATGTTGTGTTTTCATGAAGCAGAATCGTGATTGACAACTATGCTTCCCATGAGGTTCTGGAGCAGGCAGCCAAGGAACACACTATACATTACAGTGGTGTGCCCTGGGTCCCCTTTAAGATTAATAGTGGTGGTTTGGGGGAATCAATACATTGGAGTTCTAATCATCCCCGGTGACAACTGAACACTGAAGACAAAATCCCTATAATCCCTCTCCCCATAGTAGGGTTTATATAGCTACCCACATACTTTATAATGTATGGATGCGATTCCCAGGCTCCACCAGTACTTACAGGATAAATTGATGTCAACACAATGTAGAAGTATCAGAGAAGAAGAATGGAATCATAGGGAATCAGCTCTACACTTCATATAAAGAAGTATACTGAGGAGGCAGATATAAGCATTTTTAAAGTTAAGGGGGAAGAGAGTCAAGGGCACAATATTTAATATATAAGGTCTTCTTTTGTCTTCTTGCACATTGACCTCCATCTCAGATCACTAAGGGGGGGGGGGAATCAGAGACACTGAGGGTTTAAGGTAATACACTTCTTTAATGCTTTATTTTTTGTTATCTACATATATGGTAAATATGAAAACTCAACATTTGGTAAAAGTCTATTTTGCTAAAGTGGATTTATTATTACCTATATAGCTTTTAGTGTCCTTAAATATATCTATTTAAATTGCCTATACTTTCTGCTTTTTGTTTTCCATTGAGTTTAGTAGTTAAAGATTTTTGGTTTAGTTGTTGGAGAATCTAATCTCAGCAGAGTTTTTGTTCTTTGACTTGATCAGCCTCTATAATTCATTACTCACATGTTCAGAAAAACTGGAAAAGAGACAAGTCCTCTTTAAGCTATTGTAGGTATACGTGCATAGCACTGCGTAGAACACAAAATTATATTAATTTAACTTAATCTAAGCTTAACACTGTGTGGAGCTACTATAAGTTTTAGTACTCACTTTTTGGAGGATATGAAAACTGACGTAGTTATTGTTTAACCCCTTAAATTCTAGATCGGTCCCCAGTGCATTGCTTTATAATGCAATGCACAGTTATTCTCAGTACCAGTCCTCGGCATACACCAGAAGGTCAGGTTTTTAGGATATCCACAGACAGCTTAATCACAAAGACATAGACACTAATTACTCACCTGTATTTAATTAAGGATATTATGATATTCTGACCTGTTGTGTGTGCCCTAAGGACTAATACTGAGAAACATACTCCTCCACACAAATGGTTAATGGAGGCCATTACTTTATATTTTGCACAGGGCCCAGGAGTGAATTAGAAAGACTCTGGAATTCACTCATGTGAGCACCCACTGGGTCTGTTTATATATACGTGGGTATAATTCAGTCTACCTGTACACATCAGCACCATAAAGGTTAAACCAGTAGTGACTTGCATTTTATAGGATGAGATTACTGCCAAGTGCCAATATGGTACTAATTGCAGTTAATACAATATACATTTACAAATTGTTACACGTGGTTGGGTGTACCCAACTGTGCTTGTCAGTCCAACCCAGTGTGCTGCTCTGTCAAAGATAGGACTACATTACAGTGTTGTCCCAATTCATTTTAGCCATTTAAAGGGATAGTAATATGTCATATATTTAAGCTTTAATATTGAAGTTATTAATACATGAAGCACCCATGTATTTTTCTATAACTTATATAGTTTAACAGTAATTGTTATGTAAAGTTTACCCATCCCACCCCTTTAAGCTACATCAGCGATCTAGCTGACAGAGTTGGATTCTGGTCCTGGGACGAACGCTCATCTGGAGAGCCGAAATAGCATTGCATACAAAGAAAATATTCATGACAATGGTCTACTGCCTCAAACCAGGCTCACTTTGTAGACTGTTATCAGAAATATTTTCTTTGTATGCAATGCTTTTTCAGCTCTCCAGACGAGCCGTCCAGTCTGTCAGCTAGAGTGCTGATGTAGCTTAAAGGGGCGGGGGGGGGGGTAAACTTTACATAGCGATTACTCTTAAACTATATAAGTTATAGAAAAAAGACACAAATGCTTTAGTTTATTTATTTAATACCTTCAATATTAAAGCGTAAATATATTAAGTTTTACTATCCCTTTAAAGACTAGGGAGTTAGGTAATGTATTACGAAGCAATTTGCTGTACATGTCCCTTGTCCTTTGAGACTATCCTGTGGATCCACACTTCTCCCCAAGCAGATGTGTATATTCTTATATTTATATCTGCAATTTTCTAGCCATTGTTTAAGTATTTAATTACTGTTCTTCTCAAAATGTTATTTTGTTTTCACTTGTAATGAATATGGACATAGAGCAGATACATACTACTTTAGTCCTTCAGAGCTGATAAAAGGCCAAATATTAACTTAGGCACCAGAGATGCTTGACATTGGCCTCTGTGATACACACTGATTGTTGAATACAGTGAGGCTCATGTACAAAGAAAACTGTTATGATTTTGTAGCAAACCAACTGGACCAAGGAAAACAGCTTTTTAAAAAAAAAAAAAATCCCCATATCCAGTTGATTTAAATGGGAATTTTAATTTTAATGCCTTGAATGCTAAAGAGGTCTCTAAGATACCCCTTTAACACTACAGAATAAAAAAAAAAAACAGAATTGTTTTTGTTCCATACGGTGCAGTTGTTTTTCCCCAGAATTGCACCGCTTTACTTAGTATATCAGCCTGAGTCTGGGAAATGTAGGTAACCATCAGCACAGAACATTTGTAGTGTTTACTCCTTAACTTGAATACTCAGCACCTGTTCCTGTACTTATTGCATAACTGAGCACACAGTTACTGCTGAGTAATCCTTTAACATCTGAACAGCACTCCTATAGCATGTGATAATTAAGAAGAATTAAAGGGATAGTAATACTTAAAATGTAAAAAAATATATGTTATAGGGTTTATCCCCTGAATAAAACAAGCGTACTCCCACTGCTGAGAGATATTTTATTAAAACATTATAACAGCTCAAACTTGAGGTGCAATATCACTGTGGCCTGAAAATTTACAGTAGCACTGTTGTTACACCATCCTATGGACTGCTCTGGTCTGTAGACCATAAATCTCCATAGGATGGTGTAGCAACAACGCCACTGTAAATTTTCAGGCCACAGTGATATTGCACCTAAAAAATTCAGATCTGAGCTGTTATAATTTTTTAATAAAATTTTTCTCAATAGTGAGAGTTCCTTTCTTTTATTCGGGGACATAAACCCTACAACATATATTTTTTTACATCTTGAGTATTACTATACCTTTAAGCTCTCGTTTCCTCTGTGCCTTCTTATTACATGTTGTAAAACAAGGCAAATTGGAAAGGAAATCCCCCATATGTCAATACATTCTAGCACTGCCTGCCCCTTGGTGCCTGCAACACAAAAGAACTGCCATTTTGTGGTGTAAAGTGTTTTATACATAGGTGTTAAAAGGGCACATCAGACAAAAACAGGTCCCAGGCATTTATAGTTACTAATAGAAACTAATTTGTAAAGTTCCCTATGTCAGTTTGAGTACAAGTGAATGAGGCACGATGACTGCTGTACCAAGTGGCACACTTTTACTAAAGCAGAGGAAGGCAACTTTTGCTATTCCAGCTACAACTCCTCTCATCCCCAACCAATCAACAGCTGGTTGGTGATAATGAGATATATAGTACTCAACAGTTACAGTGCAAAGGTCACCTAGAGCCAAGCAAAATTATTCACTTCCACTCATCCCTAGTCTGATGACACTGATATAAAGAATCAAGAGGCATGTGAAATGTAGAATATAACTCTCTCATTTCTTTAAATGAATAGTGTCACTTAATATTGAAAATATATATTGCAGGTGAGATATTTTCCTCAGATGTTATTGCAGCTCAGACTTGCATTTTTTGGTGTGGTATGTCAATTGCCTGAAATGATATGATGGCACTGTTGGTACAGCAGTCTGTGGACAGCTATGGCCAGTTGACTATACATCTAGGCTGGTAGCAAAAGCACCACTGTAAAACTTCAGGCCATAGAGGAAATGCACCCAAAAATGCACATTTGAGCTGTAATAACTTTTGAATAAAACACCTTTCAGCAGTGAGAGTACCCTTGTTTTACTAAGCAGGATATCACTGCAATATTATTTTTTTGCAGTATTAAGAATTACTATACCTTTAAAGTTACTTAGTATCAAAACTAGATTACATTTACCTTGGTCTGCAGAGAACGTTTGTCTTTATTCCATTCACATAGGAAAACTCATCTTCTCTCCTTTGCTTATGATATTTCACCAACTGCATTGATCAATATATTTGCTTAATTCTCTATATCCTGGATATTTATTGCATTCTTACACTGTGTCCCACTGTGACTGTAAAGCATTATGTTACTCATCTGCTTTGAAAATGACAACATGTACATAGATAGAGTAATGTTATGTTGAGATTAATCATTTTGGGGTAGTGTATTACCCAATACATCTAGCCCGAGTTAATAAAAATTGGGAAATAACTCCCACGAGAAGCCTGAAACAGAATGAGAAAACATTTGATTGTTTCCTTGTCTACATACAAAGCATTACAATAATGGATTGTTGCAAAAGAATAGAATGAGGTGATAGTGTAATAGGGACTGCAGCAACTGCATCTCATCAAAGTTTTGCTTTTCCCAAAGCCATGACTTTCAAATTAATACTATCAAATTAAATGCAAGAAGTTGTTAAGGTTCTTCAATATCATCCCCACCTTATGGATTTCTTGTCTTACAATCAGTTGATTTTAGCAGGAACAATGGAGAGGCATCACTGACCAACTTTGAGGTGTCAGATGCATTGCCATTATTCCTGGGTTGATAACAATGAAGAGGAGTCATGTCAAGATAAGCAGCAAGTATCATACAGTCAAAGACAGAGGTTGCATCAGATTGCAAGAATCATAATTAATTTGACAGGCAAAGACTGTGGTACTCAGCAGACTCTGGAAAACCAGGTAACAGGTCAGAGGCAGACAGAAGACTAGAGTACCCATGGTCAATAGAACACACTGCTTGATCCAGGTATATTTGTAAATGGATGGTATTTACTGACCAGGTACAGTTGTAACCACTTCCTGTGTTATTTTCTTTCATGGAAGGTCCAGGAATCATCCTGTTTTCAAAGACATGCTATTCTGACCACTACCAGCTGCTGGATGAGGAAAGCACAGGTCCAAATATTCACAATATTGCTTTTTGAGGAATAAATTCCACTCTGATATGAATTCCTGAAATACATTATATACATCAAAACTGCATTTATTTAATGAATTCTACTCAACTTAAATAAAGGATGAGAGAAATCTAGGAAGAAGAGGTGGACTGCTGCCTGGTGTGGCTTGGTGTGTGTGTATGTGTGTGTGTGTGTGTGTGTGTGTGTATGTGTGTGTATGTGGGTGTGTGTGTGTTTATGGGGGAAAGAGTTGTTTTGGTGGAGTTTAGTAAGTGGAGGAGGTTGTGGCCCTGTTGGAGTCTGCAAAGGGAAATAAAACAATGATCATGGATTAAACAAAGGGGATAAGGAATTCTGCCCTGCACCAGTTGATATGGGGAAATTGAATGATTATTTTAGAACCAAGAATGGGGAAGATATTACTGCAAGCATTGAGTTCTCAAATTGAGTATTAATGTCATGGTAGAATTTTATAAGGGACAGGGATTATACCCTTGTGAAATATAAAGGGAAAAGGACAGTTTTCTTACCATGGAGTCAAAAATAAATTGCTGCCCCAATACAGTTTGGTAAAAGGTGGAATAGTGCTGATTTGGTGGAGTTCAGGAATTGAACCAACTGACAGGGGGGCTTTTCACCTAACTGATATATAGTACAGTGCTATCCAAGTGCAGTAGCATGCTGCAGAGCTAATTACAAACATGTTGCTCAAAACAAAACCACGGTACCCTTGAAAATTTCCATAAACCCACTCAGATTAACTAAGCCATGAGACAAGGAAGACCTAAAGCAGGGCTCAAAATTTCCACTCGCCACTAGCCAATAGCAGAAGAACTGTGTAACTTTATTGATTTAATGACAAGACTTGTGGAGTTGGCAGGGGTGGAGTTATGTGTAAGTACTCCAAAAACAAACTCACAGTCATGCTCCGGTACAGCAGTAGAAGAAAATCTTGGCACACTCAATTACACATCAGCAGTACCTCTTTTATGTACCTCAGAACCCCAGGAACATTTAGAAGTACTACAGCTTCTGCTAGTTGTGGTACCTCTGGCCTGTTGATGGTGTGTCTCCCAGTCAGATCTGTGGTTGTGCTTCAGGTGGGAACTCATTGAAGAGGTATCTAGGTATGAGTGTCACAGGTACTCCACTTTCAAGAGCAGCAGAGACACTCATCAAAGCAAAGGCTGTGGATACGCATAACCTGTGTTGTTGCTTGTTATTCACACTATTAGTATGTGTGGCTGTGGGATGTGGGATGATGCTGTTGATGACTGACATGTATATTTTTGTCATCTTTGCTTGTCCAGGGTGAGACTTTCCAATTGTTTTCTCAAACAGTTTATAGACAGGAACATTGCTCCTTTTCAGTGGAGGAAGACTGAGCCTTTGCATTTAGCTAACTTTCTGGCTATCATCTCTCTCATGTTCAATTTCACCTGTACCTGAAGAAGAGGAGAATGCTGTAGGGATATAGTCTAGATCTATATCATCATCATCAGTCATACTCCGCATCACCCGCCTCTTCTTTCCCATTACTTTTATATTCCTCTAGGCTTTTAGAGGTTTCAAACAATTTATTTTTGCCTTTCCCCCTTGGTGGATTTTTACAATGTTCTCTACTACTTTCCTGACAGTTGTTATTGTGCTTGTTTGTCTCACTGTCAGCTGCTAAACCTTCTTGCACTATGCCATCAAAAATGGAATGTGAATCTTTGTTGTCTTCAGTGCTTTTAGATGGTTTATTTATAGTACTGGTGCTGGTGGTCATAAAACTTTTGGTGGGACTTTGACAAAGTACATTTCCTTGGGAGGAGAGGGATCACCATAATTTATTGCACATGTGACAGAAACCATGGCTGCAGTCAGTTTTAGGACTGCCACTTTAATCACACCTCCATTCACTGCTCCTAATCATTTCACCCTACCCCTATCCCTTGTGTGTTGCTGTACATTAATAAACTACTATGTGTGTGTTTTTACTATAAAGTACACAATAGATCTGATTGTGGCTGATGTCTTGCCTTGGATCTCTAAAATATACTCTATCTCATCAAGTATCAGGCTGCCTCAGTCACAGCTCACATCAGGGCCCCTGTCTTTCTCAACTCTCATTTTATTTCTTTATTTATTTTAATTAAATGCTCCCTCTATCCCTATCACTGTAAAAAAAAAAAACAATCTCTGTTCAACTGCATCTTTTCCCAGACTCCTCTAGGACAGAGATGACAGAACAGGAAGACACTTGGATCTACTCTGCCTATATGTTCCTAGTCAGTCACACAGAATTTTGGGGATATGAGGTAATTATCCTTTGCTCCTTTCTCACACTCCCAGTCTCCCCTTACACAGAGATAACAGCCAGATCAGGAAGAAACTTGGATCACCTCTATATGTGTGATTCCATTCAATTACATAACTTGTGATGTTTTTGGTGTAGCTCACCTTTGCTTACTTCTCACACACTCAGGCTCCCTTGACACAGAGATAAAAGCCAGATCAGGAAGAAACTTGGAACACCGCTGCCTGTGTCTTCCCAGTCAGTCACACCAAATTTTGGGGTATTTGGGGTCAAACTCCTTTCTACTTTCTTGTTCCCCAGAGTCACCCACACTCCCCTACTACAGAGAACAGATTTCCTGCCCACAAGACTCCCAAAATGAAGCTTGAACTCCACTTTATGAGCCTGTCTTCTCTTGCTCAAAAATGTGCTACTTTCTCTTCCTCTCCCAAACACAGAATGGCGTGCTGTGAGAACCTGACACCCGTTTATATGACTGCAAGAAAAGAAGAGAAACTTTCGGTGTGGTGGAGAGAAATGTTGTCTTTCCATCGATTTCAGTGCAATGAGCTAGGCAAAATATTTCCCTGTTGGAGAAAAGTGCCATTTTTCTCCTGTTTCCCTTTTGAGAAGAAAACGTATCCCTAGTCCATAGGTTCTTCTTCCCCAAAACACTCTTCCAGTGGACAACCATAATCATCAGCTAACAGATTCCCCTAACAGAGTTTTTTAAAATTATGTTTTTATTCAAAGACATGCATATCAAACGTGTTGCATTAAAATAGACATCAGCATATATGTTTAGTACAGTGGTCACACATGTTAATGTAACTGTATGGATTTTGTTACATTACCATTTGAAAAAGAACCAGTTTCTGTCCTACTTTATGTCTACTAGAAAGAGTGCCAGACTACATTCCTAAACTTGAGGGTAACCCTACTCAAAACCAAACTGGCAAGCCCTATTCTAAGTATATCCTATTGTCAGTGTCTTAAGGCCAATAGAGAATCAAAATGAGTATCCAGAGAGTACATCTGGGTGGGGGGAACACTTCTTCCTCCTTACCCATCAAGAAAACCTCACTCTTATCATGGTTAACTTAAGACCTTACTACTTCAGAGTACTCATGGACCTTGGCTGTTGCAAAGTCTGCCTCCACCCCGTTTGACCTAACAAGAGATACTGAAGTATCATACAGTCATCCCTTTGTAATCCTGGTGAGTGATAAGACCAATAATCCCTTACCTTAACCAGAGAGTCTTTCCCACTAAATTGACAGTCTTTTATGATTTAACCCTGGATGTATCCACTGAACTTCCTTTGCCTGAGACAAGTCCAGTTTCCTCTTGAGACAGAGAGAGGTCCTGAATTTAGATAAACTCTGGAAGAGCTTGTGGGTTCTAATCATAACCATCTCCCACCACTCAAACTTAGTGTCACAGAAAATCCCCCAGAAAAACTTTCTTCAGAAGTTCCAAATTTAAACTCAAAAAGCCCTTGCATTCACAAGGGGTCTCAGGGACATTCAAATATATAGATAGAATAAGGTGATCAGAGACCTCTGCTGCACACAGTACAGGGACTGAGTCCACAGAGTCATACTGTAAACATAACTATCCTACCCTTACTAATACATCTATGAAATGTGAACCCAGTATGGATTGGGAAGTCCTTAAATGCACATTAATCATCAATGCACATCAATCATTAACCAAACCGGCATCCTTTCATACTCCAGTCTTTCTTTGCTACAACTCCTGTCTTTAGGCCTAGTGACGATATTAAAATTACCACCAAAGACAATCAACCAGGATAAAAACAAAAGAGGCTTTATCTCATTAAGCTGACTTTTTTCTCTCCTGAGAATACTGAGGTCAATGAAAGATAATAAGTCAGGGGCGTGTTTTCGCTGCCGACTGATATGGCCACTTAACCAGCGAGCTCCTGACTGCAGAGCGACATTATTATGCTTCTACACTGACACAACGTTTTGTAAGCTGCTCTACACACCGGATTCTCTTCCTTCATACGTACGGACCATGGTCCATGGAAAAACTTTCAAACAGCCCTAAGCTCTACATACTTTTTACTTGCATAAGAAAACTACTAAGCCTGTATGCGGAGGAGCCAAAATGGCAATTCGTACAGACCCGACTCTACTTGTGATTCCTCTAATGCCACTTGCCTCACTCAATTCGAGTGAGGTGCTAACTACCGCTTCTCAGAAAGATACTGAAACGCCTTCCAATAAGAAGGATATCTCCAACCTCCTTTCCTATTTGAAGGCATTTCTTAGAGAAGAAATTCTTGAAGTATGCCGAGACCTAAACCAGATTGGCAGGAGAGTAGAGGCTTTGGAGGAGAATGTGGCACACCTCTCTGCTCAACTATCGAATTCTTTCAAATCCTTAACTACATTACAGCCTCAACACACAGATCTATGGCTCAAAGTTGATTATATGGACAATCGCAATAGGCAAAATAATCTTCATGTTAGGGATATCTTGGAGACAATGGATACCGCTTCTCTTCCTGCATTTTTGCAACACCTCTTAACATACTTCACAAAAGCTCCATCTGATAGAGTTTTCCAACTGGACTGTGCTCACTGGGCTCTCTGCTCCAAAGGTCCCCCAACAGAGATGTAATCCTCCATTTTCCAGATAGGGAAGACGTTTATAAAGCTGCAAGAGGTACCCCTTCTGTTCTCTTTGAGGGACATACGATCTCGATCTTCCAGGATCTTTTCCCTAACCACAATCCAATGGAGAAGGGACTTAAAACCTATTACTATGGAACTCAGGAATCATCAGGTCATCAAGTACAGATGGGGGTTCCTGATGTCTCTTCTGGTCCCTGTGGATGGCACTACCCACATTCTTCATTACAGGGGTGATGTTTAGGCCTTCCTAACAGCTCTTAATCTACAGCTGCCAGAAGGTACGAAACAACTGCTATGGACTGTGGTCCCCGAACTCCCCCTGGAAGCCTGTGCCAAAGAAGAGGAAGACCACAAGGGCGATTCCACTATCTCCGGCTCCAGTGATGGGGCTTACTGCTATGGGGTGACTTTCCTGTTTCCTGCTAGCTGCCTCATGTAACCCTCCTGTTCTTGCGAGATGTGGGACTCCCACTGTGCATGATACACCTTCACCTCTGTTTATCCCCAGGTTTGGACAGCACTGGCCCCATAGGTCTATAAACTATGCTTGAGTTTGGGCCTGCTTACAGTTTTATATATGTATAACAAAGTGATTATTCTTAGGGGGGGATGTGGAAATCTGGGTTCCGGTTGGGAATGTGGGGCCCTGTTGGGCTTTTCCTTGTTGTTCTGCTAGCTGCCTCCCTGTATTTTAGGGGGAATGCAGGACTGGATGACAGGGGGGGAGTCCCTGATCGTTGTTATTAGTATATGCCTTTGGGTCTGTTATTCTTTACTCTTTATTTCACAATGATTGAGGCCCTTGATTGGGTTATTTACATATGGGGAACACACTGTCTTAGATGGGACTATCTCTGATACTCCTATGATTAACTATGCCTCAATGGGGACTTGATAACTGATATTAGCCGCACTCCTCACCATCTCCCCTGGCTGGTAGTGCATAGACCCAAGTGGCTTTATGCTTCTCCACCAAGGGGGATGCTGTCTCAGATTCACTACTCTGGCCAGTAATTGCTTTACTAACCTCTGGGAATGAAAGCACCTATGCGGAGGTTTTATCCATCTACAATTATGCTAGGGTTTTACCTTGTGATTATTCTACACACAGACTCATATTTATTGTCATACTTACTACTCAAGTGCCTCACTCATCTTTATTTGGATGAATCATAACCATCTATGTGTTTTAGGTTATATATTGGCATCCTCTGTTTTATGCGGAAACTTTTTACATATTTCAATTTTGCCCTTTTGCTTGATACTGTGTTTAGCTATTTTACATTAGGCATGCCTCGACTATGTGCCTCACTTTTACTGAGGGTTCTACTTGTAGACTTTATTAAACCCTGTTCCCCACTGTCAACTGGTTGTGTCTGATACTTTTAAATGCATACCTATCTGACTGCTTTTCTCCTTATACTCCTAGGGGCTTGCCGAGATGTTTATGTCTCTATCTACACATACAGTATTGGCTCACCTAATGCATATTCTTAATTTCTTCCCCTCTACTGCCCCCCTATATTGTATAAGACAGTTCCCCCCACTGTCTGCGCATTCTAATTACCCCCTCTATCAGACAATACACCCTGCTTCTGACTTGCTGTTTTCCCTTAGGGGAGTCTATGAAACTATAAAGTTTCCACCCATTGATTTACACTGTTTTTGAACTTCTGCTATAAAAACGTGCCATTTTCGCTGAAGGCAGACACAATAGAAGCAGATACAGAACGAGATAGGTGTGCTGTATTGTTCTGTTGTGATATTTTGCAAAAATTGAAGCAGGAAAGGCTCGTAGTGACTGTTATCTCTAAGGGCAGGGTGAAAAATAATCAATGGAGGAACTGGAAGGACCCTTATTTGTCCACTGAGTCTGAGGAGGAGGAGGAAGTGACTAGCAGTACTGAACCCATGCTGTCCAGTCCCCCTAAATCACCCTAAGGGATCTTGGGGAATTTAATGGGAAGGAAGAAAAGGGAATGGGAAGGAAGGCAGAAGAGTGAATGGAAAGAGAGGGAGAAAATGGTAGTACTAGTGAGAGCAGGACAGGTCAGCTGCCTGTGCTTGCTGCAAGATGTGCTGCCCCTGCTCCCAGTGCCACCATTGCTGTACCTGCAGCCACTAGTGTTGTACCTGCTGACAGATGTGCTGCCACTAGTGTTGTACCTGCTGCCAGTGCTGAACCTGCTGCCACCAATACTTTACCTGCTGATAGTGTTTTTTGTAATACTCGGGGGGAAGGAGAAAATGATGCCAAGTGTGACAGCTGGGGACCCTCTGTCACATTGATCATCACCTCCTCTAAGCAGCAGTGAGATGTCTAGAATAGAGCAGCATCATGTAGGGACTAGTGGTGGTGGTGGTGTTAGAGAAGCTGGGGTGGAAGAGACATTGATGGCCTTTTTATAAGAAACTGAGAAGGAATGGGAGACAGGGGTGAGGATGGGCATCACCACCACCACTATCAATCAGCTTTTGGAATTTGCAGAAATTGCAAGTGCTCAAATTTCTGCTGCTGCTGAGATGAAAGGGCAGCAGGGTGCTGAGGAGCAGGCTAGTGTGCCACAGACCACCGTGGACACAATGGGAATGGGGACAACAAGTAATGCGGGACTAGGACAGGTTCCACTTGCCAGCACCAGCAATACTCCTGGTCCTAGTTGCAGTGCTAAATCTGAGGCAGTAGCAGCAACATTATCCACTGCCAAAAAGAGGGGAGGGGAATGTGGAGAAGAAGAAAGAGGCCATTCTTCTCCACCTCTTCCCTATCACTTCTCCCAGAACTCATGGATGTTCTCTTCCGGAAGGCATAGTGCAGTCATCAACAACAATGTTACAGTGCAATTTATGACAAGTTAGTGAGAAGGGGAAAGGAGTGAACACGCCTTGGCACAACACGTTAAAGCCACACCCATCACATAAATCTAGTACTGCTGTTACTGTACCCCCTGACTCTCCAGAAAGGTGGAGATTAAAGAGGAGGAAAAATAAAGAAACTCAGACAGACACTGGAAGTTCCATGACAAGCGAAACAACTAGCTCTCCATCAACATCACCTTCTTCCTCTAGGGTAACAAGTACATCTCCTGCCAATCCACCTCGTTCATTGTTACCCCCGCCAAATGATAACCACTCTTTTGATGTTAGGATATGGCAGTTTATCTGTACCCAATGCACACTGTGTGGTGCACTGACCACACATGCCAGTGTGGTGGAGGAGAATCAATACCAGGTCATCAGGTGGCATCTGAGGAGATTCCATCCTGCAGAATATGCTAGAAGGGTAGGGTTCATCATTACTATTAAACTGTCAGCAAGTTGTCATGTGTCCTTAGCAGGGTCTGGAAAAGTGGTACAGTGACAGTGTCAGTACTTGGCTTCAGGTGTCATGGTGTTTGAATACAGTTGTGCCCCCAGCTGTTATTTACCACACACACTGTGCACATTGCAGTTGCTGATGGAAGCCACAGTTCCTGTTCTCAAGGGAAAAATATATATTCTAATAACAACGCACCCATGATTTTGGAGGAGGGGCTGGTGGAGAAGATATATTGGCCAACTTCTACTTTTCTCCATATAGACTGGGGGCTACTTATTGTGCTGCTACTGCCTCAGGAGTATTACTGGAGCCAGTCGTGGCAAGTGGAACATTTGTCATCCATCTTCCAAGTCCTACAAATCAATGTTTCCTTAGGGCTTGTGCCAAACAAGCTTTAGACCTACAAATCAATGTTTCTTCAGGGCTTGGGCCTCAAACAAGTCTAAGTCCTAGAAAGGCCTCTAACAACAAATCAAACAAATCATCCTGTACAAAACACTCTATCAAGTCAAGAATCAGTCTGTCCCAGTGGCAGCTTATGTCAGGGGGGTTCCTGTCTCTATCACTTTACATACAAATGTCTTATTTTATGTTATTGATTTATTTTTTTATTAACTGTCCCCCCAATAGCAGTCAAGAAACAAATTCCCTGTTCAAATGATTGATTCATTCATTCACCAACACAGGCACCCTTCTCAGACCCCTTTTATACCATGTCTTATGGGTTGCTTTTAATTTTATTTAGGATTTCTTTTTTATTAAGTGCCCCCAATCCCAGTAAACAACCCCCCAAATATCATCCCCTGTTCAACTGATTCTTTCCCCACACCGCACCAAAACAGGCACCCTTAATTGTTAGGGATGTCTCTATTATCATGCATTGTAAAGACATGTCTAGAATTCACGTGGTTAAAATCCCATTTATATCACTGGGAATCTTCATTTCTCCCCTTTGGTGTAGTTGGTTTGCTCCACTATTGCACCTCTTGTATTTTAAGAGTCTACATATTTAAAGAGTGATTGTACATGCAGTGCGTTAGACAAATTTCTGGTATCCAATGGGTTAATCTGTTGGTGTGTTACCCCATTTAAAACATACCCATTAGTTCTAGTCAATAGCATTTCTATCACCAAAAATAGCCACATAAGTGCCTAGTTTTCATGTGCTGTGTCCTCATACCGTTCCATTGAATTCAAGTTTTTCTCTCTGATTGCTGAAAATCCTTAGGGTAACCCCGAGCATGCAGAGAGCCAATTCAGTCACTACTATAAAATTAACACTGGAATTAAGTGACCTGTGGTACTAAGACATTCTATAACTTCTCCAGCAAACAGTCACCTCTAAGGTTAACAGGATAAAGAAACTAGTCATTATTTCAGCTCTACAAAGAAGCAATTATGAACCTTTAGAAAGTGGTTACAAATATATTTTGTAAAACAGGACTCAGACAAATATTAGTAGTGGCAAATTACAGTACTTATCAAAATTAATACCTAGTATAGACATTTTTAATCTACACAAATCGTCAACAAACGATATACATGAAAACCCCCATGGGTGGCATATCTCAAAGGAAATATATAGCCATTCTTGCAGTGTTTTGTTCAAAGACAACCTGAGGGGAAGGTTAACAGCTGAGAGTTTTCAAAGCTGCAGAGTAGATTTTTGAATTCGGCTGCTTGTTAGAACGTTGAAAAAAAAACATACCTTTGAATGATTCTGCCTGAAATTAACTCAGACTACACCACACATATATTGTCAATGTAAACCTTTGTGTTATAGAGTTCAACAAACTCAATGGTTAAACATGCATACAGTATTGATCTTTAAAATGTTAATCAACACATAATAGAAATGTTTAAGGACTCTAATGGCATGTAAGGGGTGTTAACACATTTTTTCACACATGCTTTGTCTTTGTGATGGTTATATATATAGATAAGGAAAAATGTCTATAATTAATTTTGTTTCATTGTCATGATCCCCAGGGTTTTGCTTCTTTCCCTCACCAGGTATTCTGGTTCTCTTGCCTTTTTCTGGTATCTCCACCTTGTCCAGGTCACACCCTTGTTTAGGGCCTATATCAAGCACTGACACCCTTGTGTCAGAGCGCAATCAAAGCGTTCTGTTTTCAAGTCTTTGAGTTTGTTCCTAGAAGTATCCAGTGTATTGACCCGGCTTTCCTCAAGTACGTCTCTTGTCTCCCAATTCTGTTATGACTTCCCGTGTTGGCCTCGGCCTGTTTACGTCTTCTCTTCTGCCCGCTGATTTGGTACCGTATTACTAGACTGGTTTTGACCCTGGTTTGTCCAACTATCCTTTTGCCTTCTCCCAGGTACTGTCTAAGCCAGCCTGTTGCTGGCCCGGATTGTCGACCATCCTCCTTTCGATCTTGTAAGATCCCAGGGGCCCAGTGTGTTGTGTTTGACCTTGACGACTCTCCAATTGAGTTCCTAATTTCAACTTCTTGTTGCACGGTAACCTTACAATCCCGGTGCTGTTGCAGTTCGATATCAGTGACTTTCCTAAGTTGAACATTTAGTCGCACGATAAACTTGCAACCCCCAGTACTGCAGACCCAGTGTTTGACATAGGCAGCTATACTTCAGGTAGTTTAAACAAGCTGATTCCAGACTCGGTGAATAGCTGTCTGTTCTCCTGGTGGCTGTCCTGTCATCAGGATTCACGGCCTGTTACATCACCCGTCTTCAGCCACAGCAAGGTCTACTCGAAGCAGCCACCGACCTCTAGCAGCACTCTCAAGCCCTCAAGCTCTAGCTTCTGGCTCACTGGGGCCTACTGTGTAAGTATCCTGTATTCGCCTACTGTTGTTGAGTATTATATTCATATTAACTCAGTAGCCTGCTATATCTTTGTGGGGGTTCTATATCCACAAGGGGTGCTTAGGCCTCTTATATTGGGAGCTTCAGTCAGGTCCTGACATTTTGATTGCGCCAATGACTGATCCCATAGGTAGGTCTCAGGTTGTGGCCCAACAGGGCACCCAGATTGACCAACATAAAGATCAACCAAATGGATTCTAAGCTGGACTCAATTGTGGCTATGCTGCAACAGATGCAGCTACATTTTGATGCAGCCGTACCTCCAGCTAGTCCTCCCATTGCAACTCCTCCTGCCCCTTCACATGCTGGCTTATTGCCATGTAGGTTGCCGTTGCCTGCTTGCTTTGATGATACCGCTACTGATCTTAGAGGTTTCTTGAATCAGTGCTACCTGCACTTCCAAAGCCAACCTGAGGTGTTTGCCTCTGTTCAGACCTGTATCACTTTTATTGTATCTCTCCTTCGTGGCACTACGTTGGCTTGGGTGTTTCCTTTGTTAGGTCACCAGTCCCCTATACTAGCTAACTTTGACTCCTGCATCTCTGCGTTTCGTGTGGTCTTTGATGCCCCAGGGCAACAAGGAAGATCAGAGGCGGCTATCTTGGATATCAAGGAAGGAACCCGCACCCTCTTGCACCCTCTTGCACCCTCCGAGGTCCACACCTGGGTCTATGAAGCTGAATGGGATGATAGGGCCTTAAAAAGTGTCTTCCGAAGGGGTCTATTGGACCGTCTGAAAGACAAGCTCACCACCCATCCCTGACACCCTTGAGGGTCTAATTGTGCTATGCTTGTCACGGTTTGCAAGCAAGACAAGAGTCAGACAGTATTGTTAATATCACTTTATTAATAATAAATAGACAGGTTCACGGAGTAGCAGAGGGTGACTAGAAAGGCTAATACCTCTATCAGGAATAGGAGGCCGCCCAAGGTCAACCACAACTGCAAGAGTCTAGGCCATAGCCACTGGCAGTCTCAGTAATACAGGAAACCCAAGGAAGGCTCTCACGATCTCCCTGAAGATGGCAACAAGGGAGACTACTGACTCATGCCTGCAGTCAGTCAGCCAGGTCTGACAGAGCCCCAGGTCTGCACCAGATAGGATGTCCACTGAGCAAGAGGCAACACTGAGAGTATTATTGGACAGAGCCACAGGCCAGCACCAGAAAGGATAGTCAGACAAGCCAGGGTCATAAACAGAGCGGGTAGTCAGCCAGAGCCACAGGTCTGCAACAGACTGGATGTCTGTAGGAAAAGGAGAGTACAAGAGAACGGTCAGACAGAGCCACAGGTCAGAACCAGAATGGTTGGTCAGACAAACCAGGGTCATACACGGAGCAATTAGTCAGCCAGAGCCACAGGTCTGCACCAGATTGGATGTCTGTAGGGAAAGGAGCGTACAAGAGAATGGTCAGACAGAGCCACAGGTCAGCACGAGAATGGATGGTCAGACAAGCCGGATCATACACAGAATACTGGAACAGGAACTATAACTGACTGGACACCAGCGTAAGGATAACTGGATAAGGATCCAGTTCCCTTAAATACTAAAGCCAGGAAGTAGATAGGAGGAGACTAATCAGGCCATCCTGTATAAAGTTGTGGCCTGCGTCAATACGCAGCCTCGCGTCTGTAGATGACGCATCTCAAGATGCGTCAAACCCCTGCACCATTCCCGCATCAGTCTGAGCCACTGACCTGCCTAGCCAGAGGACACGGGTGGCTGCTGAGGACATCAAGTGTGCCCAGGCCTAATGCCCTAAGCAATGGGTAGGATGACGCCGAAGCATCATTTCATGCCATCAATCTCCAGCATTGCCTGAAGAGGCGGCACTGGAGCTAAGGTGAGCTGTGACAATGCTCTGCCTTAGAGCACCGTAAACTAGAACGCCACTCTGAACGAGACGGAGACCATAACAAACAAACAACCTGTGGTTAAACCACTTGTTCCATTAGCCCCTAGATTCCAAAATCCGGCATCCCCTGCCGTAGTTGCTGAGGAATCAATGGAGCTGAGTCGAGTTTTCCATCTCTCCGATGAAGAGAAAACTAGAAGACGGACATCAGGGTTGTGTATCTATTGTGCAAAGCCTGGGCATCTTGCCCATATATGCCCAAACGAGCCAGGAAACTCCTGGACTTAGGGTCTCGTGAGGGACCTACCCTAAGTCTTTTCTCTTCTCCCTCGAGAGAGGACAACAAGCTGCTTGTTCCTATTTCTATTTGCTAAGCCCATAGGTCTATACAGGTGTCTGCCTTTGAGGACTCTGGAGTGGCAGGGCTCTTTATGGATGCCACCTTTGCCATCCATGATGGCATTGCCACTGTTCCCAAGGAGCCTCCTAGCCATATTGTTACTATCGACGGGTCTCCCCTTGGATCCGGTCTCATTTCCACTGCCCCTCTCATTGATGGGTTCTTCCCATACTGAGACCATCTCCTTTGACATTATTTCCTGTTCTGTCAATCCGGTGGTCCTTGGTCACCCCTGGCTTCGGAGGAACAACCTTACTATTGACTGGTCCTCTGGCACTTTATGCTTCCCAACTGTTATACCGAACTCTTCACTGACTTCATTGTCCGGCCTAGACACTGTGGAACCCATTCCCCCCTTCTTTGCCAATGGTCTACCACGACTTTACAGACGTCTTCTGTAAGTCCAGAGCCGAGACCTTGCCACCACATTGGACTTATGGTTGTCTCATCGCTCTTGAGACAGGTACTGTTCCACCTCATGGTAGAGTGTACCCCTATCCATTCTCGATGAGTACATTCAGGATAGTATAAATAAGGAGTTCATACGTCCCTCTACATCCCCTGCAGGGGTAGGCATATTTTTTAAGAAAAAAGCTGGTGGCCTGCACCCCTGCTTTGACTATAGGAGGCTAAATAAAATCACTAAGAAGAACTGTTACACGTTAGTGCTGATTCCAGAACTACTGGACAGACTCAGGGGATCTCGGGTCTTCACTAAGCTCAACCTTAGAGGCCCCTATAATCTGGTGCGCATGAAAAAGGGAGATGAATGGAAGATGGCTTTTAACTCTAGATTTGGGCACTACGAGTACCTAGTGATGTCCTTTGGCCTTTGTAATGCCCCCACCGTCTTCCAGCATTTTGTCAACAATGTTTTTAGGGATCTTCTGTTGTCATATATCATTGTCTATTTAGATGACATACTGATATTTTCATCCTCCTTGGAGAAACACCATGAACACGTCCATCACATGCTGCCTCGCCTCCGTGACAATCACCTGTTTTGTAAGATCTACAAGTGTGAGTTTGAGACAACATCTCTGCCCTTCTTAGGGTATGGCATCTCATCTGAAGGTCTTACCATGGATCCAGACAAATTGGCCACCGTTACCGATTGGCCTTTACCCCATGGTCTCAAAGCCATTAAAGATTCATATGCTTTGCTAACTACTATAGACCATTTATTAAAGGGTTCTCAGCCATCCTTTCCGCCATCACAGCTATGACTCGGAAAGGAGCTGATCTTCACCAGTGGACTCCAGAGGAGATGCAGGCATTTGAGACTTTAAAGGGAGACATTTCCTCTGCACCCATTATTAAATATCCTGGTTTGTTATTTCCTACATCCCTGGGACAAAAAACATCAAGGCTGATGCTTGTCCCATCAGCACGAGCCTTCCAATCCTTGCCTAGTAGCCCCTGAGCCTATTGTGTCGTCCACCCATATTCTATCCGCTCTGCACACCAACCTCTTCACGACCATAAAAAAACACACAGACTAACATTCCCTCTGATATCTCTCCTCCTCCAGGAGTTTACTTTGTGCCCTAACAGTACTGTCCAGACGTACTCCATTGGGGACATTGCAAAGTGATAGCCTGTCACCTCGGTGTGCTTCGTACTCGGGATTACATTACCAGGTATTTTTGGTGACCTGGTGTTACGGTTCAGTACACTCAGAAACGGAAGGTGTTGGTAAAAACACAATTTTATTTGCACACAATGAATAACAGTAACCCTTGCGGGTCCAGCATATATAAAGATGGAACTGACACAGGACAGGTTACACAGGAATGATTAACCCACACTTGTCCAGCATGTAGTACAAAATACAATACTGACACAGGTCAGGTAAATCACAATTGATACAGTGTAAATATGACAAGAGATACAAGTGGATCCAATGACTGAGTCGGCCTTGATGTATGGAAGGCCCAAAGTGACTCTCTACGCAGAGAGTAACATCAGCGACTGACAGTATGCAACTGATATGCCAGCGGATATCTGGCAAGGCAACCAGGGAGGAAGGCTGCTTAAGTGGATGCCCACTGGAGATTACCAACAACGAGAGTCAGTGCTTAGTGCCGTAGGAGACGCATGCCCAACGGAGACTACAACTTCAAATGTATGCTCAGCACCGCCCCTGAAGGGGTTAATGAACGCTATGGTCTGTAGTTGGAACGTAACCTGAGGCGCCCAACTGAACCAAACACTAGAACGGCAGACCTAGCGATCGTGGAGCTATAAGAATGAACGGAGGATAACACTGGCACTTTGAGTGAGTGGATCACGGACTGGACTACCAAGCGGTAGCAGAGCACCGGAGCTCTGCAGGACCACTGGAATGTGAGTAACAGCTGCTAGAGGGATCAGCAAGCAGGAACAGCACAGGAACTTCACCCAGCCGGGTCGGTACACGGAGAAGGAACGTCAGCCAAGCCGATTCGGTACACGGAGCAGGATCGCCAGTCTTGCCAGGTCGGTACACGGAGCAGGAACACCAGACAAGCCGAGTCGGTACATGGAGCAGGAACGTCAGCCAGGCCAGGTCAGAACAGGAAGCAGGAACGTTAGCCAATCCGGGTCGGTACACAGAACAGGAACTATAACAGGCAGAGTATCAATAGTAAACGGAAGAAGCGCTAAGCAACAGATACACCACGAAACGGCAACCCATAAGTGACAGCCCAAGGTATATAAAGGCTGTCACTGGGAGGAGCTATACAGCGCAGCTAATAAAAAGGCACCAGGAAGTAAACATGTCAAAATGTCGCTGGAACCATGGGCACCGTGATACCTGGGTTAAAGGATGATGTTTCATCCTCTGATTTTTCTTGTCCTACCTGTGCTCGGATAAAAGTGCCTAGAAACCAACATGTAGGTGTCCTTCAGCCCCTACCAGTGCCAGCTCTTCCATGGAGGCAGATTTACATGGCTTTCATGGTGGATCTACCCATCTCTTCTGACAATACCACCATATGGGTTGTGGTGTACCGCTTCTCAAAACAAGGACACTTCATCCCACTACCTTAACTACCCATTTCCGGTGAGCTGGCTGACCTGTTTGTCTGTGAGATATATATCGACTCCACAGCATTCCCCAACACATCACGTTAGATCGCAGCACTCAATTTGTGTCCTGTTTTTGGAGGGCATTCTGTTCTAGGGTTGGTATTCGATTGTAGCATTCTTCTGCATACCACCCGCAAACGAATGGCCAGACTGAAAGGCTAAACCAAAACATGGAACAATACCTCCGATGCTACTGTTCTCAACAGCAGGACAACTGGACCCAGTTATTGCCCCTGCCTGAGTTTTCCTATAACTCCCTCCTTTAGACCTCTCTGAAATGCTTGCTGTTTTTTGCAGCTTTGGCTATAATCCTCTTTGCCCTCCATTGTTGGATGTTCCCTCTGCAGAGTCCATTAATAGGGACAAGCTATATGTTGTATCCTTCTTTCTTCTCAGATTGTTCAAAAAGTGGAGGCTGACCGCCATCGCTCCTTGGCTCCTAGGTTTGACCCAGGGGACTTGGTTTGGCTGTCTGCCAAAACCATCAAGCTCCGGCAACCCTCTGACAAACTGGGTCCCTGTTATTTGGGCCCATTCAAGGTTGCATCTCATCTCTCTCCCTTCTCCTATTGTCTAACACTTCTTGAGTCGTTGAGGATCCATCCAGTCTTACATGTCTTCCTTCTGAAACCGTACGTTGAGGCATCTACTTCACACCCCCCTTCCACTCCTCTGCCTCCTGTGTCTGCAGACGACTCTGAGTTTACCATTGATTCAGCTCTTGACTCCCGTATCTCTCATGGTACCCTTCAGTAGTTTGTTAACTGGAAGGGTTATGTGCTGGAGGAACATTCTTGGGTGGTGGCTTCGGTCATCCATGTTCTGGCCAGTTCCATCAGTCTTTTCCATCTAAGCCTTCTGTGGCTTCCTGAAGGTAATCCCTTGAGGGGGGTGGGGAACAATGTCATGATTCCCCGGGTTTTGCTGCTTTCCCTCTCCAGGTATTCTGGTTCTCTTGCTTATCTCCACCTTGTTTAGGGCCTATATCAAGCACTGACACCCTTGTGTCAGTGTGCAATCAAAACTTTTTTGTTATCAAGTCTTTGAATTTGTTCCTAGAAGTATCAGGTGTATCGACCCAACTTTCCTTAACTATGTCTCTTGTCTTCAGATTCTGTTACGACTTCCTGTGTTGGTTTGACCTCTGCCTGTTTATGACTTCTCTTCTGCCTTCTGATTTGGTACCATACTGCTTGACTGGTTTTGACCCTGGCTTGTCCAACTATCCTTTTGCCTTCTCCCTGGTACTGTCTATGCCCACCTGTTGCTGACCGGGATTGTCGACCATCCTCCTTTCAATCTCGTAAGATCCCCGGTGCCCACTGTGTCGCGTTTGACCTTGCTGACTCTCCAGTCGAGTTTGATGTCTTCGAATATCCTAATTTCAACTTATTATCACACGGTAACCTTATGAACCCGGTGCTGTTGAAGTTTGACATCATTGACAATCCTGGGATTGACTTTTTGTTGTAAGGTAAACTTGCGACCCCCAGTACTGCAAACCCAGTGTTCGACATAGGCAGCTATACTTCAGGTAGTTTAAACAAGCTGATTCCATACCCAGTGAGTAGCTTTCTGATTTCCAGGTGGCTGTCCTGTCATCAGGCTTCACGGCCTGCTACACCACCCACCCTCGGCCCCTGCAAGGTCTCCTGGAAGCAGTCACCGACCGCTAGCAGAGCTTTCAAGCCCTCTAGCTCTAGCTTCTGGCTCACTGGGGCCTAATCTTTAAGTATCCTGTATTTGCCTACTGTTGTTGAGTATTATATTCATATAACTCAACAGTGTGCTATATCTTTGTGGGGTTCTATATCCACAAGAAGGTGCTTAGGCCTGTTTACAATGGGAACTTCAGTCAGGTCTTGACATTCATCCACTGTGAATATTTTAATACTATGGATACCTCTCTGGAACTCAGTGGGTTAATTTTAGGCTATAATTAAGTCCAAAAAGGACAAAAGGCATCAGAGGAACGAGCTGCTACTGGTGTAAGGTTTGGGTGACACCTGCCACCTCAGAGACATATATGTATTAGAGTGGCCCATTACATGTTAGGTGGCAATCATTGAACTTGGGACTATGAGACACTGTGGTTCCTAGTAGCAAAGGGGATCTTACTATGCCTGAAGGCTGAAGTGGAATTGGTGTCTTGTATACATTATGACTAGTGATAAGCGAGCATGCTCGGCCGAAGCTCGGTTCGGCTCGAGCATCGCTCTGCTCGGCACATGGCGGTACTCGTACGAGTACCGCATGTGCTCGCCCGCCATGTTCGGGTCTCCTCCCCGCACGTTTCGCGGCTGCTGTGCAGCCAATAAACGTGCGGGGAGGCTCTGACATCAGTGTAATGCCAGCAGCCATGTTGGTTGCTGGCATTACACTGATTGGCTGGCCAGAACCCGTGATCGGGTGCTGTATAGCACCTGACCAGCGAGTTCGGCTCAGTCTTAGCCAGGGAGAGATGAGGATAGGAAGGGAAAGTCAGTGTAGGGAGAAGAAAAGTGTTGGAACACCATATAAAGACCCAAAAGTCCTTTTTAGGACTGTTGTGTGTGGGGGCAGCAGTTATATTTTGTTGGGGGGGCACAAAATTTTAAAAAAAAGTCACATATTCCGTTCACTGTGCCTAGCCGCAGATTAGCAGCACATTCTGTTTAGTGTGCAAAGTTGCAGATTAGAAGCACATTCTGTTTAGTGTGCAAAGTTGCAGATTAGCAGCACATTCTGTTTAGTGTGCAAAGTTGCAGATTAGCAGCACATTCTGTTTAGTGTGCAAAGTTGCAGATTAGCAGCACATTCTGTTTAGTGTGCAAAGTTTAAAAAATAAACGTCACATATTCCGTTCACTGTGCCTAGCCGCAGATTAGCAGCACATTCTGTTTAGTGTGCAAAGTTGCAGATTAGCAGCACATTCTGTTTAGTGTGCAAAGTTTAAAAAATAAACGTCACATATTCCGTTCACTGTGCCTAGCTGCAGATTAGCGGCACATTCTGTTTAGTGTGCAAAGTTGCAGATTAGCAGCACATTCTGTTTAGTGTGCAAAGTTTAAAAAATAAACGTCACATATTCCGTTCTATGTGCCTAGCCGCAGATTTGCAGCACATTCTGTTTAGTATGCAAAGTTGCAGATTAGCAGCACATTCTGTTTAGTGTGCAAAGTTTAAAAAATAAACGTCACATATTCCGTTCACTGTGCCTAGCCGCAGATTAGCAGCACATTCTGTTTAGTGTGCAAAGTTTAAAAAATAAACGTCACATATTCCGTTCACTGTGCCTAGCCGCAGATTAGCAGCACATTCTGTTTAGTGTGCAAAGTTGCAGATTAGCAGCACATTCTGTTTAGTGTGCAAAGTTTAAAAAATAAACGTCACATATTCCGTTCACTGTGCCTAGCCGCAGATTAGCAGCACATTCTGTTTAGTGTGCAAAGTTGCAGATTAGCAGCACATTCTGTTTAGTGTGCAAAGTTTAAAAAATAAACGTCACATATTCCGTTCACTGTGCCTAGCTGCAGATTAGCGGCACATTCTGTTTAGTGTGCAAAGTTGCAGATTAGCAGCACATTCTGTTTAGTGTGCAAAGTTTAAAAAATAAACGTCACATATTCCGTTCTATGTGCCTAGCCGCAGATTTGCAGCACATTCTGTTTAGTATGCAAAGTTGCAGATTAGCAGCACATTCTGTTTAGTGTGCAAAGTTTAAAAAATAAACGTCACATATTCCGTTCACTGTGCCTAGCCGCAGATTAGCAGCACATTCTGTTTAGTGTGCAAAGTTTAAAAAATAAACGTCACATATTCCGTTCACTGTGCCTAGCCGCAGATTAGCAGCACATTCTGTTTAGTGTGCAAAGTTGCAGATTAGCAGCACATTCTGTTTAGTGTGCAAAGTTTAAAAAATAAACGTCACATATTCCGTTCACTGTGCCTAGCCGCAGATTAGCAGCACATTCTGTTTAGTGTGCAAAGTTGCAGATTAGCAGCACATTCTGTTTAGTGTGCAAAGTTTAAAAAATAAACATCACATATTCCGTTCACTGTGCCTAGCCGCAGATTAGCAGCACATTCTGTTTAGTGTGCAAAGTTTAAAAAATAAACGTCACATATTCCGTTCACTGTGCCTAGCCGCAGATTAGCAGCACATTCTGTTTAGTGTGCAAAGTTTAAAAAATAAACGTCACATATTCCGTTCACTGTGCCTAGCCGCAGATTAGCAGCACATTCTGTTTAGTGTGCAAAGTTGCAGATTAGCAGCACATTCTGTTTAGTGTGCAAAGTTTAAAAAATAAACGTCACATATTCCGTTCACTGTGCCTAGCCGCAGATTAGCAGCACATTCTGTTTAGTGTGCAAAGTTTAAAAAATAAACGTCACATATTCCGTTCACTGTGCCTAGCCGCAGATTAGCAGCACATTCTGTTTAGTGTGCAAAGTTGCAGATTAGCAGCACATTCTGTTTAGTGTGCAAAGTTTAAAAAATAAACGTCACATATTCCGTTCACTGTGCCTAGCCGCAGATTAGCAGCACATTCTGTTTAGTGTGCAAAGTTGCAGATTAGCAGCACATTCTGTTTAGTGTGCAAAGTTTAAAAAATAAACGTCACATATTCCGTTCACTGTGCCTAGCCGCAGATTAGCAGCACATTCTGTTTAGTGTGCAAAGTTTAAAAAATAAACGTCACATATTCCGTTCACTGTGCCTAGCCGCAGATTAGCAGCACATTCTGTTTAGTGTGCAAAGTTTAAAAAATAAACGTCACATATTCCGTTCACTGTGCCTAGCCGCAGATTAGCAGCACATTCTGTTTAGTGTGCAAAGTTGCAGATTAGCAGCACATTATGTTTAGTGTGCAAAGTTTAAAAAATAAACGTCACATATTCCGTTCACTGTGCCTAGCCGCAGATTAGCAGCACATTCTGTTTAGTGTGCAAAGTTTAAAAAATAAACGTCACATATTCCGTTCACTGTGCCTAGCCGCAGATTAGCAGCACATTCTGTTTAGTGTGCAAAGTTTAAAAAATAAACGTCACATATTCCGTTCACTGTGCCTAGCCGCAGATTAGCAGCACATTCTGTTTAGTGTGCAAAGTTGCAGATTAGCAGCACATTCTGTTTAGTGTGCAAAGTTTAAAAAATAAACGTCACATATTCCGTTCACTGTGCCTAGCTGCAGATTAGCGGCACATTCTGTTTAGTGTGCAAAGTTGCAGATTAGCAGCACATTCTGTTTAGTGTGCAAAGTTTAAAAAATAAACGTCACATATTCCGTTCTATGTGCCTAGCCGCAGATTTGCAGCACATTCTGTTTAGTATGCAAAGTTCCAGATTAGCAGCACATTCTGTTTAGTGTGCAAAGTTTAAAAAATAAACGTCACATATTCCGTTCACTGTGCCTAGCCGCAGATTAGCAGCACATTCTGTTTAGTGTGCAAAGTTTAAAAAATAAACGTCACATATTCCGTTCACTGTGCCTAGCCGCAGATTAGCAGCACATTCTGTTTAGTGTGCAAAGTTGCAGATTAGCAGCACATTCTGTTTAGTGTGCAAAGTTTAAAAAATAAACGTCACATATTCCGTTCACTGTGCCTAGCCGCAGATTAGCAGCACATTCTGTTTAGTGTGCAAAGTTGCAGATTAGCAGCACATTCTGTTTAGTGTGCAAAGTTTAAAAAATAAACGTCACATATTCCGTTCACTGTGCCTAGCTGCAGATTAGCGGCACATTCTGTTTAGTGTGCAAAGTTGCAGATTAGCAGCACATTCTGTTTAGTGTGCAAAGTTTAAAAAATAAACGTCACATATTCCGTTCTATGTGCCTAGCCGCAGATTTGCAGCACATTCTGTTTAGTATGCAAAGTTGCAGATTAGCAGCACATTCTGTTTAGTGTGCAAAGTTTAAAAAATAAACGTCACATATTCCGTTCACTGTGCCTAGCCGCAGATTAGCAGCACATTCTGTTTAGTGTGCAAAGTTTAAAAAATAAACGTCACATATTCCGTTCACTGTGCCTAGCCGCAGATTAGCAGCACATTCTGTTTAGTGTGCAAAGTTGCAGATTAGCAGCACATTCTGTTTAGTGTGCAAAGTTTAAAAAATAAACGTCACATATTCCGTTCACTGTGCCTAGCCGCAGATTAGCAGCACATTCTGTTTAGTGTGCAAAGTTGCAGATTAGCAGCACATTCTGTTTAGTGTGCAAAGTTTAAAAAATAAACATCACATATTCCGTTCACTGTGCCTAGCCGCAGATTAGCAGCACATTCTGTTTAGTGTGCAAAGTTTAAAAAATAAACGTCACATATTCCGTTCACTGTGCCTAGCCGCAGATTAGCAGCACATTCTGTTTAGTGTGCAAAGTTTAAAAAATAAACGTCACATATTCTGTTCACTGTGCCTAGCCGCAGATTAGCAGCACATTCTGTTTAGTGTGCAAAGTTGCAGATTAGCAGCACATTCTGTTTAGTGTGCAAAGTTTAAAAAATAAACGTCACATATTCCGTTCACTGTGCCTAGCCGCAGATTAGCAGCACATTCTGTTTAGTGTGCAAAGTTTAAAAAATAAACGTCACATATTCCGTTCACTGTGCCTAGCCGCAGATTAGCAGCACATTCTGTTTAGTGTGCAAAGTTGCAGATTAGCAGCACATTCTGTTTAGTGTGCAAAGTTTAAAAAATAAACGTCACATATTCCGTTCACTGTGCCTAGCCGCAGATTAGCAGCACATTCTGTTTAGTGTGCAAAGTTGCAGATTAGCAGCACATTCTGTTTAGTGTGCAAAGTTTAAAAAATAAACGTCACATATTCCGTTCACTGTGCCTAGCCGCAGATTAGCAGCACATTCTGTTTAGTGTGCAAAGTTTAAAAAATAAACGTCACATATTCCGTTCACTGTGCCTAGCCGCAGATTAGCAGCACATTCTGTTTAGTGTGCAAAGTTGCAGATTAGCAGCACATTCTGTTTAGTGTGCAAAGTTTAAAAAATAAACGTCACATATTCCGTTCACTGTGCCTAGCCGCAGATTAGCAGCACATTCTGTTTAGTGTGCAAAGTTTAAAAAATAAACGTCACATATTCCGTTCACTGTGCCTAGCCGCAGATTAGCAGCACATTCTGTTTAGTGTGCAAAGTTGCAGATTAGCAGCACATTATGTTTAGTGTGCAAAGTTTAAAAAATAAACGTCACATATTCCGTTCACTGTGCCTAGCCGCAGATTAGCAGCACATTCTGTTTAGTGTGCAAAGTTTAAAAAATAAACGTCACATATTCCGTTCACTGTGCCTAGCCGCAGATTAGCAGCACATTCTGTTTAGTGTGCAAAGTTTAAAAAATAAACGTCACATATTCCGTTCACTGTGCCTAGCCGCAGATTAGCAGCACATTCTGTTTAGTGTGCAAAGTTTAAAAAATAAACGTCACATATTCCGTTCACTGTGCCTAGCTGCAGATTAGCAGCACATTCTGTTTAGTGTGCAAAGTTTAAAAAATAAACGTCACATATTCCGTTCACTGTGCCTAGCCGCAGATTAGCAGCACATATTCCGTGTAATATGAAGAAGGCGGGTAAAAAGGGATGGGGAAGTGGACGTGATCCTGATAGTTCAGGGCGCGGGTCAGGACGCGTAGAAACTGTGCCTGGTGCCAGAGCACAAGAAAGAAAGACATCCACCATACCTAGCTTCATGTCTCAGTTTACAGGGCGTCGCAGGACATCACTCTCGAGGTCAGATCACTGCGAACAGGTGGTCGGTTGGATTTCAGCTGATACTGCTTCCAGTCGGTTAAGCACCACCCTGTCTTCCACCAAGTCCACTCTCAGTAGCCAAGAGTCTGGTCAACACAATCCTCACCCTGATCATCCGTCCTCCCACCATAGAGGGTCTGGCCAAAGAAGTGATCCCACACTGGGATATAGTGAGGAGCTCGTCTCATCACCAATCCTTCATTTGAACCTCTCTCCAAGCACGCTTGCAGAGGAACATGACATCTTGTGCCCTGATTCACAACCTCTAGAGGGTACCCAATCACAAGAAGATGACAGAGGGGAACGGCATTTAAGGTCAAAGGAAGTGGATGATGATGATGATGAGACACAGTTGCCATCAAATCAACCACTATTACTGTCTCAAGACCTTGATGAGGAGGATGATACACAGTTGTCAATGACTGAGTATGTGGTGGGATCAAGAAATGAGGAGGATGATTAGAGTGAGGAAGTGGAGGAGGACTTGGTGGACGATGAGGTCACTGACCCCACCTGGGAAGGTGGAGAGCCGAGCGATGACAGCAGTCCTGAGGGTGAGCCATCTCAGCACCGCAACAGGCTGGAAGAGGCAGTGGTGTGGCTACAGAAAGAAGGCGGACCGCACCAAACCGGCCCGCAAATGTTCCACGGAGCACCCCCTTGCGTAAATCTCCCTTGCCAAGGGCTAGGTGTTCCGCGGTATGGCGTTTTTTTAAGGAAAGTGCGGACGACAAAAGAATTGTAGTTTGCAACCTGTGCCACACCAGAATGAGCCGAGGCATGAACACTAGCAACCTCACCACCACCAGCATGATCCGACACATGGCATCCAAGCACCGTAATAAGTGGGAGGAACGCCCGGATCGCCAGTCTGTGTCTGCAGGCCACACCACTGCCTCCTCTTCCCCTGTTTTCGGTGCCGGCCAATCGCCTGTCGAAGGCGCAGGCCCGCATACCTCCCGCCCTGCACCTGTACCATCTGAAGCACCATCAGCGACCACATCCACTTCCCTGTCCCAGCGCAGCGTCCAAATGTCGTTACCCCAGGCATTTGAGCGCAAGCGAAAATACCCAGCCACCCACCCACAGGCCATAGCACTAACCTCACACCTTTCCAAATTACTGGCCATCGAAATGCTGCCATTTAGGCTTGTGGAGACTGAGTCCTTCCGCAGCCTGATGGCAGCAGCTGTCCCTCGGTACGCAGTCCCCAGCCGCCACTACTTTTCCCGGTGTGCCGTCCCCGCCTTACACCACCATGTGTCCCGTAACATCACCCGTGCCCTGACCAACGCAGTTACTGGGAAGGTCCACTTAACGACTGACACATGGACAAGTGCTTGTGGCCAGGGACGCTACATTTCCCTGACGGCACACTGGGTGAATGTCGTGGAGGCTGGGAGCGACTCGGACCCTGGGATGGCACAGGTGCTACCCACGCCGAGGATTGCGGGCCCTACCTCCATCAGGGTTTCCGCCAGCACCTACGTTATTGGCTCCTCCTCCTCCTCCTCCGTTTCCACCTCCGAATTCTCTGCGCGCAGCGCCACTCACCCATCAGCCGGTAGCTGGAAGCAGTGTAGCACTGCAGTGGGGAAGCGTCAACAGGCCGTGCTGAAGCTGATCTGCCTTGGGGACAAACAGCACACGGCCTCAGAGCTGTTGCAGGGGATTAGTCACCAGACCGAGCAGTGGCTCTCGCCACTCAACCTGCAACCAGGCATGGTTGTGTGTGATAATGGACGTAACTTGGTGGCGGCTTTGGAGCTCGGCAAGCTCACACACGTACCATGCCTAGCGTATGTATTTAATTTAGTGGTTCAGCGATTTCTAAAAACCTACCCCAATTTGCATGATCTCTTGACCAAGGTGCGCCACGTGTGTGCACATTTCCGTAAGTCATCAACAGCTTCAGCCGGCCTGTTGAAGCTGCAGCAGCGCTTACAATTGCCAGCTCACCGGCTGCTGTGTGACATGAGCACGCGCTGGAACTCCACCTTCCACATGTTGGCCCGGCTTTGTGAGCAGCAGAGGGCAGTAGTGGAGTACCAGCTGTTACACGGTCGTCGCCTCTCCGTTCAACTTCCTGTAATCAGAAGTGAGGAGTGGGAATGGATGTCAGACCTCTGTGAGGTTTTACGCAATTTTGAGGAATCGACACAGATGGTGAGCGGCGATAACGCTATTATCAGTGTAACCATCCCACTTCTGTGTCTACTGAAACGCTCGCTGCTCACAATTAAAACTGACGCTTTGCATGTGGAAGAGGTGGAAATGCGGGAGGAAGAGCTTACACAAGGTGATAGCCAGAGCACCCTCACTTCGTCTTCTCAGCGACAATTGGAGGAGGAGGAGGAGGAGGAAGACACGGTTGCCTCCGCTACAGAGGGTAGCCATGGAACTTTAGTTCCATCTCTTCAGCGTGGGTGGGCAGAAGAGGAGGAAGAGGATGAGAAGATTGAGAGTCATCCTCCTGGTGAGGACAGCGAAATCTTGCCTGTTGGTTCTCTGGCACACATGGCTGACTTTATGTTAGGCTGCCTTTCCCGTGACCCACGCGTTATACGCATTTTAGACAACACGGATTACTGGGTGTTCACCCTTCTGGACCCCTGCTACAAAGAGAATTTCTCATCTCTCATTCCTCCGGTGGAGAGGACAAGCAAAATGGTGCAATACCAGAAGGTTCTTGTTGAAAAATTGCTCCAAAATTTTCCATCTGACAACGCTGGCGGCAGAGTACGTGCTACCTTGGCCAACCGAGAAGGGGAGAAAAGGGGAGCACACAGCAGTTCCGACAAAGGCAGGGCAACACTCTCCAAGGCGTGGGACACCTTCATGACACCCCGCCAGCACCCTCACCCTGATGCGCAGCCTAGTGTCACAAGGAGGGAAAAGTTTTGGAAGATGGTGAAGGAGTACGTAGCAGACCGTGTCAGCGTCCTCAATGATCCCTCTGTGCCTTACAACTACTGGGTGTCCAAGCTGGACACGTGGTATGAACTGGCACTCTACGCCTTGGAGGTGCTGGCCTGCCCTGCCGCCAGCGTTCTGTCTGAGCGGGTATTTAGTGCTGCTGGTGGCATCATAACAGATAAGCGTATCCGCCTTTCCACCGAAAATGCTGATAGGTTGACACTTATAAAAATGAACAAGGCCTGGATTTCCCCTGACTTCTCCACTCCACTGGAGGAAAGCCCTGGGGGAACATAAAGTAACTTTAGATATGTTATTTACAATGATGGGAATACTCTGTATTCCCATTCACCCCTTCCACCCAAAAAACGGGTATATGGTTGACTCTTAATCTTCTCATCCTCCTCTTCCATATACCCGGTGATATAATTTTTATATAGGGCCAGCTCACCAGCGGGCCCTGTGATATAATTTTTATATAGGGCCTGCTCACCAGCGGGCCCTGTGATATAATTTTTATATAGGGCCAGCTCACCAGCGGGCCCTGTTTGACAATTTTTGTATAGGTCAGCTCACCAGCGGCCTACTTATATAATGTTTTATTGGGTCAGCTCTCTAGCGGGCCCTCTCATATAATGTTTTAAAGCGTCAGCTCACTAGCGGGCCTTCGCATATAATGTTTAGGATGGTCAGCTCCGCAGCAGACCCTCACCCATAATGTTTTAGAGGGTCACCAGCAGGCCATTAATCCTAATTTTTCAAGGGTGTGTATGATGCCCTCCTTTATGTGTAATAAAGGGTGTATTGGAGTGACATTGCAGTGTAATTTTTGGCAGCCCTTTCACTTAGTGCATAGGCTTTATGAGTGTTGGACCACTACCTGAACTATTGTACCACAATGTGAATGAGGCCCTCCATTTTGTGATATACAGGTTGTATCGGAGTGCCTCAGGTCCTCCCATTGAATTAAATAGGGCTGGGGTGTTCGACAGAGCAGAAGGTAGTTCTTGGCTTCATCCACTAAGTCACTTCGTCACTTTTACTGAATGGATCAGACCCCACTGTTCCGACTATAAATTTTGGACTTAACAAGGGCAAACGGACATGTTGTAAAACCTGTGGTAGCTGCGGCCTCCGTTCCTGAATGCTGTACCTTACCCGGGCCATAACCACGTTGAACACCTGCTTTACTCTGCGCACGTTTCCCTCTTAATCATGGCCCCAGTTCCGAAAAATCGATGAAATTTTTTGCAGAATTTGCAGATGATATACAAGTAAATATACAGCAAATGCTGTTTGGTAACAATTTTTCGCCTAAAGTCGTTTTTATCTTCCTTTTTGTGTGTTTTACGGTCAGTCTGTAAAAATGGCGTACTACGGGCGAAACATCGTTCCCAGCAGCGACGTTGGAGTCCAAGATGCATCCAGACATCCTCCCTATGCTGTCCCTGAACCATTTCTGTGGTGTTTCCATCATTTTCTGCCCTTTTCCTATGGACCAGGCACCCTCCCCTCATCAGAGCAGGGGGTGCCTGGTGTAATGCTCGAGTCCTCCCATTGACTTCAATGGGGCTCGGGTGCTCGGCCGAGCACTCGAGCCTCCGGGGGCGCTCGGCCAGAGCACCCGAACACCCGAGCATTGGGGTGCTCGATCATCACTAATTATGACTGCTGTATTAAACTTCATGTGATTAGCTCTGGGGTACTCATGTACCAGCTTTTACTTCCAAGCATGCTTTGCAAACAGATATTTTGTTTGCATTTGTGTTTCTGAATAATATTCCTTTTACTCATTGATGTTTATATTAAAAGTTGTTATACAATGAATGTTCACTTCTTTTATACTAATGTACAGGCGAGGACTGACAGAACCCAGGGCAATGGAGATCATGGGACCCCTTTACCCAGCTCGCCATTATACTCCCTCATTTATGTCACAGTTATCACTCCAGCCTCCTGCCCTAGCCCACCCTCTTTTGCTAATTTTATAATTGCCAATGTTTTGAAGTAATACCACAGAGCTTACAATTGAAATGGAGCTACACTAGTCATACCACAGAGCTTACAATTGAAATGTACCTACGCTAGTGATACCAAAGCTTACAGTTGAAACAGAGCTACAACGTCAGAAAGAAGTTAGCACTCACCTGATAAAAGCTTTTTTATTGAGTGGCTTCACTGCAATGGCTTGGTAGGCAGGGAGACAGGTAGCAAATCTCAATACACATATTCTGACAGCTGTTTCATGCCCATCTAGCACCTTGTCAAGGAGTTCAATACAGTACTGTGTGTCTCATATGTGTGCTACTTATTGAATGGTAAACCCCTCCTCCGCACACCCAATGCCAGGTTTAAGGGTATAGTGCTCTAATTTTCTCCATATTAGCATATAATTACCAAATACTACTATATGTAATATCAAATTTAAATCTATGAAATTAACAATAAATAAAACAATTAAAAACATCACATAAAAACAAATGCAAAAAGTTATTGCAAAAAAGGAACCTAATGGTCCTATAGATTGTAGTTGCATTATCCAACTCATTTCCCTTTTTAACAGATCATTCTCTTTATTTTCTCCTCTTGAATTAGGAAACATTCTTTCAATTCCTCCAAAAGTACATGGGGTTATTTTGATGAGAGGTGATCACGTTCCCACAGACCAAGCAGTTGCCACAATGAAAATTACATTTAAAGTAACCCTACTGTCCAAGTAGATGTTCGCTATGTACTAACTCGTCATGTAAATTTTTTGCCTGCAGGAAAGTCATTACAGGCTTATCTAAGCAACAATCTTCAAGAGATGGATCTCTCTGCAGGATGCTCTAATTGTCCAATATAGCGTTCCTAACACAATCTGCCATTGCGGACTAGTCAAAGGTAAAACACTTGATTTCTCCTTAGTATTTTTCTTGTTCAAGAGTTGAACTTTAGTTCTATTTTTAGCCTTAAAAGTGCTTGATCTACTTTATCTATTTCATATCCTGTAAAGCAATCAATAATATAGAGCTGGACTCTATTTGTCAAAACCATCCTCAGTACAGTTATATTGTGACAAAGTCCCCAAAATTTACCAAATGGAATACCTGTAATGGCGTGAACAGGATAAAAACTGGATCTGTGCAGACTCAAGTTGTCCTTAACACACCTTTCTACAACTCAAACACAAGGTCTAGAATTTCCATACTGTTAACACAAAAATAATAGGTAAAAGCTCATATTCCTATCATTAAAATTAATGTAATCAATAAACCTATCTAACAAATTGGCACACTCCACCGGCAATTCCACATTAAATTAATTATCTGAAGAGTGTCTTATTTTTCTCCACTTCTGCTTCTGCAGATGCCAGGGTATATTGATTTAATTGGGATTGTCCTGCCATTGCACTCTTTACTAAGTCCCCTTGTACTTTGCTTTTCTTTTTCCTGATAGACTTCCTTGTGAGCCTCTTTACTAGTGTTGAGCGAGCATGCTCGGCCGAAGCTCGGTTCGGCTCGAGCATCGCTCTGCTCGGCACATGGCGGTACTCGTACGAGTACCGCATGTGCTCGCCCGCCATGTTCGGGTCTCCTCCCCGCACGTTTCGCGGCTGCTGTGCAGCCAATAAACGTGCAGGGAGGCTCTGACATCAATGTAATGCCAGCAGCCATGTTGGCTGCTGGCATTACACTGATTGGCTGGCCAGAACCCGTGATCGGGTGCTGTATAGCACCTGACCAGCGAGTTCAGCTCAGTCTTAGCCAGGGAGAGATGAGGATAGGAAGGGAAAGTCAGTGTAGGGAGAAGAAAAGCGATTGTGAAAAAAAAAAAGACCCAAAAGTCCTTTTTAGGACTACTGTGTGTGGGGGCAGCAGTTTATTTTGTTTGGGGGGGCAGAGATATAAAAAAAAAAATCTTCATATATTCTGTTCACTGTGCCTAGCCGCAGATTAGCAGCACATTCTGTTTAGTGTGCAAAGTTGCAGATTAGAGCACATTCTGTTCAGTGTGCAAAGTTGCAGATTAGCAGCACATTCTTTTTAGTGTGCAAAGTTGCAGATTAGAGCACATTTTGTTCAGTGTGCAAAGTTGCAGATTAGCAGCACATTATTTTTAGTGTGCAAAGTTTCAGATTAGGAGAACATTCTGTTAAGTGTTCAAACTGTAAAATATCAAAGTCACATATTCCATTCACTGTGCGTAGCCGCAGTTAAGAAGCACATTCTGTTTACTGTGCAAAGTTTCAGATTAGGAGAACATTCTGTTAACTGTGCAAACTGTAAAATATCAAAGTCACATATTCCATTCACTGTGCGTAGCCGCAGTTAAGAAGCACATTCTGTTTACTGTGCAAAGTTTCAGATTAGGAGAACATTCTGTTAACTGTGCAAACTGTAAAATATCAAAGTGACATATTCCATTCACTTTGCGTAGCCGCAGTTAAGAAGCACATTCTGTTTACTGTGCAAAGTTTCAGATTAGGAGAACATTCTGTTAAGTGTTCAAACTGTAAAATATCAAAGTCACATATTCCATTCACTGTGCGTAGCCGCAGTTAAGAAGCACATTCTGTTTACTGTGCAAAGTTTCAGATTAGGAGAACATTCTGTTAACTGTGCAAACTGTAAAATATCAAAGTCACATATTCCATTCACTGTGCGTAGCCGCAGTTAAGAAGCACATTCTGTTTACTGTGCAAAGTTTCAGATTAGGAGAACATTCTGTTAACTGTGCAAACTGTAAAATATCAAAGTCACATATTCCATTCACTGTGCGTAGCCGCAGTTAAGAAGCACATTCTGTTTACTGTGCAAAGTTTCAGATTAGGAGAACATTCTGTTAACTGTGCAAACTGTAAAATATCAAAGTGACATATTCCATTCACTTTGCGTAGCCGCAGTTAAGAAGCACATTCTGTTTACTGTGCAAAGTTTCAGATTAGGAGAACATTCTGTTAAGTGTTCAAACTGTAAAATATCAAAGTCACATATTCCATTCACTGTGCGTAGCCGCAGTTAAGAAGCACATTCTGTTTACTGTGCAAAGTTTCAGATTAGGAGAACATTCTGTTAACTGTGCAAACTGTAAAATATCAAAGTCACATATTCCATTCACTGTGCGTAGCCGCAGTTAAGAAGCACATTCTGTTTACTGTGCAAAGTTTCAGATTAGGAGAACATTCTGTTAACTGTGCAAACTGTAAAATATCAAAGTCACATATTCCATTCACTTTGCGTAGCCGCAGATTAGCAGCACATTCTGTTTAGTGTGCAAAGTTTCAGATTAGGAGAACATTCTGTTAACTGTGCAAACTGTAAAATATCAAAGTCACATATTCCATTCACTTTGCGTAGCCGCAGTTAAGAAGCACATTCTGTTTACTGTGCAAAGTTTCAGATTAGGAGAACATTCTGTTAAGTGTTCAAACTGTAAAATATCAAAGTCACATATTCCATTCACTGTGCGTAGCCGCAGTTAAGAAGCACATTCTGTTTACTGTGCAAAGTTTCAGATTAGGAGAACATTCTGTTAACTGTGCAAACTGTAAAATATCAAAGTCACATATTCCATTCACTGTGCGTAGCCGCAGTTAAGAAGCACATTCTGTTTACTGTGCAAAGTTTCAGATTAGGAGAACATTCTGTTAAGTGTTCAAACTGTAAAATATCAAAGTCACATATTCCATTCACTGTGCGTAGCCGCAGTTAAGAAGCACATTCTGTTTACTGTGCAAAGTTTCAGATTAGGAGAACATTCTGTTAACTGTGCAAACTGTAAAATATCAAAGTCACATATTCCATTCACTGTGCGTAGCCGCAGTTAAGAAGCACATTCTGTTTACTGTGCAAAGTTTCAGATTAGGAGAACATTCTGTTAACTGTGCAAACTGTAAAATATCAAAGTCACATATTCCATTCACTGTGCGTAGCCGCAGTTAAGAAGCACATTCTGTTTACTGTGCAAAGTTTCAGATTAGGAGAACATTCTGTTAAGTGTTCAAACTGTAAAATATCAAAGTCACATATTCCATTCACTGTGCGTAGCCGCAGTTAAGAAGCACATTCTGTTTACTGTGCAAAGTTTCAGATTTGCAGCACATATTCCGTGTAATATGAAGAAGGCGGGTAAAAAGGGACGGGGAAGTGGACGTGATCCTGATAGTTCAGGGCGCGGGTCAGGACGCGTAGAAACTGTGCCTGGTGCCAGAGCACAAGACAGAAAGACATCCACCATACCTAGCTTCATGTCTCAGTTTACAGGGCGTCGCAGGACATCACTCTTGAGGTCCGACCACTGCGAACAGGTGGTCGGTTGGATGTCAGCTGATACTGCTTCCAGTCGGTTAAGCACCACCCTGTCTTCCACCAAGTCCACTCTCAGTAGCCAAGAGTCTGGTCAACATAATCCTCACCCTGATCATCCTTCCTCCCACCATAGAGGATCTGGTCAAAGAAGTGATCCCACACTGGGATATAGTGAGGAGCTCGTCTCATCACCAATCCTTAATTTGAACCTCTCTCCAAGCACGCTTGCAGAGGAACATGACATCTTGTGCCCTGATTCACAACCTCTAGAGGGTACCCAATCACAAGAAGATGACAGAGGTGAACGGCATTTAAGGTCAAAGGAAGTGGATGATGATGATGATGAGACACAGTTGCCATCAAATCAACCACTATTACTGTCTCAAGACCTTGATCAGGACGATGATATACAGTTGTCAATGACTGAGTATGTGGTGGGATCAAGACATGAGGAGGATGATCAGAGTGAGGAAGTGGAGGAGGACTTGGTGGACGATGAGGTGACTGACCCCACCTGGGAAGGTGTAGAGCCGAGCGATGATAGCAGTCCTGAGGGTGAGCCATCTGCAGCACCGCAACAGGCTGGAAGAGGCAGTGGTGTGGCTACAGAAAGAAGGCGGACCGCACCAAACCGGCCCGCAAATGTTCCACGGAGCACCCCCTTGCGTAAATCTCCCTTGCCAAGGGGTAGGTGTTCCGCGGTATGGCGTTTTTTTAAGGAAAGTGCGGACGACAAAAGAATTGTAGTTTGCAACCTGTGCAACACCAGAATGAGCCGAGGCATGAACACTAGAAACCTCACCACCACCAGCATGATCCGACACATGGCATCCAAGCACCGTAATAAGTGGGAGGAACGCCCGGATCGCCAATCTGTGTCTGCAGGCCACACCACTGCCTCCTCTTCCCCTGTTTTCAGTGCCGGCCAATCGCCTGTCGAAGGCACAGGCCCGCATACCTCCCGCCCTGCACCTGTACCATCTGAAGCACCATCAGCGACCACATCCACTTCCCTGTCCCAGCGCAGCGTCCAAATGTCGTTACCCCAGGCATTTGAGCGCAAGCGAAAATACCCAGCCACCCACCCACAGGCCATAGCACTAACCTCACACCTTTCCAAATTACTGGCCATCGAAATGCTGCCATTTAGGCTTGTGGAGACTGAGTCCTTCCGCAGCCTGATGGCAGCAGCTGTCCCTTGGTACGCAGTCCCCAACCGCCACTACTTTTCCCGGTGTGCCGTCCCCGCCTTACACCACCATGTGTCCCGTAACATCACCCGTGCCCTGACCAACGCAGTTACTGGGAAGGTCCACTTAACGACTGACACATGGACAAGTGCTTGTGGCCAGGGACGCTACATTTCCCTGACGGCACACTGGGTGAATGTCGTGGAGGCTGGGAGCGACTCGGACCCTGGGATGGCACAGGTGCTACCCACACCGAGGATTGCGGGCCCTACCTCCATCAGGGTTTCCGCCAGCACCTACGTTATTGGCTCCTCCTCCTCCGTTTCCACCTCCGAATTCTCTGCGCGCAGCGCCACTCACCCATCAGCCGGTAGCTGGAAGCAGTGTAGCACTGCAGTGGGGAAGCGTCAACAGGCCGTGCTGAAGCTGATCTGCCTTGGGGACAAACAGCACACGGCCTCAGAGCTGTTGCAGGGGATTAGTCACCAGACCGAGCAATGGCTGTCGCCACTCAACCTGCAACCAGGCATGGTTGTGTGTGATAATGGGCATAACTTGGTGGCGGCTTTGGAGCTCGGCAAGCTCACACACGTACCATGCCTAGCGCATGTATTTAATTTAGTGGTTCAGCGATTTCTAAAAACCTACCCCAATTTGCATGATCTCTTGACAAAGGTGCGCCGCGTGTGTGCACATTTCCGTAAGTCATCAACAGCTTCAGCCGGCCTGTTGAAGCTGCAGCAGCACTTACAATTGCCAGCTCACCGGCTGCTGTGTGACGTGAGCACGCGCTGGAACTCCACCTTCCACATGTTGGCCCGGCTTTGTGAGCAGCAGAGGGCAGTAGTGGAGTACCAGCTGTTACACGGTCGTCGCCTCTCCGTTCAACTTCCTGTAATCAGAAGTGAGGAGTGGGAATGGATGTCAGACCTCTGTGAGGTTTTACGCAATTTTGAGGAATCGACACAGATGGTGAGCGGCGATAACGCTATTATCAGTGTAACCATCCCACTTCTGTGTCTACTGAAACGCTCGCTGCTCACAATTAAAACTGACGCTTTGCATGTGGAAGAGGTGGAAATGCGGGAGGAAGAGCTTACACAAGGTGATAGCCAGAGCACCCTCACTTCGTCTTCTCAGCGACAATTGGAGGAGGAGGAGGAGGAAGACACGGTTGCCTCCGCTACAGAGGGTAGCCATGGAACTTTAGTTCCATCTCTTCAGCGTGGGTGGGCAGAAGAGGAGGAAGAGGATGAGGAGATTGAGAGTCATCCTCCTGGTGAGGACAGCGAAATCTTGCCTGTTGGTACTCTGGCACACATGGCTGACTTTATGTTAGGCTGCCTTTCCCGTGACCCACGCGTTATACGCATTTTAGACAACACGGATTACTGGGTGTTCACCCTTCTGGACCCCCGCTACAAAGAGAATTTCTCATCTCTCATTCCTCCGGTGGAGAGGACAAGCAAAATGTTGCAATACCAGAAGGTTCTTGTCGAAAAATTGCTCCAAAATTTTCCATCTGACAACGCTGGCGGCAGAGTACGTGCTACCTTGGCCAACCGAGAAGGGGAGAAAAGGGGAGCACACAGCAGTTCCGACAAAGGCAGGGCAACACTCTCCAAGGCGTGAGACACCTTCATGACACCCCGCCAGCACCCTCACCCTGATGCGCAGCCTAGTGTCACAAGGAGGGAAAAGTTTTGGAAGATGGTGAAGGAGTACGTAGCAGACCGTGTCAGCGTCCTCAATGATCCCTCTGTGCCTTACAACTACTGGGTGTCCAAGCTGGACACGTGGTATGAACTGGCACTCTACGCCTTGGAGGTGCTGGCCTGCCCTGCCACCAGCGTTCTGTCTGAGCGGGTATTTAGTGCTGCTGGTGGCATCATAACAGATAAGCGTATCCGCCTTTCCACCGAAAATGCTGATAGGTTGACACTTATAAAAATGAACAAGGCCTGGATTTCCCCTGACTTCTCCACTCCGCTGGAGGAAAGCCCCGGAGGAACATAAAGTGACTTTATATATGTTATTTACAATGATGGGAATACTCTGTATTCCCATTCACCCCTTCCACCCAAAAAACGGGTATATGGTTGACTCTCTTCCATATACCCTGTGATATAATTTTTATATAGGGCCAGCTCACCAGCGGGCCCTGTGATATAATTTTTATATAGGGCCAGCTCACCAGCGGGCGCAGTTTGACAATTTTTGTATAGGTCAGCTCACCAGCGGGCCTTCTCATATAATGTTTTATTGGGTCAGCTCTCTAGCGGGCCCTCTCATATAATGTTTTATAGCGTCAGCTCACTAGCGGGCCTTCGCATATAATGTTTAGGATGGTCAGCTCCGCAGCAGACCCTCACCCATAATGTTTTAGATGGTCGGCTCAGCGCACGTTTCCCTCTTAATCATGGCCCCAGTTCAGAAAAATCGAGGAAATTTTTGGGAGAATTTGCCTTTGCGCACGTTTCCCTCTTAATCATGGCCTCAGTTCAGAAAAATCAAGGAAATTTTTGGGAGAATTTGCCTCTGCGCACGTTTCCCTCTTAATCATGGCCTCAGTTCAGAAAAATCAAGGAAATTTTTGGGAGAATTTGCCTCTGCGCACGTTTCCCTCTTAATCATGGCCTCAGTTCAGAAAAATCAAGGACATTTTTGGGAGAATTTGCCTCTGCGCACGTTTCCCTCTTAATCATGGCCCCAGTTCCGAAAAATCGATGAAATTTTTTGCAGAATTTGCAGATGATATACAAGTAAATATACAGCAAATACTGTTTGGTAACAATTTTTCGCCTAAAATCGTTTTTATCTTCCTTTTTGTGTGTTTTACGGTCAGTCTGTAAAAATGGCGTACTACGGGCGAAAGATCGTTCCCAGCAGCGATGTTGGAGTCCAAGATGCATCCAGACATCCTCCCTATGCTGTCCCTGAACCATTTCTGTGGTGTTTCCATCATTTTCTGCCCTTTTCCTATGGACCAGGCACCCTCCCCTCATCAGAGCAGGGGGTGCCTGGTGTAATGCTCGAGTCCTCCCATTGACTTCAATGGGGCTCGGGTGCTCGGCCGAGCACTCGGGCCTCCGGGGGTGCTCGGTCAGAGCACCCGAACACCCGAGCATTGGGGTGCTCGCTCATCACTACTCTTTACTCCAACATGTAAGCTACATGGTCCTTTTGGAATTCTTCCCATTCCATATGCAACTTTAAATTTTGAACTGTTAAAAGCTTCTTTTTTCTCTTTCCATGTTTTAAAGTCTTTTTTTCAACATTTTTTGCATTAACATTAGTAATTGCCTCACCCCCCACACACACACTGCTTCCAAGAAAAAGTCTTCATTTCAGAATAACCTGTTTGCCAATTAAAGGGAGCTAATCCTTCCTCCACTGAATCTCCAAATCTCCCCAAAGAAGCAAGCCTCTGTCTACAAGGCTGAACAGAACTAAAAATTCCACATATAACCAGTGAAAGATGCAAAAGGTAAAGGAAAAGTTGTTGATGATTTCAGAATTATATAGAATTCCTATGGTTCACTAGTAATTCATTTGAAAAAACAACTTCCCAGTGTTCTGGACAAATATAGAAGAGTTCAATTAACGCAATTCAAAAAAAAAGAAAAAAGCCAGCACTCACCTGAAAAAAAGCTACTTTATGGAGCGATATCACTGCATTGGCATGGCAGACAGGGAGGCAGGTACCAAGTCTCAATAAACATATGCTGACAGTTGCTTCATGCCTGCACTTTGTTAGGACGTTCAGTATAGTACTGCATGGCTTATCTCTGCTCTACTTGGGGAGCGGTAAACCTCTCATCCTCAAATACAAGGTCTCAAAATGCTTCAAGAGATGGATCTCTCTGCAGGATGCTCCAATTTTACAATATAGCCTTCCTAATACAGTCTGACATTGGAGAATAGTCAAAGTCAAAAACACATTAAGCTAGAATTCTCCACAGTTTTTTTTCTAAGGAGAAATCTAGGAGAATGTGTTTTGCCTTGTTGTTGTTGTTGTTTAGATAAGCCCGTAGTGACTTTCCTGTGGGCAACTAATTTACAGTACATAGTGAACATAAAAGGGCTAAATTAATATCTACCTGGTTAGAATATGGTAACTTTAAATGCAATTTTTCAGTTTGGTAACTACCTGGCCTGTGAGAACATGATCAATGGAGGTGTTTTTACCTTTTCAGGAAGCTCTTATTGTATTGGAAGCCTGATAGCTTGTCGGGCCAATCCATGTGCTTTTCTTTCCATGTGGTAGATGTTATTTAGGCAAAACAAAGCGACATCTCAAAGACAGGATACTTCAGCAACTAAGAGCCATAAGAAAGGGACAGCCTAATACCAGACTGGTAACACATTTTAGAGATTCTCATCAAAATTACCCCGCAGTACTTAAAGGAGCAGTAAACTTTTTTTATGAAAAAATATATATTGTAGGGATTTTCCTATTGAGTAAAATAAGGGTACTCCCTCTGCAGAGAGATTTATATTTCCAGAGTTATTACAGTTTAAACCCATGTTTTTTTACATTAGAGACATACAGTTCTCCATAGAATGTGATAGAAACTGCTGAATCACTTCCTGTCAGTTAGAACTATCAGGAAGTAAACACAGTAAATTCACTTCCTAATTATTTAAACTTCTATAAATTTTGAATAAAACATCTGACAGTGGTGGGAGTGACCTTGTTTTATTCAGCAGGAAATGCTCTGTAAAATATGTGTTTTCATAAAAAAAGGTTACTGCTCCTTTAAGATTGGAGGAACTGAAATAATTTTCCTAATTGAAAAGGAGAAAATAGAGAGATTGATCTGTGTAAAATATGTGTTAAGATTTGCTAACTGCCCCCCCTGCCCGCCATGCCAATGTATTGATGCAGTGATACCGCTCTATAAAGAAGCTTTTATTGGGTAAGTGCTGACTTTTTTCGTCTCTTTGAAGTGTATCTACTTGAATTCCCCCGCTACAACTTTTGATCAATGTTTAACCCTGCTTGAACTCTGTCTGTCCTGACCTCTGGCCTTACCACTACTACAACTTTGGCTCTGAATTCTGAACTTCATTTTCAGCTTCCTATTGGAACAGTCTCTGCCTCATTCATCTTGTCAGTGTGTTCATTCCTGAACCAGTCCTGGCTAAACTGGGATCAGATATTGAACCTTGTTCTCTACGTCTTTATCCTATGGCATTTATCTGCAACAAGGACATGCTAGCAATAGCCACTTCTCTCTAGCCAATGGACTCCAGCCATCCTGTTCTGACCTGATACGTGACAGACTATTTGACGAAGTGATATGAAATGTTTCACCATCACTTCCAGTAGTATTAAACCTTTCTAACATCACCAAAAATTATGAATAGTCTCATTCTTGTGTTGTTGTCATAGTGGAGGAGGATTTAAAAGTGAGACTAACTATTGTCTCAGACATTAACAGTAACACTCGACTGAAAACAAGTGAATATTCTGTAACTCCTCTTTTAAGTACCCAAACTCCTCTTTGTCATTCCCCCCCCCCCCACACACACACACACACAAATATATAGTCACTGGCACTGCAGTGGAGAAGTCAGTTGTCACGGTTAGTAAGAACGAGAACTGGACCAGTACTTTAGGTAACACAATTTATTAAGATACACAATGTAATGAAATACTCAGCAAACAGTAAGTACACAACATAATCTTGGACACGTCAGGAAGTTCGGAGCTACTTCCTTGTGGTATAGTACAGGACTAGTGTTGAGCGATCATGCTCGGCCGATGCTCGGATCGGCTCGAGCATCGCTCTGCTCGGCACATGGCAGTACTCGTACGAGTACCGCCATGTGCTCGCCCGCCATGTTCGGGTGGCAGGGATCTGTGCCGAAGGAGGCACAGATCTTACAGACGCTCCGCTGGACCACCAGGGACTGGAGGTAGGGGACATGTGGAGATGGAAGGGGGCATTGCGGAGATGAAGGGGGCATTGCGGAGATGAAGGGGGACATTGTGGAAGGGGGACATTGTGGAAGGGGGGCATTGCGGAGACGAAGGGGGCATTGCGGAGATGAAGGGGGACATTGTGGAAGGGGGGCATTGCGGAGATGAAGGGGGCATTGCGGAGATGAAGGGGGACATTGTGGAAGGGGGGCATTGCGGAGATGAAGGGGGCATTGCGGAGATGAAGGGGGCATTGCGGAGATGAAGGGGGACATTGTGGAAGGGGGACATTGTGGAAGAGGGGCATTGCGGAGATGAAGGGGGCATTGCGGAGATGAAGGGGGACATTGTGGAAGGGGGACATTGTGGAAGAGGGGCATTGTGGAGATGAAGGGGGGCATTGACCAGGCACCCTCCCCTCATCAGAGCAGGGGGTGCCTGGTGTAATGCTCGAGTCCTCCCATTCAATTCAATGGGGCTCGGGTGCTCGGCCGAGCACTCGAGCCTCCGGGGGTGCTCGGTCAGAGCACCCGAACCCCCGAGCATCGGGGTGCTCGCTCAACACTATACAGGACCCCTATAGGCAATAGGGAGGAAATAGGCAACCAAAGGTCTGCACCTGCACAGCCAACTCTCCTGGAATCAGAACTAACTGTGCCACAGGTCTGCACCTGAAGGCACCAGTTATAGGACAGTAGCAAAGGAGAAGTCTGTCAGAGCCACTGATCAACACCAGAAATTATGTCCACTGAAGCGCTGGTATGCTGGGTACGCAGTGGACAGAGCCCCAGATAACACCAGAGTTGGTAGTCAGACAAGCCAGGTCATACACGGAACAGGTAGTCAACCAGAGCTGCAGGTCTGCACCAGATTGGTATCGGACTAGCCAGGGTCATACACAGTGCAGGAAGTCAGACAGACCCAGAGGTCAGCACCAGAACAGATAGTCAGACAAACCAGGTAATACACGACACCAGAGCCAAACTGCACAGGACACCACGAAAGGGAGACTGAGCATTGTGTCCAGGCAGTATAAGAACCTTTGACCCAGGAAGTGGAGGAGCCATTTCTGCACAGCTGCCCCTTTAAATGGAGCGCACTTCCATCTCCTTTGACTTGCGCCTATTATGATGTCATCCAGCTGCCACGGCAGAGGAGGAAGAGACCAGAACCCAGAACACAGGAAGCGGCTGACCTGCTACAAGCAGAATGAGGCTGGAGCCACCAGATGAATGATGCAGCCAGAGCCACCGGATGAAAGTTGCGGTCGGCTCGAGCAGCCACCACAGAGGTACTGTGACATCAGCATCAGCAGAAGGTATATTCGTGCTGACTCTTTCTGACTACACAACTATTCTAAACTATTTTTTCTCTCTGTAGCTCTTTCTGCTGTTGCAAACCTATCTGTGTGTCTCAGCTATACCTCACAGTATGATTGTAAGTTCCTGAAATGTATAGTAGTGGGGAGGGAATTATCTTGGCAATAGAAAGAGTAGGTTAGAAACAGCAAAGTACTGAAAGAAATTCAATGGCATTAACAGGAAGTTTCATGTATTTTGAATGTGTGGGAATTTCCCCAGAAAATACTGCAAATTCTAAGTTTTCAATAGAAATTCCTGCAAAAAATTGAGAGTTTCCCTACTGTAGACATAAAAAATCCCCTCTCTTGTTCAAATAAGTGCCCAAGCCAGGAAAATGCTGTGGCTGTAGTCTGAAGGTAAGTTAACATGCTAAATTGATTTATTTGTACATTACTTTGATTCTGTTTCACTTTTCTGATTAGTTAACCAAGTAAATGAAACACCTGTTCCCACAAGATGTGATTCGGTTCTTGCAAAACAGTCTTTTTTTGTACACTAACCAAGATTACAGAATTGTTTCACTCATCGTTAGACTTATACTGCATTTATTTTAATGGCATATGTATGGTGCTGTTGTTATGAGGCACAAAATCTAAACCCAGGCCTAAAAGTACTAAGTCGCAGATGTTTTGGCATGACAATCCACTAAGCCAAGCATGCCACTGCATCTACTTTTTTAACCTCTTGAGACCAGGGTAGTGTGAAACATACTTTAAAATCCATTGCAAACCTCTGGTCCTCAAGGGGTAAGATAAAAATTCCTCAGAAGTCTCACTTCTTGTTAAGTTTCAGAGAGACAAAACTGTTCTTGATAGAAATCTAGGTCTAAGCTGAATGAAGAATTTGGATTATTTGTGTAACATAGTAACATAGTAACATCTAGTTCAACCCTTTTCCTATTCCTGTTTACCATCGTTGATCCAAAAGAAGGCAAAACAAACCCCTCAATATAGCAATTTCAAATTCTGCCTTGAATGGGGGGGGGGGATTCCTTCTTGATTCCAAATGGCAATCAGATTTCTCCTTGGATCAACAAGCCCTAACTAAATATTAATCCCAGTACTAACGTACATAGCCCTCTATGTCATGCTCTTTTAAATAAGTATCCAGGCCCTTTTTAAAGGCATCTAATGTATTTGATAGCACCACCTCCTCAGGCAGTGAATTCCATACCTTTATTGTCCTTACTGTAAAGAAACCCTTCCTCTGTTGTAGATTAAATCTCCTTTCCTCAAGTCTAAGGGGGTGGCCCCTTGTCCTGTGTACTGTTCTGTTAATGAACAGGTCTTTGGAGAGCCCTTTGTATGGGCCCTGAACATATTTATATAGTGTTATCATTTCCCTTCTAAGACGCCGTTTCTCTAGTGTGTACAAGTGTCATTTCAAACAGAGCAGTGCGTAATGTAGATTTCAGCAATAAAATACCACTTCTAAATTCTCAAACTGAGCCTTCAGTGGGAGCCTCCGTCTTAGATTATTTCAGCCCTCTGGTGGAAACTGATAGATCCCATCCCCCAAAACGGATTATTTTAAGCTCACCATCTTCATTTTATTTTACAGCCCACTTTTTATGATTTCTTTCTTATTTGGCAGAAAATAAGACAATTTCTGATTGGTCGGCTGCAGGCCGTTACCATACATAATAAAATGATAGGTTCCAACTACCTAAGAAGGTGGCGATAGATGATTTTCTGGACATATTCTGGACTGATTATTTATGAAGGTTTTATCTGATACTTCAAAGCAGAACAAAGCTCTGTTGAGAACAGATTTCCCAAATGCTAAAACAAAAATCTCTAAATCTGATAAACTGATAGAAAAACAAAAAATACAAGGTATAGGCCTATGATTAAAAGTAGATTTTATTGTGAAAGTTATTTTTTATTGATGATTGCATTATAACACCTGGATGCCCATCCCAGGTTCTCTCCAACTGTATGTCTGGTGTCAGCTAAATAACAGCATGCAAATATCCTTACATTATTAGGAAACCTGCTTAATGAATTAGGGATCCTTAGGACACAGCATGTCTCATCAAGGTAACAGGCCCAGCCTCCACTCACCTTCCTGTTCCTTTCCAGAGAATAGCAACAGGTAATCAGTGAAGGTGCTTAATGGATAATTTCAAGATTTATTTTATAAAAGGAGACACCAAAACAATCTAATTCTGTATCTGTAATACAAACATTATATTGTTCTGGGTCATGGGAGTCCTGCAGCCCTTGCTCTCATAAGGATCCACCCACTCCTTGTAACCAAAGCAAAATATATAGAGGGAAAAAAGTGGAGCTTGGCTTTGAGGGTTCAGTGCCAAGCTACATTCCAGCCAATACTGGCCTCAGTTCTCCAGGTCTTGCATCAGGAACAGATCTGATGAACTTAGCAAGACTTTGGTGGTCCTGATGAAAGGCAAGAATAATGACCTTTGGTTGTCTGAATACAACAATAAAGTAATACTAACACCTGCTTATAATACTTCCCCGTTACCTTAATCTAAGCAGAAAACTTGAATGGCCAGTATGAATAAATTCTGTATAGAATTGTTCCCCAAAATTAATATTTAATTGGCACTGAATATTATGTCTAAAGAAGTGAACATGACTCTTTGTTGCCAGAATCCAAAATCATTATGAGGTAGCAAATCCAGTGTGGGATTGGGTTTAACACCAACAAACATACATACATAAGGGTGGGGGCCCACAATGCACAGCAGCATAATGTGATACAGGCTTATGGTTCAAAGTTTAAGGTATCCTTTGAAAGTGTCACCCTCTATTGGCGTGCAACACAACGTTGCATTAAAAATGTCATTATGTTGAATACAGGGCTATGAGAATGCCGCAGGCGGTTGAACTACAACTCCAACAATATTGAAATAACATTCTCCATGGCCCAAATATTATGAAGATTAATTGCAGCTGCATTTATTTGGAAACATTACTATCCCTTTAAGGCCCATCATTGTAGCATTTACATTAAGGGGGCCAAGACATGTAACAGTTAAATGATTTCAGTATGCTGACTCTCATTGAGGGATTATAGTAAAATAAAGTTGCACAATATCATTGCTTTTAATGTGTGGAATCAGTCATTTAATTAAATGTTACCCTAATCTTAAAGTTTCCTTCCAGGAACATGCACAAGGACATGAGCAACTGAAAAAAACACATCACTTTAACAATAGTCACTTATTAATGTTCAAGGCTGAAAAGTTAGGACACAACTAGAGCAAAATAAATTGCTGATTATTTATACAAACCAAAATATGCTATCATCAGACTGTGGCAGGCTGAATTAGCAATGCTATCGATTGCTACATAGATTGGCTATGATGGCAGAACCCCTCAACAATGTTGGTCCTTCTGGTCCCATTGGGTTTGAGAAGCCACTGGTTTATAACTCTGTACCACAGCTTGGGTGCATTATCAGTTCCGGAGAATGACACTGCAGCACAGGTTATAAACATTAGTAAATCTGGAGTCATTTTACAGAAATCCATATAACTCCTTAATTTAAAAGAGGTTTTTAACACCTTGAATGCTAGAGAGGTCTGCAAAGTGTGATTCAAGGGATTATCTGGTTTATCTAGTTTGGTCCAGAATTGTTTCACATTTCTTTCTGTATATGTCCCACAGACATTCACTATTATGGATCATCAATTAAGAACATAATAATATTAAAAACGATATGACAACACCACTGTACAAAATAATTCCCTTTACAAGACCAAATAGATTACTAGTTTCAAAAGATTATAATGGGAATACATGAATATAATTCAGAGCTGAAACATTTGTAAGAAACTGGCTTTGCGCTCTGTCTGCCTAATGCCTATGTAGGTTTTACATGACTAAATAGCAGCTGTGCACCTCTTGTTCCAAACGCTAGGTAGTGTTGGAGTGTTTGGGTGCTTCTAGTTGTGGCATTCCTTTGAGCCTGGTGCAAGCTATGTGACAGGGTTAAGAGGGAAACAGAGCAATTCTTCTGGTCCTTTATGTCTGTCAAGGGGTTATTTTCCTTGAAGTTGGGAACTGGTGGGCTTGTGCATTAGTATATAATAAAGTCACTGGTAAGGAAGTACTATTACAGGTGCTCATTTAGCTAAAGTGTATATATATATATATATATATATATATATATATATATATATATATATATATATAAAGAGAGAGAGAGAGAGAGAGAGAGAGATGGAGTTCATGCTCTGTGTCAGTATTTGGTAATTCCCCTTTGTATGCCTGAGATAACCTAACATACATCATTTTTGCAAAATTTTCACATTTTCCCTTTAGTCTCATTTTAAGTAATATGTGCATGCTGACCTTGTCTATAACAAACATATTATGAAACTATGTTATTTAACCTCTAGATAATTTACAGTGCATTAGAGATGTTTCTAGCATCCACAGGGTTAATTAAAACAATAGGCATAACTAAAAAATGATGACTGGCAAATACAATATGCTGGATCAGCGTGATTAGAGTTAGGTTTAGAGATGGACATGTGTCAAGACCCTGCTGTTTAGATCATGACTGGAGCACCTCATAACAGTAGCAGTAACCAAGTTAAGACTAGAGATTAAAATTAGCAAGGATTGTCAGATTTTCCTGTTTAGGAAATGTAACCACTGGAACTTGTTTCAAATAAATGTTACTGACAAAACGCTAATTATCATTTAACATTATGACATATGCCACCATTTATAGGCCTACTGGAAAAATGTTCACAGTCTACAATAATTGTGCATTTTATTGAATTCAAAGCTGATTTTCAGGCAGGTCTGCTATTATGTGAAACTATATCATTACATGCCACCAGCAGAGCAGTAAACAAATATGTGCCACTAGAAAAGCTATACAACGTTACATTCCAACAATAGGGCAGTATACCACTATATACCAACAGCAGGACTTTAAACCAATACATACCAAGCAGGACAATACACAATTACATTCCGCCAGCATAGCAATACACATTGTATGTCACATGCAGGGCAATGCACAATACCGCCAACAGGACAATATACCACTACCTACCACCAGCACAGCAATACACTATTACAAGTCAGTACACTATTAAATACCATCAACAGGGCCATATACTGTTACCTAGTACCATCAATTCAATACACCAGTAAACACCAACAGAGCTATACACATTTCAGCAGAAGGGCAATATACTATTACATGCCACCAGCAATATTACAAAAAAAAAAACATTAGGGAGACAAAAAGGGGGTGCCCTTCTGAACTATCAATGACAGCAATAAACACCACCACCATAACACCTTCATTTGGGTTCTCAGAAAAGGATCAGTGGTATGCATATCTGGGAATATAAGCCAGACACAGCTGACAGGAATAAGAATAGACCAAATGGATGGAGAGGCTGGTCCTCAAAACACTCTCACTAGCAGTGAATACATGTGCAAAAAGAAATGATAGAGCGCCTAGTAATGAAAACATTTCACAAAGGTGTGAATTAAATCATATAAATAATACAAATAGATTAATCAGATGTAGAGTACTGCACGATCTGGCTATAGTGTATATGGAGAGTATAAGCCCATCTCCATTCGGTACTCACATATGCGACCAGCAAGGTAATACACTACTGTATAACATCAGCAAGGCAATACACCATTGAATAGAACCAAAAGGCAATAAAATATTGTATAGCACCAATATAGAAATAGGCCATTACATGCCACAAGCAGAGCAATATAACATTACAGGTCACTAGCAAAGGAATTACCTTTACATACCAACGGCTGAGAAATTTACCATTATATGTAATATGCAGAGCAATACAACATTACATACAGACAGCAGAGAAATACACCATTATATAAGTGGTAATACATATTTACAGGTCACTAGCAGTGCAATACACCATTACATGCCTCTAGTGGAGCAATCCACCATAACCGAATAAGGTGACCTGGAACTTTTCTTCATACGAAATCACCACTTATAGCACTATAGCTCATGAGTTTTAAGGCCTTATGCAGAGAGCATAAGATTAGTATTTCTGAATCAAACCAACTGCACAAAAGGAGTTTAAAACATAATTTTATAGGTTTCAAATACAATAACAATTAATAATGTTGTTAGAACACAAAAATGTGAAGAAAAATGGAAAGACAAAATACAGGGAACAATGCTAAGGAGTTGAGAAGTAATTTATGTTAGTTGAGAAGATCAGGGTATCTGCAGAGTGATTGCTAGCAGATGATAAATCAAAACATTCTAGATCTGAGACTGCAAACAGTCACTCCACGAAGCATACTTTGTTCAGGAGTACCAAGATGGAGATCCTCTCAGATTTGGTTGCAGCCAGCTTCATACAATTGCAAGTCTTGCAGTCATATATGAAGTTAATAAGGCATGATTCAGGCAAGTTCCTGCCAAGGAGAAGAGTTCATGGGGTTTGTCTAATGTTTAATATTGAGACAGCTGAAAATCTCCACTTTTAAACAGTCCACCCTGTTTCTGATCTTCAAAGGATGTGGGTGATGTCACTAGATATATATAAAGTCTCCCACTGCCTCACAGCCCCTGAAGTGTTTATAAGTGTATTTTAATCCCTTGAATGTTAGAGAGGTCTAAAATGTGTTAGAAACCTCTCTAGCATTCAAGAGGTTAAAAGTCTCAGTTAAATAAATTGGAATTTGGGACATTTTGTTCCCTTTGGTGTGATAAATTTGCTACAGTATTACTGATATTTATGGTTCTGCCTATTTTGTGTTGAAGATCTACATCAGGCAAGGCAAACATGAAACCCACGGACCACATGTTAGACTGCAGCCTCCACACTGTCATTTCATGGTCACATGATGCAGAAGACAGTTCACTCGGTCAAAGGCCTTCTCCGCGTCAAGGGAAAGTAGGAGAGATGGGTTTGAGGATGTCGAAGCTAAGTGTAGTGCAGAAATGGCCTTGATGATGTTATCTTTTGTTACCCGTCCATGGACAAATCCCGATTGATCTGGGCTAATCAGAGAGGGAAGAAACGGTTGAAGCCTAGAGGATAAGATTTTGGCGAATAATTTGAGATTTGTGTTAAGAAGAGAAATTGGTCTGTAGCTGCTACACAAAGTAGGATCCTTGTGCCGATAGAGAAGAAGGTTGCCAAGGAGTGCCGTCAAGTACTGAATTAAACTTCTGCTCTAACTGCAGCAGCAATGGTTCGATTAATTTTTTATAATATAAAACTGAAAGCCCATCTGGGCCTGGGCTTTTCCAGATCGGCGTGGGTCTAAGTGCCTTAAGAATTTCTGAAGTAGAAATGGGGGCTTCAAGAGAAAGAATGTTCGAGGGGGAGAGACAGGAAAGGTTCACGCTGAACAGAAAGTCAGGAATAGATTGAGCTGCAACAGAAGAGGGGGGTTCGGAATCAGGGAGATTCTACAGAGTCTGATAATAGGCATGGAAAGCATCAGCTATTGATTCATGGGTAGATACATAAGAACCCATCTGGGTCCGAAGAGAATGAACATGTGAACGGGCTCTGTCCCTGTGAATAAGTGAGGCTAAAGTCTTCCCACATTTGTTGCCTGATAAGTACTTCTGATAACGATACCACATATGCGACTTTAAGGGATAGTAATACTTCGTTTTATCTTTATTTTATTCTGTAGGTATTAAAAAAACATGAAGAATGATATGTCTTATCTCTCAGACCTTTATGGTTTGAGAGATATTCACAAGCAAAGTTTCCCCCTCCCGCCCCTTTTACCTAGTGTAAGTAATCTCTTCTCAGATGTGGAATGCAGTCCATAGACCAGACAGATAACATCAGGGTACAATCTTCTTCCTATGAAAACAATGAGAACCCTGCCGCCCCTTGACAAGTTTTTCAGGTTTTTCCCTTATCTTAATTGAAGATTGTCCCTCTCTGCAGTCTACCTGGGTACTTCCCTTCTGATCTGGCTGAAGAGTGTTATATCAGTAAAAGGGGTGGGAGGGGGATACTTTGTCATTAATTTACTCTTGAACTACAACTCTGACAGAACTGAAATAACACTCTCCAAGGTCCAAATACTATGATGATTAATTAGAGCTGCTTTTATTATGAAACATTACTATCCCTTTATGCACCTGTGATTGAAGATGTGTAGATAGTTCTCCGTGTAGGGAAGAGAGTTTACGGTGTATGGGCGAAGAAAGCAAGCTTTTATGTAAGGATTCAAGATGATTGATGGAAGTCTGAAGAGATTCAAGAACACGCTGTCTCTGTTTGTTAAGCCAGCTGCCGACAGAAATGAAAGACCCCCTAATGAAGCATTTGTGGGCTTCCCATATTGCCGTTGGTGAAACATCAGGGGTGGAATTAATGGAGAAGTAAAAAGCTAAATCTGAGGAAATACGAGCAACGACCTGAGGGTCTGAAAGTAGATTAGCATTTAGTCTCCAAATGGGTGTAGAGGCAGAGGTAGGAAGCACAGAGAGGATAACAGAGACAGGGGCGTGATCAGATAGGGAGATATTGTTAATGGTAGTTGCGCGAACCAACGATAAAAGTGCTTGACTCACAAAAATATAATCCAAGCGGGAGTAGGATGAGTGGGGGTGAGAATAAAAAGTATAGTCTCAGATATGAGATTTTTAAACAAATGAAGAATTTTGTGACCAGTATTGGAAGAATGCTTAGTGCCAGTAGAAGAGAGGTCTAAAGAGGGAGTGAGACCCAGGCTGAAGTCACCTCCAATGACTAGATAACCTTCTGAAAAGGAGGATAGGCGACGAAGAGTAGCTTGAAAAAAGTGCAATTGAGAAGTATTAGGGGCATAGATCTATCAGAGACCAAGCTATTTTGCTACATACTAAAATTGCTACCCCTCTTTTCTTTTAAGGAGAGGGAGCAGACCATACATGGGGGAATTGCCTAGTGGACAGTTTGGGATGATTGGAAGAGGCACAGTGGGTTTCTTGTAAAAATACCACATCATACTGTAGACGGTGGAGCTCCTTGTGTATCATGGACTGTTTCTGTGGACTGTTAAAGCCATTAGAATTATAGGTAGTGCATTTTATGTAAGTGGTTGCCATTTACAGGGAGAGAATGAATAGCATATGTAATATGTTTAGATGAAGGAAGAGGGGGTGTAGAAATGGAAGTGGTAGAAAGTTCATCCAAGAGAGCCTCAAGTTCAGGAGGTATGAAAGGGCCAGCATAGGAATTGACAAGAGCATCAGGGCACATGAGGGAGAGTAGAGGGAAGAGGGTTAAAGGGGATAGGAAAGTGAGAGCAAAGGAGAGCAGATAGGCTGAGAAAAAGAAGAAAAAGGGAGTGTGATGATGCCGCTATGTTAGCTCCCTCTACTGCGAGCAGAGAGAAGTGAACACTGATGGCTAGAGTGGATAGGGGCGAAAGAAACAGAAGCATGAGAGGAGTTGATAATTATTAGCGGGAAAGGTCTAGGGATGGAGAATCTGGGCATGAGTGAGGACAGGCCTCAACTGCCTAGAAGAAACTGTTTTATACCCATATTTAGATGAGGGGGGCAGGGGTGAAAACCAGGGCAAGAATTGTTCCTACAAACATCACTAGAATAAAGGGTGTTGAACATTAAGCTTGTAACATTACACCAATTGAAGTGAGAATCTCATATTAGGATGCAACATATAGTGAGAAGTAACTTTATGGGAGACCATAGGAGAGATATAAATGAAATCAAGGTGCAACTAACAGGACTATGTAAACGACACATAGACTTGGATCGAAGCATGAGTGGTTTGCACGTCCCCAATCAAATGTTTCAAATGTCTACTATCGGGGGAGGCTCCCACAGGGGATGGGGGACCAGGGGACCGCATCAATGCCCCGAGGGTGTCAAGGTATGTCACTTGGCGCAGCTGACACAAGCCCCTGGACCTACTAGGAACAATAATAGAATATGAAACGTAAAGCATCAGCAGGGTTCAACATCAAGTCGCATAGTGAGATCAAACTGAAGTTACACTTCTATCACGGTCCCCGTGATTCTGTGTGTCACTCTCATCTGTGCTGGTCCCGGATTGGTTGAGCTGTGTTGGCCCTCCCCTGGTTACCTGTTTTATTCTGGCCACTGGCACCTGTCAGGTGCCCTTTCGTGGTGTTTCTGAGCCAGCGTTGCTGTTGCAGTATTCCAGTATCCTGATCTACCATGTACCGACTAGGCCTGTACCGACGACGTTCCTGTGTTCCTGTTCCGTGATTGACCCGGCGTGGCTGACTTCCTGGGTGTTCCTGATCTCGACACAAGCAATCATGATACTAGTAGTCTCCGGTTACGCCCGTGGGGGCTATTGGCTCAAGCAATCACGATACTAGTAGTCTCCGTTTACGCCCATGGGGGCTATTGGCTCAAGTATCACGGTACGATTGGTCTCCGTTACGCCTGTGGGGGCTACCACCTTATCACTTGCAGTTCCCGTTCAGTCACAGTTATATGCTACAGCTTCACACAGTGAATGGACTTGGGTGCTATCATCCAGCACATATCGCTATATGCAGCACCAAGGGCGTGCCTAACACCACATTTGAGACTGATTACCTATACTATTAACCTCTTGTTCCCTGGTTTGTGCTTCTATACTTAGTGTTTCATTACCTGTTGCACCAGGTATCTCTGCCTATATTCTGCCTATGCCAGTACTGCCCCAGTAGCAACCGTGTCATTTATTTTGCTTTAATAAAACTTTATTTGTTTTATCTAACCACTGTCTGAGTGTCTGAAAACCGTAACAACTTCAGAAAATAAAGGAGGATTGGCTATAACCTTATTTGGACCAGAGGGCTATACTTAACAGTCCGATAAAATGGGTCCCCAGGGACCGTGGCGTTATGGAAAAAAGGTGATAGCTACAGAGCCCAATGGGTTATATATAGTAATATGAATTGAACCAGGTGTTTCTAGGGCGTAGGGACAGGAAGGGATAATTAAGGAGACATATCTGGGGGACAGGAAAATCCTGGTCTAGAGAGTTAGCCCCATTACCTTGCCAGATGCTCAGCTGAATTGTCTTAGAGAAAATATCATTCTCAAGTGTAGTATGAGAGAATGGGGTGAGGTTGAGAGGGAAGCAACAAATGGAGCATTTAACAAGGCGATGGGTCCTCTAGGTAGCGGAGTGAATGTATATTGCTATTACAAATAAAGTTGATCCATGGAAAGACTCAAAAATAAACACTAATGAAAATACAGCAATGTAAGCAATGAGAAACCTGCTGTTCCTGGCGGGTCTGCATAATCTGTGTGCAGTTAGTAAGAATACCATGCCAGGAAAATGCTGAGTAGAGAGGTAATGTAGAAGCAGAAGTCCCAACCAGTGGCGTAAGAATAGGGGTTGCAGCGGTCGCACCTGCGACCGGGCCCATCACTCCAGGAGCCCGGGCACCGGCTGCGACCCCCTCACCCGCAGCAGTCATTTACCTGATCTCCCACTTGGCGCGCCGCTGTAGTAATACAGAGCGCTGGGAGATTACATCATCTCCCAGCCTCTGTATTACTACAGCGGCGCGCGGGAGCTCCGGTTGCAGAGATCTGTGCCGAAGGAGGCACAGATCTGTAAAGACACTCCGCTAGACCACCAGGGACTGGAGTTAGGGGAAATGTGAAGATGGGGGCATTATGGAGATGGAAGGGGGCACTGTGGAGATGAGATGAAGGGGGCATTGTGGAGATGAAGGGGGCATTGTGGAGATGAAGGGGACATTGTGGAAGGGGCATTGTGGAGATGGAAGGGGCATTGTGGAGATGAGATGAAGGGGGCATTGTGGAGATGAAGGGGGCATTGTGGAAGGGACATTGTGGAGATGAAGGGGGCATTGTGGAAGGGGCAGTGTGGATGAGGGGGCCAATGTGGGCAGGGGGCCAATGTGGGCGGGGGGGGCCCCATGGCAATTCTTGCACCAGGGCCCCGTGGCTTCTAGTTACGCCTCTGGTCCCAACAGTAGGTGATAGGGATCATCTTGCTAAGAGCAATGTCCTAAGGCAGCAGGTTCTCAAGATCGGTCCAATCTAAATTTCAGGCATAGCGGCCTGCGAAGCCGAATCAGGACCATTTCTCCTCTTCTTCCTCTTAGGGGATACCGCAACGAGGTGCCAGCGTAACACTTTGGTTCTTCTCCAACGGTGGGAACTGCAGACGACCAGGAGCTGCCACAGGTGGGGGAGGTTGGGCGATGTTTAGCGCAGTGCAGAAATCTTGAACTCCGGTGACCTCCCCTAAAGTGGCTGAGACTTTATTGTGCTGTGCTGAGAGGCTGAAAGGGAAGCCCCATTTATACTTTATTTCTAGTGATGAGCGAGCACCCCAATGCTCGGGTGTTCGGGTGCTCTGACCGAGCACCCCCTGAGGCTCGAGTGCTCGGCCGAACACCCGAGCCCCATTGAAGTCAATGGGAGGACTCGAGCATTACACCAGGCACCCCCTGCTCTGATGAGGGGAGGGTGCCTGGTCCATAGGAAAAGGGCAGAAAATTATGGAAACACCACAGAAATGGTTCAGGGACAGCATAGGGAGGATGTCTGGATGCATCTTGGACTCCAACATTGCTGCTGGGAACGATCTTTCGCCCGTAGTACGCCATTTTTACAGACTGACCATAAAACACACAAAAAGGAAAATAAAAACGACTTTAGGCGAAAAATTGTTACCAAACAATATTTGCTGTATATTTACTTGTATATCATCTGCAAATTATCCCAAAAATTTCCTTGATTTTCGGAAGTGAGGCCATGATTAAGAGGGAAACGTGCGCAGAGGCAAATTCTCCCAAAAATTTCCTTGATTTTCAGAACTGAGGCCATGATTAAGAGGGAAACGTGCGCAGAGGCAAATTCTCCCAAAAATTTCCTTGATTTTATTGAACTGAGGCCATGATTAAGAGGGAAACGTGCGCTGAGCCGACCATCTAAAACATTATGGGTGAGGGTCTGCTGCAGAGCTGACCATCCTAAACATTATATGCGAAGGCCCGCTAGTGAGCTGACGCTATAAAACATTATATGAGAGGGCCCGCTAGAGAGCTGACCCAATAAAACATTATATGAGAAGGCCCGCTGGTGAGCTGACCTATATAAAAATTGTCAAACAGGGCCCGCTGGTGAGCTGGCCCTATATAAAAATTATATCACAGGGCCCGCTGGTGAGCTGGCCCTATATAAAAATTATAGCACAGGGCATATGGAAGAGGAGGAGGAGGATAAGAAGATTAAGAGTCAACCATATACCCGTTTTTTGGGTGGAAGGGGTGAATGGGAATACAGAGTATTCACATCATTGTAAATAACATATATAAAGTGAGTTTATGTTCCCCCGGGGCTTTCCTCCAGTGGAGTGGAGAAGTCAGGGGAAATCCAGGCCTTGTTCATTTTTATAAGTGTCAACCTATCAGCATTGTCGGTGGAAAGGCGGATACGCTTATCTGTTATGATGCCACCAGCAGCACTAAATACCCGCTCAGACAGAACGCTGGCGGCAGGGCAGGCCAGCACCTCCAAGGCGTAGAGTGCCAGTTCATACCACGTGTCCAGCTTGGACACCCAGTAGTTGTAAGGCACAGAGGGATCATTGAGGACGCTGACACGGTCTGCTACGTACTCCTTCACCATCTTCCAAAACTTTTCCCTCCTTGTGACACTAGGCTGCGCATCAGGGTGAGGGTGCTGGCGGGGTGTCATGAAGGTGTCCCACGCCTTGGAGAGTGTTGCCCTGCCTTTGTCGGAACTGCTGTGTGCTCCCCTTTTCTCCCCTTCTCGGTTGGCCAAGGTAGCACGTACTCTGCCGCCAGCGTTGTCAGATGGAAAATTTTGGAGCAATTTTTCGACAAGAACCTTCTGGTATTGCAACATTTTGCTTGTCCTCTCCACCGGAGGAATGAGAGATGAGAAATTCTCTTTGTAGCGGGGGTCCAGAAGGGTGAACACCCAGTAATCCGTGTTGTCTAAAATGCGTACAACGCGTGGGTCACGGGAAAGGCAGCCTAACATAAAGTCAGCCATGTGTGCCAGAGTACCAACAGTCAAGATTTCGCTGTCCTCACCAGGAGGATGACTCTCAATATCCTCATCCTCTTCCTCCTCTTCTGCCCACCCACGCTGAAGAGATGGAACTAAAGTTCCATGGCTACCCTCTGTAGCGGAGGCAACCGTGTCTTCCTCCTCCTCCTCCTCCTCCTCCTCCGCCTCCTCCAATTGTCGCTGAGAAGACGAAGTGAGGGTGCTCTGGCTATCACCTTGTGTAAGCTCTTCCTCCCCCATTTCCACCTCTTCCACATGCAAAGCGTCGGTTTTAATTGTGAGCAGCGAGCGTTTCAGTAGACACAGAAGTGGGATGGTTACACTGATAATAGCGTTATCGCCGCTCACCATCTGTGTCGATTCCTCAAAATTGCGTAAAACCTCGCAGAGGTCTGACATCCATTCCCACTCCTCACTTCTGATTACAGGAAGTTGAACGGAGAGGCGACGACCGTGTAACAGCTGGTACTCCACTACTGCCCTCTGCTGCTCACAAAGCCGGGCCAACATGTGGAAGGTGGAGTTCCAGCGCGTGCTCACGTCACACAGCAGCCGGTGAGCTGGCAATTGTAAGCGCTGCTGCAGCTTCAACAGGCCGGCTGAAGCTGTTGATGACTTACGGAAATGTGCACACACGCGGCGCACCTTGGTCAAGAGATCATGCACATTGGGGTAGGTTTTTAGAAATCGCTGCACCACTAAATTAAATACATGCGCTAGGCATGGTACGTGTGTGAGCTTGCCGAGCTCCAAAGCCGCCACCAAGTTACGCCCATTATCACACACAACCATGCCTGCTTGCAGGTTGAGTGGCGAGAGCCACTGCTCGGTCTGGTGACTAATCCCCTGCAACAGCTCTGAGGCCGTGTGCTGTTTGTCCCCAAGGCAGATCAGCTTCAGCACGGCCTGTTGACGCTTCCCCACTGCAGTGCTACACTGCTTCCAGCTACTGGCTGATGGGGGAGTGGCGGTGTGTGTAGAGAATTCGGAGGTGGAAACGGAGGAGGAGGAGCCAATAACGTAGGTGCTGGTGGAAACCCTGATGGAGGTAGGGCCCGCAATCCTCGGCGTGGGTAGCACCCGTGCCATCCCAGGGTCCGAGTCGCTCCCAGCCTCCACGACATTCACCCAGTGTGCCGTCAGGGAAATGTAGCGTCCCTGGCCACAAGCACTTGTCCATGTGTCAGTCGTTAAGTGGACCTTCCCAGTAACTGCGTTGGTCAGGGCACGGGTGATGTTACGGGACACATGGTGGTGTAATGCGGGGATGGCACACCGGGAAAAGTAGTGGCGGCTGGGGACCGCGTACCGAGGGACAGCTGCTGCCATCAGGCTGCGGAAGGACTCAGTGTCCACAAGCCTAAATGGCAGCATTTCGATGGCCAGTAATTTTGAAAGGTGTGAGGTTAGTGCTATGGCCTGTGGGTGGGTGGCTGGGTACTTTCTCTTGCGCTCAAATGCCTGGGGTAACGACATTTGGACGCTGTGCTGGGACAGGGAAGTGGATGTGGTCGCTGATGGTGCTTCAGATGCTACAGGTGCAGGGCGGGAGGTATGCGGGCCTGCGCCTTCGACAGGCGATTGGCCGGCACCGAAAACAGGGGAAGAGGAGGCAGTGGTGTGGCCTGCAGACACAGATGGGCGATCCAGGCGTTCCTCCCACTTACTACGGTGCTTGGATGCCATGTGTCGGATCATGCTGGTGGTGGTGAGGTTTCTAGTGTTCATGCCTCGGCTCATTCTGGTGTGGCACAGGTTGCAAACTACAATTCTTTTGTCGTCTGCACTTTCCTTAAAAAAACGCCATACTGCGGAACACCTACCCCTTGGCAAGGTAGATTTACGCAAGGGGGTGCTCCGTGGAACATTTGCGGGCCGGTTTGGTGCAGTCCGCCTTCTTTCTGTAGCCACACCACTGCCTCTTCCAGCCTGTTGCGGTGCTGCAGATGGCTCACCCTCAGGACTGCTGTCATCGCTCGGCTCTACACCTTCCCAGGTGGGGTCAGTCACCTCATCGTCCACCAAGTCCTCCTCCACTTCCTCACTCTGATCATCCTCCTCAAGTCTTGATCCCACCACATACTCAGTCATTGACAACTGTATAACATTCTCCTCAACAAGGTCTTGAGACGGAAATAGTGGTTGATTTAATGGCAACTGTGTCTCATCATCATCATCATCATCCACTACTTCCTTTGACCTTAAATGCCATTCACATCTGTCATCTTCTTGTGATTGGGTAGCCTCTAGAGGTTGTGAATCAGGGCACAAGATGTCATGTTCCTCTGCAAGCGTGCTTGGAGAGAGGGTCAAATGAAGGATTGGTGATGAGACGAGCTCCTCACTATATCCCAGTGTGGGATCACTTCTTTGACCAGACCGTGTATGGTGGGAGGAAGGATGATCAGAGTGAGGATTATGTTGACCAGACTCTTGGCTACTGAGAGTGGACTTGGTGGAAGACAGGGTGGTGCTTAACCGACTGGAAGCAGTATCAGCTGTCATCCAACCGACCACCTGTTCGCAGTGGTCGGACCTCGAGAGTGATGTCCTGCGACGCCCTGTAAAATTACACATGAAGCTAGGTATGGTGGATGTCTTTCTTTCTTGTGCTCTGGCACCAGGCACAGTTTCTCCGCGTCCTGACCCGCGCCCTGAACTTTCAGGATCACGTCCACTTCCCCGTCCCTTTTTACCCGCCTTCTTCATCTTACACAGAATATGTGACTTTAATATTTGAGTTTGAAAACTTAACAGTATTTCTTATTATTCTGCAACTGTACAGAGTACACAGAATAGGCTGCTAAACGGCGGTGAAACACACTGAATGGAATATGTGACTTTAATATTTGAGTTTGAAAACTTAACAGTATTTCTTATAATTCTGCAACTCTGCACAGTACACAGAATAGGCTGCTAAACTGCGGTGAAACACACTGAATGGAATATGTGACTTTAATATTTGAGTTTGAAAACTTAACAGTATTTCTTATTATTCTGCAACTCTGCACAGTACACAGAATAGGCTGCTAAACTGCGGTGAAACACACTGAATGGAATATGTGACTTTAATATTTGAGTTTGAAAACTTAACAGTATTTCTTATTATTCTGCAACTCTGCAGAGTACACAGAATAGGCTGCTAAACGGCGGTGAAACACACTGAATGGAATATGTGACTTTAATATTTGAGTTTGAAAACTTAACAGTATTTCTTATTATTCTGCAACTGTACAGAGTACACAGAATAGGCTGCTAAACGGCGGTGAAACACACTGAATGGAATATGTGACTTTAATATTTGAGTTTGAAAACTTAACAGTATTTCTTATTATTCTGCAACTCTGCACAGTACACAGAATAGGCTGCTAAACTGCGGTGAAACACACTGAATGGAATATGTGACTTTAATATTTGAGTTTGAAAACTTAACAGTATTTCTTATTATTCTGCAACTCTGCACAGTACACAGAATAGGCTGCTAAACTGCGGTGAAACACACTGAATGGAATATTTGACTTTAATATTTGAGTTTGAAAACTTAACAGTATTTCTTATTATTCTGCAACTCTGCACAGTACACAGAATAGGCTGCTAAACTGCGGTGAAACACACTGAATGGAATATGTGACTTTAATATTTGAGTTTGAAAACTTAACAGTATTTCTTATTATTCTGCAACTGTACAGAGTACACAGAATAGGCTGCTAAACTGCGGTGAAACACACTGAATGGAATATGTGACTTTAATATTTGAGTTTGAAAACTTAACAGTATTTCTTATTATTCTGCAACTGTACAGAGTACACAGAATAGGCTGCTAAACTGCGGTGAAACACACTGAATGGAATATGTGACTTTAATATTTGAGTTTGAAAACTTAACAGTATTTCTTATTATTCTGCAACTGTACAGAGTACACAGAATAGGCTGCTAAACGGCGGTGAAACACACTGAATGGAATATGTGACTTTAATATTTGAGTTTGAAAACTTAACAGTATTTCTTATTATTCTGCAACTGTACAGAGTACACAGAATAGGCTGCTAAACGGCGGTGAAACACACTGAATGGAATATGTGACTTTAATATTTGAGTTTTAAAACTTAACAGTATTTCTTATTATTCTGCAACTGTACAGAGTACACAGAATAGGCTGCTAAACTGCGGTGAAACACACTGAATGGAATATGTGACTTTAATATTTGAGTTTGAAAACTTAACAGTATTTCTTATTATTCTGCAACTGTACAGAGTACACAGAATAGGCTGCTAAACTGCGGTGAAACACACTGAATGGAATATGTGACTTTAATATTTGAGTTTGAAAACTTAACAGTATTTCTTATTATTCTGCAACTGTACAGAGTACACAGAATAGGCTGCTAAACGGCGGTGAAACACACTGAATGGAATATGTGACTTTAATATTTGAGTTTGAAAACTTAACAGTATTTCTTATTATTCTGCAACTGTACAGAGTACACAGAATAGGCTGCTAAACGGCGGTGAAACACACTGAATGGAATATGTGACTTTAATATTTGAGTTTGAAAACTTAACAGTATTTCTTATTATTCTGCAACTCTGCACAGTACACAGAATAGGCTGCTAAACGGCGGTGAAACACACTGAATGGAATATGTGACTTTGATATTTTAGTTTGAAGACTTAACAGTATTTCTTCCTATTCTGCAACTCTGCACAGTACACAGAATAGGCTGCTAAACTGCGGCGAAGCACACTGAATGGAATATGTGACTTTGATATTTTAGTTTGAAGACTTAACAGTATTTCTTCCTATTCTGCAACTCTGCACAGTACACAGAATAGGCTGCTAAACGGCGGTGAAACACACTGAATGGAATATGTGACTTTGATATTTTAGTTTGAAGACTTAACAGTATTTCTTCCTATTCTGCAACTCTGCACAGTACTCAGAATGTGCTGCTAAACTGCGGCGACGCACACTGAATGGAATATGTGACTTTGATATTTTAGTTTGAAGACTTAACAGAATGTGCTCTAATCTGCAACTTTGCACACTAAACAGAATGTGCTCTAATCTGCAACTTTGCACACTAAACAGAATGTGCTCTAATCTGCAACTTTGCACACTAAACAGAATGTGCTCTAATCTGCAACTGTGCACACTAAACAGAATGTGCTCTAATCTGCAACTTTTCACTCTAAACAGAATATTTTTTTTTTTTTTTTTTGTTTTTTTCCCCCCACACAAAATAACCTGCTGCCCCCACACACAGTAGTCCTAAAAAGGACTTTTGGTTCTTTTTTTTCACAATTTTTTTTTTCCTCCCTACACTGCCTTTCCCTTCCTATCCTCAGCTCTCCCTGGCTCAGACTGAGCCGAACTCGATGGTCAGGTGCTATACAGCACCCGACCACGGGTTCTGGCCAGCCAATCAGTGTAATGCCAGCAGCCAACATGGCTGCTGGCATTACACCGATGTCAGAGCCTCCCTGCACGTTTATTGGCTGCGCAGCAGCCGCAAAACGTGCGGGGAGGAGACCCGAACATGGCGGGCGAGCACATGCGGTACTCGTACGAGTACCGCCATGTGCCGAGCAGAGCGATGCTCGAGCCGATCCGAGCATCGGCCGAGCATGCTCGCTCAACACTATTTATTTCCAGTGAGTGTAGATGTTCTGTAAGAGTTTTCAGCTGTCTCCGAAGGTAAAGGGTATGAGGTGACAGATCTTGGTATACTTGAACATTTAACTCCACATAGGAAATAGAGGCTTGGCTTCTACAAGCTTGAATGATGGAATCTTTATCACAGTAGTAGTGTAGTCTACAAACTATATCTCACGGGGGATCACTAGGACCTCAATATTACGGTGCCCATGCTTTTTTTGCGACATTCTGTCAGTCTGCACTCCTGCTCTACTCCTATTGGCTATACTGTGCTTGTCCCGCCCAGTATGGCTTTTATATACTGGGTTCTGGCACCTCCCCGGTGCCCTTTCATGGTGTTCCTGTCCCAGCGCTTGTTCCTGATCTCAGTTGTTCTCAGTGTATCGACCCAGCCTGCCTGACTACTCTGCATCTCGTCTCCTGCCTGTTAACCGACCCGGACTGCCTGACCATTCTGCTTCTCCTGTGCACCGACCCAGCTTGGCTGACGTTCCTGCTCTGGGTACCGACCCGGCTTGGCTGACATTTTTGCTCCATGTACCGACCCGGCTTGGCTGACGTTCCTGCTCCGGTTGCCTCTGTGTCGCCTTGGCGACATTCCTATTGGCTTGTCATTCGTGACTCTCCCGGTTGGTTGCCACCTCAGGGTGAGTTGTTCAGTTGCTCATTCCATTACTGTCACGGCAGTGCTCAGTTGCACAGTCTCCATTACTGCCACAGCAGTCTCCAGTCACTTAGTCTCCGTTACTGCTCCGGCAGAGTGCAAGTGGCCTAGTCTCCATTTACTGCTACGGCAGAGTGCAAGTGACCTAGTCTCCGTTACTGCTCCGGCAGAGTGCAAGTGGCCTAGCCTCCTTTTACTGCTACGGCAGAGTACAAGAGTCCTAGTCTCCATTACTGCTACGGCAGAGTGCAAGTGGGCTATTCTCCGTTTACTGCTACAGCATAGTGCAAGTGGCTTAGTCTCTGTTTACTGCTACGGCAGAATACAAGTTGCCTGGTCTCCGTTACTGCTACAGCAGTGCCCAAGTCTCTCAGTCTCCGTTACTGCTATGGCAGTGATCACATGGCCTAGTCTCCGTTACTGCTCCGGCAGTGCTCTATGTTGCTCAGCCTCCGTTACTGCTCAGGCAGTTCACCATTGTCTGCTAACCTATTATTGGATGTTACTCGTCTTTAAGCTCTCTATCCTAGGTGAGCTTCTTAACAGACCTCTCCTCACATGGGACTCTTTACATTCGCTGAAGGCCATTAACCCATGCAGTACCGATACACTGGGTTTCCTTAAAATTCTGCCTGACCTGTGTCAGTATATCGTGTTGTGGACTCTGTGTTTATACTGGACCTGTGTAGGCATATGTAAATGTAACCTGTCTTGTGTCTGTATTATACTGAAAATATACTACAGGACCTGTGAGGGTTATTGTATTGCTGATTGCTTAATAAAACTGTGTTTTATCCTAACCTACTGTGTCTGTGTGTCAAACAAACCGTTACACTCAAGGCTTGAGAGCCCTTTGTGTTCTATCGAGTAAGATCCCCACCCGATCAGAGCGATGTAGAATTTGAGCGATAAAGGACTGCAGGAAAGCTGTCAAATCTTTTTGAGGAACCGACTCAGGGGCATTCTTGAGGAGCAGGTTATTTCTGTGTCCCCTATTATCAAGATCATCCAGGGGGTACTGAAGGGTAGAGATTGTGTCTTGCTGAGCCTGCAGGTGATTCTCAATAGCTGTTAATGTGTCAGAGAATTCCGTATTGGAGTTTTCCACCACTTCTATTCTGGTGGAAAAGGAAAGTAGATCTTGATGCAGTTCCGAAATTACAGACTGGAAGGATGCTTTAATGCCCCCAGCGAGGGCTTTTAAGTCTTCCTTTGTTGGAAGGATTTCAAGAACGTTTGGGGCCAAGGTTGGGTTGGGATCCATCTCCGTCACGGGATCCAGGCATGTTAGTTTATTTTTATCAATTAACAAAATGCATAGTGAGTTAACAGAAGAAAATTCTGAATCAAATCAATATTTGGTGTGACCACCCTTTGCCTTCAAAATAGCATAAATTCTTCTAGGTACACAGGGATTTTTACAGGCATATCGTCAGGTGTATGATTAAACAATTATACCAAACATGTGCTGATGATCATTAATTTAATATGTAGGTTGAAACACAATCATTAACTGAAGCAGAAACAACTGCGTAGGAGGAATAAAACTGGGTGAGGAATAGCCAAACTCAGCTAACAAGGTGAGGTTGCTGAAGACAATTTAATGTCAAATGTCATACACTATGGCAAGACTGAGCACAGCAACTAGACAAAAGGTAATTATACTGCATCAATAAGGTCTCTCCCAGGCACAAATTTCAAGGCAGATATGGGTTTCCAGATGTGATCTCCAAGCCCTTTTGAAGAAGCACAAAAAAAGAGGCAACATTAAGAACCTGTAGACGCAGTGGACGGCCAAGTGCAGTAGATGAAAGACACATCATTCTTACTTCCCTTCACAATCAGAATATGACCAGCAGTGCCATCAGCTCAGAATTGTCAGAAAACATTGGGACCCTGGTAGACCCATCACCCACCTACTGTCTGGAGAAGTCTGATCAGAAGTGGTCTTAATGGAAGACTTGGGGCCAAAAAGTCATACCTACAATGTGGAAATAAGGCCAAGTGACTCAAATATGCACAAAAATACAGGAACTGGGGTGCAGAAAAATGAAAGCAGGTGCTCAGGACTTATGAGTCAAAACTTGAAATATTTGGCTGTAGCAGAAGGCAGTTTGTTTGCCAAAAGGCTGGAGAGCAGTACAAGAATGAGTGTCTGCAAGCAACAGTGAAGCATGGTGGAGGTTCCTTGCATGTTTGGGGCTGCATGTCTGCAAATGGAGTTGGGGACTTGGTCAGAATTAATAGTATCCTCAACGCTGAGAAGTACAGGCAAAAATCTATACACCATGCAATACCATCAGGGAGGTATCTGATTGGTCCCAAATTTATTCTGCAGCATGGCAATGACCCCAAACAGACAGTCAAATTCATTAAGAACTATCTTCAGCGTAAAGAACAACAAGGACCCCTGGAAGTGATGGTATGCCCCCACAGAGCCCTGATCTCAACATCATCAAGTCTGTCTGGGATTACATGAAGAGAGAGAAGCAACCGAGGCTGCCTAAATCCACAAAGGAACTGTGGTTAGTTCTCCAAGATGATTTGAACAACCTACCTGCTGAGTTCCTTAAAAATGGTGTGAAAGTGTACTTAGAATAATTGATGCTGTTTTGAAGGCAAAGGGTGGTGACACCAAATATTGATTTGATTTAGATTCTTCTTCTGTTCACTCACTATGCATTTTGTTAATTGATAACAATAAACTATTTACATGTCTATTTTTGAAAGCATTCTCACTTTACGGCATTTTTTCACACCTGCCTAAAACTTTTGCACATTAATATATATATATATATATATATATATATATATATATATATATATATATATATAAATAAAAGAAAACAATAGAAAGTGGCACACACAAAATAAATACAAATTATAATGATAAATCTGATGGTGTACGCCCCATATAAGAAAATATGTAAATGTACTCAGCCTGGGAAAAACCCGTTGCAGAGAGAGGCAGCACATATCGCGAATTTATTGGAGAATCATAAGATGCTAGATACTACTAGCCAAACGTTTTCGGTCCAAGCTCGTGGACCTTCATCAGGGCAAAGGGGGACAGGGATAAAAATAACCATTTAAATACCTGTATGCTCCTATTAGGTAGCCAATCGCACCATGGTGTACCTGTGTCTATCGGGCACCAAAGTCTCAGCGTTTACCGGCGCTCCACGGTTCGTTGACATCAGGCGGAACCGTTGATAAGCAATGGGTACCAGAGTGACAGATCCTACCTTCCGCACATATCTCAGTGCTGCCGGCTGGAAGCATACATTGCAGACTACAGTACTGAACACATAAACACAAGAATACTTTAACAACACATCAAAATAAATGAATGAAACTTAGAACATCCAAGTAAATCATATTGAAAAGATCCTAAACGCTAGTATTTTAAACAATATGTGATCCCATAAAGGGAACAACAAATTATAGTTCCCATTAACACTAGATCTTGATTACTAATTTTAGACAGTATATGATCCAGGCATAGTCCCATGGGGCAACTGCTTAAAAAGTATCCTGTGACTGCTTTCAACTACCGTTTTCGTATATATATATATATATATATATATATATATATATATATATATATATATATACAATGTTTATTTCTCCCCTGTGGTGCAGTCGGTTTGCTCTAGAATTACTTTTTTTCTTTAGTTCCTCAGCTTTAGGGACGGCTTGTAACCCCTTGAATGCTAAAGAGGTCTCCGTACATTGCAAAGCCCATTTAAAGCTATGGTGCTTTTTATTTATCCCCCATGGTTTATTTGGTTTAACCTAGAAAGAATGCATTTCTTAGTACATAACAGCTATGTAGTTGAACCAGATATTTATTTTAAGGCCGTGGCTGCATTTAAGACACTGTGCAAAATTTTCAAAGAAAGGAAAAGATGACCTCTTGCTCAACCCAAAGCATAATAAATACACAATTGCTTACATTGTACATACATTTAAATTGTAAACCCGAGGATATGCATTTGCATTTTTAAGAGGGTCAAGGATTACATGTTATAAATAGTCTATTTAAGAAGTGGCTATAATCAGAATATAGGAACCAGAAGAAAAAATCCACTTTTCCAATGTAATTAGTGTCTTGTGCTTAAGTGAACGCACCCATTTGATGGGCTCATTGTCTTGCCTTAATTTCTATTACAAATTAGATTAATGCATCTCCTTTTTCTTTTACAGTGATGGTGAAATACAGTAAAGGTCATACAGAAGACAGACCTTGACATAATAAGAATTTGCTCACATTGTTAATGCACCTTAACTCCAGCCTGCAAACATGCAATAATAAATTTAGCTAAACAAGCAAAATAACCCTACTGGTTGGTTGGTTTTCAAGATAGCATCTACATATTTTAGAAACGTACAACCTTCTAATGGAAATGAATAAACTACTCAACCATAAAGTTGCTATGGAAGATACGCTTGTTCTGATTGGAAAGGGCATCTGCTATCTGCTGTATTGATAATACTTTTCAAATTTCATCTGCTTTTGTTTGCATTCTGCATCGTCTGTTTAAACACACTGGGAATAATAATGAATCCAGGCATTATCTTCAATTTTTTCAAGGCCGAACATATAACTTTATCACAGAAATAATTAAAATTCTTTGGCACTGCTGTATTATTTCCATTAAATGTTATCAAACAGTGACAATAAACTAACACAAGTCCAAGGCTGGCCCATATGCTGGCTTTAAAAAGATTTCATTTGTCCCAGGGTAAAATACATGAATTTTGTGTTTACAGGGTCAAGCAATTGAAAGCTCTTTTTTTTATTTTATTTTAAAGGATATCAGCCAAGAAAGCTCAACAGATAAATTCTTAAACAGAAGCAGTACGAGAAATCCTAAAAGTTGTCAAGCAGCCTATACTATTCAGCTTGAAAAATAAAGACAAGAGATTAATATTCAAAAATAGATTTGCACAGAGGTTTCATAAGACAGATGGATGTTTGTTTCAGAAATGTGTAAGGAAAAAGTAATTTGAAAGAGACAATTGGCAGAGGCTGTTTTCAATCCCTTTTTTGTGGAAAATAGATAAATGAAATGTTTGTCATTGACAACATACCCATTTTGTGAATTTTTCTTTGTAGACGTCTCTCCCTATTGTTATTCTAAATGGGTACCATTGGTGTCAAATATGTTTAATTTAATACTCTGATTACTACTTCTAAATAATCCTTAGCTATTTAAGAAATCACCAGCGCTGATGATTAATAATTTCAAGCTGCAATGAATAATTTGCTCACTTAAATTAAGAAAAAAAAATACAGAAAAAAACCCACATACAACATAGGTTTTTTAAAACCTTGCATCTGGAATTCCTTTGTGTAAAGTTTGCTTTTCAGTCATTAGAACATCTGCTATGCTATGTGTAGGCAAAGACTATTTAAAGTCATGAGAAAGTCTCTTTAAAATGCACCTTTCAGGGAGCTGCAGATGGGCAGTCTAATGATAGAAGGCTGCCAAAATATTTTCTTATCCCCTATCAGTCATTTTTATTATAAATGATGCTTTGGTAATAATACAAATAACTTGTTTAATGCTAGATGAGCCAGTGGAGTCATATGAATTAAAGGCCAAGTGTTCCCATTGGCCTTTTGCACTGAAGATGCTAAATAATGATGTCACATGCATTGTCAGGCATTTTTTAAATGTGCTGAAGGCATTTTCTAAATTTAGCCCTTTGAGCCCTAGTGCGATGAGCAACTCATCACATTAAAAATTTACTTAAAGGAGCAGTAAACTTTTTTTTATGAAAATATGTATATTGTAGAGATTTTCCTACTGAGAGATTTACATTTCCAGAGTTATTACATTTTAAACCCATGTTTTTTTACATTAGCAGTGCCTTCTACTGGTCAAATTCTAATTAGTTTTTCTGGTAGATTCTAATGGAGAGGAAAGTCAGAGACATACAGTTCTCCATAGAAAGTGATAGAAACTGCCTGTCACTTCCTGTCAGTTAGAACTATCAGGAAGTATACACAGTAAATTCACTTCCTGATTATGTGAACTGCTATAAATTTTGAATATAACATCTGACAACAGTGGGAGTGACCTTGTTTTATTCAGCAGGAAAAGCTCAATAAATTACATGTTTTTATAAAAAAAGTTTACTGCTCCTTTAACTAGCAATGGGCCCTATGTCCAAAAGTAAAGAAGTAACTCTGTGGCAAACAAATGTACCATTGGGAGCAATACATTGCAGACCTCCCTACCATTTGACGCATTAAACCTTTGATTGGCAAAGGGGTACGCAATGCAATGCAGAGCAATGCTTTGCGTATCCCTCTGGCACTCAGAGGGTTAAAAAAACAATTTCAGTCAATGGGACATCTAGGGATTTTGGTGCAGTTGATTTAACCCAGAATTACTCCAGTTTTACTTTGAAAATAGGGCTGAAAACTGCTCTAGCGATAAAATGCTGAAAGGAAAATGAACACCTAATAATAATAACCCACCAGTTGCTTTACTATAGCCTGAAAATCATAATGGCCCTCATGAATTTTGCTCTTGGCACTTTCTCCAAGAGATAACATCTTCTGTCCGTCCTGAAGTGATGTCTATGGAGGCGGCTGTTTTTTCAAATGGAAGTGCATGAGCAAAACAACAGAATATGGATACACTTTCATATTTACTTATTATTAACCCTTTAACTTACACCATATTGCCTGCATATAATCACTGAATTATTTGTGAGGTTTTAGTGACATAGTATGGATATAGTATGTTACACTTGCCTCCATGCAACTATCCTATATAATAATTAGCTAAATCGTGTGTAACGCCGCGACATGCTCAGTAGACACTGCTGCACGTGCTGCAGTCATGTGCAGTAGAGACTGCCCGGGCCGCAGCTGATACAGAGTTGGGTGCTCCGAAGGAGCGTTCAGCTCTGTGTCAGCCGTGGCGTGGGCAGTCTCTACTGCATGTGACTGCCCCGCGACCGGGTGGCTGTGACACCATGGCCCGTGTAACTGGCTGTTCAGCTAGTAGGTTTATAATGGGGTATCGTGGTGTTGGGATAAAGTTAGCATACTATGACTATAGTATGTTACTAAAATGTCATATGTAACCTTTGAGTGCCAGAAAGGTTCCCAAAGCATTGCAAAGCAATGCGTTGGATACCTAGCTTGCACTTAAAAGGTTAATGTAGTGATTATATTCAGGCAATATACTGCAGTATAAAGAGTTAATATGGAGTAATATGGATGTGCAACAATATTCTTGTTTTTGCCTTTAACTATTTTGGACTAAATTGGTTACACTCCAGTTATTTAAATGTATGTTTTTCTTTATGTGTGGTTACCAGAACCAGGACTGGAATTATATAATTGAAAGTTTGATCAGCTTATTTTGGTTCAAACACCCCTCACACCATAGTGACTTTAGGACACTATGGGGGAGATTCACTAAGTGGTGATAAAGTGGTGATAAAGAGGTGATAAAGTGGTGATGACTTCTCCAGTGTATCACTTCTATAATTCCTGTGTTATTCTATAGAGCCTATGCACTAAGATTTCTTCAGCTGTGGAGATCTTAGTGAATAGGGTCCATAGAATAACATAGAAACAGAAGAAGTGATAAACTGGAGAAGTTATTACCACTTTATCACCTCTTTATCTCCACTTATTTATTTATTTATTCCCAAAGACATAGTATAAAAGAGGCATGAAGATGCCTGTGTTGGTGAGGTGTGCTGAAAGAATCAGTGGAAAGGGATTTTTTTTTTGGGGGGGAGTTGTTTACTGGGATTGGGGCAGTTAATAAAAAAAGAAATCCTAAATACAAAAAAAAAACAAAAAAAAAAAAACCTCATAAGACATGGTATAAAAGGGGTCTGTGTTGGTGGGTGGAGTCTGGCGAATTAATCAGTTGAACAGGGAATTTTATTTGGGGGGGTTCTTGACTGGTATTGGGGGAACAGTTACTAAAAAAATAAATCAATAAAATAAAATAAGAAACTTGTATGTAAGTGATAGAGACAGGAACCCCTGACATAAACTGCCACTGGGGTTGACTGATACTTGACTTGATAGAGTATTTTGTAGATGATGATTTGATAGATTTGTTGTTAGAGGCCCAATGCCTGAGGAAACATTGATTTGTAGAACTTAAACTTATTAGAGTCACAAGCCCTGAAGTAACATTGATTTGGAGGACTTAAGCTTGTTTGGCACAAGCCCTAAGGAAACCTTGATTTGTAGGACTTAAGCTTTTTAGAAACAAACTTCCAAAAATGTTTTATTTTTTGTAGGACTAGGTTTTTATTTATTTATTTTTTAATTATTTATTTATTTTAAAGCACAAGCCCTGAGAAAAAAAATGCCCTACTGGCGTAGTGCCAGCAGGTCATGTTGGCTAGTGGGTACTGGCCAATATCAAATGTCCTCCTGAGTCTGAGTCCATAATTGTGGAATTTGCAACTGCTGTTCTTGCTGCTGCTGCTGCTGAGTTGTTTAAGCAGCAGGACGATTAGACAGATGAAAGGGAATGGAATCAACAATAGCAGTAACATGGGTGATGCATGATGAAGGTTCCACTTGCCACAACTAGCTTCAGTGATGCGTCTGAGGAAGTAGCAGCACAATAACTAGCCCCCACCACTTCTACTATATGTGTTGCTGATGCTGGCAACTGGAACCTGTCCTAGAAATCCCGCATCACTTGTTGACCCCATTCCTACTGTGTCCACCGTGGTCTGTGGCACACTAGCCTGCTCCTCAGCATCCTGCTACCCTTGCAACTCAGCATCAGCAAGAATTAAAGCAGTTGCAAATTCCACAAATTCCAAAAGCTCACTGCTGGTTGGAGGAGATGACGAGCAATGTGACAGAGAGTCCCCTAATGTCACACTTGCCATTTTTTGGTGACCTGAATAAGGCAGACTGGCAGCAGTAGCAGCAGGCATAGGCAGCTGATCTGTGCTCCTGTGTAATGGTTTGTTCGACTCACAGACACAGTGGTTTAGGATAAAAACACAGTTTTATTAAATTCACAATACAGTAAGAACCTTCACAGGTCCTGTAATATACAGACAGTATATCACGGTGCCCGTGCTATATGGGCGACATTCTGTCAGTCTGACTCTCAGTCTGCTCCCATTGGCTACTGTGAGATTGGCCCGTCCAGTATGTATCCTTAAATACTGGGTTCTGTCACTTGTTGCCCTTTCGTGGTGTTCCCATGCCAGCGTTATTCTAGTCCTTGTGTGATATCAGTGTATGACCCGGATTGCCTGATCATTCTACTGCTGTTGTTCCTGCTCTGTATCCTGACCCAGCCTGGCTGAAGTTCCTGCTCTGATACCGACCCGGATTGCCTGACGTTCCTACTTGTGTACCGACGTCAGCCTGGCTGACGTTCCTGCTCTGTTACCGACTCGGATTGGCTGACGTTCCTGTTCTGATACCGACCCAGCCTGGCTGACATTCCTGCTCTGATACCGACTCGGATTGGCTGACGTTCCTGCTTCGTTACCGACCCTGTCCGGCTGACGTTCCTGCTCTGTGTACCGACCCGGCTTGCTGTCGTTACGGTCATTCTCTGTTTCCGGTTGACTGCCGTTGCTGCCCTGTGTGCCGACTTGCTGGGCCTTCCATTACTGCCTGTCCTGGATTGCCTCTGTGTCGTGTAGTCTCCGGTTGGGCTGGGCATCTGGGCAGTGTGGTCCAGTACTGCAGCCCTGTGTCCGTTGTCTCTGTGTCGCGCGGGCTACACTCCTCTTCTGTGCCTCTTACTGCAGTCTGGCTCCGGTGTTTCCGTGTCGTGCGTGCGACATTCCAGTGTGTGCTTTCTTCCCATGCCTCCATTCAACAGACCTTTACTCCTGCCATCAGCTGAGGTTGGGTTAGTTGGGCGCCTCAGGCTCTTCCATCCCAGCAGTCGACTGTGGTCTTTACTAGTGTTGAGCGAGCGTGCTCGGCCGATGCTCGGATCGGCTCGAGCATCGCTCTGCTCGGCACATGGCGGTACTCGTCGAGTACCGCCATGTGCTCGCCCGCCATGTTCGGGTGGCGGGGATCTGTGCCGGAAGAGGCACAGATCTGAAGACGCTCCGCTGGACCACCAGGGACTGGAGGTACGGGGGCATTGCGGAGATGAAGGGGGCATTGCGGAGATGAAGGGGGACATTGTGGAAGAGGGGCATAGAGTCTATGCCCCTCTTCCACAATGTCCCCCTTCATCTCCGCTATGCCCCTCTTCCACAATGTCCCCCTTCATCTCCTCTATGGCATAGAGGAGATGAAGAGGGACATTGTGGAAGAGGGGCATAGCGGAGATGAAGGGGGACATTGTGGAAGAGGGGCATAGCGGAGATGAAGGGGGACATTGTGGAAGAGGGGCATAGCGGAGATGAAGGGGGACATTGCGGAGATGAAGGGGGCATTCGGAGATGAAGGGGGCATAGCGGAGATGAAGGGGGGCATTGACCAGGCACCCTCCCCTCATCAGAGCAGGGGGTGCCTAGTGTAATGCTCGTGTCGCCCCATGCATTTCAATGGGGCTCGGGTGCTCGGCCGAGCACTCGAGCCTCAGGGGGTGCTCGGTCAGAGCACCCGAGCACCCGAGCATCGGGGTGCTCGCTCAACACTAGTCTTTACGCATATATTCATATGGTCTGAAGGGCAGCACACCACAGGTTATTTCAGCACTGTAGTCTCCGTTGGGCAAACCCTGGGCATACGGTTCAGTCCACCGTTACTGCTACTGCAGTATACACCACCTGTTGGTGGCATTGTAGTCTCCGTTGGTCAAACTCCGGGCATATGATTCTCCTCCACTACTGCTACGGCAGCATCCGATTTGCTTAGGGCCTCTGCTCCTATCTGTGGCATTACTCAAAATTTCTACTCTCCCCTCTCAGGGAGAGTATCCAGGGCCTCACTCTGATAGGTCCCGTCTAGTCTCTTGGACTATCAGTAACCCATTCAGTGCTGTCTTGTATGCATATCACACATTATACCTGACCTGTGTCAGTACATTGTTATCCTGTCTGTACAATTAATGGACCCATGTGGGTATTCATCTGTAACCTGTCCTGTGTCAGTATCACATTGTACTCTTGCTACTGGACCCATGAGGGTTATTATTATTTTACCGTGTTCAATAAAACTGTGTTTTTACCTAAACTACTGTCTCTGAGTGTCAAACTAACCGTTACAGTACGAAAGGGCCTTGACCTCAGACGGTACTGGTGAGGATGGATTTACATGAACAGCATTTGGACCAGTTGGCCCTGGCTATACAAACTATCCTTGAACGCACTGTTATCTAGATAAATCGGTTCAAGCCCCGGTGGTCTCCCTCGCTTCGACACCGGGAGTCTTATCTCAGACACAAGTGGCCTCAAATAAAGGGTTAACCGCCACAGCTCCATTACCTCTAAGATATGATGGCGAACCCACCATGTGCAGAGGGTTTATCAATCAACTCGACATATACTTGGAGCTGACTCCCCATGCCTTTCCGAATGACCGTGCCAAAGTGGGCTTTATGATTTTGCTGCTTACGGGCAGAGCCCTGGCATGGGCTAACCCCTTGTGGGAAGCTGCCAAAACATGTACCCAAGACTTCAGGGAGTTTGTACGCTCCTTCCACAGGGTATTCAAAGTTCCAGGTAGAGCCGCCTCTGCTGCCAAAAGACTAATGGAGATACAACAGGACTCCCGTACAGTAGCGGATTATGCTATTGAATTCCGTACATTGGCAGCAGAGGTAGGTTGGAACAATGAGGCACTGGTGGCAGCTTTCGCTCAGGGACTTGCGGACCGTATTAAAGATGAAATGGCAGCCAGAGATGTGCCAAACACTCTGGATGAATTAATTGATTTCGTGATTCTGATTGACTCCCGCATCCATGAACGTTTGGCGGCCAGAGACCGCAACCAACGATCCAGGAATTTGGGACAGGCAAATCAAAATTTCCCACCCACGCCTCCCATACCTCCTGACCGTATCCAAGAGAATGGTGAACCAATGCAGCTCGGGTTCACCAAGTTGTTTAAAGAAGAACGGGCGCATCGTTGTAGACAGGGTCTCTGTTTGTATTGTGGCCAATCCGGACATATGTTGCGTTCCTGTCCGGTACGGCCGGGAAACGGGCGCACCTAGGGTACCTTGGGGGACAGGCCTTAGGTGGCATTCAGCAGTCCCTAGACCCAGTTTGTCAGAAACCCACAATTAAGGCTATGTTCTCCTGGGCAGAACACTCTGTGGAGGTTCTGGCCCTGATTGTCTCCGGGGCAGCCGGATATTTTATGGATAATTCTTTTGCTACGCTTTTGCTCCTCTGGCGATTGACGGTAGACTGTTGGTACCCGCTCAAATCACCATGGAAACTATACCATTATCTTTTAAAATTGGGGCTCTCCATACAGAGAAAAAGCAGTTTCAAATCATCCAATCCCCGCACCATGCAGTCATCCTGAGCTTTCCATGGTTACATTTACACAACCCCAGGATGGACTGGCAGACTTGTGAAGTAATGTCTTGGTCTGACTATTGTTTGGAACACTGTCTCTCCCACCCTACTAAGATAATGTGTACCTCTCCCTCCGTGCCAGCTGAATATCGCCAATTCAGTGACATGTTCAGTAAGGGAGAGGCTAGCTCATTGCCCCAGCATCGGTCTTATGATTGCGCTATTGATCTGCCTCCTGGCATTGTTACCCCCCGGGGGCGCACGTATCTGTTGTCGTGCGAGGAAAACCAGGCCATGGAGGAATATATCGCTGATGCCCTTCACGAGGGATTATCAGGAAGTCTACCTCTCCTGCAGGGGCTGGGTTCTTTTTCGTAAAAAAGAAAAATGGCGAGTTACGACCCTGCATCGATTACCATGGCCTGAATAAGCTCATGGCAAAAAAAGCCTACCCAATACCACTCATTACTGAATTGTTTGACAGATTGAAGGGCTCTTCTATTTTCACCAAGCTTGATTTACAAGCCGCATATAACCTGATTAGAATAACAGCAGGTGACTAGTGGAAAACGGCGTTCAGTACTAGATCCGGTCACTGCGAATACCTTGTTATGTCATTTGGGTTATGTAACGCTCCGGCAGGTTTCCAGGACCTGATTAACGATGTCCTCCGTGACTTATTGCAAACGTGTAGTGGTCTATCTCGATGATATACTCATTCATTCATCTAATCTGTCACAACACAGCAGGGATGTGTCTGAAATCCTACTCAGATTACGTAACAACAAGCTGTTCTGTAAAATCGAGAAATGTGATTTCCACAAGTCCACGGTGCCTTTTCTGGGTTTCATTATATCTAAAGACGGCATCGCCATGGACAATGACAAGCTTGCAGCAGTGCTGCAATGGCCACAGCCCAAAGGTCTCAAGGCAATTCAACGCTTTCTCGGATTTGCTAATTATTATAGAAAATTTATTCGAGACTTTTCCACGATTATTAAGCCTTTGTCTGACCTCACTCATAAGGGTGCAAACCCCTCCCAGTGGTCTGAAGCAGTTGAACGGGCCTTTGTGACACTGAAATCTGCTTTTGCATCTGCTCCTGTGTTATCCCAACCTAACCCCTCCCTTCCATTCACCTTGGAGGTTGAAGTCTCTGAAACTGGGGTTGGGGCTATATTGTCACAAAGACCGTCTCCTGGGAGTGTACTGAGACCTTGTAGGTTTTTCTCCAAAAAATTGTCTAGTGTCCAGAGGAATTATGAGATTGGGGACAGAGAGCTCTTGGCAATTATTCTGGCTCTTAAAGAATGGCGCCATCTGCTGGAAGGCACTAGAACCCCTGTATTGATTTTGACTGACCATAAAAACTTGACGTATCTTTCAGAGGCCAAGAGGTTGTCCTCTCGACAGGCCAGATGGACCTTAATTCTGTCTCAATTCAATTTTATTGTTTCTTATCTGCCTGGCTCCAAGAATGTTAGGGCAGATGCCCTGTCTAGGCAATTTGGTACTGAAAACGATAGAGATGATCTGCCTGCACCCATCATTCTGCCTGATCGTATTTTGGCTTCTTTACGTACCAGCATCACTTTGCCCCTGGGGGAGGAGATTCTTGCTACCCAGGCTTCCCCCCCTCCTGATACCCCAGTGGGCAAGTGTTTCGTACCCGAGCCACTTCGTACCCGCCTACTCGAAGTATACCATGCATCACGAGCTGCTGGACACATTGGCAGAGACCAATTGATCTGGTCCCTTTCTCAGTTATTTTGGTGGCCTTCCTTACGTGCTGACTGCGCTGCATTTATGGCAGCTTGTACTACATGGGCCCGTGTCAAGTCCCCTAGACACCTCCCAGATGGGTTACTTCTACCAATACATTATGGCGAGCATCCCTGGTCCCATGTGTCTATTGATTTCCTGGGAGAACTGCCAGTGTCTAGGGGTTTCTCATTCATCCTGATGATAGTCGATAGATTCTCTAAGATGGCACACTTTGTGCCCCTCCCTGGCCTTCCCTCAGCCCAGGAGCTGGCGATCGTCTTTGCCAGAGAAGTATTTCGGTTGCATGGGGTACCCAGGGCCCTGGTGTCTGACCGGGGGAGCCAATTTGTATCCAGATTTTGGAAAGCATTCTGTGACCAGATGGGCATACAGTTGTCCTTTTCGTCCGCCTACAATCCCCAGACCAATGGAGCCGCTGAGCGTGCCAATCAGGGATTGGAGCAATTCCTACTCTGTTTTGTGTCAGATCATCACGATAATTGGGCCTACCCGTTGCCGTGGGCAGAGTTCACCAGGAACTGTGTGGTTAACTCATCGACCGGGAGCTCCCCATTTCTCATCAATTACGAGTTTCAAACATGCTTGCTCTAGGACTCATTTCAGACGCAGCAGATTACAGCTATAGATAAGCATATGAAGCAGCTCCGCTTCACATGGGCACAGGTTCAGAGGTCCCTCAGTAAATCATTTCAGCATTATCAGTGCCATGCTAACCGTAGACGTTTGCCAGCGGTCTCCTTCCAGGTTGGGTATAGGGTATGGTTATCCTCTAAAAACCTTAATCTGCAAGTTCCCTGTAATAAGTTGGCTCCCCAGTTCATTAGGCCATTTAAGGTTATTCGCAGAGTTAACCCTGTCTCGTATGATCTTCCTGCTTCTATGCGCATTCACAATGTGTTTCATGTATCCCTTCTTAAGCCTTTGATTTGCAACCATTATACTACTACTCCTGCGGTCCCCGGTGCTCTCCAAGTGCAAGGTCAGGAGGAGTATGAGGTTCAAACTGTCCTTGATTCCCGAAGCCTTAGAGGGAGGTTGCAATACTTAGTACACTGGAAAGGGTATTGCCCTGAGGAACGTTCATGGGTCAATCAGGATGACCTCCATGCTCCCAGATTGCTGCGTATTTTTCATAAAAAATTTCCCCAGAAGCCCAGTTCCTCCTCTGGGAGAAGGGGTAATTGAGAGGGGGGTACTATCACTGTGCCCATGCTATACGGGTGACATTCTGTCAGTCTGACTCTCAGTCTGCTCCCATTGGCTACTGCGAGATTGGCCCACCCAGTATGTATCCTTAAATACTGGGTCCTGTCACTTATTTGTTGCCCTTTCATGGTGTTCCTGTGCCAGCGTTATTCTAGTCCTTGTGTGATATCAGTGTATGACCCGGATTGCCTGACCATTCTACTGCTGCTGTTCCTGCTCTGTATTCTGACCCGACCTTGCTGAAGTTCCTGCTCTGATACCGAACCGGATTGGCTGACGTTCCTGCTTGTGTACTGACCCGGCCTGGCTGACGTTCCTGCTCTGTTACCGACTCGGATTGGCTGACGTTCCTGCTTATGTACCGACCCGGCCTGGCTGACGTTCCTGCTCTAATATCGATTCGGATTGGCTGACGTTCCTGCTCCGTTACCGACCTGGCACGGCTGACGTTCCTGCTCTGTGTACCGACCCGGCTCTCTGTTTCCGGTTGACTGCCGTTCCTGCCATATGTGCCGACCTGTTGGGCCTTCCGTTACTGCCTGTCCTGGATTGCCTCTGTTTCGTGTAGTCTCCGGTTGGGCTTGGCATCCGGGCAGTGTGGTCCAGTACTGCAGCCCTGTGTCCGTTGTCTCCGTGTCGCGTGGGCGACACTCCTGTTCTGTGCCTCTTACTGCAGTCTGACTCCGGTGTTTCTGTGTCGCGTGTGCGACATTCCGGTGTGTGCTTTCTTCCCGTGCCTTCATTCACCAGACCTTTACTCCTGCCATCAGCTGAGGTTGGGTTAGTTGGGCGCCTCAGGCTCTTCCATCCCGGCAGTCGACTGTGGTCTTTACGCATATATTCATACGGTGTGAAGGGCAGCACACCACCGGTTATTCGGCACTGTAGTCTCCATTGGGCAAACCCTGGGCATACGGTTCAGTCCTCCGTTACTGCTACTGCAGTATACACCACCTGTTGGTGGCATTGTAGTCTCCTTTGGTCAAACTCCAGGCATACGATTCTCCTCCACTACTGCTACGGCAGCAGAGGTAGGTTGGAACAATGCTACTGGACCCATGAGGGTTATTATTATTTTACCATGTTCAATAAAACTGTGTTTTTACCTAAAATACTGTCTCTGAGTGTCAAACTAACCGTTACACAGTATAGTACAGAAACACGACAGGTTAATTATACAATGCCCACACAGGTCCAGTATAAAATAAGGTACAGACAGTATATACTGACACAGGTCAGGCAAGAGGAGTAAGTTTCCCAGGACTCTGGTACTGCAGGAGTTCATCAATGACTGCAAACAGTCCCATGTGTGTAGATACTGAGATAGCACTTATACCGAGCTTCAGGTTGCCCAAGTGCTAGCAGAATAACGTGAACTGCCAGAGCTCAACAGATATAATAATGAGCACTGCCGGAGCAATAACGGAGGCAGACACTTGCAACCGGCAAGCAGTAACGGAGGACAAGCCAATGGCACACTACCGAAGCAATAACGGAGGCAGACATTTGCAACCAGTGTAGCAGTAATGGAGGACTAGGCCAAGGCTCACTGCCGGAGCAGTAACGGAGGCAGACACTGGCAACCTGTATGATCAGTAACGGAGGACAAGCCAATGGCGACTACCGGAGCAATCACGGAGGCAATACTTGCAACCGGTATAGCGGGAACGGAGGACAAGGCCAAAGGCACACTGCTGGAGCAGTAACAGAGGCATACACTAGCAACCGGCAGGAGCAGTAGTGGAGGACAAGCCAATTGCGACTAATGGAGCAATCACGGAGGCACCCACTTGCAACTGGTATGGCAGTAACGGAGGACTAGGCCAAAGGCGCACTGCCGGAGCAGTAACGGGGACAACACTGGCAACCTGCAGGAGCAGTAACGGAACAGGCTCAGGCAACTGGATTGTCTGCTGAATAAGAATGTCACCGAGGCAACAATAGCTGAAGAAGCAGGATGTCAATAAAGCTGGGTCAGTACACAGGAACAGGAACGTCAGCCAGGCCGGGTCAGAACACAGGAGCAGGAACGTCAGCCAGGCCGGGTCGATACACAGGAGCAGACACTGAAGAGAAGTCAGGCAATCTAGGTCGGTACACAGGAGCTGGAAACTGAAGAGTAGTAAGGCAGGCCAAGTCGGTACACTGGGACACTGATCAGTAAGCTAGCACTGGTACAGGAACACCACGAAAGGGCCCCGAGTGGTGCAGGAGCCCAGTATATAAAGGCCATACTGGGCGGGATCAACACAGAACAGCCAATGAGAGCATTACACAGGATAACTGACAGGAAAACAAAAACAAGGGAACACGGGCACCGTGATAGTACCCCCCTCTCAAAGACCCCCTCTCCTGGAAGAGCGACCTGGCTTCTGAGGATATTTAGAGTGAAAAATATGCAGTAATCTAGGAGCATGAAGGTCCTTCTGATCAACCCAGGAACGTTCCTCAGGACCATAGCCTTTCCAATGGACCAAGTACTGCAATTTTCCTCTAAATTTGTGTGAATCAATAATGCTTTGAACCTCGTACTCTTCCTGAGCCTGAACCTCCACAGGACCGGGAACCACAGGAGTGGTAGTGTAGTGGTTGGATACCAAAGGATTCAGTAGAGATACATGGAACACATTATGAATGCGCATAGATGCAGGGAGATCTAAGGCATATGAGACAGGGTTAATTTTCCGGATCACCCTGAATGGACCAATAAACCGGGGAGCCAACTTGTTAGATGGAACTTGCAACTTAAGGTTTCTGGAGGAGAGCCATACCCTGTCCCCAACCTGAAAGGAGACCGCTGGCAGCCGTCTACGGTTAGCGTGGCGCTGATGATGCTGGAACGACTGAGGGCCCTCTGAATCTGTGCCCAAGTGGATCAGAGTTGCTCGATGTGCTCGTCCAGAGCTGGAATCTGTTGTGACTGGAATGAGTCCGGGAGCAAACATGGCTGGAAGCCGTAGTTGATGAGAAACGGGGAGGTCCCGGACAATGAATTAACCTTACAGTTCCTGGCGAACTCTGCCCACGGCAACAGGTCTGCCCAATTATCATGATGATCGGTGACAAAACAGCACAGGAACTGCTCCAGTCCCTGACTGGCACGCTCAGCGGCCCCATTGGTCTGGGGATGGTAGGCAGAAGAAAAGGACAATTGAATGCCCATCTGTTCACAGAATGCTCTCCAAAATCTGGATATGAATTGGCTCCCGCGGTCGGACACCAGGACTCTAGGTACCCCATGCAACCGGAACACTTCCTTAGCGAAAACAACAGCTAACTCCTTGGCAGAGGGAAGGCCAGGAAGGGGCATGAAATGAGCCATTTTTGAGAATCTGTCAACCACCATGAGTACACCCTAGACACTGGCTGTTCTCCCAGGAAATCAATGGATATGTGGGACCAGGGACGTTCACCATTAGGCACTGGCTGGAGTAGGCCTACTGGGAGGTGTCTAGGGGTCTTGGCACAGGCACAGGTGGCACAGGCTGCAGTAAATGCAGAACAATCAGCCCTTAGGGAGGGCCACCAGAAAACTTGTGAAAGAGACCATATTAATTGATCCCTCCCAAAATGCCCAGCAGCCTTAGATGAGTGATACGTTTCGAGTAAACGGGTATGGAATGGCCCATCCACAAAACACTTGCCCACTGGGGTTTCCGGGAGAGCCATAGCCTGGGTAGCCAGAATCTCTTCCTCCAGTGGAGAAGTGATACTTGTACGTAGGATAGCCAGGATGCGGTCAGGCTGAATAATGGGTACCGGGACCTCGTCCTTCTCTGTTTCAGACCCAAATTGTCTAGATAGGGCATCAGCCCTAACATTCTTGGAATCCGGAAAGTAAGATACTATGAAGTTGAAGCGGGATAGAAACAGAGTCCATCTGGCCTGACGAGAGGAGAATCTCTTAGCCTCTGAGAGATAGGTCAGGTTTTTGTGGTCAGTTAGGATTAGCATAAGATTTCTGGTACCCTCCAGTAAGTGATGCCATTCCTTCAAGGCGAGAATTATAGCCAGAAGTTCTCTGTCACCAATTTCATAATGACTCTGAGCACTAGACAGCTTTTTTGAGAAAAACCCACATGGTCTGAGAGTGCCCCCTGCCACCGGACGTTGTGATAGTACTGCCCCTACCCCAATCTCAGAGACATCGACCTCCAACGTGAAAGGAGGGGACGGGTTGGGGTGGGACAGTACAGGAGCAGATGTGAAGGCGGATTTCAGTGTCTCAAAGGCATGATCAGCTACCTCAGACCATTGGGAAGGATTAGCACCCTTGTGCGTGAGGTCAGACAGAGGCTTCACAATAGTGGAAAGATTCTGGATAAACTTTCTGTAATAATTGGCGAACCCCAAAAAGCGCTGGATTACCTTTAACCCTTTGGGCCGTGGCCATTGTAATACTGCTGCGAGTTTCTCCTGGTCCATAGCAATACCCTCCGTAGAGATTACAAAACCCAAAAAAGGCACTTTGGACCTGTGAAACTCACACTTTTCCATTTTGCAGAATAGTTTATTTTTGCGTAAGCGGAGCAACACCTCGGACACATCCTTAATGGGTTGGGACAAATTAGCCGAGTGTATGAGTACCCTACCACACCCCTAATTAAAGTCCCATCAGCTGCTTCACCATCACTGTTACTACTACTACTACTAACACCAACCAAATCAATTTGAGACCATAAGTCATCCTCCTCACAGTCACTAGTAATAGAAGGATATTGATTACCCCCTCCTTCATTCCTAACACTAACAAGCTGTTGGACCTTTGTAGTAGTACTGCTAGCACTGGCGGTACTGCTTGGGGATGGCAAGTGTGTCCCCTGTTTTCACACTTGGCATCATCTTCTCCTTCCCCCCATCTTGCATATTACAAGACACACTAGCAGCAGCTTCAGCACTGGTGGCAACAGGTTTAGCAATGGCAGCAGACACAGCACTGGTGGTGGCACTGGCAGCAGGTGCAGCACGTCTGACAGCTGGCACCGCACTGGAGGCAGCAGGGGCAGTGCTGGCAGTAGGCACAGCAATGGTGGTGGCAGTGGCAGCAGGGGCAGCATGTCCAACAGCCAGCACTGCACTGGTGGCAGCAGGGGCAGTACTGGCAGCAGGCACAGCACTGGTGGTAACACTGGTGGCAGGGGCAGCACGTCTGACAGCAGGCACCGCACTGGTGGCAGCTGGGGCAGTGCTGGCAGTAGGCATAGCACTGGTGGTGGCACTGGCAGCAGGGGCAGCACGTCTGACAGAGGGCACCACACTGGTGGCAGAAGGGGCAGTGCTGGCAGCAAGCACAGCACTGGTGGTGGCACTGGCAGAAGGGGCAGAACATCTTACAACAGGCACAGCATGTCTGACAGCAGGCTCAGAACATCTTGCAGGAGGTGCAGCAAGTCTTGCAGCAGGCACAGGCAACTGACCTGTCCTGCTCTCACTATGACTACCCTTTTGTTCCTCCGATGACAGTAATTTCCCCAAAAACCCTAGGGGTGATTTAGGGGGACTGGCCAGCATTGCTTCTGTAGTGCTCACTTCCTCCTCCTCAGACTCAGTGGACACATAATGGTCCCTCCAGTTCCTCCTTTTATTATTTTTAAACCTGCTCATAGCAATAGCAGTCATTATAAGCCTCTCCTGCTTAAATTTTGCCTCAAAACAGCACAGCACGTCTACCTCGCTCTGAAGCTGCTTCTATTGTGTTTGACTTCCACAAATACATCACGTTTTTATAGCGAAAAATAAATCAATGGGTGGAAACTTCCTAGTCATCGAAAAAATGGCAAAACATTTTGCCCAATGGGCAAAAAATGTGAAAATTTTGATTGCAGGCTTTAAATGTGGTTTTCACTGAATTTTGCACTGGAGCACTATGAGAGATTTCGCCCACCCCTAACACTTAGGTGTGGTAGCAACTTTAACAACTTTAAAGTTGATTAATCCTTTGAGTACCAGAAAGGTATCCAATGCATTGTGCTGCAATGCATTAGATACCCCTCGGGCACTCAAAGGGTTCAAATCTCAACTTTAATAGAGTGATTGCATGCAGACATTATACCACAGTACAAAGAGTTAATATTGAGTAAATATAGCTGTGCATCAGTATTCTGTGATTTTACCTTTCAGCTATTTTGGTTCAAATTGGTTGCACTCTAGTGATAAAGTAATAATAATAATACCGTATATATATTTCCTTGGGTGTGCTTACCAAAACCTGGCCTGGAGGCAAAGTGCAGGAGCCTATTTAACCCTTTAAAGACCATAGGAGTGTGAAAGTCATTGCAATGCAATACATTGCATAAACCTCTGGTTCTTAACTCTCTGCGCACCTCTCTGGCACTCAAAGGGTTAAATGTTTTTTCCCTTTCTGTGATCCATCAGGACAGTGTTGCTGCTCTGAGGTGAGCAGTGTTACATCAGTAAAAGGGGCGGGAGGCTGATATTTTATCATTCAATTACTCTTGAACTACAACTCAGACAGTATTGAAATAACACTCTCCATGGCCCAAATTCTATGAAGATTAATTGGAGTTACTTTCATTGCGAAACATTACTATTCCTTTAAATAAATCTTCCATGTTAATACATTTTGATTCCTCTTTTTAATTCTGTCACGTGACGTCAGTTCAGGACAGGTTGAAGCACTCTGATTGGCAACAGAACACTCCAACTCGCATGCTGGGTTCCTTTGTCAGAGGAGGAGGAGGTACTGGGCAACATCTGGGGAGAAGAAGAGATGAAGATTGACAGGTTGAGATACAGTGCTGTACCGCAGAGTGACTTGAATTGTCGTCACGCGACAGAATTAAAAAGCCAAATTCTCCTAAAATACTGCATTAAAAAAAAATCCAGATTTATTTAAGAAGCGGTTTACTGGAGGTAAGAGTTCCCTTTAATTGAACATGGCTGTAGGGGCTCTATCCACAAGAATTGCAATTCTAGAGCAAATCAACTGCATCATATAGATAAAATCATCGTTGTGAATCAAGGCATCAAAGAACTCTCTAGCATTCAGGGGGTTAAAGGCTCTATTAAAGTCAATAGGAAGTTTTATTTCTCCCTTGTGGTGCAGCAAGTGTTTTGCTCCAGAATTGCTCTTCTTTTTCAGATAAGGTCCTTTAGGTGCAAATGTGCAAATCTGGATAAATCTGGAGCAGCTGCACCAGCTGCACTGTAGGGGACATATGAAAATCTCCCCTTGATTTAAATGGTTTTTTTAACCACTTGAAGTCTAGGTAGTCCTCCAATACATTGCTTCATGTTGTTAATAAATATAGGCTTCATAGAATGGCACCTCTCAGTCAATCAGCTTCTTGGGAGATTATGAAAGCCATTAGAAGCGGATTGGCTGGGAGGTTCGTAAGCACACATCCCAGCCAATTGTAGGCTGGAATCCATTTTGAACAGAGACTGGCCATATAAAAAGCTAGTCTTTGTTCAAAATTCCCTCTTTCGGACTCAGGCAACAGCCTAAAAGTACTATGCACTATGCATTCCTGCCACCATCAGCAGAGGCAGCAGCAGTGGAGATATATTTAACCCTTGGAAGGATTTTAATTCATTTAACAGAGGGTTGACTTATTAATTTTTTTATAACCGGAATGGCAACATATTCTTTTTAGCAGATAAACCAGGCTGCATTTAACCTTTAAAGTGTTGGAGGGGTACCCCTCCGGAACTCAAAGGGTTAACTCGGGCATATCTTGGGGACATTTTTTTTTAATTACCTTTCATTTACGTTTTGTTTTATTTTTCATGACAGATTTGCAAGAAGATAAGAAGAAAGTAGACAGAAAATTACAGAGAAAAGAAGGAAGATTGAATAAGAAGACGAACAGTAGCTGACCAGGGTGCCGAAGACTCTGCTGGACATCAGGATTACAGGTAAGTGTTTATTGTCATGGGCTGTTTTTTAACTTAGTTGGATTAACCCTGTAAGTATACCCCACTGGCACTCATAGGGTTAATTCTACTAACATTTGACACATTTTGGGATTGCTTTGGATGTATTGATATGAGGGTCATTGGTGCCTTAGGCTTTTTTCAGCTTTTTTTCCAAGTTCAATTCCTGTGTCAGAACTTTTTAGATGCTTTAAGGGACTCGGTTTCCAGAAAAACTGTATACAGATTTTCACACGTTAAAGTGGGTCCCATAATGTATCTTAGTCCCTAACTCATGGATTTGAATAGAATATTCCAGCATGTTGTTGTGTGTCAATGGGTGAAAATGCCATGCAATATTATGGCCAGAGGTGTATTTTTTTTAGCCAGAATTTATTCATAGCACAGGTAATTTAATTACTTACCGTGCTTGAAGAAATGCCATTGGAAGTTTTTTTTTTGTGTTGATGGAATTGAATCAAGCACTACAACTCCTTAGTGAATCTTCCCCATAGTGATTTGCGTATTAGACAATGCATTTGCTTTTCTACTTCATAATGTTCACTAGGCCTCATAATAGATGTCATTCTAGAAGCTAAAGATGAAGAATTCTGGAGCAAAACACTGCACTTTAGAGTACAAATGAACAGTCTAAGTAAAATAGGGATTTTAACCCCTTGAGGTTTAAATCTCATTTAAATCAATGTGCATTTGCATATTATTCCTTTTAAAACCATGGCACAGTTAGCTTGCTCCAGAATTGCTCCTCTTTATCTTGATGAAAAAGGTCCTATGGACAGATTCCTATGGTCCTTATTCACAGAAGAAATGAGGCGCAATTCTAGAGCAAACTAACTGCAACATAAGAGAGAAAAGAAATATTCCCAAAAGTCCCATTAATTTAAATGGGGAATTGAACCTCTTGAGTGCTAGAGATGCCTCTAATGAAACCTCTCTAGCATTCAAAGGATTAAAAGTCCCATTTAAATCAATGAAAAGTTTTATTTGTCTCCTATGGTGCAGCTGGTTAAGGGTGGGTGAAAAATCATTGGTTTTTGGTTTTCTCAAGAAAGTTTTCTCTTTTTCTGCCAATAATTTTTTGCCTATGTTTCCTATGACTGCAACATTTCCCACCACAATATTACTTCTACTGTGGGCTGAAGTGAAGAAATACATAGCTGAAAGTCAAAGTTGTGAGTGCTACAACAGCATATCATACCTTAGTCCTTTGCCCACAACACTAACTTCCTGCTTATGTAGAAAGAAAAAGAAAAGACCAGTATGTCAACCTCCAACATTTTGGCAAGCTTAATATTCCATAGGTGTACGATTGCATTATGTTTGTGAAGGTTTTGACTTCTTTTTAAGGACTTAGTAAATGTGGGATGTCAGTACATTGTGGAAGAATTGTGTAACTTTATTGCTTTAAAGCGGAACTATCACGGTGCCAGTGATTCGTGCTATCTGGTGTCTATCACTTGCTGGAACTACTCATTGGCTGTCTGCTATTAGCCCTCCTCACTTTGCCTTTTTAAACCCTGGTTGGGCACTCCCAGGTTGCCCTTTCATGATGTTCCTGACCTCACCTGTCCTGACCTGCTGTCAGGCTTCTGGGCCTGCTGTTCCTGCGTTCCGGTGTTCCAGCGTTCCAGTGATCCTGTGTTCCGGTGTTCCTGTGCACTATTGTTCCAGTGTTCCGGTGTTCCTGTGTTCCAGCACCTCGCGGGTTAATCCTCCTGAGTTCCTGAGTCTCCAGCCTGCCCGTCTCTCCTGCCGGTTGCTCTCTGTCAGCGATTCCGGTCACCTGTCACCGCATTAGTCTGCTCCAGTGGATTCCTGCTAGAGTACAGGGCTCTCACCTTGCTCAGTCGCTCCGGCGACATTGTTACTATTCCGCTTCAGCTGTAGTGGCTGATCCCAGCTAGCGGACGCTGGTTTACTCCATAACCCTGGTTGTGAGAATTACAGTTGGTCCCAGCGTGCAGACGCTGGTTTACTCCATATTAACCTGGTTGAGAGAATCACTGTTGGTCCCAGTGTGCGGACGCTGGTTTACTCCATATTAACCTGGTTGCGAGAATTACTGTTGGTCCCAGCGTGCGGACGCTGGTTTACTCCATATTAACCTGGTTGTGCTCATACCGTTGGTCCAACGCTAGGACGTTGGTTGCTCCTGAACACTAGTTTGAGGACAGTTCACTGAATGCTTTCGTATGCAGTTGTCTGATATTTTCTGGCAATAGACTTCTGCTGCGATTAGGCCATTGTATCCATTCTTATCTGCTGTCATAGTTATCTGACAGCTGGTCTACGCTTTGGGCTGCCCTGCCCGGTATTGGTAAGGCCGGTAGAACCTTTGCATGTTACCATCTTCAAGGTTGCCTTACCTGGTATTGGCAGGGCCGGTAGAGCCTATACTCAGTCTCCCTTGGGCTGCCTTGCCCGGTATTGGTAAGGCCGGTAGAACTGGTAAATGTCACCTCACGGTTGCCTTACCCGGTATAGGCAAGGCCGGTAGAGCCTATTGTTACTGCTACTGTCCCTTGGGCTGCCTTGCCCGGTATTGGTAAGGTCGGTAGAACCGGTACATGTCACCTCACGGTTGCCTTATCCGGTATAGGCAAGGCCGGTAGAGCCTATTGTAATTGATACTGTCACTTGGGTTGCCTTGCCCGGTATCATTGGCAAGGCCGGTAGAACCTATTTTACTACGATTGTTGTTGTATTGTTATGTATGATTAACCCTACGGGGATTGCCTTAACTTTTTCAATAAAGTTAAGTTTTTACCAAAACCTTAAGTCTGAGAGTCTTCAAAACCGTGACAGGAACCTTTAAGAAAGATGTCCCCAAATAATTCCTCATCTGGAGACTAGCTTCTCAGTAGCGCTAGTCACCAGAATTATAACCTCCTTAATGTGACTGTCTGGCAGGATGGGGCACAGACATCTGCACGCCTGAGCTGTCAGTCCCTTTTGGAGCTGAACGGCTCCTAGCAACGCCTCCTAGAGCTGGTTGGGACTGACAGTGAAGGTGCACAGACATCACTATGGAAAGATGTGTGCACTCTGTCCTGCCTGTCAGTCCCGGAGCAGTGGATCATTTGCATTAAGGAGCTAATAATTCTGGCGACTAGCGCTAATGAGCAGCTAGTTGCCAGATGAGGAATTATTTGGGGACATCTTTCTTAACGGTGGTAGTTCCACTTTAATGCCATCACTTGTGGAGTGGTGGAGTTTGTGGTGGTATGTGTTGGCACTCTATGACTCTTGTCATCTCCTAAAGCAAATCCAGAGTCATCATACTCCCCTGCAGCAGGAACCACAGGAATTATTTGGAATGAACTAATTGGCAGTGGCACCCTCTCTGATCCATCGATAACATCACTACTTCTCTTGTCTGCCTAGAGCCATGGGAACTTTTTGGAGTGCTTCGTCTGCTGCTAGTTGTAGCACCTCTGACCTGCTGATAGTTTTTCTCCCAGTTAGACCTATGGTTGTGCTTTAGGTGGGATCTCATAAAGGAGGTGCCTAGGTGTCAGCCTGCTTTGCACTGCTCACATGCTTTTTGCACACACAATACATAGCAGCATGCTTAGCTTTTGGATCCTGAGTGAAGTATCTCCATACTGTGGACTTCATGGACTGTGGGGTTCCTGAGAGGATGCTACTGCTACTGGAGCTAGATGTAGATGCAATTCTGCTGCTACTACTACTAGGTGTCAATGGTGCAGCACTCTCAACAGCAGCAGAGGCACTCATCATAGCTAAGGTTAAGGATGTTAATAATTTGTGTTTTTGTTGCTGCTGCTGGTTACTCAACACAAGTGTGTGTGGATGAGTGGAGCTTGTACTTGGAAGCTGTGACAATGCTGGTGATGACCGACAGGATGACTGTGTATTTTTAGGCATCTTTGCTGTTACAGGGTCAGGCCTTCCAATTGTTTTCTCAGTTTATTGACATTTTCAGTGGCGGAACATTGAGACTTTGCCTTTCAGCTAACTTTCTAGCCATGTCATCATCTCTCTCACTTTCAACTTCATCTGTATCTGAAGATGAGGCTAATACTGGAGAGATATATTCTAGATCACTATCAGTTATCAGTAAAGATGAGCGAGCACCCCGATGCTCGGGTGCTCGGGTGCTCTGACCGAGCACCCCCTGATGCTCGAGTGCTCGGCCGAGCACCCGAGCCCCATTCAAATGAATGGGAGCACTCGAGCATTAAACCAGGCACCCCCTGCTCTGATGAGCGGAGGGTGCCTGGTCAATGTCCCCCTTCATCTCCGCTATGCCCCTCTTCCACAATGTCCCCCTTCATCTCCTATGCCATAGCGGAGATGAAGGGGGACATTGTGGAAGAGGGGCTTAGCGGAGATGAAGGGGGACATTGTGGAAGAGGGGCATAGACTCTATGCCCCTCTTCCACAATGTCCCCCTTCATCTCCGCTATGCCCCTCTTCCACAATGTCCCCCTTCATCTCCTCTATGGCATAGGAGATGAAGGGGGACATTGTGGAAGAGGGGCATAGCGGAGATGAAGGGGCACATTGTGGAAGACGGGCATAGCGGAGATGAAGGGGGACATTGTGGAAGAGGGGCATAGAGTCTATGCCCCTCTTCCATAATGTCCCCCTTCATCTCCGCAATGCCCCCTTCATCTCCGCAATGCCCCCGTACCTCCATTCCCTGGTGGTCCAGCGGAGCGTCTTCGGATCTGTGCCTCTTCCGGCACAGATCCTCTTCACCCGAGCATGTCGGGCGAGCACATGGCGGTACTCGTACGAGTACCGCCATGTGCAGAGCAGAGCGATGCTCGAGCCGATCCGAGCATCGGCCGAGCACGCTCGCTCAACACTAGTTATCAGTATTAGGTCATCCTCCTCAGCATTGCCCACAGCTTCTTGCAAACAACCTGTAAATTCCGCTAAGCTTTTAGAGGTGTCTAATAATTTCTTTTTACTTTTACTTTCACAAGGTTCACTACTACTTTGAGGACACACGTATTGATGCATGTTTGCCTCACTGTCAGATGCAGCAGTTCATTCTGCTGCTACACCTTCCTCCATTATGCCATCATCAACACTAATATATGACTCGTTGTCATCTTCAGGGTTCTTCTTATGGAGCTCTTATTTATTCTTTTTATTATAGTACTGGTGCTGGTGGTGATGGAACTTTTGGTGGGGCCTTGACAAACTGCATCCTCCCTGGGAGGAGAGGGATCATCATCATTTATTGCACATGCAGCAGCAACCATGGCTGCAGTGAGTTTTTGATCTGATACTTTACTCCCACGTCACTGCACTGCTCCATCTTTTGCCCTCTTCTTGTCCCTTGTGCATTTACTGGAAGTTACTCAACTACTGTGTGTGTTTTTACTCTAAAGTATACAACAGAACTGATGGATTGTGATATCTTGCCTTGGCCCTCAACAAAATTCTCAATCTTGTCTGCTATCTATGAAGTCTGCCTCAGTCACACAGCTCATGTCATGGTCCTAGTCAGCTCTCTGTCACCTAATATATTTATAATATTTTCATATATATACATATATATATATATATATATATATATATATATATATATATATTTATTTTTTTTTTTTATAGTTGTTCACTCTATCTTATTACTGTCCAAAAAACAGTATAACTGAAAAACCAAATCCACAAATTTTTCCCCAGACTTCCCCAGCACAAATATAATAACAGCAAGATCAGACAGAAGCTACCTGTGTCTTTCATATCAAATCACTCAGACAGAATGTTGGGGAATTTGTGGTCAACCATCCAGACAAGTCCAACACAGAGATAATAATAGTAAGATCAGAAAGGAAATTGCTTGGACCACAGCTGTGTCTTTCAAATCAAATCACTCAGACAGAATGTTGGGGTATTTGGGGTCAACCTCCTTTACTCCCTATGCACATTCCCAGACTCCCCCAGCACAGACATAATACCAGCCAGATAAGGAAGGAGCTTGGATCATGGCTCCTTGTGTCTTGCCAGTCAGTCACAATGGATTTTGGGCTATTTAGGGTCAACTTCCTTTCTCTATTCTATTCTTTATTCTTCTCTCCTGCCCCTAGACTCCCCTAATAAAGAGAACAAATGTTCTACCTAAAAGACTCCCTAAACTAAGCTTCAACTTCACTTTATTTGCTTATCTTCTCTAGCTCAAAAATGTGTTGCTTTCCTCTTTTATAAACACAGAATGGCATACTGTGAGAGCCTGACACCCTTTTATTTGCCTGCAGAAAAAGAAGAAAAAACTTCCATGTGGTGGGAGAAATTCTTCCCCCTGATTTCTATGCAATGAGCTAGGTGAAAAAAAGCAGGAAAACTGCACTTTTCCCCGGAAAAGTTTCACTAAGCGGTCAGTGCCATTTGTTTGCCTATTTTGGTTTGAGGCCAAATTTTTCGCCTATCCCTACAGCTGATTTGCTCCAGATTTGTTTCTTATTTCTTCTGTGAATATTACCTTATTTGTATAAAGCTGAGTAAGTAAGGGACGCTACAGAGAATACAGATAAGTAAGTAGTAATTTGGACAAGGGAATTGCTGTTCATGTAGTATACTTGGATTTTGCAAAGGCCTTGATACAGTGCCTCAACAACAGGTTACTGGATAAATTAAAAGGCTCTGGATTGGAAGGTGAATGTGATATCTGTACATGGATTGAGAACTGGTCAAATGATAGATGGCAGAGAGTGGTTGTAAATGGAACCTTTTCAAGTTGGTCTAAAGTTGTAAGTGGGTGCCACCGGGTTCAGTTTTGGACCCAATGCTTTTTAATGTGTTTATTAATGATATAGAAGTGGGAATTGAAAGTAGCATCTCAATCTTTGCTGATGACACCAAGCTGTGAAAGCAAATGCATACAGGGCTGCATGTTTTTGCTCTGCAGAAGGATTAGATTAACTGAGTGAATGGGCAGTAAAGTGGCAGATGACATTTCATGTAGATAAATGTAAAGTTATGCATTTGGGCTGTAGAAACAAACATGCTACATATGCACTAAATGGAAACAACTTTGGGGAATCATCACTGGAGAAAGATTTAGGCATACTGATAGATGATAGACTTCACAGCAGTTTGCAATCGCTCAGCTGCTGCAAGAGCAAGTAAGGCACTATCATGCATAAAAAGAAGCATAGTGTTACCAGTTGCACTGTTTTCCTTGCCCATCTTGAGGCCTGCACTTGCCGCTCCATTCTCTCCAAGCAGTGTGCCGCACTTCCGGGTTTTTAGCTGTCAGACGGCTGCACCTATATCAGGCAGCCACTCTATTTCTTGGGCACTATTTCACAGTGTTCCCTGAGCCTAGCAGTCTAGTCCTCAGCTTTCCTGCTAGCCAGTACCTATTACCTTGTATCTTGATTTCCTTGTATGACCCTGGTCTTCCCTCTTGACCATCCAGTTTTCTTGATCCCTGTCTAGTGTGAAGTCCTGTGTATGACCCTTGGCTTGTCATTGACCATTCCTACTGCCTGCTGATTTACCTATGTATGACCCTTTGCCTGCCACTGTCCATTCCAATAGTCTGCTGATACTATCCAGTCTGTTCTCCTGTGTATGACCCTTGGCCTGCCATTTACGAATCCTACTGTTTGCTGCTATAATCCAGTCTGATTTCCTTGTATATGACCATTGGCCTGTCAGTGACCATTCCTATTGCCTGCTCATAAATTCCTTGCTAATCTCTATGTATGACCTTTAGCCTTCATGTGACTTCTCTTTTACCTGTGTATTTACACTGTTGGCTTTCACCGACCTGTTTTCTTCAGCTACTGTTTTTTAAAACAGCTTTTTACCCTTGGAGAGTTTACGCTATTATCCATAGCCCCACTACTCTATCCTTGATCCCTACTCTCAGTATTCTAGCCTTCACTCTCCCCTGCGGGAGAGTAGATGCTGTCTGTGTATTCCAATCCTGAGCTCAATACAAAGAACTGCCCAATTATTTATTTACTCAGAGCTGAGCCAAGTTTTTTTAATCATGGGCCACATGATTAGAAAGCCATAAGTTTGAGGGCTGCATTATTTTTTTATTGATAATGATGATGAATTATAGCCTGTTAGATATTAAAAAATATGGGTTTATTTATTTATTGATCAAGTCAGTGACCATACTGATATTTACAGACTTCTCTCCTTGAACTGTAAGGTACTGGCAGGTGGGGAAGTAAGTCTTACTGGCAAACTAGATTATGTGTGCTACTTAATTAGGTAAAATAAACAGCAAGAGTTTTTCAGAATCTAAGGAGGCCACACCCTGAGGTTTAAGGCCTCATTTGTCCACAGGCTGCATGTTGGACACCCATGTACTATGGAGAGCAAATCTACCAATGATGCCAGGGCTGCTCTCTGAGCCCCAGCACACCAACAGGCAAAAAGAAGAGGAGCCTTACTGGTCTAGGGAGAATAGACTGAACTGCAAAACTGAAGTCTTGCAGACCAGTCTGGTAGTACAGCATGAGAAGTAACTACAGACCCTCTGAAGCTGGCTTGAAAACTTAAAAGTGATGGTCTGTGGAGGCTGTATATAGAACTCACAAGTTTTATGACTTAAAGTTACATACGTTCAGGTTGCAGTTCAGCCAACATCCAGCCAGGGGAATGATGGCCCCTGAGAAGCCATACTGGAGTTACCCCAGGCTTTTTACAAAGTCTGCTCCAGTAAAATATGATAACAGTCCTTTAAAATGCTTAATGATTTTTGAGGAGTCTGTATGACTGTTACATGTGAAGATTGCCTAAGCAAGACACTGGGAGTTTTTTCCTATGAAGAAGATGTCCTGATTATGGAGAGGTTTTTTTTCCAATACCATTACCAACATTCAAGCGCAGTTCTCTGGATCAGCATATTTCTTTTTCACCTCAGTTACACAAAATGCAAGGAAATCATTTGGACACAATGCAGAGCTTAACATTTCTACCATTTGTAAAATAAATAAACTCTAGAATGAGTCCAGCAGCAGATATATAAATCTGCTTACTTATTCCTCTGTTCCAGAACAAGCTTAGGTTCACTAATAGATCCTGTTGCCCACTCCAAATATCCACTGAGAATTGAGGCAATTCTGGGGCAAAACAACAAAAAACACTAGAGAGATATCCACTTAAATCAAGTGGATTTTTTATTAGATCCCTATGGTGCACTTGGTTTGCCCCATAATTACTCCAGTTATTCTTGGTACAATCAGGCACATTGTCTAACTAGTGTAGACTTGTCAGTTAAACCCTTAAGGATCAGGGGTGTGCAACCCATTGAGAATCAATGCATTGCACACTCCCCTGGTCCATAAGGGGTTACAAACTTTTATTTATGTTAAAGCGGAACTACCACTTGACACAATCTTTAGCTTCACTAAGTCCCCATCTGGTGACTAGTTGCTTAGTAGTGCTAGTTGCCAGAATAATTACCTTATTTAATAGATTTCTGCTCTCTTCCCCGACTGACAGGCAGGACGGAGCATGGACATCTTGCCATTGTGATGTTCGCGCGCCTGCGCTGTTAGTCCCAGCCGGAGCAAAATGGCTCCTAGCGACGCCTACTAGACCTGGCTGGGACTGACAGCGCAGGCGCGCGGGCGTCACAATGGCAAGATGTCCGCTCTCCATAATGCCTGTCAGCCGGGGAAGAGAGCAGAAATCTATTAAATAAGGTAATTATTCTGGTGACTAGCGCTACTAAGCAGCTAGTCGTCAGATGGGGACTTAGTGAAGCTAAAGATTGTGTCAGGTGGTAGTTCCGCTTTAAAGGGATAGTAATACTTCGTTTTAACTTTATTTTATTTTGTAGGCATTAGTGATGAGCGAGCACCCCAATGCTCGGGTGTTCGGGTGCTCTGACCGAGCGCCCCCTGAGGCTCGAGTGCTCGGCCGAGCACCCGAGCCCCATTGAAGTCAATGGGAGGACTCGAGCATTACACCAGGCACCCCCTGCTCTGATGAGGGGAGGGTGCCTGGTCCATAGGAAAAGGGCAGAAAATGATGGAAACACCACAGAAATGGTTCAGGGACAGCATAGGGAGGATGTCTGGATGCATCTTGGACTCCAACATCGCTGCTGGGAATGATCTTTCGCCCGTAGTACGCCATTTTTACAGACTGACCGTAAAACACACAAAAAGGAAGATAAAAACGACTTTAGGCGAAAAATTGCTACCAAACAGTATTTGCTGTATATTTACTTGTATATCATCAGCAAATTCTCCCAAAAATTTCCTTGATTTTCTGAAGTGAGGCCATGATTAAGAGGGAAACGTGCGCAGAGGCAAATTATCTCAAAAATTTCCTTGATTTTCTGAACTGAGGCCATGATTAAGAGGGAAACGTGCGCAGAGGCAAATTATCTCAAAAATTTCCTTGATTTTCTGAACTGAGGCCATGATTAAGAGGGAAACGTGCGCAGAGGCAAATTCTCCCAAAAATTTCCTTGATTTTATTGAACTGAGGCCATGATTAAGAGGGAAACGTGCGCAAAGGCAAATTCTCCCAAAAATTTCCTCGATTTTTCGGAACTGGGGCCATGATTAAGAGGGAAACGTGCGCTGAGCTGACCATCTAAAACATTATGGGTGAGGGTCTGCTGCAGAGCTGACCATCCTAAACATTATATGCGAAGGCCCGCTAGTGAGCTGACGCTATAAAACATTATATGAGAGGGCCCGCTAGAGAGCTGACCCAATAAAACATTATATGAGAAGGCCCGCTGGTGAGCTGACCTATATAAAAATTGTCAAACAGGGCCCGCTGGTGAGCTGGCCCTATATAAAAATTATATCACAGGGCCCGCTGGTGAGCTGGCCCTATATAAAAATTATAGCACAGGGCATATGGAAGAGGAGGAGGAGGATGAGAAGATTAAGAGTCAACCATATACCCGTTTTTTGGGTGGAAGGGGTGAATGGGAATACAGAGTATTCCCATCATTGTAAATAACATATCTAAAGTGACTTTATGTTCCCCCGGGGCTTTCCTCCAGTGGAGTGGAGAAGTCAGGGGAAATCCAGGCCTTGTTCATTTTTATAAGTGTCAACCTATCAGCATTGTCGGTGGAAAGGCGGATACGCTTATCTGTTATGATGCCACCAGCAGCACTAAATACCCGCTCAGACAGAACGCTGGCGGCAGGGCAGGACAGCACCTCCAAGGCGTAGAGTGCCAGTTCATACCACGTGTCCAGCTTGGACACCCAGTAGTTGTAAGGCACAGAGGGATCATTGAGGACGCTGACACGGTCTGCTACGTACTCCTTCACCATCTTCCAAAACTTTTCCCTCCTTGTGACACTAGGCTGCGCATCAGGGTGAGGGTGCTGGCGGGGTGTCATGAAGGTGTCCCACGCCTTGGAGAGTGTTGCCCTGCCTTTGTCGGAACTGCTGTGTGCTCCCCTTTGCTCCCCTTCTCGGTTGGCCAAGGTAGCACGTACTCTGCCGCCAGCGTTGTCAGATGGAAAATTTTGGAGCAATTTTTCAACAAGAACCTTCTGGTATTGCACCATTTTGCTTGTCCTCTCCACCGGAGGAATGAGAGATGAGAAATTCTCTTTGTAGCGGGGGTCCAGAAGGGTGAACACCCAGTAATCCGTGTTGTCTAAAATGCGTACAACGCGTGGGTCACGGGAAAGGCAGCCTAACATAAAGTCAGCCATGTGTGCCAGAGTACCAACAGGCAAGATTTCGCTGTCCTCACCAGGAGGATGACTCTCAATCTCCTCATCCTCTTCCTCCTCTTCTGCCCACCCACCCTGAAGAGATGGAACTAAAGTTCCATGGCTACCCTCTGTAGCGGAGGCAACCGTGTCTTCCTCCTCCTCCTCCTCCTCCGCCTCCTCCAATTGTCGCTGAGAAGACGAAGTGAGGGTGCTCTGGCTATCACCTTGTGTAAGCTCTTCCTCCCCCATTTCCACCTCTTCCACATGCAAAGCGTCGGTTTTAATTGTGAGCAGCGAGCGTTTCAGTAGACACAGAAGTGGGATGGTTACACTGATAATAGCGTTATCGCCGCTCACCATCTGTGTCGATTCCTCAAAATTGCGTAAAACCTCGCAGAGGTCTGACATCCATTCCCACTCCTCACTTCTGATTAGAGGAAGTTGAACGGAGAGGCGACGACCGTGTAACAGCTGGTACTCCACTACTGCCCTCTGCTGCTCACAAAGCCGGGCCAACATGTGGAAGGTGGAGTTCCAGCGCGTGCTCACGTCACACAGCAGCCGGTGAGCTGGCAATTGTAAGCGCTGCTGCAGCTTCAACAGGCCGGCCGAAGCTGTAGATGACTTACGGAAATGTGCACACACGCGGCGCACCTTGGTCAAGAGATCATGCACATTGGGGTAGGTTTTTAGAAATCGCTGAACCACTAAATTAAATACATGCGCTAGGCATGGTACGTGTGTGAGCTTGCCGAGCTCCAAAGCCGCCACCAAGTTACGCCCATTATCACACACAACCATGCCTGGTTGCAGGTTGAGTGGTGAGAGCCACTGCTCGGTCTGGTGACTAATCCCCTGCAACAGCTCTGAGGCCGTGTGCTGTTTGTCCCCAAGGCAGATCAGCTTCAGCACGGCCTGTTGACGCTTCCCCACTGCAGTGCTACACTGCTTCCAGCTACTGGCTGATGGGGGAGTGGCGCTGCGTGTAGAGAATTCGGAGGTGGAAACGGAGGAGGAGGAGCCAATAACGTAGGTGCTGGCGGAAACCCTGATGGAGGTAGGGCCCGCAATCTTCGGCGTGGGTAGCACCCGTGCCATCCCAGGGTCCGAGTCGCTCCCAGCCTCCACGACATTCACCCAGTGTGCCGTCAGGGAAATGTAGCGTCCCTGGCCACAAGCACTTGTCCATGTGTCAGTCGTTAAGTGGACCTTCCCAGTATCTGCGTTGGTCAGGGCACGGGTGATGTTACGGGACACATGGTGGTGTAATGCGGGGATGGCACTCCGGGAAAAGTAGTGGCGGCTGGGGACCGCGTACCGAGGGACAGCTGCTGCCATCAGGCTGCGGAAGGACTCAGTGTCCACAAGCCTAAATGGCAGCATTTCGATGGCCAGTAATTTGGAAAGGTGTGAGGTTAGTGCTATGGCCTGTGGGTGGGTGGCTGGGTATTTTGTCTTGCGCTCAAATGCCTGGGGTAACGACATTTGGACGCTGTGCTGGGACAGGGAAGTGGATGTGGTCGCTGATGGTGCTTCAGATGGTACAGGTGCAGGGCGGGAGGTATGCGGGCCTGCGCCTTCGACAGGCGATTGGCCGGCACCGAAAACAGGGGAAGAGGAGGCAGTGGTGTGGCCTGCAGACACAGATGGGCGATCCAGGCGTTCCTCCCACTTATTACGGTGCTTGGATGCCATGTGTCGGATCATGCTGGTGGTGGTGAGGTTTCTAGTGTTCATGCCTCGGCTCATTCTGGTGTGGCACAGGTTGCAAACTACAATTCTTTTGTCGTCCGCACTTTCCTTAAAAAAACGCCATACCGCGGAACATCTACCCTTTGGCAAGGTAGATTTACGCAAGGGGGTGCTCCGTGGAACATTTGCGGGCCGGTTTGGTGCGGTCCGCCTTCTTTCTGTAGCCACACCACTGCCTCTTCCAGCCTGTTGCGGTGCTGCAGATGGCTCACCCTCAGGACTGCTGTCATCGCTCGGCTCTACACCTTCCCAGGTGGGGTTAGTCACCTCATCGTTCACCAAGTCCTCCTCCACTTCCTCACTCTGATCATCCTCCTCATGTCTTGATCCCACCACATACTCAGTCATTGACAACTGTATAACATTCTCCTCAACAAGGTCTTGAGACGGTAATAGTGGTTGATTTAATGGCAACTGTGTCTCATCATCATCATCATCATCCACTACTTCCTTTGACCTTAAATGCCGTTCACATCTGTCATCTTCTTGTGATTGGGTAGCCTCTAGAGGTTGTGAATCAGGGCACAAGATGTCATGTTCCTCTGCAAGCGTGCTTGGAGAGAGGGTCAAATGAAGGATTGGTGATGAGACGAGCTCCTCACTATATCCCAGTGTGGGATCACTTCTTTGACCAGACCGTGTATGGTGGGAGGAAGGATGATCAGAGTGAGGATTATGTTGACCAGACTCTTGGCTACTGAGAGTGGACTTGGTGGAAGACAGGGTGGTGCTTAACCGACTGGAAGCAGTATCAGCTGACATCCAACCGACCACCTGTTCACAGTGGTCGGACCTCGAGAGTGATGTCCTGCGACGCCCTGTGAAATGAGACATGAAGCTAGGTATGGTGGATGTCTTTCTTTCTTGTGCTCTGGCACCAGGCACAGTTTCTCCGCGTCCTGACCCACGCCCTGAACTATCAGGATCACATCCACTTCCCCGTCCCTTTTTACCCGCCTTCTTCATCTTACACGGAATATGTGACTTTGATATTTTAGTTTGAAAACTTAACAGTATTTCTTCCTATTCTGCATCTGTGCAGAGTACACAGAATAGGCTGCTAAACTGCGGTGACGCACACTGAATATAATATGTGACTTTGATATTTTAGTTTGAAAACTTAACAGTATTTCTTCCTATTCTGCAACTGTGCAGAGTACACAGAATAGGCTGCTAAACTGCGGTGACGCACACTGAATGGAATATGTGACTTTGATATTTTAGTTTGAAAACGTAACAGTATTTCTTCCTATTCTGCAACTGTGCAGAGTACACAGAATAGGCTGCTAAACTGCGGTGACGCACACTGAATATAATATGTGACTTTGATATTTTAGTTTGAAAACTTAACAGTATTTCTTCCTATTCTGCAACTGTGCACAGTACACAGAATAGGCTGCTAAACTGCGGTGACGCACACTGAATGGAATATGTGACTTTGATATTTTAGTTTGAAAACTTAACAGTATTTCTTCCTATTCTGCAACTGTGCAGAGTACACAGAATAGGCTGCTAAACTGCGGTGACGCACACTGAATGGAATATGTGACTTTGATATTTTAGTTTGAAAACTTAACAGTATTTCTTCCTATTCTGCAACTGTGCAGAGTACACAGAATAGGCTGCTAAACTGCGGTGACGCACACTGAATGGAATATGTGACTTTGATATTTTAGTTTGAAAACTTAACAGTATTTCTTCCTATTCTGCAACTGTGCAGAGTACACAGAATAGGCTGCTAAACTGCGGTGACGCACACTGAATATAATATCTGACTTTGATATTTTAGTTTGAAAACTTAACAGTATTTCTTCCTATTCTGCAACTGTGCAGAGTACACAGAATAGGTTGCTAAACTGCGGTGACGCACACTGAATATAATATGTGACTTTGATATTTTAGTTTGAAAACTTAACAGTATTTCTTCCTATTCTGCAACTGTGCAGAGTACACAGAATAGGCTGCTAAACTGCGGTGACGCACACTGAATATAATATGTGACTTTGATATTTTAGTTTGAAAACTTAACAGTATTTCTTCCTATTCTGCAACTGTGCAGAGTACACAGAATAGGCTGCTAAACTGCGGTGACGCACACTGAATATAATATGTGACTTTGATATTTTAGTTTGAAAACTTAACAGTATTTCTTCCTATTCTGCAACTGTGCAGAGTACACAGAATAGGCTGCTAAACTGCGGTGACGAACACAGAATGGAATATGTGACTTTAATATTTGAGTTTGAAAACTTAACAGTATTTCTTCCTATTCTGCAACTGTGCAGAGTACACAGAATAGGCTGCTAAACTGCGGTGACGCACACTGAATGGAATATGTGACTTTAATATTTGAGTTTGAAAACTTAACAGTATTTCTTCCTATTCTGCAACTGTGCAGAGTACACAGAATAGGCTGCTAAACTGCGGTGACGCACACTGAATATAATGTCTGACTTTGATATTTTAGTTTGAAAACTTAACAGTATTTCTTCCTATTCTGCAACTGTGCAGAGTACACAGAATAGGTTGCTAAACTGCGGTGATGCACACTGAATATAATATGTGACTTTGATATTTTAGTTTGAAAACTTAACAGTATTTCTTCCTATTCTGCAACTGTGCAGAGTACACAGAATAGGCTGCTAAACTGCGGTGACGCACACTGAATATAATATGTGACTTTGATATTTTAGTTTGAAAACTTAACAGTATTTCTTCCTATTCTGCAACTGTGCAGAGTACACAGAATAGGCTGCTAAACTGCGGTGACGCACACTGAATATAATATGTGACTTTGATATTTTAGTTTGAAAACTTAACAGTATTTCTTCCTATTCTGCAACTGTGCAGAGTACACAGAATAGGCTGCTAAACTGCGGTGACGAACACAGAATGGAATATGTGACTTTAATATTTGAGTTTGAAAACTTAACAGTATTTCTTCCTATTCTGCAACTGTGCAGAGTACACAGAATAGGCTGCTAAACTGCGGTGACGCACACTGAATGGAATATGTGACTTTAATATTTGAGTTTGAAAACTTAACAGTATTTCTTCCTATTCTGCAACTGTGCAGAGTACACAGAATAGGCTGCTAAACTGCGGTGACGCACACTGAATATAATATGTGACTTTGATATTTTAGTTTGAAAACTTAACAGTATTTCTTCCTATTCTGCAACTGTGCACAGTACACAGAATAGGCTGCTAAACTGCGGTGACGCACACTGAATGGAATATGTGACTTTGATATTTTAGTTTGAAAACTTAACAGTATTTCTTCCTATTCTGCAACTGTGCAGAGTACACAGAATAGGCTGCTAAACTGCGGTGACGCACACTGAATGGAATATGTGACTTTGATATTTTAGTTTGAAAACTTAACAGTATTTCTTCCTATTCTGCAACTGTGCAGAGTACACAGAATAGGCTGCTAAACTGCGGTGACGCACACTGAATATAATATGTGACTTTGATATTTTAGTTTGAAAACTTAACAGTATTTCTTCCTATTCTGCAACTGTGCACAGTACACAGAATAGGCTGCTAAACTGCGGTGACGCACACTGAATGGAATATGTGACTTTGATATTTTAGTTTGAAAACTTAACAGTATTTCTTCCTATTCTGCAACTGTGCACAGTACACAGAATAGGCTGCTAAACTGCGGTGACGCACACTGAATATAATATGTGACTTTGATATTTTAGTTTGAAAACTTAACAGTATTTCTTCCTATTCTGCAATTGTGCAGAGTACACAGAATAGGCTGCTAACCTGCGGTGACGCACACTGAATGGAATATGTGACTTTGATATTTTAGTTTGAAAACTTAACAGTATTTCTTCCTATTCTGCAACTGTGCAGAGTACACAGAATAGGCTGCTAAACTGCGGTGACGCACACTGAATGGAATATGTGACTTTGATATTTTAGTTTGAAAACTTAACAGTATTTCTTCCTATTCTGCAACTGTGCAGAGTACACAGAATAGGCTGCTAAACTGCGGTGACGCACACTGAATGGAATATGTGACTTTGATATTTTAGTTTGAAAACTTAACAGTATTTCTTCCTATTCTGCAACTGTGCAGAGTACACAGAATAGGCTGCTAAACTGCGGTGACGCACACTGAATGGAATATGTGACTTTGATATTTTAGTTTGAAAACTTAACAGTATTTCTTCCTATTCTGCAACTGTGCAGAGTACACAGAATAGGCTGCTAAACTGCGGTGACGCACACTGAATATAATATCTGACTTTGATATTTTAGTTTGAAAACTTAACAGTATTTCTTCCTATTCTGCAACTGTGCAGAGTACACAGAATAGGCTGCTAAACTGCGGTGACGCACACTGAATATAATATGTGACTTTGATATTTTAGTTTGAAAACTTAACAGTATTTCTTCCTATTCTGCAACTGTGCAGAGTACACAGAATAGGCTGCTAAACTGCGGTGACGCACACTGAATATAATATGTGACTTTGATATTTTAGTTTGAAAACTTAACAGTATTTCTTCCTATTCTGCAACTGTGCAGAGTACACAGAATAGGCTGCTAAACTGCGGTGACGCACACTGAATATAATATGTGACTTTGATATTTTAGTTTGAAAACTTAACAGTATTTCTTCCTATTCTGCAACTGTGCAGAGTACACAGAATAGGCTGCTAAACTGCGGTGACGCACACTGAATGGAATATGTGACTTTGATATTTTAGTTTGAAAACTTAACAGTATTTCTTCCTATTCTGCAACTGTGCAGAGTACACAGAATAGGCTGCTAAACTGCGGTGACGCACACTGAATATAATATCTGACTTTGATATTTTAGTTTGAAAACTTAACAGTATTTCTTCCTATTCTGCAACTGTGCAGAGTACACAGAATAGGCTGCTAAACTGCGGTGACGCACACTGAATATAATATGTGACTTTGATATTTTAGTTTGAAAACTTAACAGTATTTCTTCCTATTCTGCAACTGTGCAGAGTACACAGAATAGGCTGCTAAACTGCGGTGACGCACACTGAATATAATATGTGACTTTGATATTTTAGTTTGAAAACTTAACAGTATTTCTTCCTATTCTGCAACTGTGCAGAGTACACAGAATAGGCTGCTAAACTGCGGTGACGCACACTGAATATAATATGTGACTTTGATATTTTAGTTTGAAAACTTAACAGTATTTCTTCCTATTCTGCAACTGTGCAGAGTACACAGAATAGGCTGCTAAACTGCGGCGAAGCACACTGAATGGAATATGTGACTTTGATATTTTAGTTTGAAGACTTAACAGTATTTCTTCCTATTCTGCAACTCTGCACAGTACACAGAATGTGCTGCTAAACTGCGGCGAAACACACTGAATGGAATATGTGACTTTGATATTTTAGTTTGAAGACTTAACAGTATTTCTTCCTATTCTGCAACTCTGCACAGTACACAGAATGTGCTGCTAAACTGCGGCGAAGCACACTGAATGGAATATGTGACTTTGATATTTTAGTTTGAAGACTTAACAGTATTTCTTCCTATTCTGCAACTCTGCACAGTACACAGAATGTGCTGCTAAACTGCGGCGAAGCACACTGAATGGAAGATGTGACTTTGATATTTTAGTTTGAAGACTTAACAGAATGTGCTCTAATCTGCAACTTTGCACACTAAACAGAATGTGCTCTAATCTGCAACTTTGCACACTAAACAGAATGTGCTCTAATCTGCAACTTTGCACACTAAACAGAATGTGCTCTAATCTGCAACTTTGCACACTAAACAGAATATATGTTTTTTTTTTTTTTTTTTTTTTCCCCCCACACAAAATAACCTGCTGCCCCCACACACAGTAGTCCTAAAAAGGACTTTTGGTTCTTTTTTTTTCACAATCGCTTTTTTTCTCCCTACACTGACTTTCCCTTCCTATCCTCATCTCTCCCTGGCTAAGACTGAGCCGAACTCGCTGGTCAGGTGCTATACAGCACCCGACCACGGGTTCTGGCCAGCCAATCAGTGTAATGCCAGCAGCCAACATGGCTGCTGGCATTACACTGATGTCAGAGCCTCCCTGCACGTTTATTGGCTGCGCAGCAGCCGCAAAACGTGCGGGGAGGAAACCCGAACATGGCGGGCGAGCACATGCGGTACTCGTACGAGTACCGCCATGTGCCGAGCAGAGCGATGCTCGAGCCGATCCGAGCATCGGCCGAGCATGCTCGCTCAACACTAGTAGGCATTAAAAAAACATGAATAATGATATAAGTCTTATCTCTCAAACCTTTATGGTTTAAGAGATATTCACAAGCAAAGTGTCCCCCTCCCACCCCTTTTACTGATATAACACTTCTCAGCCAGATCAGAAGGGAGGTGCCCAGGTAGACTGCAGAGAGGGACAATCTTCAATTAAGATAAGGGAAAAACCTGAAAAACTTGTCAAGGGGGGCAGGGCCTTCATTGTTTTGATAGGAATAAGAGTGTCCCCTTCTGTTATCTGTCCAGTCTATGGACTGCATTCCACATCTGAGAAGAGATTGTTTACAGTAGGTAAAAGGGGCGGGAGGGGGAAACTTTGCTTGTGAATATCTCATAAACCATAAAGGTTTGAGAGATAAGACTTATATCATTCTTCATGTTTTTTTAATGCCTACAAAATAAAATAAAGTTAAAACGAAGTATTACTATCCCTTTAGGGGTATATAGTTAAAGGTGTTATAAATGCAAAAATATGTCTGCCCATTTAAAATGGGTTCAGGATTGCACCTGAAGAACCATGGGCCTGCTCCCTTCCACCTTTGCTTGGTTCTGGTGGGTGGAGAGGTAGCCCAAAGGAAAAATAGGGTGGGCTTTCTCATGACTCAATGGTAGTGATGAGCGAGCATGCTCGGCCGAAGCTCGGTTCGGCTCGAGCATTTCTCTGCTCGGCACATGGCGGTACTCGTACGAGTACCGCATGTGCTCGCCCGCCATGTTCGGGTCTCCTCCCTGCACGTTTCGCAGCTGCTGCGCAGCCAGTAAACGTGCGGGGAGGCTCTGACATCAGTGTAGTGCCAGCAGCCATGTTGGCTGCTGGCATTACACTGATTGGCTGGCCAGAACCCGTGATCGGGTGCTGTATAGCACCTTACGCGCGAGTTCGGCTCATTCTTAGCCAGGGAGAGATGCGCTTAGGCAGGGAAAGTCAGTGTAGGGAGAATAAAATTGTTGAAACTCTTTCAAGACCCAAAAGTCCTTTTTAGGACTGTTGTGTGTGGGGGCAGCATTTATATTTTGTTTGGGGGGGCACAATTTCCTTTTTTTTGTGGGGGGGATATTTGTAAGGTGACATATAATACTAGATGCACAGGAAGTCAGTGTAGGGAGAATAAAATTGTTGAAACTCTTTCAAGACCCAAAAGTCCTTTTTAGGACTGTTGTGTGTGGGGGCAGCATTTAATTTTTTTGGGGGGTGGCAGAATTTCATTTTTTTGTGGGGGGGGGACATGTTCTAAGGTGACATTGTACTAAGTGCACAGGGACAAATATATTTCACAGTGCAGTGACAAGCTGACATATTCTGTTAGGTGCACAGGGCCAATGATTTTACAACGCAGCGACAAAAAGGGCCATTTTAAACATGTGCCTAGCCATAGATTATTGTCACATTCTGTTTAGTGTGCAAATTCACAAATTAACGTCACATATTCCGTTCACTGTGCCTAGCCGCAGATTAGCGTCACATTCTGTTTCGTGTGCCTAGCCGCAGATTAGCGTCACATTCTGTTTCGTGTGCCTAGCCGCAGATTAGCGTCACATATTGTTTAGTGTGCCTAGCCGCAGATTAACATCACATATTGTTTAGTGTGCCTAGCCGCAGATTAGAGTCACATATTGTTTAGTGTGCCTAGCCGCAGATTAGCGTCACATTCTGTTTCGTGTGCCTAGCCGCAGATTACCGGCATATATTCCGTTTAATATGAAGAAGGCGGGTAAAAAGGGACGGGGAAGTGGACGTGATCCTGATAGTTCAGGGCGCGGGTCAGGACGCGTAGAAACTGTGCCTGGTGCCAGAGCACAAGAAAGAAAGACATCCACCATACCTAGCTTCATGTCTCAGTTTACAGGGCGTCGCAGGACATCACTCTCGAGGTCAGACCACTGCGAACAGGTGGTCGGTTGGATTTCAGCTGATACTGCTTCCAGTCGGTTAAGCACCACCCTGTCTTCCACCAAGTCCACTCTCACTAGCCAAGAGTCTGGTCAACATAATCCTCACCCTGATCATCCTTCCTCCCACCATAGAGGGTCTGGCCAAAGAAGTGATCCCACACTGGGATATAGTGAGGAGCTCTTCTCATCACCAATCCTTGATTTGAACCTCTCTCCAAGCACGCTTGCAGAGGAACATGAGATCTTGTGCCCTGATTCACAACCTCTAGAGGGTACCCAATCACAAGAAGATGACAGAGGGGAACGGCATTTAAGGTCAAAGGAAGTGGATGATGATGATGAGACACAGTTGCCATCAAATCAACCACAATTACTGTCTCAAGACCTTGATGAGGAGGATGATACACAGTTGTCAATGACTGAGGATGTGGTGGGATCAAGAAATGAGGAGGATGATCAAAGTGAGGAAGTGGAGGAGGACTTGGTGGACGATGAGGTCACTGACCCCACCTGGGAAGGTGGAGAGCCGAGGGATGACAGCAGTCCTGAGGGTGAGCCATCTGCAGCACCGCAACAGGCTGGAAGAGGCAGTGGTGTGGCTAAAGAAAGAAGGCGGACCGCACCAAACCGGCCCGCAAATGTTCCACGGAGCACCCCCTTGCGTAAATCTCCCTTGCCAAGGGCTAGGTGTTCCGCGGTATGGCGTTTTTTTAAGGAAAGTGCGGACGACAAAAGAATTGTAGTTTGCAACCTGTGCCACACCAGAATGAGCCGAGGCATGAACACTAGCAACCTCACCACCACCAGCATGATCCGACACATGGCATCCAAGCACCGTAATAAGTGGGAGGAACGCCCGGATCGCCAATCTGTGTCTGCAGGCCACACCACTGCCTCCTCTTCCCCTGTTTTCGGTGCCGGCCAATCGCCTGTCGAAGCCGCAGGCCCGCATACCTCCCGCCCTGCACCTGTACCATCTGAAGCACCATCAGCGACCACATCCACTTCCCTGTCCCAGCGCAGCGTCCAAATGTCGTTACCTCAGGCATTTGAGCGCAAGCGAAAATACCCAGCCACCCACCCACAGGCCATAGCACTAACCTCACACCTTTCCAAATTACTGGCCATCGAAATGCTGCCATTTAGGCTTGTGGAGACTGAGTCCTTCCGCAGCCTGATGGCAGCAGCTGTCCCTCGGTACGCAGTCCCCAGCCGCCACTACTTTTCCCAGTTTGCCGTCCCCGCCTTACACCACCATGTGTCCCGTAACATCACCCGTGCCCTGACCAACGCAGTTACTGGGAAGGTCCACTTAACGACTGACACATGGACAAGTGCTTGTGGCCAGGGACGCTACATTTCCCTGACGGCACACTGGGTGAATGTCGTGGAGGCTGGGAGCGACTCGGACCCTGGGATGGCACAGGTGCTACCCACGCCGAGGATTGCAGGCCCTACCTCCATCAGGGTTTCCGCCAGCACCTACGTTATTGGCTCCTCCTCCTCCTCCTCCGTTTCCACCTCCGAATTCTCTGCGCGCAACGCCACTCACCCATCAGCCGGTAGCTGGAAGCAGTGTAGCACTGCAGTGGGGAAGCGTCAACAGGCCGTGCTGAAGCTGATCTGCCTTGGGGACAAACAGCACACGGCCTCAGAGCTGTTGCAGGGGATTAGTCACCAGACCGAGCAGTGGCACTCGCCACTCAACCTGCAACCAGGCATGGTTGTGTGTGATAATGGGCGTAACTTGGTGGCGGCTTTGGAGCTCGGCAAGCTCACACACGTACCATGCCTAGCGCATGTATTTAATTTAGTGGTTCAGCGATTTCTAAAAACCTACCCCACTTTGCATGATCTCTTGACCAAGGTGCGCCGCGTGTGTGCACATTTCCGTAAGTCATCTACAGCTTCAGCCGGCCTGTTGACGCTGCAGCAGCGCTTACAATTGCCAGCTCACCGGCTGCTGTGTGACGTGAGCACGCGCTGGAACTCCACCTTCCACATGTTGGCCCGGCTTTGTGAGCAGCAGAGGGCAGTAGTGGAGTACCAGCTGTTACACGGTCGTCGCCTCTCCGTTCAACTTCCTCTAATCAGAAGTGAGGAGTGGGAATGGATGTCAGACCTCTGTGAGGTTTTACGCAATTTTGAGGAATCGACACAGATGGTGAGCGGCGATAACGCTATTATCAGTGTAACCATCCCACTTCTGTGTCTACTGAAACGCTCGCTGCTCACAATTAAAACCGACGCTTTGCATGTGGAAGAGGTGGAAATGGGGGAGGAAGAGCTTACACAAGGTGATAGCCAGAGCACCCTCACTTCGTCTTCTCAGCGACAATTGGAGGAGGCGGAGGAGGAGGAGGAGGAGGAAGACACGGTTGCCTCCGCTACAGAGGGTAGCCATGGAACTTTATTTCCATCTCTTCAGCGTGGGTGGGCAGAAGAGGAGGAAGAGGATGAGGAGATTGAGAGTCATCCTCCTGGTGAGGACAGCGAAATCTTGCCTGTTGGTACTCTGGCACACATGGCTGACTTTATGTTAGGCTGCCTTTCCCGTGACCCACGCGTTATACGCATTTTAGACAACACGGATTACTGGGTGTTCACCCTTCTGGACCCCCGCTACAAAGAGAATTTCTCATCTCTCATTCCTCCGGTGGAGAGGACAAGCAAAATGGTGCAATACCAGAAGGTTCTTGTCGAAAAATTGCTCCAAAATTTTCCATCTGACAACGCTGGCGGCAGAGTACGTGCTACCTTGGCCAACCGAGAAGGGGAGAAAAGGGGAGCACACAGCAGTTCCGACAAAGGCAGGGCAACACTCTCCAAGGCGTGGGACACCTTCATGACACCCCGCCAGCACCCTCACTCTGATGCGCGGCCTAGTGTCACAAGGAGGGAAAAGTTTTGGAAGATGGTGAAGGAGTACGTAGCAGACCGTGTCAGCGTCCTCACTGATCCCTCTGTGCCTTACAACTACTGGGTGTCCAAGCTGGACACGTGGTATGAACTGGCACTCTACGCCTTGGAGGTGCTGGCCTGCCCTGCCGCCAGCGTTCTGTCTGAGCGGGTATTTAGTGCTGCTGGTGGCATCATAACAGATAAGCGTATCTGCCTTTCCACCGAAAATGCTGATAGGTTGACACTTATAAAAATGAACAAGGCCTGGATTTCCCCTGACTTCTCCACTCCACTGGAGGAAAGCCCCGGGTGAACATAAAGTCACTTTAGATATGTTATTTACAATGATGGGAATACTCTGTATTCCCATTCACCCCTTCCACCCAAAAAACGGGTATATGGTTGACTCTTAATCTTCTCATACTCCTCTTCCATATGCCCTGTGCTATAATTTTTATATAGGGCCAGCTCACCAGCGGGCCCTGTGATATAATTTTTATATAGGGCCAGCTCACCAGCGGGCCCTGTTTGACAATTTTTGTATAGGTCAGCTCACCAGCGGGCCTTCTCATATAAGGTTTTATTGGGTCAGCTCTCTAGCGGGCCCTCTCATATAATGTTTTATAGCGTCAGCTCACTAGCGGGCCTTCGCATAAAATGTTTAGGATGGTCAGCTCCGCAGCAGACCCTCACCCATAATGTTTTAGATGGTCGGCTCAGCAGCAGACCCTCATTCCTAATGTTTTAGATGGTCAGCTTAGCGGCATGCCCTCGCCCCTAATGTTTTAGAGGGTCACCAGCAGGCCATTAATCCTAATTTTTCAAGGATGTGTATGATGCCCTCCTTTATGTGTAATAAAGGGTGTATTGGAGTGACATTTCAGTCTAATTTTTGGCAGCCCTTTCACTTAGTGCATAGGCTTTATGAGTGTTGGACCACTACCTGAACTATTGTACCACAATGTGAATGAGGCCCTCCATTTTGTGATATACAGGTTGTATCGGAGTGCCTCAGGTCCTCCCATTGAATTAAATAGGGCTGGGGTGTTCGACAGAGCAGAAGGTAGTTCTTGGCTTCATCCACTAAGTCACTTCGTCACTTTTACTCAATGGATCAGACCCCACTGTTCCGACTATAAATTTTGGACTTAACAAGGGCAAACGGACATGTTGTAAAACCTGTGGTAGCTGCGGCCTCCGTTCCTGAATGCTGTACCTTACCCGGGCCATAACCACGTTGAACACCTGCTTTACGCTGCGCATGTTTCCCTCTTAATCATGGCCCCAGTTCCGAAAAATCGATGAAATTTTTTGCAGAATTTGCAGATGGTATACAAGTAAATATGCAGCAAATACTGTTTGGTAACAATTTTTCGCCTAAAATCGTTTTTATCTTCCTTTTTGTGTGTTTTACGGTCAGTCTGTAAAAATGGCGTACTACGGGCGAAACATCGTTCCCAGCAGCGACGTTGGAGTCCAAGATGCATCCAGACATCCTCCCTATGCTGTCCCTGAACCATTTCTGTGGTGTTTCCATCATTTTCTGACCTTTTCCTATGAACCAGGCACCCTCCCCTCATCAGAGCAGGGGGTGCCTGGTGTAATGCTCGAGTCCTCCCATTGACTTCAATGGGGCTCGGGTGGTCGGCCGAGCACTCGAGCCTCCGGGGGCGCTCGGCCAGAGCACCCGAACACCCGAGCATCGGGGTGCTCGATCATCACTACTCAATGGGTGTTGTGATGGTGGGGGTCATGAAAAGGCAATGGTGGAAAAAAGAGAATGGGGAATTAAGTTTAAATTTGTTTACCTGCATCCAGGTGAGCAGAAGCACAGTATGTCTACCATTGTACAAAACCAGCTCCATATGAGCATATTCCTAAAACGTGCATAAGAAATACGTAGATATTTACAGACTAACAAGGACGGAAGGGAAGATGGATGATACGGTGAAAACAAGCCTAGGCACATAGTAGACTGGTGCAAAGGATTGTGCAAGCCTGTAAAAATAAAAAGGAACAGCATAAAACAAAAACATCTATGTGTTATATAATGAAATAATCATATATTATTTTATTGTTATAAAAATGAAAAAAAAATGAATAAAAGAATGAATGTATAAAAACTGAACTAAAAAAGGTACCATGCACTGTGAGAAGGCTAAAAAGAAATTAAAATAAATACAGTATGAAACAATGTAAAACAATATTAAAAAATAGCCAGCTCCAAATAAGTATTAGTTTCCATAATAAATAACATGAAAATAATCAGATAACCCACTGGTGGATTAAAAATATAGATAAGCTAAGTTAGATAAACTGTCTCCTAGAAAATCCCATAAAGGACCCTATAGACAATTAGGAGGTACAAGATTGGGTCTAAAAACCACAACATGAACAGGCCACATAGAGGATCCTAGTAGTGATGATCGAGCACCCCAATGCTCGGGTGTTCGGGTGCTCTGACCGAGCGCCCCCGGAGGCTCGAGTGCTCGGCCGAGCACCCGAGCCCCATTGAAGTCAATGGGAGGACTCGAGCATTACACCAGGCACCCCCTGCTCTGATGAGGGGAGGGTGCCTGGTCCATAGGAAAAGGGCAGAAAATGATGGAAACACCACAGAAATGGTTCAGGGACAGCATAGGGAGGATGTCTGGATGCATCTTGGACTCCAACGTCGCTGCTGGGAACGATCTTTCGCCCGTAGTACGCCATTTTTACAGACTGACCGTAAAACACACAAAAAGGAAGATAAAAACGACTTTAGGCGAAAAATTGTTACCAAACAGTATTTGCTGTATATTTACTTGTATATCATCTGCAAATTCTCCCAAAAATTTCCTCGATTTTTCTGAACTGAGGCCATGATTAAGAGGGAAACGTGCGCAGAGGCAAATTCTCCCAAAAATGTCCTCGATTTTTCTGAACTGAGGCCATGATTAAGAGGGAAACGTGCGCAGAGGAAAATTCTCCCAAAAATTTCCTTGATTTTTCTGAACTGAGGCCATGATTAAGAGGGAAACGTGCGCAAAGGCAAATTCTCCCAAAAATTTCCTCGATTTTTCTGAACTGGGGCCATGATTAAGAGGGAAACGTGCGCTGAGCCGACCATCTAAAACATTATGGGTGAGGGTCTGCTGCGGAGCTGACCATCCTAAACATTATATGCGAAGGCCCGCTAGTGAGCTGACGCTATAAAACATTATATGAGAGGGCCCGCTAGAGAGCTGACCCAATAAAACATTATATGAGAAGGCCCGCTGGTGAGCTGACCTATACAAAAATTGTCAAACTGCGCCCGCTGCTGAGCTGGCCCTATATAAAAATTATATCACAGGGCCCGCTGGTGAGCTGGCCCTATATAAAAATTATATCACTGGGCCCGCTGGTGAGCTGGCCCTATATAAAAATTATATCACTAGGCATATGGAAGAGAGTCAACCATATACCCGTTTTTTGGGTGGAAGGGGTGAATGGGAATACAGAGTATTCCCATCATTGTAAATAACATATATAAAGTGACTTTATGTTCCCCCGGGGCTTTCCTCCAGTGGAGTGGAGAAGTCAGGGGAAATCCAGGCCTTGTTCATTTTTATAAGTGTCAACCTATCAGCATTTTCGGTGGAAAGGCAGATACGCTTATCTGTTATGATGCCACCAGCAGCACTAAATACCCGCTCAGACAGAACGCTGGCGGCAGGGCAGGCCAGCACCTCCAAGGCGTAGAGTGCCAGTTCATACCACGTGTCCAGCTTGGACACCCAGTAGTTGTAAGGCACAGAGGGATCATTGAGGACGCTGACACGGTCTGCTATGTACTCCTTAACCATCTTCCAAAACTTTTCCCTCCTTGTGACACTAGGCTGCGCATCAGGGTGAGGGTGCTGGCGGGGTGTCATGAAGGTGTCCCACGCCTTGGAGAGTGTTGCCCTGCCTTTCTCGGATCTGCTGTGTGCTCCCCTTTTCTCCCCTTCTCGGTTGGCCAAGGTAGCACGTACTCTGCCGCCAGCGTTGTCAGATGGAAAATTTTTGAGCAATTTTTCGACAAGAACCTTCTGGTATTGCACCATTTTGCTTGTCCTCTCCACCGGAGGAATGAAAGATGAGAAATTCTCTTTGTAGCGGGGGTCCAGAAGGGTGAACACCCAGTAATCCGTGTTGTCTAAAATGCGTATAACGCGTGGGTCACGGGAAAGGCAGCCTAACATAAAGTCAGCCATGTGTGCCAGAGTACCAACAGGCAAGATTTCGCTGTCCTCACCAGGAGGATGGCTCTCAATCTCCTCATCCTCTTCCTCCTCTTCTGCCCACCCACGCTGAAGAGATGGAACTAAATTTCCATGGCTACCCTCTGTAGCGGAGGCAACCGTGTCTTCCTCCTCCTCCTCCGCCTCCTCCAATTGTCGCTGAGAAGACGAAGTGAGGGTGCTCTGGCTATCACCTTGTGTAAGCTCTTCCTCCCCCATTTCCACCTCTTCCACATGCAAAGCGTCGGTTTTAATTGTGAGCAGCGAGCGTTTCAGTAGACACAGAAGTGGGATGGTTACACTGATAATAGCGTTATCGCCGCTCACCATCTGTGTCGATTCCTCAAAATTGCGTAAAACCTCACAGAGGTCTGACATCCATTCCCACTCCTCACTTCTGATTACAGGAAGTTGAACGGAGAGGCGACGACCGTGTAACAGCTGGTACTCCACTACTGCCCTCTGCTGCTCACAAAGCCGGGCCAACATGTGGAAGGTGGAGTTCCAGCGCGTGCTCACGTCACACAGCAGCCGGTGAGCTGGCAATTGTAAGCGCTGCTGCAGCGTCAACAGGACGGCTGAAGCTGTAGATGACTTACGGAAATGTGCACACACGCGGCGCACCTTGGTCAAGAGATCATGCAAAGTGGGGTAGGTTTTTAGAAATCGCTGAACCACTAAATTAAATACATGCGCTAGGCATGGTACGTGTGTGAGCTTGCCGAGCTCCAAAGCCACCACCAAGTTACGCCCATTATCACACACAACCATGCCTGGTTGCAGGTTGAGTGGCGAGAGCCACTGCTCGGTCTGGTGACTAATCCCCTGCAACAGCTCTGAGGCCGTGTGCTGTTTGTCCCCAAGGCAGATCAGCTTCAGCACGGCCTGTTGACGCTTCCCCACTGCAGTGCTACACTGCTTCCAGCTACCGGCTGATGGGTGAGTGGCGCTGCGCGCAGAGAATTCGGAGGTGGAAACGGAGGAGGAGGAGCCAATAACGTAGGTGCTGGCGGAAACCCTGATGGAGGTAGGGCCTGCAATCCTCGGCGTGGGTAGCACCCGTGCCATCCCAGGGTCCGAGTCGCTCCCAGCCTCCACGACATTCACCCAGTGTGCCGTCAGGGAAATGTAGTGTCCCTGGCCACAAGCACTTGTCCATGTGTCAGTCGTTAAGTGGACCTTCCCAGTAACTGCGTTGGTCAGGGCACGGGTGATGTTACGGGACACATGGTGGTGTAAGGCGGGGACGGCACACCGGGAAAAGTAGTGGCGGCTGGGGACTGCGTACCGAGGGACAGCTGCTGCCATCAGGCTGCGGAAGGACTCAGTCTCCACAAGCCTAAATGGCAGCATTTCGATGGCCAGTAATTTGGAAAGGTGTGAGGTTAGTGCTATGGCCTGTGGGTGGGTGGCTGGGTATTTTCACTTGCGCTCAAATGCCTGGGGTAACGACATTTGGACGCTGCGCTGGGACAGGGAAGTGGATGTGGTCGCTGATGGTGCTTCAGATGGTACAGGTGCAGGGCGGGAGGTATGCGGGCCTGCGCCTTCGACAGGCGATTGGCCGGCACCGAAAACAGGGGAAGAGGAGGCAGTGGTGTGGCCTGCAGACACAGATTGGCGATCCGGGCGTTCCTCCCACTTATTACGGTGCTTGGATGCCATGTGTCGGATCATGCTGGTGGTGGTGAGGTTTCTAGTGTTCATGCCTCGGCTCATTCTGGTGTGGCACAGGTTGCAAACTACAATTCTTTTGTCGTCCGCACTTTCCTTAAAAAAACGCCATACTGCGGAACACCTACCCCTTGGCAAGGGAGATTTACGCAAGGGGGTGCTCCGTGGAACATTTGCGGGCCGGTTTGGTGCGGTCCGCCTTCTTTCTGTAGCCACACCACTGCCTCTTCCAGCCTGTTGCGGTGCTGCAGATGGCTCACCCTCAGGACTGCTGTCATCGCTCGGCTCTCCACCTTTCCAGGTGGGGTCAGTCACCTCATCGTCCACCAAGTCCTCCTCCACTTCCTCACTCTGATCATCCTCCTCATGTCTTGATCCCACCACATACTCAGTCATTGACAACTGTATATCATCCTCCTCATCAAGGTCTTGAGACAGTAAAAGTGGTTGATTTGATGGCAACTGTGTCTCATCATCATCATCATCCACTTCCTTTGACCTTAAATGCCGTTCCCCTCTGTCATCTTCTTGTGATTAGGTACCCTCTAGAGGTTGTGAATCAGGGCACAAGATTTCATGTTCCTCTGCAAGCGTGCTTGGAGAGAGGTTCAAATTAAGGATTGGTGATGAGACGAGCTCCTCACTATATCCCAGTGTGGGATCACTTCTTTGACCAGACCCTCTATGGTGGGAGGAAGGATGATCAGGGTGAGGATTATGTTGACCAGACTCTTGGCTACTGAGAGTGGACTTGGTGGAATACAGGGTGGTGCTTAACCGACTGGAAGCAGTATCAGCTGAAATCCAACCAACCACCTGTTCGCAGTGGTCTGACCTCGAGAGTGATGTCCTGCGACACCCTGTAAACTGAGACATGAAGCTAGGTATGGTGGATGTCTTTCTTTCTTGTGCTCTGGCACCAGGCACAGTTTCTACGCGTCCTGACCCGCGCCCTGAACTATCAGGATCACGTCCACTTCCCCGTCCCTTTTTACCCGCCTTCTTCATATTACACGGAATATGTGCTGCAAATCTGCAACTTTGCACACTAAACAGAATGTGCTTCTTATCTGCGGCTAGGCACAGTGAATGGAATATGTGACTTTGATATTTTACACTTTGCAAAGTAAACAGAATGTTCTCCTAATATGCAACTTTGCACACTAAACAGAATGTGCTGCTTATCTGCGGCTAGGCACAGTGAATGGAATATGTGACTTTGATATTTTACACTTTGCACAGTAAACAGAATGTTCTGCTAATCTGAAACTTTGCACACTAAACAGAATGTGCTTCTTATCTGCGGCTAGGCACAGTGAATGGAATATGTGACTTTGATATTTTACACTTTGCACAGTAAACAGAATGTTCTCCTAATATGCAACTTTGCACACTAAACAGAATGTGCTTATTTCCGCGGTTAGACACAGTGAATGGAATATGTGACTTTGATATTTTACACTTTGCACAGTAAACAGAATGTTCTCCTAATATGCAACTTTGCACACTAAACAGAATGTGCTGCTTATCTGCGGCTCGGCACAGTGAATGGAATATGTGACTTTGATATTTTACACTTTGCACAGTAAACAGAATGTTCTCCTAATATGCAACTTTGCACACTAAACAGAATGTGCTGCTTATCTGCGGCTAGGCACAGTGAATGGAATATGTGACTTTGATATTTTACACTTTGCACAGTAAACAGAATGTTCTCCTAATATGCAACTTTGCACACTAAACAGAATGTGCTTCTTATCTGCGGTTAGACACAGTGAATGGAATATGTGACTTTGATATTTTACACTTTGCACACTAAACAGAATGTTCTCCTAATATGCAACTTTGCACACTAAACAGAATGTGCTTCTTATCTGCGGTTAGACACAGTGAATGGAATATGTGACTTTGATATTTTACACTTTGCACACTAAACAGAATGTTCTGCTAATCTGAAACTTTGCACACTAAACAGAATGTGCTTCTTATCTGTGGTTAGACACAGTGAATGGAATATGTGACTTTGATATTTTACACTTTGCACACTAAACAGAATGTTCTGCTAATCTGAAACTTTGCACACTAAACAGAATGTGCTGCTTATCTGCGGCTCGGCACAGTGAATGGAATATGTGACTTTGATATTTTACACTTTGCACACTAAACAGAATGTTCTGCTAATCTGAAACTTTGCACACTAAACAGAATGTGCTGCTAATCTGAAACTTTGCACGCTAAACAGAATGTGCTGCTAATCTGCAACTTTGCACACTGAACAGAATGTGCTGCTAATCTGCAACTTTGCACACTAAACAGAATGTGCTGCTAATCTGAAACTTTGCACACTAAAAAGAATGTGCTGCTAATCTGCAACTTTGCACACTAACCAGAATGTGCTGCTAATCTGCAACTTTGCACACTAAACAGAATGTGCTGCTAATCTGCGGCTAGGCACAGTGAACGGAATATGTGACGTTTTTTTTTTTTAAATCTCTTCCCCCCCCAAACAAAATAAACTGCTGCCCCCACACACAGTAGTCCTAAAAAGGACTTTTGGGTCTTTTTTTTTAACAAACTCGCTTTTCTTCTCCCTACACTGACTTTCCCTTCCTATCCTCATCTCTCCCTGGCTAAGACTGAGCCGAACTCGCTGGTCAGGTGCTATACAGCACCCGATCACGGGTTCTGGCCAGCCAATCAGTGTAATGCCAGCAGCCAACATGGCTGCTGGCATTACACTGATGTCAGAGCCTCCCTGTACGTTTATTGGCTGCGCAGCAGCCGCGAAACGTGCGGGGAGGAGACCCGAACATGGCGGGCGAGCACATGCGGTACTCGTACGAGTACCGCCATGTGCCGAGCAGAGCGATGCTCGAGCCGAACCGAGCTTCGGCCGAGCATGCTCGCTCATCACTAGATCCTAGTAATAACCCAAGTAGATGGAATAACAGAAATTACACTGGTGAATGAGTATGCTCTAAATGTCTTGAGAATACATTTGGTGCAACAGACAAATAAAAAGTATCAGCTGTGCTCCATGTTTAATAAAGCAATTTGTTTCTATACCACATTCCTTATCCTCTTTTCGTTAATCACATCCCTCCAAAAGGAGTTACTTCAATTCCCAAATTATGTTTTCAGAATTCTGCTGCCTTTGATTATTCAGGATCCTGCATTGTTTCTCCTTTCTGGTATGCCTGCTTCAGCTCTACAAGTTTTAGAATATAAGTACTTCTTTGTCAGGAGAATTAGTGGCCATCCCAAATGGTAGCCATATTTAATAGCTCCCTATCTAATCAAATCAAATATCTAAAAGAAACTGATCCATATGCAAATTATAAAAAATGAAACATAACATTTATATAATTAACATAAAAAGAATATAAAAATGCATAATATTAATGAGTCATTAGAATAAACTAACATACAAGTTCTAATAAAATAAGTCACTCTGCCCAGATAACTAATAACAGAAAACATTGATAGCGCTCTTAATTAAAGCATATTATTATTATATTATCTGTTTAGCATCCTAAATACAGGGACACTAGGGAATATAGAATCCTAGATCATTTTCTGGCCCCTAAGTGATGGCATAATTCTCTATACATCCCATTTAATTAATACTCAAATTTAAGTGGAGAGGAACTACTTAGAAGTTGATTAGAGTACAATGAAGTGAGATCCTTATGTAGAACCTAATAATTTGAACTATACTGTGATAAAATAGCTTCAAAAAAGGATACATCAAGGCATAGAAAGATGTTATAACCTCATACCTAATGATGGTATTGAAACACCATATTATAATAATTAATATAACATGGGTACTAAGTATTACTCCAACTGTTCATACTTGCTCATGCATATTGCACCAACTGCAAATGTCTAGAATCTAATTGGTGAATTTATTAAATAATGTTGAGGGTATAGTCTGATATGCTGGTTTCCAGAGTGGAACTAAAATCATAACTATTGGAAAATTTGGAAATCAAAGAGAGTCACTCGTTTCAATGTAAGGAATCCCTTAGCATGTAGGAGGATATTCTCTATGATGCATGCTTTTAGATGATCTGGACTTATATCACAAAACTGCAATTTAAATAATTTTGCATGCCAAATACTTCTCTTGTCTCGTTTGATAAAAATGTCTTGGTTATTGAGCTCATATGTTTACAAGTTAGACAGATATTCTGTCCATTCATAACTTCCCTTGACCAGATTCGGGTTACTCTAGTGTTCTCCTTGTTTTATAATGTCTCTCAATTGACTAGGTGCCAACTGACTTTTCATATTCCTAGAATTTTTATATATCATCTCTGGCCTCTTAGGCAATATGGTCCTCAGATATGTATCCCCCAATAGTATCTTTCAATTCCTCTGTAATATATTCTCTTTTTTCTCAGCTGCTGTATCTAATGACAAAGACTATTTTTGGTGTTTTAGACTTGCTTCTTCTTCCTTTTATTAACTTTACTTTTTGTTGTTAAAATATATTTTTATTTCATCCCTTTGACTCTCTTCAGTGCTGTATTAATGGGTATTTTCTTGTAGCCCTTTCAGTGAATTGTTGTTCTCAATCCCTTTGCTTGGTCAATAAACTTGTCCTCCTTAGAGCAATTTATCTTTAGCCCTTGAAATTGTCCATATGGGGCATCTGTGAGCCATCCACATCTACTCAATACCTGTATGTAGCTATTAACATGCACAGTTTTGTAGTGATTGCAAGTTTAAATTTCCAAACCTTCCCCAAATTCAATATCTAGAAGTTATTTTCTTATTACTATACATATGAGTAAAGGACAAATTATATTGGTTGATGTTAATGGTTCTTAGGAGGTCTTCCAAGGTTTGTTTACCTCCCTTCCAAATAATACGAATGCCATCAATAAATCTTATATTTTGGGACCACATACTGATTCCAAATATGGAGACCAGAGATGAAATATAAAAAATCTAGGGATTCAAAAAGTCAATTGGCACCTAGATAAAAAAAAAACAGAAAGGAGACAATAGTAGATGAAATCTGGTCAAGGGAAGTTATCCATTTGAACATAATATCTGCCTGACTTGCAAACATAAGAGCTCAATAAATATATTTATTGTAATGCCCATGTAGTCTGTAATACATAGGGAGAACCTCAAGGCCCTTTAAGGAAAGATTCTGTGAACATTTTACAGATATACTGAAAGGTATAATGAGACACAGTTTAGAGCAACACTTGAAGAATGTTCATAATAAATGTCCAGATTGTCTAAAAGCATGCATCATAGACTATATCCCCCCACACCCTAGCAGAGTTAACAGATATATGAAACTATTCCAATATGGAAGTTATTGGATTTTTAAAATTCAGACAATGGACCCTAAGGGTCTTAGGGCTCGATACTATAAAAGCCACTAAATCAGTTGTTATGGTCAAAATGAGTTCCAGGCTGAACACATTGTTCTACCACTGGAATTCTGTTCTTTCACCACCATCCACCAAAACAAACATTGGTCGCAAGAACCCATGTTGTGGCCCAACTCCCATCATAGTGTTCTGTTCCCACAACTCACACTAAATATAGTGAGTAGTGGGAACATCGGAAACTAGCCAATGCTCAATGTTTGATAAACATTGGCTGTGAGCTAGTAACATAGTCACCCTCACCCCACCCTCCTAAACAATAAACGTAACAGTATCCCTCCCCTAGTTCTCCACTACACCTATCCCTGGAGAATAGGGAAATCTGAGGCAATACTGACACGCACTGGCTTAGCACTAGTCTAGGAGACTAGGGTAACCGAAGGTAACGCTGACAAATACTGGCAGGGCTCTAGTCTGAGGAGGCTAGGAACAGGAGGCAACGAATAGATAAACAGCCACAGTCAGGATCGGTACTCTAAGCACAGAAGCCAAGCCCAGATCGGTACACAGAGAGAGTCAGCTACAGCCAGGATCGATACACAGAGCGTTAGTCAGCAGCAGCCAGGACTGGTACACAGAGCATAGTCAGCCATAGCTAGGATTGGTACACAGAGGGCGAAAGTCAGCCACAGCCAGGATTGGTACACAGAGAGTGGTAGTCAGCCACAGCCAGGATTGGTACACAGAGAGCTGTAGTCAGCCACAGCCAGGATCGGTACACAGAGAGCGGTAGTCAGCCATAGCCAGGATCGGTACACAGAGCGTTAGTCAGCCACAGCCAGGATCGGAACACAGAAAGCGGTAGTCAGCCACAGCCAGGATTGGTACACGGAGCGACAGTCAGCCACAGCCAGGATCAGTACACAGAACGTAGTCAGCCACAGCCAGAATTGGAACACAGAGAGTGGTAGTCAGGCAGTCCGGGTCAGCAACGGAATACGGCAACAGAGACAAGAGCAAGGTCAGACAAAACAGGATCATACATGGAGCAGGAATCAACAGCAACAAACGCCAGATACAGGAACACCACGAAAGGGCACCAAAGAAATGACGGGACAGAGTTTAAAAAGGCTCACAATGGGCAGAGCAGAACCCAGCAGCCAATAAGAGCCCAGCAGTAAAGAGGCAGGAAGTAGCAATGTCGCCTGCATGGGAGATCACGGGCACCGTGATAGGTACTCCCACTGCCGAAAGATTTATATTTCCAGAGTTATTACAGTTTAAACCCATTTTTTTACATTAGCAGTGCCCTGTAGTGGTCAAATTCTAATTTGATTTCCCGTTACATTCTAATGGAGAGGAAAGTCAGAAAAGTCAGAGTTCTCCATAGAATGTGATAGAAACTGGATGTCACCTCCTGTCAGTCAGAACTATCAGGAAGTAAACACAGTAAATTCACTTCCTGATTATTTAAACTTCTATAAATTTTGAATAAAACATTTGACAGTGATGGGAGTGACCTTGTTTTATTCAGCAGGAAATGCTCTATAAAATATGTGTTTTCATAAAAAAAGTTTACTGCTTCTTTAATTGTAGCAGGAGACTTTGTTACCAGAAAGAGAGAGAGAGAGAGAGAGTAGGTGGCAGAAGTTTGCTTCAAGGGGAGTTAGGCAAAGAAAATAAAGATGGTGTTGAAGTTATAGAGTCTTTTTGGCAGTTTTTAGCTGTGTTTGGGGAATCTGAAGGGAGAAAGGAGATTTAGAAAACATTTTTTTGGCTGATAAGTGAGTAACAAATAGATTATCCAAGTTCCTACCTGAGCTGGCTGAGTGTCTACTGAGACTGACTGAAATATTTACTTTGCAAACTGACAAAAGAGCATCTGATACCAAAAAGACAGGCAAATCCAACTTACAACTTACTTAAAGGGAAAAGCATATATTGAGGTGTGGTGGTGCTGCACACCTGTAGAAACTGCTGTACTGCACACTTAATTCTTTATTAGAAACTGCTGATTCTTAACCTAACATGTTTATCCTCATCTACTGAAAAAGGATGGCAGTGACGGAGAAAAAAAATGCTACTGAAATTTTGACACTGAAGGGAAAAAGGAGTTGCTTGAAATTGCTGGGAGTGTGCATGTGATTTCTTTGTAGACAGTGACAGTTTATTAAAAAATGCAAAAAAAAAACTTTTCACTGACACGCAGGGATCTTGACCAAAGCTGTGGCCAAGATCAACAGTGACAGACAGCAACAGAGTGTCACGCTTCCTCTGATCGTTCTTCCAACCATCATTCCTATTGGCTGCTGCAGGCTTTATCTATCTAGGTCAACCTCCTAGCCTTGCTTGATTTTAGCACCAATAGACTGAGAAATCTTTGTCGCAGAGTTCCCGAGTTGATGAATCCATGTACCGAACCTTGCCTTGTTTAACGACCGTGTCTCTAGCCACCTGCCCTTGGATCTTGACCCGTTTTTTCCCTGACTACGTCTCCGTCTGATTCCCTGGCTTCTTGATTCGATTTCGGCTTGACCTCGGCTATCCTTGACCGCCCTTGTTCTACGAACCCTTCTGCCTCGCAACAGGAGTCCCTTCAGCTGTTCCCAAGTCCCGACTCCAGTTTACTCGACCCTACACCTCAGGCTCTCTGGTTGGTTCGGGTTGCCATCACCGGTTGCTCCAGTGACTGCCCCGGCCAGTCGAGGGTGTAGGGACTCGAAACCCTCTTGCCTTCTGCCTGACCTCCAATCCTCAAGATCAACCCCGACATCTGGTTGGTTCCCCTTATTACCTCCGACTAGTAGAGAACTGTGGACTTGTAGTCCGTCGACCATCCAGTCCTATCTCGAACCTCTTCGATACTTCCTCAACCTCGAACTAGTGGAGAGCAGTGGACTTGTAGTCTGTCGACCATCCGATCCTATCTCAAACCTCTTCGATACTCCTAAACCTCCTCCTAGAGGGGAACAGTGGACTTGTAGTCCGTTGACCATCCGATCCTGTCTCAAACTCCTTCGATACTCCTAAACCTCCTACTAGTGGAGAGAAGTGGAGTTGTAGTCCGTCGACCAACCGATCCTGTCTCAAACCTCTTCAATACTCCAAACCCCATCTGGTCCTGTCTCGAAACTCTTTAGTATTGTCGACTGGACCATCCTGTCCTGCCTCGAACTACCACCTCGTTTGCCCATCTCAGAGACTGACAGTAAAATCGAGCAAGTAAAATGGATGCTGCTGAGGCTTCTCACATAACCACCAGACAGGAACAACAGGAGCAAATTCTGTCTACCCATGCAGCACAGCTTCAAACCCTCAATCATAAGCTGGATGCTATGATGGAAATGTTACGTACCTTCTCTCCTTCCACCTCTGTTCAAACTCCACCAACACAGATCTCTGAGGCTACAGTTCCTGCCGGAACCATCTCAGGATACAAACCACCCAAGATACCATTACCAGAGAGATTTTCTGGCTGATCTGAACACTGTCGTGGATTTTTGAACCAGTGCCAGCTACATTTCCAGACCTTGCCTCAATCATTTAATTCTCATGCTACGAGAGTGGCCTTCATAATCTCTCTATTGACTGACAAGACCCTTGCTTGGGCTTCTCCCCTGGTAGAAAACAGATCCTCGCTTCTCGATGACTCCAATGCATTTATTGCTGCCTTTAAGACCATATTTGACCTACCTGGAAGGCAGGCATCTGCAGAGGCCAGTGTACTGTGTTTAAGACAGGGTACCCCGCACTGTGGTTCAATATGCGGTAGAGTTCAGAACACTTTTCTACGAAACTGACTGGAACAATGGAGCCTTGTGGGCCGCCTTTCATAGGGGCTTCAGTGAGTGTATCAAAGATGCATTCGTTAATCAAGAAATACCGGAAGATCTGGAGAGCCTGATATCTATCTGTTTAGAATTAGACCATCGGCAACTAGAGCAACAACATGAAAGAGATCGCTCCCGCTGCCATAAACCAGATTTTGTCCCATGATCATCTTCGTCCACCGAGACATCACAGGCCTCTGCTGAACCTATGGATATTGGGTCTGTGACTAAACTCACCGCTTGTTCAGAAAGCCAAACCTTTGCAGGTCTCTACTGTGGATGGGGGTCCTCTGGGAACGGGCCTCGTTACCCATGAAACACAACGACTTCTTCAAACTGGCATCCTTCATTCAGAGACTATTCAACTTGACGTCATAAATTGCCCTTCCGTTCCAGTGATTTTGGGTCTCCCTTGGCTTCACCATCACTGGAGATCTGATCAGTTGACGAGCTGGAGTACTTCCTGCCACTCTAACTGTCTTACTGAGATATCTGTACCAGGCCTTGTGGGTAGCATAACCACTCCTGAGGATTCTATACCCAAACCCTACAGAGACTTTATTGACATCTTCTCTAAACAAAAGGCAGCTGAATTACCTCCACACAGATCATTTGACTGTCCGATTGACTTATTACCCGGTACTGTGCCTCCTAGAGGAAGAAGCTTTGTTCTATCTGAACCAGAGAATAAGGCCCTTTTGGAATATGTACAAGAAAACCTGGCCAGGGGTTTCATTAGACATTCATCCTCGCCAGCAGTTGCAGTGTTCTTCTTTGTCTCCAAAAAAGATGGATCCTTGAGACCTTGTATAGACTACAGGGGCCTAAATAAGGTGACTATTAAACACAGATATCCATTGCCTCTGATTCCAGAACTCTTTGATGCTCTGAAGGATGCCAAAATTTTCACTAAGTTGGATCTACATGGGGCATATAACTTGATTTGAATCAAAGATGGCGACAAGTGGAAAATGGCCTTTAACACCAGGTACGGCCTCTACGAGTACCTTGTTATGCAGTTTGGGCTCTGCAATGCCTCCGCCGTATTCCAACACTTTGTCAATGAGATCTTCAGGGACATTCTGCTTTCCTATGTGGTGGTGTATCTTGATGATATATTGATCTTTTCATCATCCCTTCACGAACACAGAGAACACTTCCGTACTGGGTTACACCGCCTTAGGGAGAATCATCTTTTCGCTAAGGCTGAAAAATGCATCTCTGAAACCTCCCAGCTTCCTTTTCTAGGATATATAGTTTCTGACTCTGGTCTTCTGATGGATCCTTCTAAAGTAGAGTCAGTCTCTTAATGGCCACGACCAACCACTTTGAGAGCTGTGCAACGTTTCCTGGGATTTGCAAACTACTATAGAAGATTCATTAAAACCTTCTCTGTCATAGTTGCCCCCCTGGTAGCTTTCACCAGAAAAAATGCAAATCCTAAGGTCTGGTCCTCTGAGGCAGTTGAGGCCTTTGAATGATTAAAAAAACTATTTGTTTCTGCACCTTTGTTACGATATCCAGACCCCACAAAACCCTTTCTCATTGAGGTTGATGCCTCCGAATTGGGAACAGGTGCTGTCCTGTCCCAGAGGGATGAGGTCACTAACCGCCTTCATCCATGCTCTTACTTTTCTAAACAGTTCAGTTCTGCTGAAAAGAACTATGATGCCGGAAATTGTGAGCTGTTGGCCATTAAAATGGCATTAGAAGAATGACAACACCTGTTGGAGGGTTCTTAAGTTCTGGTCATTATCCAGACTGACCACAAGAACCTTCCATTCCTGGAACAAGCACGACTCCTGAACCCAAGGCAGGCCCGATGGGCTCTTTTCTTTACCCGTTTTAATTTTATTATCACATACATACATACCAGGATCTAAGAATTTGAAGGCTGATGCCTTATCTTGTCTCTTCACTACCGAATCAGAACCGCCTCCTGAACCTATCATTTCTCCCAACCATATTGTGGCCTGTCTATCATTATCCATAATACAAAGGATCAAATCTCTCCAACCCCATTTCAGTGGACGAATTCAAGGGAAACCCGCTCATCTTCTATATGTTCCCAAGCAATTTCGGGTTTCTCTCCTAAAATGGTCACACCACTCTACTATGGCTGGTCATCCAGGCATTACTAAAAATACTAAGCTTCTTCTTCAATGCTTTTGGTGGCCTTCCTTAAAACAAGATGTGGAAGCCTATGTCAAAGCTTGTACTCTTTGTGCTCAGAATAAGCCATCCAATCAGAGACCCGCTGGGCTCCTTCAACCTCTACCAAAGAACAAGTGCTAGACCTGAGGCCTTGACTTCCATAGTGGGTAAGATACTACAAGGGTTACTAACTGACAGTATTCTGAACTATGTGTAGACAAACAATATTATTAGTAGGAGTCAGCATGTTTTTATGAAGAATAGATCATGTCAGACTAATTTACTTGCATTTTATGAAAGAGTAAGTAGTAATTTGGACAAGGGAATAGCTGTTGATGTAATATACTTGGATTTTGCAAAAGCCTTAGATACAGTACCTTGCAGCAGGTTACTGTATAAATTCAAAGGCTTTGATTTGTCTGTATTTGGATTGAGAACTTGTTAAGTGAGAGATTACATAAAGTTGTTGTAAATGGAACCTTTTCAAATTGGTCTAAAGTTGTAATTGGGGTGCCACAGGGTTCAGTCCTTGGCCCAATGATTTTTAATTTGTTTATTAATGATCTATAAGTAGGAATTGAAAGTAGCATCTCAATCTTTGCTGATGACACTAAGCTATGTAAGGAAATACATACACAGCTGGATGTTTTTTCTCTGCAGAAGAATTTAGATAAACTGAGTGACTGGGTAGAAAAGTGGCAGATGACATGTAGATAATGTAGATAAATGTAAGGTTATTAGTATTGAGCGAGCACCCCGATGCTCGGGTGCTCGGGTGCTCTGACCGAGCACCGCCGGAGGCTCGAGTGCTCGGCCGAGCACCCGAGCCCCATTGAATTCAATGGGGCGACACGAGCATTACACCAGGCACCCCCTGCTCTGATGAGGGGAGGGTGCCTGGTCAATGCCCCCCTTCATCTCCACAATGCCCCTCTTCCACAATGTCCCCCTTCCACAATGTCCCCCTTCCACAATGTCCCCCTTCATCTCCGCAATGTCCCCTTCATCTCCGCAATGTCCCCCTTCCACAATGTCCCCCTTCCACAATGTCCCCCTTCATCTCCGCAATGCCCCCTTCATCTCCGCAATGTCCCCCTTCCACAATGTCCCCCTTCATCTCCGCAATGCCCCCTTCATCTCCGCTATGCCCCCCTTCCACAATGTCCCCCTTCCACAATGTCCCCCTTCATCTCCGCAATGCCCCCTTCATCTCCACAATGCCCCCTTCATCTCCGCAATGCCCCCCTTCCACAATGTCCCCCTTCCACAATGTCCCCCTTCATCTCCAAAATGTCCCCCTTCATCTCCGCAATGCCCCCTACCTCCAGTCCCTGGTGGTCCAGCGGAGCGTCTGTAAGATCTGTGCCTCCTTCGGCACAGATCCCTGCCACCCTAACATGGCGGGCGAGCACATGGCGGTACTCGTACGAGTACCGCCATGTGCCGAGCAGAGCGATGCTCGAGCCGATCCGAGCATCGGCCGAGCATGCTCGCTCAACACTAAAGGTTATGCATTTGGGATGTAGAAATAAACACGCTGAATATACTATAAATGGGAAACAACTTGGGGAATCCTCATTAGAGAAAGATTTAGGAGTACTGATAGACGATAGACTTCATAGCAGTGTGCAGAGTCACTCAGCTGCTGCAAGAGCAAATGGGGTACTAGCCTGAATAAAAAGAGGTGTAGATGCAAGGGATGCTAATATTATCCTACCTCTGTATAAATCCTTGGTTAGGCCTCATCTAGAATATGGAGTACAATTTTGAGCACCAGTTCTTAAAAAAGATATTGTTGAACTGGAAAAGGTGCAAGGACATGCAACAAAACTGATGAAGGTATTGGAGGATCTGAGTTATAAAGCGAGACTAGCCAAACTGAGACTGTTAACATTAGAAAAGAGATGTCCAAGGCGTGAAATTATTCCCATTTACAAATACATTCAAGGTCAATACAAAGAACTATACAATTAATTATTCATGCAAAGAGCTGAGCTAAGAACAAGACGTCATCCATTAAGACTAGAAGAAAGGCGCTTTCAACTAAAACAAAGGCAGGGGTTCTTTATAGTAAGAGTGGAGACCGCTATGGAATTCTTTACCTTAGGATGTTGCACTTGCAGTTGATGCAACTGCTTTCAAAAAAAAATCTACAAAACAATATTGAAAATTATGACAGATGGCTTCAATGCCATTTGGAGTCAGGAAGGATTTTTTTACCCACTTGGGGCTAAATTGGAAATGGCTTCAGAAGTTTTTTTTTGTTTTTTTTTTGCCTTCTCTGGATCAACAGGGGTATTTTTGGCATGGGCTGGACTTGATGGACACATGTCTTTTTTCAGCCTCATCAACTATGTTACTAGGTTACTTGCTTGGTGTTTACAAAAAGTATCAAGCTGATTTGTAAAGTGCAGTGCACACTGATTAAGGAATCCCCTGAGCTCCTTCAGGTTTCCATTTAAGCATTCTGGCAAGGAGATTTTAGAAGGCTTGCCAGGGAGTTGCTGTGTATTAGGTGTGGCAGAAGCAGAAGTGGAAATATTCTTATGCTGCAGAGTTTGCAGAAGCCCAGTAATAGAATCCAACTTCTGATCAGGGGCTCGATACTATTACCACCAGTAAAACCGGAGGTAATATCAAAAACAGTAGCACCAAAAAAAATCAACCATGTATCCCAGCTATTCTGTTGCTGGAGAGGTAAATGGCAAAAAGAGCATCTTTGGCCAAAAGTCACATTTTGGCAAAATGCTCGTTATGGTTTTTTATTCCCACAACTCTTGTTAAATAGCGCAAATTGTGGGAAAATCAAAGGAAAAAAAAACTGTTGAGGGCTGGAGTGAATGGAGCAGGTGTGTCCTGGTAAAAAGGCAGTGCTGTAAATAACAGGACTTCCTGGACCAGATTCTTACATTTGTTCTGCATTGCCCATTGCTCCCGTATTCCATAGCTCCATTTGCTTAAAGGAGCAAGACATTTTTTTTATGGAAACACATATTTTATAGAGCTTTTCCTGATGAATAAAACAAGGGTACTCTCACTGCTGTCAGATGTTCTATTCAGAATGTATAACAGTTCAAATAATCATGAAGTGAATTTACTGTGTTTACTTCCTGAAAGTTCTAACTGACAGGAAGTGACAGGCAGTTTCTATCACATTCTATGGAGAACTGTATATCACTGACTTTCTTGACTTTTCTCTCCATTAGAATGTAACAGGAAAACAAATTAGAATGTGACCACTAGAGTGCACTGCTAATGTAAAAAAACTTGGGTTTAAACTGCAATAACTCTGTAAATATGAATCTTTTGGCAGTGGGAGTACCCTTATTTTACTGAGTAGTAAAATCCCTACAATATATCTTTTTTCATAACAAAAGTTTACTGCTTCTTTAACCTGCTTTCTCACTTTCCCATGAGTCTTCACAGACCATTATTCCCTTTCACCTCATGCCCCTCACTTATTTATCATTGTTTAGGTGATGTACATACAATAGCCACTGACATTTGAACATTTTCATAAATTACACTATGAGGTAATTTCCATATAGAGTATTACTGTTGGTCAATATATTTGGTAATTGAGAGCCATGCGGATACATTTCTCTGTATACTGCAAGTTCTTATGATTTGTTTCTATTTACATTGAAAGATTAGTGAACAATTTTGTATAATAGTACAACACTCGGTGCCTGCTACACCATGGACTACTTACTTGAGCATACAGTTAACCCGTCAGAGGAGTATGCAATGCATTGCTCTCTCAGTGCTATTTATACAATGAATGTTTCACTCAGTAAAATGTGCAAAGGAGAGAGGCCTAGTGATTACTCTGTTTTAAATAGAATATAAATTCTCATTGCTATTTATAGGAATGTGTGTGCCAGTGCTTATTCTATTATTACACGGTAAAATGACAATAACTTTATCATAGGATCGAAAGAGTAGGTCATAATAATATTAATAATAATAATAAATATTACTGCAGTATTTCTCAGATGCACAACAGATACACATGGTACACATGTGCATAAGGTATACTGGGACATTTCTTATAAAATCAATTTCTGTACTTTCATGACTTTGCAGCAGAAAATTGGGGGATGCATCATCTATGCAATGATGGACATGGAGAGATTTTGGATGGCACCACTGTACAATGCCTCCTAGGACATGTGTGGCTGCCCCACTTCTATCCCATTCTGAATTACTCTTTTCATACTCGAAGCTTGGGTTGTATCTTCTAGTTGTGATTGGAGGAACTATGGGCAGAGTGCAAGAAAGTGGAGCAGTGGCTATGTTTTGAAAACCATAAATTTACGAGCTATTTGCAATTGCTCATGTTTTGATGCAAGAAACATACTAACATATTAATCCTGAATAGCACATGCTACTAATTTAACAGCACAGACAGACATATGAAAATGTGTGCTAACTGCCATGCTGAATTAGGAACAAATGTTAATCCCCTGACAAAACAGTGGACAATTTACTCACCCCCTTTTCAACAAGGCACAAAAGTTCGCTAATTCATAAAAAAACATGTGCAATTAAGTAACATTTTGGCTTTCACCATTTTTCCATCAAAAGTACACTATAAATAGTGATTGCTCACATTTCTTGCATTTCACGCTATATTACCTGTTCAGATCTATGAACTCAAGGTACATCAGATTAAAGATATAGTGCAGTGAAATAAAGCATTATCAAGGCATAGCTAGGCATGACAACATAGCAAGGCCAGTAGGTTTACTTTATGTAGGTTATCCAAACAGATAAAAAGTAAAAGTATTTTTTTCTTAAAGGCACATTCAAGCATTACAAGTAAGTACTCATACTAAATAACATGTCATAACTATGTACTTTTCCTGTACAGGAACCCATTCCACCCTGTATCTTAATTTGTGCCAAAAAACAAGAAGCCAAGCTTCTAAGTTAAGACACATACAAGTACTTATATGAAACATCACTTTTTTATTTTTTGACAAAAATATTATGTTTTTTACTTTACTCTGTAACTGCTTCTTAAATGACTACTGATTCTATGATAAAGCTAATTAACTATCAGTGGACAAAGCTTCAGAAATTAGCTTCAGTTCGTTAAAAAGATATATAAAAAGTCATATATCGTCTTATATATGTAGATTATGATTACTATATAGGACCATAAGTAGAAAGCTAAATATGAACAATTCTGGAGTAACCCAATTATACCGTAGCAGAAAAAAAAGTTGATTTAAATGGGTTTTTTAATCCACTGCATTCCATAGATATTTGCAAGTCATTAGGAAGTAATGCTTTGGAGACCTTTCTAGCATGCAAAAGGTTAAAAGCTTTGTTTAACTAAACGCCAAGGTGAGAATTCTTATATGTCCCATATAGTGTACTTAGTATGCTCCAGAATTGCTTATAGTTTCCTTCCTCCATAAAATATAACAGGGTTGTGCAATCAGTGGCTTTCCAGCTGTCGCTAGACTATAATTCCCATCACTGGCTAAAGAAAATGGAAGCTGTAATCCACCAAAAGCTAGAAAGCCATGGGATTCTATGTCCACTGCTCAGCTGAGCATGATGGAAGTTAGAGTCTAGCAACAGCTAAGAGTCACAGACTGATCATTTCTGAATTGCCTTACTATGTGTTAGAAAGAATTCTGGCACTCAAAGGGTAAACATAATGCTTTGCCTTTCCAAGCTTCTAAATTATTTATAGTGGCTGCCTACTAAATATATATGTATATACTAAGGTCATATCATGTTATATATTACCTCCCAGTCCTACCTATCTACAGTAGCATGAGTTACTTCGACATTCTGAAAAAAATTAAATTGTAGTAGGACATTTAACTCAATTTAATTAAAATAAAGAGATTCTTGGCTTGATACGGGGAAATATTTGTATTTCCAATTCTATTTGTTAATACATTGACATATGTGCTATTTTTTAAATGTTGCACTAAGTGCACTTTCTGTCAATGCCATAGATTTTTTAATAGACTGAGAAAATGCATTTCATTTCTTCTTATTTTCCTTCAATACATCATTTGGTTCTGCTTTTTTGCCTGCATGAAATTCATTTTCTAATGGAAATATTTGTTTTGTAAATCAAATATGTATTATGCACAAAATGCAAAGTACAAATTAAATTATGTTAATGAAATGAAAGAGATATGAAATGCATATTTCATGGACAAAACATAACCTCAGCAAGCAACCATTTCTTGATAAAATCTTTAAACACAATCTCATTCTCTGACAGACATATTGTTAAAGTAGATAGCACCTCATTTAAATGGCTCCCTTTAATATTAGTGCTTAGTATATATAGGATTGTAAATAACATTTGGGATGAAAAACCAATAATGAAATACTGTCTTTAATAGTTTACCATTGATGTCAGCATAAAATTTGTAGTGGTTGAATATTGGAAATTGGGAACAGCTCATATATACTCAAAAGCTGTAAATGATTGCATATTTAAATTGAGCTGACTATAGCAAAGATGTTATAGATATTAGTTATATGCAGAGAATGTGCTGACCCCACATTATTTGACAAAAACACTGTTTTAAATTATATATTGGTTACACTTAATGAATAATAGATTGTGTAGGTGTTGTTTGTCTGATAATAGTGCTGATGATATATATGTAGAATATGCTTCCATTTTATCCTACAATAGAATCCTACAATAGAATACCCATAAACTGCAAAACAAAATTAGTGAAATTAACCCTTTGAGTGCCCCTTTGGCATTCAAAGGGTTAAACAGATATGTAATTGAACAAAAACATATTTTATAATAGGGGACTTGAGGAGTAGTCGGTCTATTCAGGATTACCTTTTTTTTCATGCACACAACCATATTGCAAATAACTAGTAGATTAACCACTTAGATGCTAGGGAGGTCTCATACACAATGTATTGGAGAGTTCTCTATTAGTTAAGGGGTTAAACCCATACATTTTGGAGATCTAGGGGGAGATGTGCTAAGCCAAAATAATGATTAGATAAACTCTATAGTGAGAGGAAACTCTCCAGTTCCTATGTTATTCGATGGAACGTATGTACAGAGCCTTCCAACCTGAAAAGGAGGCTCCATAAAATAGCATAGCAGGTGAAGTTATTCTCACAGGAGAGATTATCACCCCTTTAGTCCACGTTAGTGAAGGGCTAGTCAACTGTTGAACCTTCAGCTGTTGTAGACTAAAATACCCATCATCCCCAATCAGTTAATGATTGGTTAGGAATCATGAGAGTGTAGTCCTCAATCAGTGTAGGTCAAAAGTTTGACTATCCCTGTCTTAGTGCATTATACCCAGGGTTTTGGGGGCACATGAAAGATATAAATAACTCTATGATGCAAATGTTTGCTGTATATCCCAGCAAATTGTGATTTAGTCCAACATAGTCACATATCCATCATATGCTTCATTGCTTCCCCTACTCCTTCTTGATTATAGCTTTCACGAATATAGCCTCAAAGCAATTTGTGTATGTGCATTACAATGTCTTGCATATACCTCTACAAAATTATAAAGAGCTACTGATTTTTTTTGTAAATGCAGGGTAGTAATGTTTTACTGCTAACTGTGCTTCTCTTGGTTGTGTCACTGCCATGTCAGTTATGTTTTTTTGTACTGGAGAGACTGCAGTGAGACATACAGCTCAATCTATTGCATTTTGTATACATTATACCATGAGTGATACATTGTTAAACCTCATCTTTTTCATAACTTTTCATTTTCAATTGTAAGATGAACCATTTCAAACTGGTTTAAAGTTGGAAGTAGAGTACCACAGGGTTAATTCCTGGACCCAATATTTTTTAATTTGCTTTAGTTAACCCCTTAAGGACCGGCGGTCCTGGGACATTTCCGTCCCATAATGACCGCATAGGAGCACTTGGACTCGCCAGTACACGTGACCTGTCGCGTGTATCGGCGCGTCATTATGGGACCTGATAGAGATCGCTCCGATCCCAGTAGAGCGCTGTAAGTAAAAAGTATGTGACGTACTATGACCGTCATCAGTCCTTGAGTATTTCAAGGACCGTGACGGTCCTGGTACTTCAAGGGTCCTTAAGGGGTTAAGGACCACACAGCTTTTCTTTTTTTCAAAATGGATTTAGGGGTCCCCGAGTGCCGTGCCTGATGTGCCAGGACCATCATGGGTCCTTAACGCACGTTTACTCATCATAGTCCTGGCATGTCATGGGTACTTAAGGGGTTAATGTCCTTGAAGTAGGTAAGTAATGTTCCAATCTTTGCTGAGGACAGTAAACCAAGTAAGGAAATAGAGTGGGATGGTTTTTTATCCTCAGAAAGACTTATGTATACCGAATGAATCAACAGAGATTCGGTTATAGATGGATACTTGTAAGGTTTTGCATCTGGGCTGAAGACACAAAATGCTACATATACACCAAATGCAAGACTACTTGAGGAGTTTTTGGTAGAGAAGGATGTAAGTCTACTGATAGACAATATATTTAAAGGGATAGTAATGTCAAAAAATTTATTTTTTTTTTTTGCATTTAGAAGAGCTTAAAAAGCTGAGCTAAATGCAAAAAACGTATCTCTCAAACCGCTATGGTTTGAGAGATACAGGCATTTAAAGTTCAATGTCTCCTACTGACAGCTGTAAAGCTGTCAGAAAGAGATCTGTGTCGACCGACACAGAGGCGCTTGAGCAGAGCCGCAATCTTGTTACTTACAACGAATCCGTTCATTGGAATGGTCTAAAACCTGTTCCTGGTTTGCAAGCACACGTTTCCAATGAAGGGATTCGTTATAACTAACAAGATTGCGGCTCTGCTCAAGCACCATTACAGCTGTCAGTAGGAGACATCAAAATCTAAATGTATGTATCTCTCAAACCATAGCGGTTTGAGAGATGCGTTTTTTTGCATTTAGCTCAGTTTTTTTAAGCTCTTCTAAATGTAAAAAAAAAACATTTTTTGGGACATTACTAACCCTTTAACAACAATATGTAGGATCATTCAGCTGCTTTAAGAGCCAATAGGATATTAACATGTATAAAAAGGATATAGATGCATAGAATGAGAATACAATTCTACCTTTTTACAAATAATTGGTAAGACCTCATATTTGGGTCCTATTATAAGAAAATACAGAGATTTGCAACAAAATTGATAAAGGTATTGGAAGATTTTAGCTATAAAAACAGACTAGCCAAACTGGGTTTATTTACATTAGAGAAGAGGCATCTAAATGTACAAATATATGAAAGACAGAGCTCTTTACACACAGAAATAAGCAAAAATAAGAGGCATCAGTTAAGACCAGAGGAAGGAGATTTTGACTAAAGTAATGATTTTTTTACAGTGAGGGCAGTAGGGATATGGAATTATTTACCTCAGAAGGCTGTGTTGATAGATCCTCAAGATTTGGTCAGCAAAGTACTGAATGTCTTGGTAACTAATAACAATATAGATAATTATGATAGTTGGTATCAATATGCCTTTAAAAGCATACTTTACAGATGTAGCCATAGGCGTCAGGAGGGGGGGCAAGGGGGGCACTTTCCCCATCCCCCCTACACTTGGCCCCTCCATAGGGGCTGGATGGGGTGGACTTGGGTTATTATTATGGCTTTGCACCCCCCTGGGAAATTTTGGCTTTGCAGATTTACTTATTGTCCATGATTTTTCTTTCTTTTGTGTAACTTTCTGTGTGAAGTAAACAAAGTTCCCCATGAAAGTTAAAGATAGTTGCTTATCAGATCAGATGGCTTAGAAGATGGCACTTAAGGATTGCTACATCTGTAAATTGATGTGAATTCTGAGGATTTTTAGTGGTCTCCATGGTGCAGCTGGTATGCTCTAGAATTTCTTATCTTTAACTTCCTGCATAAGGGCCCAGTGTCAGGAAGAGAATTTAGTATAGGAATAGAGAAAGCTGAAAATCATGAGGGACTGACAGACATAAAGATGGTGGGGGGGGGGGAGATGGACATCTACAGGAGAAAAGCTGTGAAACAAAAATACTAAACACATTTGATTGTTTTATTCTGCTTTGTGAATTAGCAGTCAAGACAACAAGCACTTTTCTCAACAATTACAGTAAGAAAATGTATTTCTTTACCCAATTTCACATTGATATGCTGACTGATAGAAAGTGAATTGTGCTGCTGTTCTCTTAGACGAATAACCTAGTTTCCATCTGCTTTCATGACAAAAATGAGCCATGCAGTCTTATGATAAAACTTGACTATTCCCCAAATATGGGCTGTATCTGGACTGAGCCTGACACCTTTTGTGGTAGTTATTAAGGTTTTGATTCAAACTACACCTGTAAAACAGCCAGTAGGACAAAAATGGCTAACGATCTGTTAGCAAAATGTGTTAAATGAGACATTTAATCTCCCTACCAGCTGAAAACACAATTGACACTGGGCCACAGAAACTGACTTGTGGCCAGATGTGCATTGTGTTTTTAAACTTCCCAAAACACACACTAAATAGCATGAGTAATGGGAACATCAAAGAAAACGAGCTAATAATTGGTACCTGACACACCGTCAAGCAGTGAGTGTGAGCTCAAACACACAGTCACCCTCCCAAACACTAACCCTATACTACCACTAACAGTCTAGTGCAACAATAATAGCCCTAACACTAGCCGAATACCCACAACCGTAACACTTACCTGTCATCCACTGTCCATCTTCTTCTTTACTCTTCTGTCTTCTAGTTTCTGTAATCTTCCTTATCTTCTTTTTCTTCTATCCAATCTGTCATTTAAAATGAAACAAAATTCAATGTAAGATGTTAAAAAAAAAAGATATGCTTGAATTAACTCTTAACCCCTCCAGAACTATAAGGGTTAAATGCAGTCTGGCATATCAAGTATAAATAATATGCAGCCATTGTCCTCCATAAAAATGAAAAAGGCTTTCTTTTAGAATCCAAAAGCATCCAAATGGTTAAATTGCCACTGCTGCAGAGTAAAACGCCACCACCCTTCATACCTATCAAGCCATTGCTCGAGACAGAGTGAGGGAATTTTGAAGAGAGACTGGCTTTTATATGGCCAGTCTCTGTTCAAAATGGATTCCAGCCTACTAATGGCTGGAATGTGTACTTATGCACGTCCCAGCCAATCAGCTTCTGGCGGGGGGATGGCAAAATCCCCTAAAAGCTTATTGGCTGTAAGGTGCGTAAGCACACATCCCAGCCAGTTGTAGGCTGAAATCCATTTTGAACAGAGACCGACAATATAAAAGCCAGTCTCTGTTCAAACGTCTTTCATTCTGACTCAGGCAACAGCCATATAGCTATGGAGGTGTTTACTTTGCATTCCTGCTGCCTCCACCACTGGCACCAGACAGGAGCTGGCAGACGAGGCGGCAGCAGCAGCAATTTAACCATGTGGATGCTTGGATTTGGGGCACTAAAAGAAAGCCTTATTAATGTTTATGGAAGTCAATGGCTACATATTATTTATACCTGATATGCCAGACTGCATTTAAACCTTAGAGTGGAACAACTCTGGCACGCAAAGGGTTAAGTCAGGCATATCTTTGGGACATTTTTTGTTTTTATAAACATCTTGCATTGAATTTTGTTTAATTTTAAAGAACAGATTGGAAGAAGAAAAAAGTCTAGAAGAAAGAAAACAGAAGATTAATAAACAAGAAGACAAAAGACTGAAGAAGAAGACGGACAGTAGCTGACCAGGGTGCTGAAGAATCCACTGCATATCAGGATTACTGGGAAGTGTTTATTGTCAGGGGCTGTTTTTTAACTTAGATTAATCCTGTGAGTGCCAGTGGGATAAGCATACCCCATTGGCACTCATAGGGTTAATTCTACTAACATTTCACACATTTTGATATTCCTTTGTATGTATTGATAGGGTGCTTAGGGCCCCATATCAATACATTCACTGGTTACTTAGTTTTTTTTTAATCTTTTTTTACATGTTCAATTCCTGCTTCAGCACTTTTGAGATGCGTTAAGGGATTTTACTCCCAGAAAAACTGGGTGCAGATTTTTACCTGTTAAAGTGGGTCCCTTAACGCATCTTAAGGCTAATGCATGGAACTGAATGGCATATTTCAACATCTGGTTATGTCTTTCAATGAGCACAAATGGGCGCAAACTTAGTGTCCAAAGTGGGGGTTTTTTAGCCAGTATTTATTTACATAGTAACATAGTAACATAGTAGATAAGGCTGAAAAAAGACATGCGTCCATCAAGTCCAGCCCATGCCAATAACACTCCTGTTGATCCAGAGGAAGGCAACAAAAAAGCCCTCTGGAGCAATTTCCAGTGTAGGTGTGTGTGTGTGTGTGTGTGTGTGTGTGTGTCAAATAGTTCCCCGGCTCAATATCCTATTTGCTTTGAAGCCATCTGTCATAACTGTCAATATTGTTCTGTGCTAGATAGGCATCCATTGCTTTTTTGAATGCAGTTACATTATCTGCAAGCACAACATCCCGAGGCAAAGAATTCCATAGCCTTACCGCCCTTATTGTAAAGAATCCCTGCCTGTGTTTTAGTCGAAAGCGCCTTTCCTCAAGTCTTAATGGATGACCTCTTGTTCTTAGCTCAGCTCTTTGCATAAATAATTCATTGGATAGGTCTTTGTATTGACCTTGAATGTATTTGTAAATGGTAATCATATCACCCCTTAGACGTCTCTTTTCTAATGTAAACAAACCCAGTTTGGCTAGTCTCTCTTTGTAACTCAGATCCTCCAATCCCTTTATCAGTTTTGTTGCACGTCTCTGCACCTTTTCCAGTTCAGCAATGTCTTTTTTTAGAACAGGCGCCCAAAATTGTACTCCATATTCTAGATGAGGCCTAACCAAGGATTTATACAGAGGTAGGATAATATTAGCATCCCTTGCTTCTACACCTCTTTTTATGCAGGCTAGTACTCTATTTGCTCTTGCAGCAGCTGAGTGACTCTGCACACTGCTGTGAAGACTATTGTCTATCAGTACACCTAAATCTTTCTCTAATGAGGATTTCCCAAGTTGTTTCCCATTTAGAGTATATGCAGCAAGTTTGTTTCTACAACCCAAATGCATAACCTTACATTTATCTACATTAAATGACATCTGCCACTTTTCTGCCCATTCACTTAGTTTATCTAAATCCTTCTGTAGGGAAAAAACATCGAGCTCTGTATGTATTTCCTTACATAGCTTAGTGTCATCAGCAAAGATTGAGATGCTACTTTCAATTCCCACTTCTAGATCATTAATAAACAAATTAAAAAGCATTGGGCCCAGGACTGAACCCTGCGGCACCCCACTTATAACCCTAGACCAATTTGAAAAAGTTCCATTTACAACAACTCTCTGCCATCTATCATTTAACCAGTTCTCAATCCATGTACAGATAACACCACCCAAACCGAAGCCTTTTAATTTATGCAGTAACCTGTTGTGAGGCACTGTGTCAAAGGCTTTTGCAAAATCCAAGTATACTACATCAACAGCAATTCCCCTGTCCAAATTACTACTCACTCTTTCATAAAATGCAATTAAATTAGTCTGACATGATCTGTTCTTCATGAAACCATGCTGATTCCTACTAATGATATTGTTTGTCTTCACATAGTTCTGAATACTGTCAGTTAATAACCCTTCTAGTATCTTACCCACTATGGAAGTCAAGCTCACAGGTCTATAATTTCCTGGTTTGGATCTTGCTCCCTTTTTAAACAATGGAACTACATCAGCTTTCCTCCAATCACAGGGCACTATGCCTGATGAAAGCGAATCAATAAATATTAAGTATAATGGTTTTGCTATTACTGAACTAAGTTCCTTAAGTACCCTTGGGTGTATACCGTCCGGTCCAGGCGCTTTATTCACTATAACCCTTTCCAGTCTCTTTTGGACCTTGTCCTCAGTAAGCCATGTAGATGTTGGAGGAAATTCCATGGTTTTGTCTGTTTGCCCACAGCTTGTCATTTCTGCTTCCTTTGTATATACTGAAGCAAAGAACGTATTTAGGGTGTCAGCCATAGCTTTATCCTCACTAATCAATTCACCTGTTTCAGTCTTAAGAGGACCAATATCAACCTTAACTTTTTGTTGTTAATATACTTGTAGAATTGTTTAGGGTTTTTCTTGCTCTCATTTGCAATGTTTCGCTCATTTTCTATTTTAGCTAGCTTAATTGCTTGTTTGCAGATTTTATTACATTCTTTATTTTATTTTTTAAATGATGCATCTGATCCATTTGACTTAAACACCTTAAAAGCCTGCTTTTTATTTCTCATTTCCCTGCTAACCACATTATTAATCCACATTGGTTTTGCTTTACTTCTCTTGTGCTTATTCCCCAATGGTATATATTGACGTGTATATTTGCCCAAGAGCATTTTAAATACATTCCATGACTCTTGTGCATTTTTATCTTTGAAAATTACATCCCACTGGATATCCTTTAAAGCTTCTTTTAACTTTGTAAAATTAGCCTTTTTGAAATTGAATGTTTTGGTTAAACTCTTGCTATTGGGTTTCTCATAACAAACTTCAAAGGATACAATATTGTGGTCACTGCTGCCCAAATGTTCCCTTACCTGCACATTGTTTACAATGTCAGAATCGTTTGAGAGCACTAGGTCAAGCAAGGCCTCTTTTCTAGTTGGCTCCTCTACTAGTTGGGACATAAAATTATCATTTATCATACTTAGAAAAATATTTCCCTTTGTTGTGCCTGAAGTCATATTGCTCCAGTCAATTTCAGGGTAGTTGAAATCTCCCATTATAATTACCTTTGCTGACCTAGCAGCCTTTTCCATTTGCAGTAAAAGTTGGGCTTCCTCCAACTCCCCAACATTAGGTGTCTTGTAGCAAACCCCCACCAATATCTTTTTATTATGTGTGCCCCCAGTGTGTATTTCAACCCACAAGGCCTCTACCTTTTCATTGGACCCTTCACTTATATCTTCCCTTAAACTAGGTTTTAAGGCCTGCTTTACATATAGGCATACCCCTCCTCCCCTTTTATTAACCCTGTCCCTCCTAAAAAGTGAATAACCCTCTAGATTGACTGCCAAGTCATACGTATCATCTAACCAGGTTTCAGACACTCCAATCAGATCATACTGCTCATGTACTGCAATCATTTCTAGCTCCCCCATCTTACCAGCCAGACTGCGAGCATTTGCATGCATACATTTTATCTTTTTGCCATTCTTAAAGATTTCTTTCTTTTTCAGATGTATTTGTCTTTTATCAGGCTGTAACAATGGCAACTCCCTATTAGATGAACTAGCCCATTCCCCCTCTCCATCCCCATGACCCTTCTCTAATCCCATTCCCTCAATTATACTATCTTCCCCAGCCTGTGTTGCAGCTCCCCCCCCCCTTTCTAGTTTAAAGTCTCCTCCAGCCTTCTAACCATCCTATCACCCAGCACCGTGGGCCCCCTTCCACTAAGGTGCAATCCATCACTACTATAAAGATTGCGCCCAAGGGAAAAGACTGACCAGTGCTCTAGGAACCCAAACCCCTCCTGCTTACACCAAGTCTTTATCCACGCATTTAACTCCCTAATCTCCCGTTGCCTTTCTAATGTAGCGCGTGGCACAGGTAGAATTTCAGAAAATTTATAGCACAGGTAACTGGATTGCTTACCATGCTTGAAGAAATGCCATTGACTGTTTTTTTAGTGTCTGTCTCAACTGGATTGAGGCCTAAATCTCAGCCTCTAGACTCATTTTTACGTAGCTAATATAAACTGGCTAACTATGGCATGGATTCCATTGCAAATGATTTCATTAGTGGTTTTATCTACAAATTTCCTCATAGACTTCAGTAGGAATTGTGAGATAAAACTTGTCCCAATAACATTTAGCACCTGCAATGAAATCCAGTCCAGCTTACTTTACAGCTGTACAGTACCAACAATTATCCATTTAAGGACCATAGGTATGTTCAAAGTGTCAATTCTAAATATATCAGCGCTCACTATTGAGAGGTCTCTACTTTGAATTAACAACCACAATATTGTAGTAAAAATAACCAATATATAATATTCAAAATATATATAAAAAACTTTCCAAAAGGGAAAAAAAAATAATAATAAAAATTAATATAAATAAAAATAAAATAAATAGAATAAACCCAAAGTCTCTAGTCCAGCCTTCTTGAAAAATCTCTTTTTACTTCCACTTTCACGGTGCCGCCTCCCAACATCAGTCGCTGGTATTCGACTTCCAATACATGTAGAGAAACACAAAAAAGAGAAGCGCACACGATCTAAGTGTAGACTGTAATGTCAATATATGGAATCCTCCACCAGATAATCACCTGTGAGCTCACAAGATGTCTACTCACATTTCCATGAGGCTATACCGGCCTCTCAGTGAATAAGCCTCCACTGGATCACCCCCAGTGCGGGTATCTGTATCACTCCTGTTCCAGATCTTTCCACCGGTCTTCCCAATATCTCCCAATATTCCTCCTCACCCAGAGTAGATGGAGATGATATAATACTCCTCAGGATTCAAAGACTCCAACTAATACTCTATATCTAATGAGGACTAATGAATATATAAAAGGAAGGGGAAGACTATATGGAGTAATACAGTCCCAAAAACACAATAAATGTGGGCCACTAATGAAATAGGGACCACGCACTAGATCAAATGGTTCTCCATAGAAACATACATTTATTATAAAAAATAAATCACATAAAACACACATATATGTGCATGTACATATACTGAATACTATAAAAAGAATATAATCAATATAAAATGATCTCCAAAAGAGATCTGCAGATAGACCCCTGAGGAAGTGATAATATATCACGTAACGCGTAGGGTGAGAGTATTGTTTTATCTCTTTTGGAGATCATTTTATATTGATTATATTCTTTTTATAGTATTCAGTATATGTACATGCACATATATGTGTGTTTTATGTGATTTATTTTTTATAATAAATGTATGTTTCTATGGAGAACCATTTGATCTAGTGCGTGGTTCCTATTTCATTAGTGGCCCACAGTTATTGTGTTTTTGGGACTGTATTACTCCATATAGTCTTCCCCTTCCTTTTATATATTCATTAGTCCTCATTAGATATAGAGTATTAGTTGGAGTCTTTGAATCCTGAGGAGTATTATATCATCTCCATCTACTCTGGGTGAGGAGGAATATTGGGAGATATTGGGAAGACCGGTGGAAAGATCTGGAACAGGAGTGATACAGATACCCGCACTGGGGGTGATCCAGTGGAGGCTTATTCACTGAGAGGCCGGTATAGCCTCATGGAAATGTGAGTAGACATCTTGTGAGCTCACAGGTGATTATCTGGTGGAGGATTCCATATATTGACATTACAGTCTACACTTAGATCGTGTGCGCTACTCTTTTTTGTGTTTCTCTACATGTTCAAAGTGTCACTTTGCAATGCGTTGCTCTCACTTTTGGTGTTAAAAGGGATAGTAATGTTTCAGAAAAACAGCAGCTCCGATTAATCTTCATAGTATTTGGGCCATGGAGAGTGTCATTTCAATACTGTCCAAATTGTAGTTCAAGAGTAATTGAACGATAAAGTATCCCCTTCCAGCCCCTTTTACCTAGTGAAAGCCACCTCCCCTCAGATATCGAATCTGGTCTCTTGACCGGACAAGTTGAAGCAAGGGACAATCTTCTTACTGTGAGCATAAGGAAAACCCTGCCCCCCTTGACAAGTTTTTCAGATTTTTCCTAATGCTCACTGAAGACTGTCCCTCTCTGCGATCCATCTGGACAGTCTTGCTGCTCTGAGGTGAGCAGTGTTACATCAGTAAAAGGGACAGGAGGGGGATAATTTATTATTCAATTACTCTTGAACTACAACTAGGACAGTATTGAAATAAAATTCTCCATGGCCCAAATACTATGAAGATTAATTGGAGCTGCTTTTATTATGAAACATTATCCCTTTAAGGGGTTAAAGAATTTCTGATCTCAGTGGAATACTCTAGAGTGTAGTCCCTGCCCAAGTGTGTGCCTCTATAAATGGATCACTTCAGTTCATAAGAAATATGTACAACATATATGATTGTAATCCATGTATTTTACTCCATTCCTATGTTTGCTGTATAAACAGACTATAGAGCAGAGGCAAACAGCTCAGTTCTTAAGGGCCTCTGACAGCTCAGAGTATGGGGATTTCTCTAATTAACAGGTAATTATCCAATTCACATTGTTCTCTATATCACTGAGCAAAGTGTTTGTGTGTATGCCCTGGACATATTGAGGCTGATGTTCTTAGGAAAAATGGCACAGTTCAGGGGCAGAAATGTCTTCTTCTAAGGAGAAATATATGGTAGACTTGTGCGATTAAGTTCAGGTAATTTCAGAATTCGGACGATTAAGGTGTATTCGGACCGTACGAAAGCCAAGGTCCGCCCACAAAATAAAATCAGAATCCGAAACGGATCTAGTCTGAAATTTCGGTGTAAATTTAGGAAATTCGGATGGTGCTTTCCCGCCTTAAACTATCACAGTGTTGCTACATGCTACTAAAAATAGACTGCACAGTGCTTTCCCGCCTGAAACTATTACAATGTTGCTATATGCTGCTAAAAATAGATCTGGTATAACAAGCGCTTTACAGATCATGCAAAGTGCAGATATTAACCACATAAGGACACAAGCAATTTTGGCATTTTTGTTATGTGTGTGTTCAACCATAAATCCTATCTTTCTCATTTATTGCACAAACACATATTATATACCATTTTTTAAAGGGCAGAAAGGGCTTTAATTTGATGTGATTATCATGGTGCCCGTGCTTTCGCTGGCGACACTGTTATGTCAGGGCTACTTCCTGATTCTCTTTTATTGGCTGCTGAGGATTGTCTCTACCCAGTTCTAGCCTTTTTATGCTGAGCCCTGTCACTTCAGAGCTACCCTTTCGTAGTGTTCCAGTTGCCAGTGCTTGTTCCAGTTATTCATGTGAATCCAGTGCATGACCCGGACTGTCTGACTACTCTGCCTGATACGTTCTTGTTCTGTGTACCGACCCGGCCTGACTGACATTCCTGCTCTGTGTACCGACCCGGCCTCACTGACGTTCCTGCTCTGTGTACCGACCCGGCTTGGCTGACGTTCCTGTTCTGTGTACCAACCCTGATTGGCTGACGTTCCTGCTCTGTGTACCGACCCGGCCTGGCTGACATTCCTGCACAGTGTACCTCCCGGTACTATTATCCATCCAGTTGCCTTCCATTCGGAGGTCCTTCCTCCGTTACCGTTACTGTCTCTGTGTAACGGTTTTGTAGGACACTCAGACCAACAGGTTAGAATAAAACACAGTTTTATTAAAAGACAAGAAAGACTGCCCTTTATAGGCAATACAGAATAACTGAAATGAACAGTAAAGTACAGATGCCCTCTCAGGCCCAGTATACAGAGAAATAAATATACATACTGTCACAGGACAGGCATAAGTAACATACAGGGTACTCAATGGTTAAAGTACATAGAAATCAATCAGTCTCTGTTGTGGTGTGTTTGACACGCCCATAAGATGTTAAAGGAGCGATAAGTGGTCCTAGATGAGAAAACACCAGTAATAGAGCAGGACAGAGACTACTGCTTATGCTGAGCAGGGAACTGAGGCCAAAATACTCTGCAAGAGCTTAATGAGCTAGAGCCACTAGCACCCTAACTGGTGCATGAACGGAGAGCAAGTGCACTGCAAAAGCTGAGGATAATAGAACCAATAGCCCCCACAGGCATTGTAACGGAGACCAATTACACTGCAAGAGCTTAGCTGTATAGAGCCAATGGCACCCACCCAGTGCATTTAACAGAGACCAAGGACACTGCGAGAGCTGAGGATAATAGAGCCAATAGCCCCCACAGGCGTTGTAACAGAGACCAATTACACTGCAAGAGCTTAGCTGTATGGAGCCAATGGCACCCCCACGGGCGCTGTAACGGAGACCAACTAAACTGCAAGTGCTTAGCTGGATAGAGCCAAAGGCACCCCCACGGTCGCTGTATGGAGACCCAAGGCTCAGCAAGTGTAGCGGAAGGCTCAGGGTAGCGGAAGCAAAGGCTCTGCAAGTGTTAACGGAGGCCCAGTGAACGGAGACAACTGCTCTGCAAGTGTTAATGGAGGCTCAGTGAACGGAGACAACTGCTCTGCAAGTGTTAACGGAGGCTCAGTGAACAGAGGCACGGCTCTGCAAGTGTTAACGGAAGGCACATTGCTCTGTAAGAGTAAACGGAGGCCCAGAGTAATGGAGGCAGCAGGCTCAGCAAGAGTAAATGGAAAGGCCCAGTACACAGGAGGCAACGACACCGTCAGCCCTGCCACAAGCACAGTGGAAGTCAGAAAGTCGCCCAGGCGACACTGGAACAGCACACAGCAGGAACACAGGCAGGGTCAGCAATGCAGCTGGGTCAGGTCACGGAGCAGGAATGTCAGCCAGGCCGGGCCAAATCAAGGAGCAGGAACTAAGGAGCGTAGTCAAACGGGCCAAGTCGGTACACAGGAAGCAGGAACACTGGAACACAGCTACGCAGCAACGCTGGCTCAGGAACACCACGAAAGGGCATCTGACAGGTGCCAAAGGCCGGGTATAAAAAGGCCATACTGGGCGGGCCAAACAAGCTCAGCCAAAGGGAGCGCACCACAGCAAAGAGTGACAGAGGAGGATCACGGGCACCGTGATACTCTGACAGTCACTGTTGCCTCCATCTAGCTCTACATGCAGCACTGCTCCGTGACCCTGCTTCGCTACCTTGCACTGTTATCCTTTCACTTCGGTGTTAGGAGTTGTTGGTTGCACCCGGTATGCTTGACCTGCATGTTCTTACCACCGAGGTTGGGTTGTCTATGGGCGCCTCGGTTAGTCTCCTATGCTAGGCAGTTTTGTCCAGGTCTGAGCGTCCGTTCACCCTTTACGGTTTGGTGCTACAGTGCTTCAGGGTCACAGCTCTGCTCTGTCGTCTGGGATATTCCTGTGATACTCAGTCTGTCAGTACCGTTTGTCCTCACTACCCGGCAGTCCGCCTTCGTTGCCAACAGTTCCTTACAGTCTGTAGCCTTCCTTAAGACTGTTAAGGCATTTGTCCGCTGGTCTCCTGTTCTGAGCCTACATTTGTTCCGCTTGCCTAGTCTCTCTCTTACTGTTCTGTGGGATAGTAGTGGCCTACTCTCAGTCACCTACTCTTGTCTTACAGAGTGGAGTCACTCCCTGTGTAGGGAGTCTCCGCTGTCCATTGCACTACTAGGGCCTACTGGCATTCCTGGCCTAGTAGTGTCATTGCTCGTCTGCTTAACCAGATTCACACAAACTGTGACCTGACCTGTGTCAGTATTGAACCTTTGGCACCTGCCGGGCCTGAGTGGGTTATTGTGTTCCTTGTGACCTGACCTGAGTCAGTATTGTACCTTTGGTAGCTGCTGGGCCTGAGTGGATTACTGCTATTCTTGTGACCTGAGCTGTGTCAGTATTATAACATCTGTATCTACTGGACCTGTGTGGGTTACTATTCATTCCTGTAGCCTGACCTGTGGCAGTATTGTATAATTTGTATGTACTGGACCCGCGTGGGTCACATTATCCTTGTGCTATTAATAAAACTGTGTTTTACCAAACCTTCCATGTCTGAGTGTCCTTAAAACCATTTCAGTGACATATACAGATATAAGTGTGTAGGGGTTTATAAAATACCCCTTCCTGTCTCATTAGCTACTTAACATTATTATACATTTAGTTTAATTTATTTTTTTTTATTTTTATTTGTTTAATTTTAATTTTTTATTGAATATTTTACTTTTTTTTTTTTTTTAAATTTGTCCAAATAATTCGGACTATTGCCTAATTTCATCCAAGTCGAACAGGTTTGGTCCGAAATTCGGTTCCTCCGAATGAAAAAAAAAAAAATTGTCCGAAATCGAATTTTACCAAAAATTTTTGCCTTGCACAAGTCTAATATGTAGGAGACCTCACTAGCATACAAACCCAATTTAAATGAATGGGAATTCGTAGGATATGCATGTGTTCCCTGTGGTGCAGTTGGTTTCCTCCTGAATTGCTCCACTTCCCGTAGGACATCATTCTCACCACCTTTTTAGTGACCGAAAATATTTTTATTTGTGGGCTGATGCTTCAGAAAGATTAACACATTACTTTCCTGTGAGTGTAGCTGAATGGAATAGAACTGAATAGCTTGGTCATTAGTAAAATGATGAGAGACAAGTTATACCACACCTTTAGTAAGTGAAATCCAGTTAGCAATACAGCAGTAGAGCTGTGTTGAAAAACAGAACAGATTTATGTTTATTCTAAGACTGCTCATTCTATCATGTTGGCTTTAGCTGCTGACAGATTTTAGTGGTGAAATAAAATAGTTTTTTGCAGAACAAGAATTTGAAAGCCTCAAAGATTTATTCACTTCAAAAGAAACATATGCATTAGGCATTGGGAAGGGATATACCCAGAACGTTCCAGAATTTTTGGGATATCTCCAGAACTGTTTAGAACCCTCACAACCCTCTAAAACTTCCCTTGATAAAGTGGTTATCTGCTGCAGACTATATAAGATCTCACTCTGCCCTCACTAACCGTGCAAGAAAAGCGTTTTTTGCTGGTGTTCCTATATGAGCTTCTGTAAATGATCCATCCTGTTTCCTGATACTGTTTGCTCTAAGCCATAGTTCACTTCTGTATTTTAATCCAGTCAAGCCTACTATCTGCAAGCCCTGACCTCAACCTCATCACCCCACCACAATTCAAAGCCACCAGCCCTGAACAAAGACTAGATACTGGATTCTGAGCAGTGTCAAGACCTTGACCCTTTGCTCTGTGGTAAATCTATATGTATGCCACCTCTGCCCTGCAGATCCATTTCTTGTCCTGTCAACCAGCATGGCTGCTGTACTATGGAGCAGGCATGAATGGTTGTATTACAGAGGAATATACAACTAGAGAATTAGCTGTCTGATCTTCATAACAATTTAAAAGCACTTGCCTCTTTACCATGCATATAAATGTTATTTAAAACACTGCTCACCATATAATATGCATGTGACTTCTCAAGGTGGGGTTATATCATGATCAGACATCATAAAGAAACAGAAGGTTGTGGTCTTCATGACTTAAATCGCCATATCCATTCAGTTTTTCTGGATATAGTGGTTCAAGCAGTGCATGCCTCAGTCTACTGTAGCTTCTGGTGCATTACACTGGAAAACTGCCTTTATATGAGTAGTATATCCATTCAGGTAATTAAAAATATACAGAACAAAGAACTGTATTTAGTACACAAAAGAGTAGCAATTCTGATGAAAACTAACTGCACCATAGGGTACAATAGAGGGAAATAATGTGTTGGAGATCTCGCTAGCATTTAAACAATGATGATTATGGGAACTTTTATTTCTTCCTATGATGCAGTTGGATTTTACCTCTTTATCTTCCTGAATATGGTCCATAGAAACTTTAACTTAGTGGCCACCATAAAATGCATCATAATCCATCAGATTCCTCAAGAGGTCCAACTCTGAAGCAAGCTTCACCTCTGTTCTCAGGAGGGTAACAAGGAGAGTGAAAGGTACTGGACCAGGTTGAAGTCAAACACATTTTAATGGCTGACACTCACTTAGGTCAGTCAATCACTGGTAGTTGTCAAGGACACAGCAATCTTCAATGTTACTATGTGATGGATCTGCATGTCAGTCCCATAGAACAACATGCAAATCAAGCATTCTGCAACTTGTATGCATTTGTGATTAATGTTGCCTGCTGTACCAACTTGCAACATGCTCTGTACAATAAATGTGTTAGTAGCTCATATGAACAAGTTAGATTTTTATGTGAGATAGGCAGCATTCCTGTCCCCCACATGAAAAAGCACATCAAGTTTCACATTAAAGAGCACATTCCCACAGTACTTGTGTGAAATATTTCAAAGTAGTTAAATCATTCTCTTCCCAATCTGGTTTCTTCTGCTATGTAGGTATTCTTTTCTTATTTATTAAGAGGGGAATGAGCATCTTTTTACCCAGAGGCATCTGCACAAAACAATCATGATAACTGGATTATTAATTTTAATTTGCAGTTCTTATTACTGAACCGGGAACATGATATTACTTTTCCAGTGCTTCAATATAATTTATATCTTAAAAAAAAGTGTTGAGATATAATTAACATTTATTTGAATTTAACGGGTCATGTTTCAATATCTTTTAGCAAGTTTAATAGCCTTATGCAGAAAAATGGCATTCTAACATATGTCCAGCCAAAATAGAATCTCTGAAATATGTCAATCTGCTTGCTTCTGTATCATTTAAGACTAATGTGCCATTCTGATCAGAAGGAAGTAATGAAAGGAGTCTTACAAGTCAACTGATAATTCTCTGTTCAGTAGGGACACGAAAAAAAGTGATGGCTATATGACATCTTGCCACCAAGCCAAGGGCGTACAATGTCAAAGCGAGCGGCTGTTGCCATTCTGAATGAGCTACAGATGGCCAAGCTATCAGAGCAGGCTAAGGGGCTTATTTAAGGATTGCTGTGTGGGTGAAGAGAAAAGCTGTTACTGTCTGCAAATAATAAGAGTAATAACTATGTTTTAATACTGCACTGTACAATAAAAGTGTCATAAATCTATATACAATTAGATTATTTGAACTTGAATCTCAGAGCAATGAAGACATATCTACAAAGCTAACATTTAAAATGTCTAATTGACTGGTAATTGTATGAAGACATAAGGCATAACACCCCAAATATTCTTGTAACATTTTGGAGAAATGTCTTAGGGGGGGAATAAGGTATCCAAAATAATAAAAGTCATGTATCAGCTATGGAATGCACTTTTACTTGTTAAATATCTTACTTTGAAGGTGCAGCTAATTCACAGAAACATTCTAATCATTGTTGTCAACATGATTTCAAGTATTGCCATTAGAGTCCTCAAATGCTATGATTGTGGAGTTCATTTAGGATGAAAATGATGACATTGTACAAAGGGTATAGCTTGGATTTCCAGTAAGGGGGCTCTAAAAAAGTGAAATAAGCATGCAATGTTAATAATTAGGGTCATACGTACAAAATTAAAGTGGAAGAATTATGGTGTAAACCAACTGGACCACAGGGAGAAATAACAATTTCTAACCATTCCCATTGATTTTAACAGTTTGATTGAAAACCTCTAAAGCAATCAAGGGGTTAAATGTCCCATTTAAATAAATGTTAATGTTTAATTCTACCCTGTTTCGTGGCTGGCTTGACCCAGAATTCCTGACCTTTTATTTTGGGCATACAGCCCTTTGTGTCATTTTGATCACCTTTCTAACTAACATAACAAGAAGTAGAAAACCTGCAGCCTTCAAGTTGTTGTTGGATTACAGAGCCCATCATCGTCAGCCGACTGATGGCTGGATAAGAATGATGTCAGTTGTAATCCAACAACAGCAGTAGAACTGTAGGTTGGCCTCCCCTGCCAACAGTCTCCATTATTAAGGTGCTAAAGGTAAGCTTTGTCTCTCAGACCTGATGGAGGTAACAGAGTGCAATGAGAAGTTTCTGGCTACCTGGAAACAAACCTCTTTATTTGCCATTGAGAACAAGTTACTTGTAGCCATATTTGTCCTCAACAGTGGTTCTCAACTAGGGTGCAATAGCACTGTGGTGTGCCATGGGCATCAGCCTAGGGAGACCCAAGACTTTGACAAAAATGTGAATTATTGAGTTTCACATGTATAGTTTGTCTCAATATACTTGTTTTTGTTATCATTATGGTGAAACATAAGAATGTCTATATATCATGCATTTGTATCCTTCATTACACCTATGACAAATGTCCTTTAAAATGTTAGGGGTGCCCTTAAAATTCCAGATTGCATGTTAGGGGTGCATTGAGCAAAAAAGATAGAGAACCACTGTCCTAGAGAAATTCTAGTTGGTTATAGCTTGTGTTGGTTAGGAAACTATTGTATAGGGATGGGCGAACATTTTCTCCTCTAACTGAAATTGGAGAAAAATGGCACTTTCCCCATGGCAAAAAATTTCCCAAGAAAACTGCAGTTTTTTTTGGTCCGCTTTTTCCCGCTTTTTTCACCTAGCTCATTGCATTAAAATCAATTCAATAGAAACATTTTTCTCCAACACACAAAAGTTTTCTACAGTCATATAAAAGGTTGTAAGGCTCTCACACCAGCCATTCTGTGTTTGTGAGAGGAGAGAGCAGCATGTTTTTGAGCTAGAGAAGATAGGCAGATAAAGGGGAATTGAAGCTTAGCTTTAGGGAGTCATTTAGGTAGGACAATTGTTCTCTGTAGTAGGGGAGTCTGGGGGCACAATAGGGAGAAGAAGGAGGTTGACCCAAAATATCCCACAATTTGGTGTGACTGACTGGCAAGACACAGGCAGCTGGGGTCCAAATTGCTTGCTAATTTTACTTTTACTGTCTCTGTGCTGGGGAAGTCTGGGGAAAGTTGCTGATTTTGTTTTTTAGTTTTATATATATATATATATATATATATATTTATTTATTTTTTTTACTAACTGTGATAATATATGGTGGACAACTTAAAAATAAATAAATACAGAAATTAAAACACATAAATAATTAAACAAATAAATATATTAGACAGCTGACTAGGAGCTCTGTGACTGAGGCAGACTTGATAGACAACAAACCACATTTAGAATTTTGTTGAGGGCCAAGGCAAGACATCACACTCCATCAGGTGTGTACTGTAGAGAGTAAAAACACACACAGTAGTTAAATAATGTCTAGCAAATGCACAAGCAGGAGGGGGAAAGGTGGAGGAAGTGCAGGAGCGTTGGAGTAAAGTGCAAAAATTGACTGCAGCAATGGTTGCTGTAGCATGTGCAATAAATGATGATGATCCCTTTCCCCCGGGGCGGGTACAGTTTGTCAAGGTCCCACCAATCACATCACGCCAGTCCCCCAGCACCACTACCATACACATCTGCCACATTGTAGATTATACTTTATTTTTTCTTTAATCACTTGACATCATCATGAATATGTGCCAGTGTCACTTAAGCAGGAAGTAAGTGTTGTGGGAAAAGGACAAATGCACTCTACTTGCTAACACATTTTTCAAGGTATATGTTGCTGTAGGACTCACAACATTGACTTCCAGCTACTTAATTCTCCACTACAGCCCTCAGTGTGGTGGAGGAGAATCGATACCAGGTCATCTGAGGAGATTCCATCCCACAGAATATGCTAGGATTCTGGCAGGGAGGGTTCATCATTACTATTGAACTGTCAGCAAGTTGTCATGTGTCCTTAGCGGGGTCTGGACAAGGGGTACAGTGACAGCTTATCACGGTGCCCGTGATTCGTGCTGCTCTGTGTCTGTCACTTGCTGAGTATTCGTGATTGGCTGTCTGTCATTTGCCCTCCTCACACAGCCTTTTTAAACCCAGGTTGAGCACTTCCAGGTTGCCCTTTCGTGGTGTTTCTGACTCCACTCTGCCTGACCTGCTTGTCAGATCTCTGGGCCTGTTTCCAGTGTTCCTCTATGCTATGTTCCGGTGTTCCAGTGTTCCAGTGTTCCTCTATGCTATGTTCCGGTATTCCAGTGTTCCTGTACGTTAACGTTCCGGTGTTCCAGTGTTCCAGTACGTTAACGTTCCGGTGTTCCAGTGTTCCAGTGTTCTTGTACGTTAATGTTCCGGTGCTCCAGCGTTCCAGTGTTTCTGTATGCTAATGCATCGGTGTTCCAGTTTCCAGCGTTCCTGTGTGCCTGTATTCTGGGGTTCCTGTGCTCCAGCACCGTGCGGGTTAACCTGTACGAGTTCCTGAGTCTCGCGCTCCAGCTGTCACTTCAGCGACATTGTTCTCCTTGCTATTGAATACACATTGTTGGTTCCAGCGTGCGGACGCTGGTTTACTCCACTAAACCTGGTTGCAACATACATTGTAGGTTCCGGCGTGCGGACGCTGGTTTACTCCACTAAACCTGGTTGCAATATACATTGCTGGTTCCAGCGTGCGGACGCTGGTTTACTCCACTAAACCTGGTTGCGATACACATTGTAGGTTCTGGCATGCGGATGCTGGTTTACTCCACTAACTGGTTGCGAGATACATTGTTGGTTCCAGCGTGCGGACGCTGGTTTACTCCACTAAACCAGGTTGCAATATACATTGTTTGTTCCAGCGTGTGGACGCTGGTTTACTCCACTAAACCTGGTTGCAACATACATTGTAGGTTCCGGCGTGCGGACGCTGGTTTACTCCACTAAACCTGGTTGCAATATACATTGCTGGTTCCAGCGTGCGGACGCTGGTTTACTCCACTAAACCTGGTTGCGATACACATTGTAGGTTCTGGCATGCGGATGCTGGTTTACTCCACTAACTGGTTGCGAGATACATTGTTGGTTCCAGCGTGCGGACGCTGGTTTACTCCACTAAACCAGGTTGCAATATACATTGTTTGTTCCAGCGTGCGGACGCTGGTTTACTCCACTAAACCTGGTTGCGATACACATTGTAGGTTCCGGCGTGCGGACGCTGGCTTACTCCACTAACTGGTTGCTAGATACATTGTTGGTTCCAGCGTGCGGACGCTGGTTTGCTCCACTAACCTGTTTACAATACATATTGATGGTTCCAGCGTGCGGACGCTGGTTTACTCCACTAAACCTGGTTGCGGTATACATTGTTGGTTCCAGCGTGCGGACACTGGTTTACTCCACTAAACCTGGTTGCGATATACATTGTTGGTCCCAGCGTGCGGACGCTGGTTTACTCCACTAAACTGGTTGCTAGATACTTTGTTGGCTCCAGCGTGATGACGCTGGTTTGCTCCACTAAACCTGGTTGCGATATACATTGTGGTCCCAGCGTGCGGATGCTGGTTTACTCCACTAGACTGGTTGCGAGATACTTTGTTGGTTCCAGCGTGCGGACGCTGGTTTGCTCCACTAACCTGGTTGAGATATACATTGTTGGTTCCAGCGTGCGGCCGCTGGTTTGCTCCATTAAACCTGGTGACGCTATTTACCATTAGTCCCAACGTGCGGACGTTGGTTTGCTCCTGAACATCCAGTACTGTGGTCAGTCGCTGTCCACTTCCTTGCAGTTGTCTGATTATCCCTGGCTATAGACTTCTGCTGATTTAGACTTCTATACTTATGCTCTCTGCTGTCTTAGTCATCTGACAGCTGGTCTACTTGCTCATGGCTGCCCTGCCCGGTGTTGGTGAGGCTGGTAGAACCTTGACGATACCATCCTGTAGGTTGCCTCACCCGGTATTGACAGGGCCGGTAGAGCCTACTACAGTACTCCTTTGGGCTGCCCTGCCCGGTATTGGTAAGGCCGGTAGAACCTTGTATTCACCATCTTTAAGGTTGCCTTACCCGGTATTGGCAGGGCCGGTAGAGCCTACACTCAGCATTCCATTGGGCTGCCTTGCCCGGTATTGGTAAGGCCGGTAGAACCGGTATACGTCATCTCACGGTTGCCTTACCCGGTATAGGCAAGGCTGGTAGAGCCTGTCATTATAACTGTCATTTGGGTTGCCTTGCCCGGTATTTAGGCAAGGCCGGTAGAAACTATTGTATGTTCTATTACTGTTGTATTGTTATGTATGTTTACCCTACAGGGACTGCCTTTAACTTTTAATAAAGTTAAGTTATTTTACCAAACCTTAAGTCTGAGAGTCTTCACAAACCGTGACAGTACGAAAGGGCCATGACCTCAGACACTAAGAGTGACGGTAACGCACAGAATATCCTTTGGAGGATGGATATGCACGAGCAACGTTTGGATCAGCTAGCGGTTGCTATCCAAACTATTCTTGAACGCGCAGTACTTGCGGATAAGTCCGGTGCTAACCCGGTGGTCCCGCCAATTCCGACACCGGAGAATGAGTCTAAGCCCTCAGGGGCCGCAGTCAAAGGGTTAACGGCTTCTGCACCCTTGCTGCTGAGATATGACGGTGACCCTCAATTATGTAGAGGGTTTATTAATCAACTTGAAATATTTATGGAATTGACGGCACACGCATTTCCTAGTGATCGCAGCAAGGTTGGGTTCATGATATCCCTGCTGACTGGCAGAGCATTGGCTTGGGCCAACCCACTTTGGGAAAACGCTAAACCTTGCACAAAGAATTTCTGTGATTTTGTGCAATCCTTTTGGAGAGCATTTGAGCCTCCTGGTAGAACTACCTCTGCTGCTAAACGTCTCATGGAGATACAACAGGGCAGGCGCACGGTTAGCGATTATGCCATTGAATTCCGCACCTTGGCAGCAGAGGTAGGATGGAATAACGAGGCCCTGTTGGCAGCCTTTGCTCAAGGATTGAGTGACCAGGTTAAAGATGAGATTGCAGCTAAAGATATACCTACTGACCTAGATGATTATATCGAATACGTGATTCTAATTGATTCCAGAATACGTGAAAGATTAACCGCCAGAGAGTGACGAGTACAGTTAAAGAATAATGGGTCCAGTAGCATATTTTGCCCACCCAACCCTCCCTCTGCATCCAAACCTAGTGAACCTATTTTAGAACCAAGTGAACCTATGCAGGTGGGGTTCACTAGGTTAACTAAGGAGCAGAGAAGGTATCGCAAGACACAAGGATTATGTCTGTATTGCGGTAAAAATGGTCACCTGTTAAGATCTTGTCCGGTACGTCCGGGAAACACACACACCTAGGGTAACTTGGGGGACAGGCCCTAGGTGGTGTCCAATCGTCCCCATTGTTGGGCACACTTAAACCCACCATACAGGTGGTATTGTCACGGGCACAACGCTCGGTTGAGGTTTTGGCCTTGGTTGATTCTGGTGCTGCTGGGTATTTTATGGACAGTACCTTTGCTGAATTGCATGGGGTACCACGGATTCAGAGAGAAACCCCTCTTGCTATTGAAGCAATTGATGGCAGACCTTTGGAACCCGCCCAAGTTACTTTTGAAACGATGCCCTTGTCCATGACTATTGGGGCTCTTCACAAGGAAGAGCAGCAGTTCCAAATGATTAATTCTCCTCACCATGCTGTGATTTTGGGCTTTCCTTGGTTACAGTTGCACAACCCACAATTTGATTGGCAGAAATGTGAGATTGCTGCTTGGTCTCAGTTCTGTATGGATAAGTGCGTTACCCATCCTGTTAAGGTCTTGTGCACCTCCCCTTCACTACCTGATGCCTACCAGCAGTTTAGCGATGTTTTCAGTAAGGGAGAGGCTGGCGCCCTACCTCAGCACAGACCATACGATTGTCGCATAGAACTGAGTCCTGGAGCAGTACCACCGAGGGGACGCACGTATCCATTGTCTTGTGAGGAGAACCAAGCTATGGAGGAATACATAGCAGATGCCCTCAGTAGAGGGATCATTAGGAAATCTACTTCTCCGGCCGGTGCCGGGTTCTTTTTTGTTAAGAAAAAAGGTGGCGAACTGCGACCTTGCATAGACTATCATGGGCTGAATAAGCTGATGGCAAAAAATGCCTACCCAATACCACTCATCACCGAGCTGTTTGATAGACTTAAGGGGTCCTCGATTTTCACCAAATTGGACCTAAGGGCAGCCTACAATTTGATACATATCAGAGCCGGTGATGAGTGGAAAACTGCCTTCAATACGAGATCTGGGCATTATGAATACCTAGTCATGCCATTTGGTCTAGGTAATGCTCCTGCAGTATTTCAAGAACTGATCAATGACGTTCTTAGAGATATGTTACAATCTTGTGTTGTAGTCTATCTTGACGACATACTTATCCACTCCAAAGACCTGTCACAACACATCAAGGATGTGTCTGAAGTCTTGCTGCGCTTACGAAAAAATAAATTATTCTGTAAACTGGAGAAATGCGAGTTCCACAAAACCAGTGTACCGTTTCTGGGGTTTATAATTGGCAAAGACGGCATTGCCATGGATAAAGAGAAATTGACGGCAGTCTTACAATGGTCTAAACCCAAGAGCCTCAAAGCCATCCAACGATTTCTGGGCTTCGCCAATTATTACAGGAAGTTTATTAAAAACTTCTGCTTTATTGTGAAACCTCTGTCTGACCTCACGCATAAGGGCGCTAACCCATCCCTCTGGCCGGTGGCTGCTGAAGAGGCCTTTGAGAAGTTGAAGGTAGCCTTTGCTGAAGCGCCTGTGTTGTCCCACCCTAATCCAATACTCCCCTTTACTTTGGAAGTTGATGCCTCAGATATTGGGGTCGGGGCGGTGCTCTCTCAGCGACAGGTTAAAGGCGGTACACTCAGACCATGTGGATTCTTCTCAAAAAAATTGACTAGTGCTCAAAGTCATTACGAGATTGGTGATCGAGAATTACTGGCCATTATCCTCGCTCTCAAAGAATGGCATCATTTACTTGAAGGCACAAAAAACCCTGTTTTGATTCTAACTGATCACAAGAATCTGACGTATATTTCTGAGGCCAAGAGACTGTCTTCTCGCCAGGCCAGATGGGCACTGTTTCTATCCCGATTCAATTTCGTTGTATCATACCTGCCGGGATCAAAGAATGTTCGGGCTGATGCTCTGTCTAGACAATTTGAAGCAGAGGTTGACAGAGAGGAGGTACCAGCACCTATCATTCAACCTGATCGAATATTGGCTACCATACGTACTAGTATTACTTCACCACTAGGGGAGGAGATTTTGGCATCCCAAGCCTCTGCTCCTCATGAGACTCCAGTGGGCAAATGTTTTGTCGCTGAGCCATTCCGTACTCGATTACTCGAGACCTACCACTCCTCTAAGGCTGCGGGACAGGATCAATTGTTCTGGTCTCTCTCTCAGCTATTTTGTTGTCCTTCTAAGAGAGCAGATTGTGCCAATTTTACGAATGCCTATGCCACCTGTGACCGTGCCAAAACCCCTAGACATCTCCCTGTGGGCTTGCTTCAGCCGGTGCCTAATGGTGAACGCCCTTGGTCTCACATCTCTTTCGACTTTATGGGAGAATTGCCCAGGTCTAGAGGGTACTCCTTCATATTGATGGTGGTAGACAGGTTCTCTAAAATGGCACACTTCGTACCCCTCCGTGGTCTTCCTTCGGCCAAAGAACTGGCAATGGTATTCACTCGAGAAGTATTTCGGTTACATGGAGTACCCAGGGTGCTGGTGTCTGACAGGGGGAGCCAGTTTGTGTCCAGATTCTGGAGGGTATTTTGCGAACAGATGGGCATACAGCTATCATTTTCCTCGGCATATCATCCCCAGACTAACGGGGCCGCTGAGAGGGCCAATCAAGGATTGGAACAGTTTCTGCGATGTTTTGTGACTGACCATCATGATAATTGGGCCGACTTGTTGCCTTGGGCAGAGTTCGCCAGGAACTGCGTAGTTAATTCTTCCTCCGGGAGCTCTCCTTTTTTGATCAATTATGGGTTCCAACCCTGTCTGCTCCCGGATTCCTTTCAATCACAGCAGATTCCAGCTCTGGATGAGCATATAGAGCAACTCCGTTCCACATGGGCACAAGTTCAGAGGGCATTGGGCCAGTCTTTTCAGCGACATCAGCGTCATGCCAATCGCAGAAGGCTTCCAGCGGTTTCCTTCCAAGTCGGGGATAGAGTATGGCTGTCCTCCAAGAATCTAAAGCTCAAGGTCCCATCTAATAAGCTGGCACCTCGGTTCATTGGTCCGTACAAGATCCTTCGCAAAATTAACCGTTTCTTATGCCTTGGAATTGCCTGCTTCTATGCGCATTCATAATGTATTCCATGTGTCTCTCCTTAAAACTCTGGTTTGTAACCGTTATACTACCACACCTGTGATGCCAGGTCCTGTTGAAGTCGAGGGGCAGGAGGAGTATGAAGTACAAAACATTATTGATTCCCGCAGACGTAGAGGAGGGGTACAGTATCTGGTGCATTGGAAAGGTTATGGTCCTGAGGATCGTTCCTGGGTAGACAGTAAGGACCTTCATGCACCCAAGTTACTACGAGTATTTCATGCCAAATACCCTCAGAAGCCTGGACCCTACTCTAGGAGAGGGGGTCTTTGAAAGGGGGGTACTATCACAGTGCCCGTGATTCGTGCTGCTCTGTGTCTGTCACTTGCTGAGTATTCGTGATTGGCTGTCTGTCATTTGCCCTCCTCACACAGCCTTTTTAAACCCAGGTTGAGCACTTCCAGGTTGCTCTTTCGTGGTGTTTCTGACTCCACTCTGCCTGACCTGCTTGTCAGATCTCTGGGCCTGTTTCCAGTGTTCCTGTATGCTACGTTCCGGTATTCCAGTGTTCCAGTGTTCCTGTAAGTTAACGTTCCGGTGTTCCAGTGTTCCTGTACGTTAATGTTCCGGTGCTCCAGCGTTCCAGTGTTTCTGTATGCTAATGTTCCGGTGTTCCAGTTTCCAGCATTCCTGTGTGCCTGTATTCCGGGGTTCCTGTGCTCCAGCACCGTGCGGGTTAACCTGTACGAGTTCCTGAGTCTCGCGCTCCAGCTGTCGCTTCGGCGACATTGTTCTCCTCGCTATTGAATACACATTGTTGGTTCCAGCATGCGGACGCTGGTTTACTCCACTAAACCTGGTTGCAACATACTTTGTAGGTTCCGGCGTGCGGACGCTGGTTTACTCCACTAAACCTGGTTGCAATATACATTGTTGGTTCCAGCTTGCGGACGCTGGTTTACTCCACTAAACCTGGTTGCGATACACATTGTAGGTTCCGGCGTGCGGATGCTGGTTTACTCCACTAACTGGTTGCGAGATACATTGTTGGTTCCAGCGTGCGGACGCTGGTTTACTCCACTAAACCAGGTTGCAAAATACATTGTTGGTTCCTGTGTGCGGACGCTGGTTTACTCCACTAAACCTGGTTGCGATACACATTGTAGGTTCCGGCGTGCGGACGCTGGCTTACTCCACTAACTGGTTGCTAGATACATTGTTGGTTCAAGCGTGCGGACACTGGTTTGCTCCACTAACCTGGTTACAATACACATTGATGGTTACAGCGTGCGGACGCTGGTTTACTCCACTAAACCTGGTTGCGGTATACATTGTTGGTTCCAGCGTGCGGACGCTGGTTTACTCCACTAAACCTGGTTGCGATATATACAATGTTTTTCCCAGTGTGTGGACGCTGGTTAACTCCACTAAACTGGTTGCTAGATACTTTGTTGGCTCCAGCGTGCGGACGCTGGTTTGCTCCACTAAACCTGGTTGCGATATACATTGTGGTCCCAGCGTGTGGACGCTGGTTTACTCCACTAGACTGGTTGCGAGATACTTTGTTGGTTCCAGCGTGCAGACGCTGGTTTGCTCCACTAACCTGGTTGCGATATACATTGTTGGTTCCAGCGTACGGTCGCTGGTTTGCTCCATTAAACCTGGTGATGCTATTTACCATTAGTCCCAACGTGCGGACATTGGTTTGCTCCTGAACATCCAGTACTGTGGTCAGTCGCTGTCCACTTCTTTGCAGTTGTCTGATTATCCCTGGCTATAGACTTCTGCTGATTTAGACCTCTATACTTATGCTCTCTGCTGTCTTAGTCACCAGACAGCTGGTCTACTTGCTCAGGCTGCCCTGCCCGGTATTGGTGAGGCCGGTAGAACCTTGACGATACCATCCTGTAGGTTGCCTCACCCGGTATTGGCAGGGCCGGTAGAGCCTACTACAGAACTCCTTTGGGCTGCCCTGCCCGGTATTGGTAAGGCCGGTAGAACCTTGTATTCACCATCTTTAAGGTTGCCTTACCCGGTATTGGCAGGGCCGGTAGAGCCTACACTCAGCATTCCATTGGGCTGCCTTGCCCGGTATTGGTAAGGCCGGTAGAACCGGTATACGTCATCTCATGGTTGCCTTACCCGGTATAGGCAAGGCCGGTAGAGCCTGTCATTATAACTGTCATTTGGGTTGCCTTGCCCGGTATTTAGGCAAGGCCGGTAGAACCTATTGTATGTTCTATTACTGTTGTATTGTTATGTATGTTTACCCTACGGGGACTGCCTTTAACTTTTAATAAAGTTAAGTTATTTTACCAAACCTTAAGTCTGAGAGTCTTCACAAACCGTGACACAGCGGCAGTACTTGGTTTCGGGTGTCATGGTGTTTGGATACAATTGTGCCCCCAGATGTTATTTACCACACACACACTGTGCACATTGCAGTTGCTGATGGAAGCCACAGTTCCTGTTCTCAAGGGAAAAATATATATTCTAACAACAATGCACCCATGATTTTGGAGGGGGGGCAGGTGGAGAAAATTTAACGGCCAACTTCTTCTTTTCTCCACATATGCTGGTGGCTACTTATTCTACTGCTACTGCCTTAGGCGCATCACTGGAGCCAGTCATGGCAAGTGGAACCTTCATCATCCATCTTCCATATTACTGCTATTGTTGATCCTATTCCCTTTCAGCTGCCTAATCATCCTCCTGCTTAAACAACTCAGCAGCAGCAGTATGAACAGCAGTTGCAACTCAGGACTCAGGAGGATATTTGACAACGGCCAGTGGCTTCTGGCCAAAATGACTGGCTGGCACTAGGTCAATAGGGCATTTTTATTTTTTTCTCAGGGCTTGTGCTTTGAAAAATAATCCTATACCATAAAGTATAAGAATGCGTCTCTCCCTGTGAGCGTAGCACGAAGCACTAACTCACAGAGAACCACGTGACTCGCTCCCCCTTGACCCGCGCCCTCTATGGTAACTAGGGACGCGTATTTGACAGGCACCCGCTTCCTCCATGCTCGCGCTCGCGGGTACCTGTCAGTTATATGCGTCCACATGCACGGTGCGAGCTCAGAGGGCTGGCAGCTGGCCGCCTGTCAGTTATGCGCGTCCACAGGTATGGGGAGCAAGAGGGTGGTGAAAGAGCCATGGGGAAGCAAAAGGGTGGTGAAAGAGCCATGGGGGAGCAAAAGGGTGGTGTAAGAGCCATGGGGGAGCAAGAGGGTGGTGAAAGAGCCATGGGGGGGCAAGAGGGTGGTGAAAGAGCCATGGGGGAGCAAGAGGGTGGTGAAAGAGCCATGGGGGGGCAAGAGGGTGGTGAAAGAGGCATGGGGGGGGCAAGAGGGTTGTGAAAGAGGCATGGGGGAGCAAGAGGGTGGTGAAAGAGCCATGGGGGGGGCAAGAGGGTTGTGAAAGAGGCATGGGGGGGGCAAAAGTGTGGTGAAAGAAACATGGGGGGGGCAAAAGAGGTATGGGGAGCAAGAGGATGGTGAAAGAGCCATGGGGGGGGCAAAAGGGTTGTGAAAGAGGCATGGGGGTCAAAAGGGTGGCAAAAGAGGTATGGGGAGCAAGAGGGTGGTGAAAGAGCCATGGGGGAGCAAGAGGGTGGTGAAAGAGCCATGGGGGGGCAAGAGGGTGGTGAAAGAGGCATGGGGGGGCAAGAGGGTTGTGAAAGAGGCATGGGGGAGCAAGAGGGTGGTGAAAGAGCCATGGGGGGGCAAGAGGGTTGTGAAAGAGGCATGGGGGGGCAAAAGTGTGGTGAAAGAAACATGGGGGGGCAAAAGAGGTATGGGGAGCAAGAGGATGGTGAAAGAGCCATGGGGGGGCAAAAGGGTTGTGAAAGAGGCATGGGGGTCAAAAGGGTGGCAAAAGAGGTATGGGGAGCAAGAGGGTGGTGAAAGAGCCATGGGGGAGCAAGAGGGTGGTGAAAGAGCCATGGGGGGGGCAAGAGGGTGGTGAAAGAGGCATGGGGGGGCAAGAGGGTTGTGAAAGAGGCATGGGGGAGCAAGAGGGTGGTGAAAGAGCCATGGGGGGGCAAGAGGGTTGTGAAAGAGGCATGGGGGGGCAAAAGTGTGGTGAAAGAAACATGGGGGGGCAAAAGAGGTATGGGGAGCAAGAGGATGGTGAAAGAGCCATGGGGGGGCAAAAGGGTTGTGAAAGAGGCATGGGGGTCAAAAGGGTGGCAAAAGAGGTATGGGGAGCAAGAGGGTGGTGAAAGAGCCATGGGGGAGCAAGAGGGTGGTGAAAGAGCCATGGGGGGGCAAGAGGGTGGTGAAAGAGGCATGGGGGGGCAAGAGGGTTGTGAAAGAGGCATGGGGGGGGGCGCAAAAGTGTGGTGAAAGAGGCATGAGGGGCAAAAGTGCGGCAAAAGAGGTAAGGGGAGCAAGAGGGTTGTGAAAGAGGCATTGGGGGGGGCAAAAGTGTGGTGAAAGAGGCATGGGGGGCAAGAGAGGTGTGAGGAGCAAGAGGGTGGTGAAAGAGCCATGGGGGGCAAAAGAGGTATGGGGGCAAGAGGGTGATGGAAGGGGCAAAGGGGTGACGAAAGAGGCATGGGGGGGCAAGAGGGTTTGCCAGAGAGGCATGGGGCAAGAGGGTGGAGAAAAAGGCATGGGGGGCAAGAGGAGATAGAAAGGCATGGTAGGCAAGAGGGGGTAGAAAGAGGCAAGAGGAGAAAGCACTGTGTTGCATGGCACTCAAAGGGTTAACATTACGCGGACCATGGCCCGTGTACACGGGCTTTAACACTAGTAATAAATAATTAAATAAATAAAACATAGTCCTACAAAAATAAACAATTTTGGGGGGTTGTTTCTAAGAAGCCTAAGTCCTACAAATCAATGTTTCCTTAGGGCTTGTGCCAAACTAGCCTAAGTCCCACAAATCAATGTTTCCTCAGGACTTGTTCCTCTAACAACAAATCTAACAAATCATCCACTATGAGAAACTCTATCAAGTCAACTATCAGTCCACTCCAGTGGCAGCTTATGTCAAGTGATTCCTGTCTATATAACTTTAAATACAAATTTCTTATTTTACTTTGTTATTAACTGCCCCCCCCAATAGCAGACAAGAAACCTCCCAAAACAAATTCCCTGTTCAAATGATTCATTCATTCACCAACACAGGCACCCTCCTCAGACCCCTTTATATAGTATGTCTTATGGTTTCTATTTTATTTAGGATTTCTTTTTTATTAAGTGCCCCCCAATCCAAGTAAACAACCCCCAAAAAAATCATCCCCTGTTCAACTGAATCTTTCCCCACACCCCACCAACAGAGGCACCCTCATTCTCCTTTTAAACTATGCCTTTGGGAAATGAAATAATATTTATTTTGTTTTGTGTAACTCCAATGTTCCCATTGATTTCAATGTAATGAGCTAGGTGGAAAAAACGGAAAAAAAGCAGAAAATCTGCACTTTTCATGGGAAATTTTTTGCCATGCGGAAAGTGTCATTTATCACCGAGTTCAGTTTGAGGCAGAAATTTTCCCCCATCCCTAGTCACAGCAAGGGACAATCTGCTTACAGTGAGCATAAGGAAAACCCTGTCCCCTTGACATGTTTTTTTAGGGTTTTCCTTATGCTCAATGAAAATTGTTCCTTGCTACCATCCATCCAGACAGTCTTGCTGCTCTGAGGTGAGCAGTGTTACATCAGTAAAAGGGGCGAGAAAAGAATACTTTATTATTCAATTACTCTTGAACTACAACTCGGACAGTATTGAGATAATGGCTCAAATACTATGAATATTATTCAGAGCTGCTTTTGTTTGTGAAACATTACTATCCCTTTAATATCCTCCTGCTGTCAGAGTATCTTTGTTTTACTCAGCTTGTTCCTTATAGATTAAGGTTTTTAAAGGGATAGTAATACTTTGTTTTATCTTTATTTTATTTTGTAGGCATTAAAAAAACATGAAGAATGATATAAGTCTTATCTCTCAAGCAAAGTATCCCCCCCTGTTCAGCTAGATCAGAAGGAAGGTGCCCAGGTAGACTGCAGAGAGGGACAATCTTCAATTAAGATAAGGGAAAAACCTGAAAAACTTGTCAAGGGGGGCAGGGATTTCATTGTTTTCATACAAAGAAAATTGTCCCCTTCTGTTATCTGTCTGGTCATACAACCAGATTCACATCTGAGAAGAGATGGCTTACACTAGGTAAAAGGGGCGGGGAGGGGAAACTTTGCTTGTGAATATCTCATAAACCATAAAGGTTTGAGAGATAAGACTTATATCATTCTTCATGTTTTTTTAATGCCTACAAAATAAAATAAAGTTAAAACGAAGTGTTACTATCCCTTTAATGTTATTTTTAATAATATACCACAAATCCTCAGTCTTCTTATTGGTAAACCCCATTACAAGTAAAACCTTTCACACTGTCCCAAAGTCCTGCATCCTCTCCTGTGCAGCCACCTCAAATTCTCCAGCTACATGTATAAGAACAGCATTTAGTTTACACATCAATGTATCTCCCCACTGCTTTATTTTATGTCATTTCTGCTCTGGCATAAATACATTTCCATATCCAGCATCAAACAATAGCCATGACCTTTATGCAAGTTGCTTTGGAGATAATTTACCTCTATTGCTGTGACAAAGTAATATTCTTACTGCTAGGTCACCAGAATCCCATGATCAGTGCTTGCTTCCCACATCATTATTAAACTGATATAATGTGCATATAGCAGGAAAAAAAAGAAAACAGGAAATAAAATGAATACACAATTTGCAAAGCTGAAACTGGTGCTGATGGCAAAATATCATAAGAACATAGCTGAAGAGGCAGAAAAAGACATGTGTCCATTAAGTTTATCCTTTGCATATCACCCTTGTCGATCCAGAGAAAAGTAAAAAAAAAAAAAAAACCTGTTGAAGCTATTCTCAGTTAAGCTCCAAGTGGATACAAAAATTACTTCCTGACTCCCTGAATCAACGTCCTATCTGCATTGAAATAAACTGTTACAATTGTCAATATTGTTCTAGAAATGAATCCAATTGTTTTTTAAAGAAACTATAGTATCTGCAAACATAGCATGCAGAGGCAAACAATTCCATAACATTACTGTCCTTACTTAAAAAAAATCCCTGATTTTGTTTTAGTATAAAGTGCCTTTCCTCTAGTCTTAATGCATGACCTCTTGTTTTTTGCTTTGCTCTTTGAATAACAAATTTCCAAGAGAATTAATTGCATTGGCCTTGAATATATTTGCAAATTGTAAGCATATTCCCCTTCAGATGTCTCTTCTCTAATGTAAACAACTTAGTTTCTCTCTTTATAACTAAAATGTTCCCGTCCCTTCATAGATTTTGTTGTATGTCTCTGTATTTTTTCAGTTCAATAATATCTTTGTTAAGAACTGTGATAAAACTGTAATCCATACCAACTCTCATCTAATATTATAGATGAGTCCCAACCAAAGATTCTGTGTGTACACACTACTGTATGATGATGTCCATATCTACACTCCCTACAACTTTCTCTTATTTTTCCTATATACGCTGTCGAGTGTCATCACCTGAAGTCCCTTCTTGTTCTCTTCCTGCTGCTGCAGGGCATGCTGCTGCCTCACTAGTGTTATTGATAGTACTAGGAAGTGGAACAGCTTCTTCTACCACTGCCTGTCCCATGTCACCACCACTAGATGGAATTCCATCATTATCTTCTTTGCCACTGCATCCATCACCAATACTTGCACTCATGGTGGGCAAGATGATGCATCAGCAGCAGCCTGATAAGGATCATGCTGGTCTGACTGTTTCTGCTGGGACATTTGATCATCATCGGTGGTACCTACAGACAATTCAACAGTGAGAACTAAACTTGCAGCTAATGCCATAATTTCACTAGTACTGGGGGTGGTGGAGTTGGTGGTGTATGGTGGTGATAATCAGTCCCTCCAAAAAACTCCTCTAATCTTAATTTGTCTCCACCAAGGCCACTGTCATGCTTGCCCCACTATCAATAACACTGTGTGGTTATCATCACCAGCCACCACCACAGTCACCACCTGGTTTGCATAGCTATGAAACCATGCAAACAATTTGGTAATCAGATGGTAGATGCTGGTTCATTAGTCTACCCATACTGCTGCTGGATAGCTGACTCCTATCTTAATTAATAATATAACCAGCTGCACTGAAAAGCTTCTCTGACTGTACACTTGTTGATGGGAAACTTAGTGTTTCTACTGCAATCAGCACCAGTGCTGGTTACATTGATTGTTTTGTTTGCCAGTACGCCAGTGCTAAGAATATAGCTGTTCTGCAGGTAGGCTGTAACCATATCACATGCACTGGGGCCACTCCTTCAAAATTGACTATGTTCATGGGAATCAGTTACCACCCATATTCACGGAGCAAGTCCTATAGAGAAGTGCCAGTGCCAACACCACCACGTGCCCTCCCCACCCCTATCACCACAGCTTCTCCTACCTCTATCAACACTTCTGTCCTAGCCACTACCCCCACCTATGTTAGACTACTGCTGCCGCTGAGGATCTGGAATGGCTTTCTACGATGAAGATGCCAAATGCTCTCTTAATTCTTGGGATATTGTTGTTGCTGTTGAGGTCCTTTTTTCTGACCTCTCTGTGCTTTCTTTATCTCTAGGGCTCATAATTTTCTCTCACTCCTCCTTTACAATACAATCACCAACTTGAGCTATAATGATTTCCTTACAAACTTTGACAAAGTCCAGTGTGTCAGAGAAATCACACTTTGGCACAATTTCAGAAATGTTATACTTGAAGTCGGGGTATAGCAATGTAGCAGGAATGTATTCCTCATTGTTTTTTGTAGGACTATCCTAGGACCCTGCTTAAAGCATGATATCCTATTAGTCACCAGCTAGTTCATATCTGTGTTGTCATTATGAACAGAATTGTCCGACATGCTCTTTAGTTTTTCCATAAATAAATAAGGGTGAGTATTTCATTTATCCCTGCACCAGCACTACTAACCAACATGGTGGTCTCCTAAAAGGTTTGACATAAGTTGCTGCTGACTGGGTGACCAAGAAGCCCTCTCCAAAGCCTTCGAGTTGAGCATAGTATATTTGCTGATGACCTTGTTCTGCTCATAAAGACATTCTAGTATCTACAATGTACAATTCCACCTAATAGGGAGTCAATCTCCATTTTCATGTTGTGATGGTGCAGGTGGTTATATTATTGTATGGAATATAATAAAGTATGAGCACTGTAAGAATGGAAAAAATATGCACAGATTTAGCTGGCGATGTTCATAATTTTTTGGATGGTTTGGGATTCTGACAGAAAGCGAGTTACTACTAGGTTAAGAACATGTCCAAAACAGTGTATAAGCACCAGAGCTGCCATTCTTAAAGCAGCTATGATGTTGAAGCTATTTTCAGGAGATACAAAGCCATCATTCAAGCAACAAGGTAGAATCTATTTGTCTATCACTTGCTGCAGTTTCTTTATGACATCTATAGCTTTGCGGTATTGTCTCTCAAAGCTCTTCATACAGAAAGTGGCATGTGAATGGTATGGTCTGCACTGCAGCTGGACTTTGCTACTACTGACAGAGGTGGTGGTGCCCCTGCTGCATCCTGCTGCCTGATGAAGGATACCCAGTGAGCGTTCATAGACATGCAATCTATACTCTGCCCATTTGTCCACATATCTGTGGTCAGGGAACTTTCTTGCCATAAGATTTTTCTAGCTCTTTGGCCATCAGACTAACCACTAGTTTGAATAATTTTGGCACAGTCATCCTATAAAATTATTATGGCTTGTGATATGCCATAGGGGTGCATATCATGACAACAGTACTTTAAAACCACTCTTCTTGACAAAATAATAGGCTAACATGTCAACCTCAAACATTTTGGCTACCTTGCCATTCCACAGGCACACTTTGGGATTATTTTTTAGCAATTTTTCTCTTCTATGGATTCAATAAATGTAAGTTGGCAGCACATAAAAGAAGAACTTTGTAACTTCATAGTTTTACCTACATGATGACTAGTGGTGGTCGGAGTTCTAGTAGCTGAAGGTGTTGGTGCCAGCAGGCACTCCACTCCTCGTGTTAACTCCTACTACTAACTCAGAGTCATCCTCCTCCATTCACTGCACTTTCATAAAACCTGCACTACGAGACATTGGTGTTATTGTTACATTATATAATGTATCACTTTCTGATAAGTCTGTAACAGAGTCCCCTCAGTTTCTACCATTTTTAGGAGTGCTTCTGTTGCTGCTAGTCGTGACCTCTCTGACGGATCACTGATGTTCCTCCCAATCAGAACTGGGATTGCTACTACAACTAGAGGTGCTAGATGTTTTAAAGGTTATAGTAGTAGGATATACACTTTCAGCAACAGCAGAACCACTCCTAGCTGGGGGTGGGGACTTTATTGACCTGTGGAGCTACTTACTTAAAATTACTGATAACGAGTATGATTGCTTAGGGTATGTGTTTACAAGCGGTGGTACTGATGATGATGACCAAGATTGTGGGGGATTTTTTGCCTTTGTTACTTGGACAGACTTTCTGCATGATCTCTCAGTTTATAAACAGGCTCACAAATTCTTCCCACTGGTGGAAGACTAAGACTTTTACTTTCAGCTAATTGTTGGGCCAATTCATCATCACTTTCACTCTCTACTAGATCTGTATCTGAATGAGGAGGGGTCAGTAGAGGGATATATTCTAAATTACCATCATCATCCTCATCATTAATAATTAGGTAATCAACATCATCTGATTCCTCATTATCACAATCCTTGCCAGATACCCTATACTCACCACATTCATATTCTTCTATTTTTTTTCCTTAAAAAAATGTTATTGCCACTCTTCTCTTGGGAATGATTTCCAGAAGCTTGAACACTATTTTTCAGTGCCAGTGATGTGCTGCTATCACTGTCTGATGCAGCACTTGTTCCCACTGCTAACTCATCTTCCGCTGTGGCAACAACACTAGACTGATACTTCTCATCATCATCATCTTAATGCTTTGTAGTACTACTAACACTACTACTACTGGTAGTTGAAATTATATCATCAATTTTATTAATGGATTGATTCCTCGTCACAAGGAAAAGGTTCATCATCATCACTTTTTGAAATACTTGCTGCAACCATGGAGCACCACTTTACAGAACCAACATGTTCATGCACTCCTTCTACCCCTCATTTGCCTTTACCTCTACCATTGGCATCTTTGGTGGACATAGAGATAGTACTGTTGATTGTTGTTGTGGAATAAGATTTTAACCCTCTATTGTGTGATCTATGTCACAGTTACAGTCAGTCTTTGTCACTGTTAATGTCAGTCATCATAACTCATGTCCAAAAAAAGCCTGCACGTCTCTCTGTCACTTTTAATACTTTGGGTGGGGTGAGATTAACTCTCACTTTATCTCACCCACAATCAAAAAACAACTGACAGTGTCTTCCTAACACCCCTTTAACACCTCCACAAACAGCTTATTTTATTGTTTTTTTTTATTATTATTAAGACCCCATAAATCACAGTATGCTCCTTTCTCTCTCATTACCAAATACAAACTGACATCCTGTGGAACACTGACACCCTTTTATACTAGTACTAATACTAAGTGTTGCGGGGTGTTAGTTCTATAATTTACTTTAATGCAATAGGTGATAAAAGAGGAAAATCTGCATTTGTCGCAAAAAAATTGCAGCTTAGCAATGCAATTTTCCACCTATTTCGCCTTGGAGGCAGAAAGTTTCTCCCATTCCTACTCCTAGGGAGAGATGCACTAAGCAGAAATAAAAGTGAGCAAAGACACTTATGTGAACAATTCCTATGTAACTTGTAAAGGAGGCACCACAGAACAACTTATGGATTGGATATTTTTTCCCACTAGTGCATTGCCATCAACCCCACCCCTGTTTTTTTTTACTTAGTACCAAGATTTTACATTTCTTGTCTTCATGAACATTATTCTTTTAAAAGCCATGTTTATTCAACAACCACCCCAAAATTAAACAGTTCTTGTATGGTGACCATGTTGTTTTTCATAGTCTCTCATTATATAAAGACACCAGAGGTCAGCGATCAGTTAAAGTGGAATTAAAGTTTGGCATATTAATTGTAGCTATATTTACTTATTTGCTATGACTTCATCAGGAGTGACTGGCTACTAAATAGTCACTTGTGTATAATTAAGAAGCCCTTTGCGAGCAAGAGAGCGATGTGTGAAGCACCACTTCCTTCTCTGGCAGGAAAGTAGACAACATTCCTTCTGCATGATGTCATCGTTACTACAAAGACTCATGCTAGAGTGTAAAGCATTGTACAGCTTATCTGACATTCATACAAAGAAGAGCTATGGAATATTAAACATCAGAACACTTTCCAAAGTTTTTACATACATGATATTGTGTATTATAAACATGTGAAGTGAATGGGCAAAGTTATTACTCTATGGCACTCATTTTCTTTAAAAAATGTCACAAAGTATTCAGTTTTTTTGGTCTAAGGGGGAATAAAAACCAGACGTGATATAAATTGGAAATGGCACAGTTACATTTCATTTCAAAATGGTACATTGTTTAATCACACCTAATTTGCCATTTTTCCTAAAATAAATTTACTGTTATTTTTTTCTACATACATTTATTGCAAGCCATATCCAACAAGCTAAACAGGGGAGGGTCTAGAACAAGCCATTTGCACCAAAGTGGAAAAATGCAAATTCCATAACTTCCCAATCATTTAAATGGGACAATTAACCCCTTCAATGCTATAGAACTGTCCATCATGTTGCCTCAAAATGTGCTGGAGACCTCTCTGGAATTCAAGGGGTTAAAATATCCATCAAAAAATGGGAGTTTTAATTTATCCCCTATGCTGATGTACTAAGAAAAATGGGTGGGTTATGCACTAAGGTATGATAAAGAAGTGATAAAAATGGGTATACCATCCAGTATGATAAACAGACATGTTCCACAGTTATTCTATAAAACATATGCACTAACATCTGTCCCTATCATGACCCTTTAAATAACAGAGCTGTGTCTAAAGCATTGTGAAGCAATGTGTTGGAAACCACTTTAGCACTCAAAGGTACGGATGGGTCTGTTTTTTTCCAGCTGGAATTTTAATGTACAGGCCCGTGCATAAAAATAAACATAAAATGTCTAATCCCAAGATATTGTGTGAGAACTTTGCTGGTTTCCTCCAATGCCCAAGTCTTCCAGCTGGGGAGGGGATTAGACTCATTGTATGTGGTTCTATGGCGCTACTAGTGCAGTGGGACAAGGCTGGGACTTGGAGGCCATATGTGTAGTTCTCTGGCTAACAGTGCAGTGGGACAAGGATGGGACTTAGAGGCCAGTATGTGTGGTTCTATGGCGAACAGTACAGTGGGACTAGGCTAGGATTTGGAGGTAATACTTGCAGTTCTCTGGCTACCAGTGCAGTGGTACAAGTCTGGGACTTGGAGGCCAGTATGTGTGCTCCTATGGCTACCAGTGCAGTATGGAAAGGCTGGGGTAAGTATGTGCATAGCTGGAAAAAGCAGAAAAAATGTACTGTTCACGTGAATTTCTGTGGAAATCGAAAGGTACTATTTTCCTATTTTCCCACTTTTTTCATAAGGCAAACATTTTTGCTCATCCCTTCTCATTGGGTTAAAAGACACATTTAAAGATACACTCATCCTCCTTTTTGACTTTTCGTATTCTGCAAGTCCATAGTATATAAGGTCAAATTGTCTTTATATATATTGATCTTCCTTGATCTGATTCCAGAGAGCTTTCTTTCAGGGATTGTGAAAGCAGGGATATTTATACAGAGTTTTAGTCTTTCTGTAGCTGTGAGTGGTCTGTATGCTGTAGTGCCAGGGTGTCAGAAATAAGGCCCAAAAGCCAGATCCCCAAACCATATAATCCAGCCCATCACTCTGCCCCAAAAGCATAGGGGGTAAATATACTAACCCGGGGCTCGACATATACAAGAGGTGAGATTCAGGGACCCAGAATAGCCAGGTGACATATGTGGATCACCTGAAGTGAGCACTTGGTCATACAGCAGCAATGCAAGACCAGCTCACTGATTGGTTTATCATTGATTCTCTGCTCCTACACTACAAGAAGATATGTGTCATCCCAGTTACTGTTACACTGCCCTAGGTGTATTTGGTTTGTCTGTTGCTTTCAAGTATGTCCTGGACTCCTTCTATCTACCTCAGAAGAGTGAAAGTCTAAGCTGACCTTGCTGGGACTAGAACCTGAAACTCTGAGGTTTGAACAGATCCTACAGCTTGGGGAATAACCAAGTGAGCCATCTTAGTACATCAGACTCAATGTTTCTGAACTACTACTAGAATTTTACTATATTGGTGGGAATATTATACAGAGTGTTAACCTCCTTAACCCCTTAAGGACCGGCCGCGCATGCATGCGGAGGTCACTTAAGGACCATGGAGCATTTTTTTTCTTTGGCTCCAGTTCCGGACTCCCCAAACAGCGTGCAGCCATGGGGGGAGCACGGAATTCCATGATGGTCATAGTACGTCATGGGTCGTTAAGTCAGACCTACCCATGACATGCTATGACCGTCAAGGGTCGTTAAGGGGTTAAGAACATCACATTCTGGGGATCCTGCCACAATGCACTGTGCATACACTGTGGGTTCAAATCTAGATATTTGAATTAGCACAAAAATATTTGGGAAATAAAGCTCAGTTTTTGATAAATTTGCCACCAATGCATAAATTGAAATAGTTTAGCAAATTTACGGAGAACGTTGGGAATGAGATATGGAAAAAGGCATAGAAGAGGAAAAGAAGAGGGCTTCTATGGTTTACCAAAATAACAGAGAATGTTGGGAATGGGAACAAGATAATAAATATGTTATGGAAAATGAGAGGAAGAAGATGACTTAGACTGGTGATTAAATGGTAGAAAAGCAAGGAGATTGGAGATATAAATGAAGAAAAATTAGTTGGGGGAAGAGAAAACTAAAGTAGCTGAAGTAGTAAGAGAGAACTGGATGGATACTGGAACAATCACCACCACCTTTCTGTTTCCATTTCATTCAATAGGAAGTTTTATGTTTCTTCTCTAGTACAGCTGGTTTGCTGCAGGACTGCTACAATTCTTCTTAGTATATAGGGCCATATGTTCAAAAGAAAAGTGAAGGAGCTCTGAGGCAAACCATTTGCATTATTGGGATAGTTAAAAGTTATTCCCTGTATGCAAATGATTTGCTCCAGAACTCCTCCACATTTCTTTTGAACATACAGTAGAAAGACAGTAGGTAAAATGTGTCCTAAATGGACAGCTTCCCTTCGTTGCACTTCTATTTTTAACAGTGTGGATGGAGTAGTTGTCTCTAGCATTCAAGGGTTAAAGCAGAAGTAAAGTTACATATTGTATGCTTTTTCCTGTCATACAAAACATGGGATCTCCCCCTGCTGGCAGATTCTTCCTTAAAAAACAGTTCATCTGAAACTTTTATTTTATAAAACTTTGTTTTTTTTATTGCGGGGATCAGGTGGCACAATCGTTATAACTTTTTATGGAGAGCTTTAGTCTTAGACTCAAGATAGCAGTAGAAAAAAATGTGTCCAATGATCCCCATTTAGCACTGTTGTGAACACTTTTGTTATAAAAAAAAGTGCTAACCACAATGAGTTGCATACCCCTTTAGTATTCAAAGAGTTACAATTCATATCTCCCTGCAGTGGGGGTGTCCTTACTGAACTTGGCAGGCAAAGCCCTACATTATTTTATAACACAACTTACCTGAATTAAGATAGTCGTCAAACGTTTGTTAGGGGCTTCATTACATTATAACAAAGGAATTGTAGAAATGTTATTCATAGGAGACTACTTGAAGAGCCCATTACATGGGCCACAGTGCCACTGCCAGTCGGTCGCGGGGCAGTCATGCACAGTAGAGACTGCACACACTGAGGCTGATACAGAGCTGGACGCTCCGCATGACTGCGTCGTTACACACGTTTTAGTGAATTATGATATAGGATGTGTCTAATGTCTTAGTGCAGATCCATCCACTCACTTACACTCTTGGGCACCGCTGACTTCTGTAACACCTTCCATTTAATATCCAATATATTTAACTGCTTCCAATGGTATTATTACATAAGGTGAAGAATGTCTACCAGTTACGGTCCAGAAGCAATGCTGAAATGGACGTCATATCATTACATATCTGAATTTGTTTAACCCCTTGGATAAGAGAAAGATCCCTCCCTCCCCTAATATATAGAGGTCTGTTTATCTAGAAGACTATATGACAGTGTATTTGATATACTGTTCTACTCTGTGGTTTGCTGAGATTGTCAGCCCTTGACAGGCCATGTCTTTAGAATTTCCCTGTTTGCGCACAGGTGAGAATTAAATGAATGAGACTCTGATTGTACTCAAGCAGGGACATCCTAAAAACCTGTCCTGTTAGGGGTCCTTGAGGACAGAGTAGGAATACTCTAGAGTATACAAGTACTCAATGTAAAGTGTAGAGACAAGTGAAACATTTTTGTTTACATTCATATTTCACATGAAACAGGCTGATTTCTGACACATGAAACAAGTTTTGAGAATGCAGAAGACAAGAAGGAGAGCAAAAAGGAGCACCCTAGTACAATCAAAGCAAGATCACATTCTACCACCACTATCAACCCACACGTGGGTACTCACAAATATAATGGCTATTCGTCACTTATATAAGAACCAGCTAAAAAAGACTATCTGGGTTACTGTCCTGCCCCATACGCAGGGTTCGACTCACTGTATCCTGCTGCTCGTCCTTTCCACACTCTGTACAAGTGGGAAGGATACTCCAAAAGAAAAACACTCAGGGAAATGCCCAATAGTGAAGTACTGCAAAAGCATCCTTCTATGAGTAAATAATAAATAATATACTCACATTTCCAAGTGGTCAGCAAAGGATGTATCCAGAGCTGACAATCTAGCAGATGGGGAAATCTCACTGCCCCCACTTGGTGCTCCACTCACTTCTGTTCCAAAAAACATCCACACCATCTGGTATCCAAAAAGGTATTTAATATAGATATAATTAAAATAAAATAACATTAATGTTGGTGATAACATATATAAAAAAGGATACGCGTTTCACTGTGAACCACCTCTTTTTCAAGCCACCTAATCAAATATATATGTGACATGGTACATGAGTTGGTTCATAAGGATCTACAACACAAAACATCACAAAGAGCAGACCTGTAGCATCAGTTGTCAGTTGAAATAGTCTCCTGCTGGTAGCTAGGCTGGTAGGAATAGACTAGTCTAGGAGAACAGCACTGCAAGAAATTAGGCAACTGTTAAAGTGGAACATGACATGCATAATGGTGTTTCATGCCAAACATTTATCTGAACACAAATGATATGTGTTAGTGCTGTGTAGGTACATAGTATATGTAGCTGTTAATCCTCAAATACAGCTCAGAAGGACATTGTTCCAAAATTAGGCTATATTCCTTTATAGAAAAACTGGATTGTAGGAGTCCTGCAGCCTTGGCTCAAAGGAAGAATAGCCTGTCCTCCATATACTACTGACAAATAGATACCATATAGATAGGTCCATTGCTTGAAAACACACTTGTTGATAGTGCAAAACACTTTGTTAACATTATTGTGTACCCAGCTGGGATAACTGAGTAAGTTTTTTTAATTTGTACCTATTAAATAGTTTGTATTTTGTTGATGTTTTTATGTATTTTAAGTAAATTATTCACTTTGGTATTTATATTTTATTTGTATTATTTGTCTTTTATTATATATATTTTTTTCCAGTGAATTATGTGGTATATTTTGTAGTAAAAAAAAATGTTGACCTACATATATAACTATTGTATGAATGTTTATATTACCATTATTCGTACTGTTTATGCTCTAGATTCTTTGCATACTCTTTCTTCATTTGTTGCTAGGGCTTTTTCCTACTGGGTACATGTCAGCTTCAGACTGTATCTATATGTTGTCTACACATTTCTCAAATTTACAAACATTTTGGGATAATTTGGGTCACCAGGAACTGAACAAGCAGAATTGTAAAAGAGGATTTTAAACACAAACTGGACTTTGTTCAGAATAGAGGTGATTCTGGAGCAAACAAAATGCACAACGATGAACATTCCTATACCAGTTGAGTGTTAGAGAGGTCTCTACACATTATAAAGCATTATAGGGTTCAAAAGCCCCACTTTGAACAATATTTATTTGTGGAATTTTTATTTCCCCCTGTGGCATAGTCCATTTGTTTTAGAATTGCACCTTTTTTGCTTGATTAATAAGGCACAGAATTATGCATATACATACTATACATACTGTGCATGTACACATTTATTAAATTCCTAGGGAATCATTGAAATGTCAAGCAGAACCTGGAATACAGAATGGGTTTTCTCAGTGGTGTATCTTTGTACTCAGTCATTGAAAAGTGAGTAAGCACAGCAAATCCAGTCACCCATTGACAAAAAAGGTGAACGTTTAATTCTCAAGGATCCTTATGTACCTAGCCATTTGCACATTGATAAATAGACTCCTTAGAATAAAAGTACCAACAGATGCAGCGTCTGCCAACTCTCATACATCCACTGGAGTTTCCTTTGCAAAATTAGCCTGCTATAATTCAACCCTGACCAATTGCCCTGCGAGTTCCAGGCAGTTCAGAATGCCAATGTCTTACCTCTTTCACATCCCTATACGTTTGGCCATATTAGTCTGCTCCTGCATAATCTTTATTGACTTTAGTGCAGCAGTCTATTGATTTTAAAATTCTTTTACTGCTTTATGACTGCACGTCTGGCAGTGCTCCCAGCTACCTTTACTACAACAATTTATCTGCCCAATCAGATTCTCCCTTCTGCTAAAGGAACACTTGCAGAATTTTCCCCTACATTTCGCCGCTCACAGTTAAAAAATGTTGTTCTTTGAAAGCATTGTTCTGCAATATTAAATTCCATGAAGAATAAAAAAGATAATCCATATTATGCCATCTGCTCCTGTGCCAACCTATTGTTAAATTATTTGCAAATGTATGCCTTAATCTTATTTAACCCCTTGAAAGCCAGAGATGTCTCCAGTACATTGCAATCTTTAAACATTACCAAAGGGGTGAACAACAGATTGCACTGCAATGAGTTACCCAGCAATACGGCACTCAATTAGTTAACCAGTTTGCTCTGCAATGTGTTTCTCACTACCTCTGGAGCATAGAGAATGTGTCCTAAAGAAATGTAATTCCTGGAAAGAATAGGATTTTGTTGTATGCCATTACTGAATTTTTAGAACTCCGTGGAATTTCTCAAAAACTGCCATATTTTCTAATTTTTCTGTTTCACTTTATTAACCCTTTCAGTGCCAGAGAGGTATTCAGAGCATTGCAATGCATTGGCTATCTCACTGGTACTTAAAGGGTTAAGGCCTAGAGGTCCTTAAACTGTTTATAAATGTAACCATACTCATTCAGCATTGACTGAAATTTAGCATTTAACAATTTGTGAACCAGAGAGGTATGCACACACCCTCTGGCACTCAAAGTGTTAATCCCTGTGGTGCTCCAAGAGTGTTCCACTTTCTTAGTACCTCAACCTCAGTGTCACCCTTCAGATACATACGGACTTCAATGAGCTGCATTCAGCTGCAGGTGAATACATTTCATCTAAAAAATCATGTTGAAGTCTATATGGAAATATTTAGATTAACCCAATGGTAGTTGCAGCTCCTGCAATTGATCCAGACAAATATTTTATCATTCCAAGAATTCCATATTCAATAAACTGGTAATCAGCATGCAGTCAGTTGTCAAACAATTTGTGACCGTGTGTTTTCTCTAAAATGAGCTGTGTTGATCAGTTTTGCTTACCTTCAAGGGAACACTACTTGCAGGGCCGGACTGGCCTGCCGGGATACCGGGAAAAATCCCGGTAGGCCGCCAGCACTGGGCTTCCCAGGGGCCGGCCGAGGGCTTTTTCTATAAAAGTTTGAATTATTCTTTACAATCATCCGCGGCCGCAATGTAACAGGCGGCCGTGAGTTGTAATTAGCACTGCTGAGCCGGTATAACCACTATACCGGCCATTGAAAAGCCGGTATTACTGCTTTGCCCCGCTTCCCAGACCACTTTGACAGCCTTTAATGATGTTGCCGACTAGGGCTGCAACAACTAATTGATGAAATCGATAATGAGAATCGTTGTCAACGATTCTCATTATCGATTCGTTGAGCACCGATTAGTTGTGCAGCCCCACAGCCGCCGGATACTGCTGTCTTACTTCCTGCACTGCTGACATCCGGAGCGCAACCACTCCAAATGCGGAGACGCCGCGTGGAGCGTGCAGGTATTTTCTTCCTCTGTTCTGAGGCCAGTTTAAAACTGGCGCCCAGACAGAGGAAGAAAACCCCTGCACACTCCATGCGGCGTCTCCGCGTTTGGAGTGGTTGCGCTCCGGATGTCGGCAGTGCAGGAAAGTGAAAAAGAGGTACAGGAGAGAGAGAGAGAGAGGCACAAGGGGGAGAGAAAGAGAGAAGTACATGGGGGAGAGAGGCACAAGGGGAGAGAGAAGTACATGGGGGTGAAAGAGGCACAAGGGGAGAGAGTGAAGTACATGGGGGTGAAAGAGGCACAAGGGGTAGAGTGAAGTACATGGGGGTGAAAGAGGCACAAGGTGGAGCGAGAGTGAAGTACATGGGGGTGAAAGAGTCAAAAGGGGAAGAGAGAGAAGTACATGGGGAGAAAGAGGCAAAAGGGGGAGAGAGAGAGAGAAGTACATGGGGGTGAAAGAGGCAAAAGGGGGAGAGAGAAAGAAGCACATGGGGGAGAAAGAGAGAAGTACATGGGGGAGAGAGAGAAGTACACGGGGGAGAGAGAGAAGTACATGGGGGAGAGAGGCAAAAGGGGGAGAGAGAGAGAAGTACATGGGGGAGAAAGAGGCAAAAGGGGGAGAGAGAGGGAGAATTACATGGGGGAGAAAGAGGCAAAAGGGGGAGAGAGAGAGAGAAGTACATGGGGGAGAAAGAGGCAAAAGGGGGAGAGAGAGAGAGAAGTACATGGGGGAGAAAGAGGCAAGAAGGGGAGCGAGGCAAAATGTGGGATCAAGAGTCAAGGAAGGGGTGAAAGGGGGATCAAAAGGGAGAGAAAAAGGCAAAAGGTGGGGGCTAGAGTCAAGAGGGGAGAACGAAGCAAAAGGTGGGAATGAAGAGTGGGAGAAAGAGGAAAAAGAGGGGAATCGAGAGTCAAGAGGTGGTGTGTGTGTGTATATCTATCTATCTCTATATATATATATATATATATAAAAATGTACTCAGCCTAGGGTATCCCCAACAGCAGAGAGGAACAGCTGTTGGGGATACCAACTGCTGTTGGGGATACCCTAGGCTGAGTACATTTTTATATTTACCTTTATGGGACGTGCACTGCCATACTATAAAGTGTTATATGATTTATTTTAAATTTCATTGTGTGCCACTGTCAACCACATATACATATATATATATATATATATATATATATATATAAATAAATCTCTATTGTTCTGGTGGCATTCAGATGTCTTTTAAAATGCGTGTTTTCCCCTTTTATAAACAAGAAAAAAATGCCATTATGCTATGGGACTAGTATAATGACGCAATGCTATGGGGCTGGTCAGCAATTTTTTCCAGGGCTGGTTTTTATTCCCAGTCCAGCCCTGACTACTTGTTTAGCTAAGATTATTCTAAACAAGTGGCCATTAACCCTTTGAGTGCCAGAGGGGAGCACAAGATCTCTGGCACTCCAAGAGTTATATATTGCATCTTTTTGCTTGCACAGTTCAGTATTAAGTCTTTGGAATGGTAAGTATGTGAGAACTACTGCAATGGTGAGGAGGAGGTTATTTTTAAAAAAATGTTTTTCTGTAAATGAACACCATTTTCTGGTCAAAGATAATGATCCTGTTAAAAGGCAGTTTTTGATCACTCTGTCACACACTGCCAGAGATGATGAAAACTCTATATATGAGAGTATTATTTATTGGCTCAAAACTGCTAGACTAACCTGACAACATACCTCAATCAAGCTACAAAGCACTGCACTGATGTTTATTCTGCCTGTGGATATTGTGATCACTTTATCTGAATTCCTATTGGTTACAACAATATACAGAACTACTAGTGATGTTTCTTTGCTGAGAATCACAGAAGCTGATGTATTAAGAACTGGTGTTATTCTGCAGAAAGCTAATTGCACAATATGGGACAAACAAAAGTCACCATTGATTTAAATGGGGCTTTTAACCCCATGAATGCATGAGCTGGCTTGAACGCATTGCAAAGCGATTAATTTGAAACCTCTTTTTCATTCAGGGAGTTAAAATCTCAATTAAAATCAAAGGGAGTTTTATAAATGTTATTTGATACAATTGTGTTTTCTCAGTATTGCTCATATTTTGTCTTTATACATATACATTAGTGGATCTGTCACCTTAAGGCAAGTACAAATCTTCCTTTATGTTGCCCTAGCCATTTTTGTGTTGAATACATTTTTTAAGTAATTAACCTATACATTTTGGTGACAGTGTAGCACATTATGCTAATTCCCTTAGTTCTGTTCAAGGCCCAACTTACCATTCTGTACAATTAGAAATACCCCAGTGTGTGGGTTCCGTATAGAATAGTTCATAGAACAGTATGTTGTAATATTGGCTCAGCCCATAAACTAATTAGCATAAAGTGCCACTCTGTGCCACCAACAAATAAAGTTACATTTCTCAAACAATTTTTTACTACAAATGGCTAATAGAACATCTGCAGTTTTTACTTCTCTATAAGGCAGTTCTAATTTCAGAGAAACTGTAAGATTCAAATAAATTGGTTCACTCATCACTACGTGTGAGCAGATATGATTTTCTTTATGACTCGTTGAGGGGAAAGACACTGCAAGCTTTTCCTTGTGCACACATTCATTATGAATAAACCTTTAAGACAGTTGATGTTGGATTTTGCTTAACATATGCTGCTTGCACATCTACCTGGATCCTTAGTTCCCCTGAGTAATTAGAACAAGCACAATGACCCTTGCTGTGACACTGACAGGACAAAGCATTGCTTTAAACCACTTAGGGTTTAATTAGCAACGTGTATCTATATTTCACTTTCCATCCAATGTTTTAAGTGAAGGATTAAGGCCTGGGTTCCCTAAACTATGATAAGCTCTTTAACCTGAATTATTGTTACATTTGTAGTGATCACGAGAATGAAAGAATGTGGCATTAACCTGTTTTCACACAGTGTAGCTTTATTTATAATGACTGTTAGTGGATATGAAATGCAAATAATAGGCACATGAGTCATAATTATAACCATACAACATTCACTGTGCTCCATTATGGCAATAAAGAGAAATTAATTTGTACCTAAGGCTTCTCTTAGATATGGATAACTAGAATGTTGATACCAGCTCCTAAAAAGGTTTCTTCTAACCTTACGTCAAGCGCTTCTTTGTGGGTAACTGATGAAACGTTGAACACATTTCCACAATAGAAACATTTTCACCACTACATTTTTGTGTTGAACTTTTATTCAACTGGATGTTTTATTATTTCTATGAATTATGACAAGGGAAATACATAAATATTTCATTATATCAGATAAATAGATATTGGGGAAATGTGAAGCATATAATTTTCAGAGGAATAATCTTATGTAAGTTGTATTTGGTTTTATGCAAATAATAAAGATTTCTTTGGGGTGAAAGTGGGCCCAGAAAACCAATCTTAGGCATAAGAAGTGCAAACTATGGCTGAGATTTGTTAACATTTGTCATATGGTAAAGATTTTGCAAACCCTGAATGTTTGGCAATTCTTACAGCTTAATAAAATCAAAAAAGGTGTGAATATATATATACATATATATATATGTATGAACAATTATGTATAGTGTTGTAGCATTCATACCTTTATATATATATATATATATATATATATATATATATATATATACACACACACACACATCAATCTTAAACTATTTTTTACAGCTTTTATATCTGTCCCCTGTTACTGTGATCAAGACTGTCAGTGGCTGCGTGGAGCACTAATATGGGGTACTCACTGCCCAGAGTATTCAGTTAAGCTTTGAGATCTGAGGCAGGAGCTCCACAGGAAAAAACACTTCTTGTGCATATTGTGGCTCCAGGGTGACCTCCTGCCTTTTAGGATTTGCAAGTGAGGCTATAATAGGGCAACCTTTAGGGTAAAAAAGGCTTTTTCTGCCCACTGGATTTACTTCTCATGGAATTATCCCATGTTGCTATTCAGGCTAGTGCACAGCCTAGTTGTCACATTATCATGTGAGATCCATCTGAAGAGTTTTCTGGTGATTTTCATCAATTCTTCCCCAGCATTAGAGCCAGTTTCTGCCCAGTGTTAGACTCTGAGCCCTGTGTCAACCCAATGGTGAGTCTTGCCCTTAATCACATACAGCAGATCTTGATCAGATATCTCTAGCAGCACATTGCAGGGATGAATTGGACAACAGGTTACCTGGATCCTTGTCTCTCATAGCTCCTTAAAAATTATATGGGGATAGTGGGACCATGGTTGGTAGAGCCTGTGAACAAATTGATTGCTGAGGGGGTGATTCCAGGTTCTATGAAAAGGGCCTTGGTTAGACTGTTCTTGAAGCATGCTGGCATGGATGTTGACCAGCTGTCCAGTTATTGCCCAGTCTTACACTTTCCTTTTCTTGGGAAGTAATTAGAGAGGGTTGTTTTCTCTTAAATGGAGAGCTCTGTGGAGAGGTTTGGCTTCTTTACTCAGTTGGACTTCAGGGCTGGCCATGGGACTGAGCCAGCCTTGGCGTGTGGTGGATGAATTGCTGATGGCTATGGATAGAGGTTATATCTTGTCATGCTTGATCTTTCTGTGGTCTTCGATACCATTGACCATAGTACATTAATAGAGTGCTTGCAGAGCCTGGCAGGTTCTGGGTGTACTACCTCACAACGATTGTCCTCTTACCTGCAGGGAAGGGTCCAGCAGGTGGAAATGGGATCTTATTTGTCACAGGCTGACACCTGTTGGTTGCTGGTGTGAACTGCACAAGTTCTGCCAGCAGGGAGATGGATTAGTGGCTGAGGTCTTGAGTCCCAGAATGAAGTTACAATGAATGGAACGCTTATAGTAAACTGAGAGCAACGTCAATTAGTGCATAAACATCATGATGTATGGAGATGAAGATAGAGTTTTAAGAATAAGATTGGAAGTGGTTTGTTTGTTGATGTTAAAGGTAACAGGTTGGCTTGACTTATAATAGGCTCCATAAAGCCTCTGTTGCCACAATGGAGAAAATCTCAAATATATGGAACTGGGAGAGAAAAGTGGAATGTCCAGAGCTTCTTTTTGTCAGAGAGTTTGAAAAATCATTGCTTTCCAAAAATGGTAGTAAAACTATGGGAGGAAAAGAAGTCCAAGGACACTTGAGGAAATAAGGGAGATGGAAGATGGGGAAAACTGGTGTAGCCATTACAATGTTCAAATAAGTATACCCATATGGATAAGTCAGATTTGGCATTTTTATCTAGTTGTATAATGGTAAATGAGTCTGATATGGGGAGTGGGGGAGGATGAGTAGATGAATAATAAACATTTTGCCTTGTGGAATGATACTCAGGGAGAAGTTTAAATAGCCAAGTAGGGATGGCAGCTCAAGTTTATTACAGAAATGTTTTGCTGAAAAGGCATCTATGAGATTTTGGATGTGGAGGAGTTTGGTGGAATGCTTCCTTCCATAGTCACAAAGTCTAGATGGATGACAAGGGCCACTGAATTTCTCTTAGGCTAGTAGAATGATAAGTTCCGTGAAAATCTGTTGTTATTTTGAAGAGACTAGAAGGGCAGGAAAGGGGAGAGGGGTTCAATAAGATTGAAACCATCCAAGCAGTGAAAATCCATGGAAAACCATGTGACAAAGAAGAGTATTTGCAACCATAAATTGTGAACTTGTGAACTATGTAGAAATTACAGCAAATATGCAGAAGGCAGGAGGGTTGGAAGGGGGTGTAGAGGAATGGTGGGGATTGGTGGGGCCAAAGAGTAACTACAAGAAGTGATGAAAGGAAGACTGGAAGTACTGGCAAGCAGAGGTTTGTTGAGCCTGGATGCAAAAAATTAACCTATTGAGTGCCAGAGGGGTGTGCGATGCATTGCTTTGTAATGTGTTGCATATCCCTCTGGCATTCAATGGGTTAATTGTCCAGAATAATCCAGTCCATGATGACATTGAATTGGGTGAGGGTGGTTGCTGCTTTTGCTGAAAAGGAATGGTGACAATGGTAGAATACTGAATCCCCACACATATTTCTAAGGTATACCACTATGAAGAGGAACTGAGGTAATTCTGTATTTGTGTGGGTGTGCTGAACATATAATGCCCCTTATAAATGTTCAGAGCTAATAAGAATTCTGGGATGGAGAGATTATTTGACAAATGTGAATTTTTAGCTTTCAGAGTTATGTTGACATCTATACAGGAAACTGTTTTGGCTTGGTAAGATCATTTGAGGTGATAAAGAGCGAGATGACATTCACATCCTTTCCCTCTATCATGTATTTACTGAGATGGCTGGAAACTAGGTGTGTCCAAGCAAAGTTCTAAGGTTTGGGTAGTAATGGGTGGATATTAGTGTAAATGCAAAATATATAAAACATACCAATCTCTATAATAACTATATTCATAAATATTGATGCACATCCCTCAAAAACACACAAATATACTCAGCCTGGATTACCAAATTAGAGTTAGGTCCAGAGCTCAATATGAAGTGGAAAAGAAAGTGTTTATTTCATCAAGTTTAATGTTTTCTGTATGCAAAAGACCTTCCGCTAGGATGGCCTGGTGTACAGGAGAAGTACCCGAATCCCTGGACCAGGCAAGCCAGCTCAAGAAATGTTTGAGTTGGTGGGTGGGAGACAGGAGGCAGAGCCATAGTGCCACAAGGAAGACCTCAGATGCTGAGGAGAAGCAAAGAAATATACCAGGGGGAGGTAGAGGTTGAAGCAGCTCCCTAAGTAGGGGAAAAGGGACTGCTGAAGAAGAACTGCTGGGGTGAAGGAAAAAAAATAGTGTCAGGGAAAGTGGATAGAAATAGGGGAAAGATAAAGCAAAAGGGAAAAAATAGGGGGAGTGCTGCAGGAGATTAAATGAGCCAGGTAAGTGGGGAGAAGGGTAACTTACTGTGGTATAATGGCCAGAGAGGGAGGGGTTGAAATGGAAAGTATATTTAGATTGAAGTGAATGGGGTGCAGAAAATAGGGTGAATTTGGATGTGGTCACTGACTACGAATAACACAGATAAATAAGAGGGGGGGTTATAATTAGGGATGGGCGAAAGTTGTCGCCGTGTTCCCACAAGATATTTCACAAAAACCACGTTGTTATCCACTTTTTCGCTGGAAAATCCACTTTAAAACTAAGGGTTAAAATTTTCACATCTTTCGCCCATTGGCCAAAACCTTTTGCCATTTTATCAATGGCTAGAAAGTTTCGCCCATTGATTTACTTTGTTTTCGTACTTCTGCTATACAAACGTGACGTTTTCGCTGAAGGCAGACACAATAGAAGCAGCTACAGAGCGAGATGGATGTGCTGTGCTGTTCTGCTGTGATATTTTGCAAAAACTGAGGCAGGAGAGGCTCGTAGTGACTCCTATCACTATGAGCAGCAAAAAGAGCAACTGGAAGGACCCTTATTATGTGTCCACTGACTCTGAGGAGGAGGAGGAAGTGACTAGCAGTACTGAACCAATGCTGTCCAGTCCCCCTAAATCACCCCAATGGATCTTGGGGAATTTAATGAGAAGGGATGGAGAAAAGGGAATGGGAAGGAAGGGAAGAAAGGGAGAAAAGGGAATTGGAAGGAAGGGAAGGAAGGGAGAAAAGGGAATGGAAAGGGAGGGAGAAAAGTGTAGTACTAGTGAGAGCAGGACAGGTCAGCTACCTGTGCCTGCTGCCAGATGTGCTGCCCCTGCTGCCAGTGCCACCATTGCTGTACCTGCAGCCACTAGTGTTGTACCTGCTGCCAGACATGCTGCCAGTGCCACCATTGCTGTACCTGCAGCCACTACTGTTGAACCTGCTGCCAGACGTGCTGCCCCTGCTGCCAGTGCCACCATTGCTGTACCTGTAGCCACTACTGTTGTACCTGCTGCCAGGCATGCTGCCCCTGCTGCCAGTGCCACCATTGCTATACCTGCAGCCACTAGTGTTGTACCTGCTGACAGACGTGCTGCCCCTGCTGTCAGTGTCACCATTGCTGTACCTGCAGCCAGTAGTGTTGTACCTGCTGACAGACGTGCTGCCCCTGTTGCCAGTGCCACCATTGCTATACCTGCAGCCATTAGTGCTGAACCTGCTGCTACTGCTGAACCTGCTGCTAGTGCTGAACCTGCTGCCACCAATACTTTGCCTGCTGCTAGTGTTTCTTGTAGTACTCGGGGGGGGGATGAGAAAATGATGCCAAGTGTGACAGCAAGGGACCTAAACCACACTTGCCATTCCCAAGCAGTCCTGCCAGTATTAGTACTACTGCTACTAAGGTCCAGCAGCTTCTTAGCATTAGGAGGGAAGGAGGGGGTAATTCAAAATATCCTTATATTACTAGTGACTGTGAGACTGAGGAGGAAGACTCTACGGCTGAACTCTGCGGCTGAACTTGGTTGGTGTTAGTAGTAGTAGTAGTAGTTGTAGTAGCAGTAATGGTGAAGCAGCTGGAGTGGTAAGGGAAACATTTGAGAGTGTCCAAACTAGCGGTCAAGGGATCCCACACCAATCCTCTGACTCTGGGAGTTCCCTTCCCTTCACTACAGTGTCCAAGTGAACATGATCCTTAAGAGGCCAGAACTGGTGTTGGGGGAGAGCAGTCACAGAATTAATACCATCGCCACCAGCAGGGGCACAGATCAGCTGCCTGTGCCTACTGCTACTGCTGCTAGTGCTAGTCTGCCTTCATCTTCAGGTCAAAAGGAAATGGCAAGTGTGACATTAGGGAACCCTCTGTCACATTGCTCATCACCTCCTCCAAGCAGCAGTGAGATGTCTGGAATAGAGCAGCAGCAACAACAGCATGTAGGGACTAGTGGTGGTGGTGATGATGATGCTAGAGAAGCTGGGGTGGAAGAGTCATTGATGGACTTTTTAGCAGAAACTGAGAAGGAATGGGAGACAGGAATGAGGATGGGCATTACCACCACTAGCAGTGAGATTTTGGAATTAGGGGAAGTTGCAACTGCTCTAATTCCTTCTGAATCTGAGTTGCAAGGGCAGCAGGATGCTGAGGAGCAGTCTAGTGTGAAAGAGACCACCGTGGACACAGTGGGAATGAGTTCAACAAGTGATGCAGGACTAGGACAGGTTCCACTTGCCAGTAGTAGCAATACTCCTGATCCTAGTTGCAGTGCTGAATCTGAAGGAGTAGCAGCAACAGTGGCAACATTATCCGCTGCCACAGACAATGAAGGGGGACAAGAAGAAAGAGGCCATTCTTCTCCATCTGTTCCCTTCTCCCAGAAGTCATCATGGGTGTAGGACTATTTTTGTGTTGGGGTAGGCACAGTGCAGTCATCACCAACGGCACTGTGCACAATTTGTGAGAAGTCAGTGAGAAGAGGAAAGAAGGGAACACACCTTCACACAAGCTCCCTGATATCACACATGAAACGCAGACACCATGACATTTATGTCAAACATGTTAAAGACAAACACCCACCACAAAAATCAAGCACTGCTTTTGCGGTCCCTGACTCTCCAGAAAGGTAAAAAGAGGCAAGGCGGAGATCAAAGAGGAGGAGGAATAGAACAACCCAGGCAGAGACTGGAAGTTCCATGATGACTGAAACAACTAGCTCACCATCACCTTCTAGGATAACTACATCTTCTGCCAGTCCACTTCATTCATCATTACCTCCACCACCAAATTATAGCCATTCTGTTGATGTTAGGATGTGGTAGTTCGTCTCTACCCATTGCACACTGTATGGTACACTGACCACATGTGTGTGGAGGAGAATCACAATCTTTGCATCAAGCACATCTGAGGAGATTCCATCCTGCAGAATATGCTAAGATGGTGGCAGGGAGGGTTCATCATTACTATTAAACTGTCAGCAAGTTGTCATGTGTCCTTAGCAGGTATGGAAAAGGGGTTCAGTGACAGCAGCAGTACTTGGTTTCGGGTGTCAGGGTGTTGGATACAATTGTGCCCCCAGATGTTATTTACGACACACACACTGTGCACAATGCAGTTGCTGGTAAGACTTGCTGTTCCTGCTCTCAAGGGAAAAAATATATTCTAATAACACGCCCATGATGATTCTGGAGGAGGGGCAGGTGTAGAAGATTTAATGGCCAACTTGTTCTTTTCTCCACATTGACTGAGGGCTACTTATTGTGCTGCTACTGCCTCAGAAGCATCACTGAACCTAGCTGTGGGCGGCAAGTGGAACCTTCATCATCCTTCTTCCATGTTACTGCTATTGTTGATCCCATTCCCTTTCAGCTGCCTAATCATCCTGCTGTTCAAACAACTCAGCAACAGCAGTTGCAACTCAGGACTCAGGAGGACATTTGACAGTGGCCACTGGCCAACATGACCTGCAGGCATTAGGCCAGTAGGGCATTTTTATTTTTCCTCTGGTCTTGTGCTTTGAAAAAAAAAAAAAAAAATAGTCCTACAAAAAAATAAACAATTTTTTGGGGGGGTTGTTTCTAACAAGCCTAAGTCCTACAAATCAATGTTTCTTCAGGACTTGGGCCTCTAATAAGTCTAAGTCCTACAAAGGCCTCTAACAACAAATCTATCAAATCATCCTCTACAAAACACTCTTTCAAGTCAAGTATCAGTCGACCCCAGTGGCAGCTTATGTCAGGGGGTTCCTGTCGCTATCACTTTAAATACAAATGTCTTATTTTATTTATTTTTTTTATCAACTGTGCCCACAGTAGCCATCAAGAACCCCCCCCCCCAAAACAAATTCCCTGTTCAAATGATTAATTCATTCACCAACACAGGCACCCTTCTCAGACCCCTTTATACCATGTCTTATGGTTTCTAATTTATTTTAATTTATTTAGGATTTATTTTTTATTAACTGCCCCTCTATCCCAGTAAACAACCCCCCAAAAATCATCCCCTGTACAACTGATTCTTTCCCCACACCCCACCAACACAGGCACCCTCATGCCCCTTTTATACTATGCCTTTGGGAAATAAAATAATATTTGCTATGTGTTGTGTGTAACTTCTATGTTCCCATTGATTTCAATAGAATGAGCTAGGCAAAAAAAAAGCAGAAAATCAGCACTTTTCGCTGGAAATTTTCCGCCAAGCGGAAAGTGCCATTTTTCGCCGATGTTTAGGGATAGAAGAAACATACACTGAGGGGAGACATGAGCGTTATGATTGCGTAGAGGGGAGTATTGGTACAGCTTATGTGTGGAACATGTCCATAGGATGGTTGCACACATACTGCTCAGTTCACTATTGTTACATGAAGAGTGAGGGGTTGGACCAGTTGGTTGGTAAAGGCTTATAGCCCCTCCCACAAATTCAGGCCTTCTGCTTATGGAAAGGGCAACACACAGAGCAAAGGCAATTTTTATTTGATGCAAGCAATAATAAATGGAAATGTACATTGATTACAGGATTCAAGAGTCTAGAAACAAGCTGTCTAGTGAAGATCCCCTGAGATCCCTGTGGTCTCTAAAGCATATGTATATATCAGAAAAATAAAAATAAAAATTACAACCGTATGTGAATAAATACAAACTTAATGAAAACATAAAACTTACAAATACCTTTGTACTGAAATTCAGTTAACCCTTTGAATGCCAGAGAGGTGTTCAACGCATTGAATCACAAAGGGTTAATGGAGAAGTATACCAGCCCCAAGGCTCATTGTGGTGAATTTAAAAATTTGCTAGTGCAGCTCCATCAATATTAGCCTCTAACACCAGCACCTGTACTTCAGGGTATACACTATAATGTATGACTGCGTACTGCACACTGACATCATTAGATCTTCAATGTCTGCACTGCCTGCATACCAGCTACATAGTCTGTGCAGGGAAAAGGCATACATTCACTTAAACAAAGTGCAGAGGAAGGAGATATACCAGAATGCCTGTAGACAGCCCCATTCTCCTCCCCTTCGTGTAAGAAGCTTTAAAGAGAGGGACTGGCAAATGTTAGTTAGTAAGTTGATATCAGGAAGGAGTAGAGTAAAAAAAAATATTCCTGTGCATGAGTGGAATCCCAGTTGTACATTCACCCCATTGTGAGAAGGATTGTTCAGGAAAACCAAACCATAGCTACCTAAAAGAGCCAGAGGCATGTGCAATGCCTTGTATATTACCATCCCTGTCTCCCATTCCTTCTCGATTTAGGTTAAAAAGTCCATTAATGTTTCTTCCACCCCGGCTCTTCCACCATCATCATCCCCACCACAAGTCCCTCATTATTGCTGCAGCTTTATTACAGACATCTCACCGACTGGAGAAGGTGATCAAAATTGTGAGGTTCACCTTCTGTCACACTTACCATCTCTTGTTGAGCTGAAGAAGGCAGGCTGGCAGCACTAGTAGCAGGCACAGGCATCTGATCTATGTTCATGGTGGTGGTGGTGGTACTTTTGCTGCTAGGCAACAGTTCTGCTTTCTTCAGAATAATGTTAAATCTGGACAATGCTGTGGGAGGATCAGTGGGCTCCCTCGACTGCTACTCTGGCCACTCTGCATTACTTCCCCTACCGTCTCAACATCTGTAGGAGAATCTATTGTGATAACACTAGTCCCAACAGCTGCTTCATCATCAGCACTATTACTACTAACACCAACTACATCAATTTCAGTCCCTGAGTCTTCCTCGTCACTAGTAGTATGATCACTCCCTCACTCCTAACACTCTGAGTCTGTAGCTGCTGGATCCTCTTAGTAGTAATAGTAATGGTGGAAATGCTTGGGGATGGCAAGTGTGACTTAGGGTCCCCTGCTGTCACACCTGGTATCATCTCCTCTTTCCCCCTCCTGAGAATCACAAGACACCCTGGCAGGCACAGCACTGGCAGCAGATGCATGACACTGTCTCAGCAAGGAAACACAGGACAAGTACTTAAAGGTAACACCATCTTTATTAAGGCAGCGACAAAAAACAGAAATATCACAATGTAACAGTATATAAATATACAGGATTAAAGAGAAGTGCACAGCGGAGCAAGTGACAACTACCAGAAATAGAAGATTGTTCCGTGTGATTCTCTTGATATATATATCCCAACAATGGGACTAGGAGTAGTCTACAATGCCATAGGTCCGCACCTGAGAGAAGCCAGACAGAGATGAAAGTAACCAAGGCCACAGGTCCGCACCTGGGATAGCCAGACAAATGGGAAGGCATGAGAAGAAAGTCTGCCAGAGCCACAAGCCTTCACCAGATTGGTTATCTAACAGAATGGAAGGCCACACTAGAGGTTGTTAGATAGAGCCACAGGTCAGCTCCAGATTGGGTGGTCAGACAAGCCAGGGGTCATGCAAAGAGCAGGTCGTCAGCCAGAGCCACAGGTTTGCACCAGATAGGCTGTCCACTGAAGCATTGGTATGCTGTATATGCAGTGGACAGAGCCCTAGGTCAACACCAGAACGGGTAGTCAGACAAGCCAGAAGTCACACACGGAACAGGTAGTCAGCCAGAGCCGCAGGTCTGCACCAGAATGGTTGTCCGACAAAGCCAAGGGTCATACACAGAGCAGATAAACAGAGCCACAGGTCAGCACCAGGCCAGTTAGTCAGACAAGCCAGATCATACACAGAGCCCAAACTATAGAACTGCACTGGACACCAACAAAAGGGTGACTGAACAGTTCAAATAGTCAATAGAGAGAAAGAGGAGGAGCAGCCAACAGGTGGCTGTCTCTTAAAATGGAGCACACGTCCATGCTTTTGGATGTGCGCCAAATAATGACATCACCTGCCTGCCGGAATGCCAGCAGCAGAGGTGGCTGGAGCCACTCCAAGAAACAGCAGGCGGCTGCCCCGCCAGACGAGGAAAGGCATCCAGCCTCACCGAGGCAAAGCAACATGGGGCGGACAATGCTGCTGGAGCCGCTGGAGAAGGATGTGGTCGGCTCGAGAAGCCGCCACACAGGTACCCTGACAATGCAGCATTGGCAGCAGGCACATCCTGCTCACACTACTGCCCTCCTATTCCTCTGCATGTGATACAAATTTCGCCAAGATCCCTAGGGGTGATTCAGGGTGGACTGGCCATCAGTGGGTCTGGAGAATCAAGGTATCCAGACCCTTTAATGTTGGTAGTGGTCATTTCCTCCTCCTCACACTCACTGGATGCATAACAGTCCTTCCAGTTCCTCCTTTTATTATTATTCCACTTGCTCATAGTGATAGCACACACTATGTCCCTCTCACTCCTCAATTTCGCGAAATAAATCACAGCACAACAGCCTAGCACCTACTCTCTCTCCCTTTCTCTAGCTGCTTGTATTGTGTTTCATCTCCTGGAAACATCACTATTTTATAGCGAGAAGGTGAAAAACATTAAGTAAAGGGGCGAAAAGTCTGTCGCCATTAAAAAAAATAGTGAAAAAAATGTTGGCAATGGGTAAAAAGGATGAAGATATTAATTGCTTTTTTTAAAGTGGATTTTCCCATGAAAAAGCAGATAACCACGTGGATTTTGTTGATTTTTTTCTCGGGAAGACGACGGGAACTTTAGCCCACACCTAGTGATCTGTATGCTTTTCTACCTTGTTTCAGTGTGTTTTATACATTGTATCTTTTTTACATTGTTGCACTTTCTCTCTGCTTTCACAGTCCAACACAAGAAGCTTTCTAGAAACATATTCAGATAGACTGTTGTCAGACACATAGGAGTGTAAAGAAATAGGTAACTATGTAGGCAAATTGATTTTACATGTTATGCACATGCAGAAAGGTCAAAAAAGTTGTTGACTGTCAATTTAAGGACAGGTTTTGGAACCACTGATTTAAAGGACTGAGTGTGCTTATTCCTTCTGACCTATACCAGTTTGAATGTCTGGTATATCCCTTAACCAACTAGATACCAGACAGATGATACATTTTTCACACAAAGGGAAGACAAAGAAACTAACGCCAGAGAAGCCTCAGTTCAAATAATTAAACATCAGATTCAAGCACTCATCATGTGCTATGCACTGAATTTTACTTAACCATTCCCTGGTCAGAATCCACACAGCCATCAAGAGAGAGGCTTCCACTGGCAGATTCAGCTGTTGCAGAAAGTGGTATAAAAAACTGGGGGTAGAAGTAATTACCCAGTAAAAGACCAAGCTTTAAAATGTTTTCATTTTTTTAGTTAGTTGCCCTTTAAATATCAGTGTAACACTGAATTTTAAACTAGGTATTGAATTTTAAACTAGATTTCTCTCTGCTCTGACAGGCTTCACATTCACACTTTCAAAATGTTTCATTTGACTGTCCCCCTGATATTCACATAATATGGTCCACCAGCCCCAAAGAGTACTACAGACAATCTAATTTCTGACTACATGCTGTATTAACAGCACTGCAGTAAAATACTCCAGGATGTGCTATTTATTTTAATCAAAGATTGGATATAGTTTGAAGGCAGCCACTTCTGAATAGCCATTAAACTGCAAGGAATTCAAATCAATAATCTAATATTTTACTAAGAAGCAGTAGGCAGTGGCATTGATTTGCTAACCAAGGCAACTCACATTAGAAGATACACTATTGCAAAACCAACCACAAGATGACCTTATTCCTGTCTGTTCAAGTCTCACTAATTATTGGCAGGACATGTGAGTCACTGGGCATTTAGGGGATTATTCATTAAAATGAGATAGTGCTGATCTAGTTGAATATATCAGTTTAATAAATATGCATGTCCCTTAGTTATCAAGTTATCAATTCAATGAACATACCAGGACCTGCAAATAGACCATTCTGAATTTCAGAAGCTGTGTAAAGTAGAATCTCTAAAATAGCATACTGCCTAAATCACAGTACCTACTAGGAAGAGAAAGCATTGTATTTATAAAACAAAAGAGAGAATGGATTGTGGTAACAAAACACACATTGAAATGTTAAAAGGAAGATTAAACAGACAGTAATGCTTAGATTTTTTTCTCTATAATTTATTGTAACTAGTGTTGAGCGAGCATGCTCGGCCGATGCTCGGATCGGCTCGAGCATCGCTCTGCTCGGCACATGGCGGTACTCGTACGAGTACCGCATGTGCTCGCCCGCCATGTTCGGGTCTCCTCCCCGCACGTTTTGCGGCTGCTGCGCAGCCAATAAACGTGCAGGGAGGCTCTGACATCGGTGTAATACCAGCAGCCATGTTGGCTGCTGGCATTACACTGATTGGCTGGCCAGAACCCGTGGTCGGGTGCTGTATAGCACCTGACCATCGAGTTCGGCTCAGTCTGAGCCAGGGAGAGCTGAGGATAGGAAGGGAAAGGCAGTGTAGGGAGGAAAAAAAAAAAATTGTGAAAAAAAAGAACCAAAAGTCCTTTTTAGGACTACTGTGTGTGGGGGCAGCAGGTTATTTTGTGTGGGGGGAAAAAAACAAAAAAAAAAAAAAAAAAATATTCTGTTTAGTGTGAAAAGTTGCAGATTAGAGCACATTCTGTTTAGTGTGCACAGTTGCAGATTAGAGCACATTCTGTTTAGTGTGCAAAGTTGCAGATTAGAGCACATTCTGTTTAGTGTGCAAAGTTGCAGATTAGAGCACATTCTGTTTAGTGTGCAAAGTTGCAGATTAGAGCACATTCTGTTAAGTCTTCAAACTAAAATATCAAAGTCACATATTCCATTCAGTGTGCGTCGCCGCAGTTTAGCAGCACATTCTGTGTACTGTGCAGAGTTGCAGAATAGGAAGAAATACTGTTAAGTCTTCAAACTAAAATATCAAAGTCACATATTCCATTCAGTGTGCTTCGCCGCAGTTTAGCAGCACATTCTGTGTACTGTGCAGAGTTGCAGAATAGGAAGAAATACTGTTAAGTTTTCAAACTCAAATATTAAAGTCACATATTCCATTCAATGTGCTTCGCCGCAGTTTAGCAGCACATTCTGTGTACTGTGCAGAGTTGCAGAATAGGAAGAAATACTGTTAAGTTTTCAAACTCAAATATTAAAGTCACATATTCCATTCAGTGTGCTTCGCCGCAGTTTAGCAGCACATTCTGTGTACTCTGCAGAGTTGCAGAATAGTAAGAAATAGTGTTAAGTTTTCAAACTCAAATATCAAAGTCACATATTCCATTCAGTGTGTATCACCGCCGTTTAGCAGCCTATTCTGTGTACTCTGAACAGTTGCAGAATAGTAAGAAATACTGTTAAGTTTTCAAACTCAAATATTAAAGTCACATATTCCATTCAGTGTGTATCACCGCCGTTTAGCAGCCTATTCTGTGTACTCTGCAGAGTTGCAGAATAGTAAGAAATAGTGTTAAGTTTTCAAACTCAAATATCAAAGTCACATATTCCATTCAGTGTGTATCACCGCCGTTTAGCAGCCTATTCTGTGTACTCTGAACAGTTGCAGAATAGTAAGAAATACTGTTAAGTTTTCAAACTCAAATATTAAAGTCACATATTCCATTCAGTGTGTATCACCGCCGTTTAGCAGCCTATTCTGTGTACTCTGCAGAGTTGCAGAATAGTAAGAAATACTGTTAAGTTTTCAAACTCAAATATTAAAGTCACATATTCCATTCAGTGTGTATCACCGCCGTTTAGCAGCCTATTCTGTGTACTCTGCAGAGTTGCAGAATAGTAAGAAATACTGTTAAGTTTTCAAACTCAAATATTAAAGTCACATATTCCATTCAGTGTGTTTCACCGCCGTTTAGCAGCCTATTCTGTGTACTCTGCACAGTTGCAGAATAATAAGAAATACTGTTAAGTTTTCAAACTCAAATATTAAAGTCACATATTCCATTCAGTGTGTATCACCGCCGTTTAGCAGCCTATTCTGTGTACTCTGCAGAGTTGCAGAATAGTAAGAAATAGTGTTAAGTTTTCAAACTCAAATATCAAAGTCACATATTCCATTCAGTGTGTATCACCGCCGTTTAGCAGCCTATTCTGTGTACTCTGAACAGTTGCAGAATAGTAAGAAATACTGTTAAGTTTTCAAACTCAAATATCAAAGTCACATATTCCATTCAGTGTGTATCACCGCCGTTTAGCAGCCTATTCTGTGTACTCTGCAGAGTTGCAGAATAGTAAGAAATACTGTTAAGTTTTCAAACTCAAATATTAAAGTCACATATTCCATTCAGTGTGTATCACCGCCGTTTAGCAGCCTATTCTGTGTACTCTGCAGAGTTGCAGAATAGTAAGAAATACTGTTAAGTTTTCAAACTCAAATATTAAAGTCACATATTCCATTCAGTGTGTTTCACCGCCGTTTAGCAGCCTATTCTGTGTACTCTGCACAGTTGCAGAATAATAAGAAATACTGTTAAGTTTTCAAACTCAAATATTAAAGTCACATATTCCATTCAGTGTGTATCACCGCCGTTTAGCAGCCTATTCTGTGTACTCTGCAGAGTTGCAGAATAGTAAGAAATACAGTTAAGTTTTCAAACTCAAATATTAAAGTCACATATTCTGTGTAAGATGAAGAAGGCGGGTAAAAAGGGACGGGGAAGTGGACGTGATCCTGAAAGTTCAGGGCGCGGGTCAGGACGCGGAGAAACTGTGCCTGGTGCCAGAGCACAAGAAAGAAAGACATCCACCATACCTAGCTTCATGTCTAATTTTACAGGGCGTCGCAGGACATCACTCTCGAGGTCCGACCACTGCGAACAGGTGGTCGGTTGGATGACAGCTGATACTGCTTCCAGCCGGTTAAGCACCACCCTGTCTTCCACCAAGTCCACTCTCAGTAGCCAAGAGTCTGGTCAACATAATCCTCACTCTGATCATCCTTCCTCCCACCATACACGGTCTGGTCAAAGAAGTGATCCCACACTGGGATATAGTGAGGAGCTCGTCTCATCACCAATCCTTCATTTGACCCTCTCTCCAAGCACGCTTGCAGAGGAACATGACATCTTGTGCCCTGATTCACAACCTCTAGAGGCTACCCAATCACAAGAAGATGACAGATGTGAACGGCATTTAAGGTCAAAGGAAGTAGTGGATGATGATGATGATGATGAGACACAGTTGCCATTAAATCAACCACTATTTCCGTCTCAAGACCTTGTTGAGGAGAATGTTATACAGTTGTCAATGACTGAGTATGTGGTGGGATCAAGACTTGAGGAGGATGATCAGAGTGAGGAAGTGGAGGAGGACTTGGTGGACGATGAGGTGACTGACCCCACCTGGGAAGGTGTAGAGCCGAGCGATGTCAGCAGTCCTGAGGGTGAGCCATCTGCAGCACCGCAACAGGCTGGAAGAGGCAGTGGTGTGGCTACAGAAAGAAGGCGGACCGCACCAAACCGGCCCGCAAATGTTCCACGGAGCACCCCCTTGCGTAAATCTACCTTGCCAAGGGGTAGGTGTTCCGCGGTATGGCGTTTTTTTAAGGAAAGTGCGGACGACAAAAGAATTGTAGTTTGCAACCTGTGCCACACCAGAATGAGCCGAGGCATGAACACTAGAAACCTCACCACCACCAGCATGATCCGACACATGGCATCCAAGCACCGTAGTAAGTGGGAGGAACGCCTGGATCGCCCATCTGTGTCTGCAGGCCACACCACTGCCTCCTCTTCCCCTGTTTTCGGTGCCGGCCAATCGCCTGTCGAAGGCGCAGGCCCGCATACCTCCCGCCCTGCACCTGTACCATCTGAAGCACCATCAGCGACCACATCCACTTCCCTGTCCCAGCACAGCGTCCAAATGTCGTTACCCCAGGCATTTGAGCGCAAGAGAAAGTACCCAGCCACCCACCCACAGGCCATAGCACTAACCTCACACCTTTCCAAATTACTGGCCATCGAAATGCTGCCATTTAGGCTTGTGGACACTGAGTCCTTCCGCAGCCTGATGGCAGCAGCTGTCCCTCGGTACGCGGTCCCCAGCCGCCACTACTTTTCCCGGTGTGCCATCCCCGCATTACACCACCATGTGTCCCGTAACATCACCCGTGCCCTGACCAACGCAGTTACTGGGAAGGTCCACTTAACGACTGACACATGGACAAGTGCTTGTGGCCAGGGACGCTACATTTCCCTGACGGCACACTGGGTGAATGTCGTGGAGGCTGGGAGCGACTCGGACCCTGGGATGGCACGGGTGCTACCCACGCCGAGGATTGCGGGCCCTACCTCCATCAGGGTTTCCACCAGCACCTACGTTATTGGCTCCTCCTCCTCCGTTTCCACCTCCGAATTCTCTACACGCAGCGCCACTCCCCCATCAGCCAGTAGCTGGAAGCAGTGTAGCACTGCAGTGGGGAAGCGTCAACAGGCCGTGCTGAAGCTGATCTGCCTTGGGGACAAACAGCACACGGCCTCAGAGCTGTTGCAGGGGATTAGTCACCAGACCGAGCAGTGGCTCTCGCCACTCAACCTGCAACCAGGCATGGTTGTGTGTGATAATGGGCGTAACTTGGTGGCGGCTTTGGAGCTCGGCAAGCTCACACACGTACCATGCCTAGCGCATGTATTTAATTTCTAAAAACCTACCCCAATGTGCATGATCTCTTGACCAAGGTGCGCCGCGTGTGTGCACATTTCCGTAAGTCATCTACAGCTTCGGCCGGCCTGTTGAAGCTGCAGCAGCGCTTACAATTGCCAGCTCACCGGCTGCTGTGTGACGTGAGCACGCGCTGGAACTCCACCTTCCACATGTTGGCCCGGCTTTGTGAGCAGCAGAGGGCAGTAGTGGAGTACCAGCTGTTACACGGTCGTCGCCTCTCCGTTCAACTTCCTGTAATCAGAAGTGAGGAGTGGGAATGGATGTCAGACCTCTGCGAGGTTTTACGCAATTTTGAGGAATCGACACAGATGGTGAGCGGCGATAACGCTATTATCAGTGTAACCATCCCACTTCTGTGTCTACTGAAACGCTCGCTGCTCACAATTAAAACCGACGCTTTGCATGTGGAAGAGGTGGAAATGGGGGAGGAAGAGCTTACACAAGGTGATAGCCAGAGCACCCTCACTTCGTCTTCTCAGCGACAATTGGAGGAGGCGGAGGAGGAGGAGGAGGAGGAGGAGGAGGAGGAAGACACGGTTGCCTCCGCTACAGAGGGTAGCCATGGAACTTTAGTTCCATCTCTTCAGCGTGGGTGGGCAGAAGAGGAGGAAGAGGATGAGGAGATTGAGAGTCATCCTCCTGGTGAGGACAGCGAAATCTTGACTGTTGGTACTCTGGCACACATGGCTGACTTTATGTTAGGCTGCCTTTCCCGTGACCCACGCGTTATACGCATTTTAAACAACACGGATTACTGGGTGTTCACCCTTCTGGACCCCCGCTACAAAGAGAATTTCTCATCTCTCATTCCTCCGGTGGAGAGGACAAGCAAAATGGTGCAATACCAGAAGGTTCTTGTCGAAAAATTGCTCCAAAATTTTCCATCTGACAACGCTGGCGGCAGAGTACGTGCTACCTTGGCCAACCGAGAAGGGGAGAAAAGGGGAGCACACAGCAGTTCCGAGAAAGGCAGGGCAACACTCTCCAAGGCGTGGGACACCTTCATGACACCCCGCCAGCACCCTCACCCTGATGCGCAGCCTAGTGTCACAAGGAGGGAAAAGTTTTGGAAGATGGTGAAGGAGTACGTAGCAGACCGTGTCAGCGTCCTCAATGATCCCTCTGTGCCTTACAACTACTGGGTGTCCACGCTGGACACGTGGTATGAACTGGCACTCTACGCCTTGGAGGTGCTGGCCTGCCCTGCCGCCAGCGTTCTGTCTGAGCGGGTATTTAGTGCTGCTGGTGGCATCATAACAGATAAGCGTATCCGCCTTTCCACCGACAATGCTGATAGGTTGACACTTATAAAAATGAACAAGGCCTGGATTTCCCCTGACTTCTCCACTCCACTGGAGGAAAGCCCCGGGGGAACATAAACTCACTTTATATATGTTATTTACAATGATGGGAATACTCTGCATTCCCATTCACCCCTTCCACCCAAAAAACGGGTATATGGTTGACTCTTAATCTTCTCATCCTCCTCCTCCTCTTCCATATGCCCTGTACTATAATTTTTATATAGGGCCAGCTCACCAGCGGGCCCTGTGATATAATTTTTATATAGGGCCAGCTCACCAGCGGGCCCTGTGATATAATTTTTATATAGGGTCAGCTCACCAGCGGGCCCTGTTTGCCAATTTTTATATAGGTCAGCTCACCAGCGGGCCTTCTCATATAATGTTTTATTGGGTCAGCTCTCTAGCGGGCCCTCTCATATAATGTTTTATAGCGTCAGCTCACTAGCGGGCCTTCGCATATAATGTTTAGGATGGTCAGCTCTGCAGCAGACCCTCACCCATAATGTTTTAGATGGTCAGCTCAGCGCACGTTTCCCTCTTAATCATGGCCTCAGTTCAATAAAATCAAGGAAATTTTTGGGAGAATTTGCCTCTGTGCACGTTTCCCTCTTAATCATGGCCTCAGTTCTGAAAATCAAGGAAATTTTTGGGAGAATTTGCCTCTGTGCACGTTTCCCTCTTAATCATGGCCTCAGTTCTGAAAATCAAGGAAATTTTTGGGAGAATTTGCCTCTGCGCACGTTTCCCTCTTAATCATGGCCTCACTTCCGAAAATCAAGGAAATTTTTGGGATAATTTGCAGATGATATACAAGTAAATATACAGCAAATATTGTTTGGTAACAATTTTTCGCCTAAAGTCGTTTTTATTTTCCTTTTTGTGTGTTTTACGGTCAGTCTGTAAAAATGGCGTACTACGGGCGAAAGATCGTTCCCAGCAGCGATGTTGGAGTCCAAGATGCATCCAGACATCCTCCCTATGCTGTCCCTGAACCATTTCTGTAGTGTTTCCATCTTTTTCTGCCCTTTTCCTATGGACCAGGCACCCTCCCCTCATCAGAGCAGGGGGTGCCTGGTGTAATGCTCGAGTCCTCCCATTGACTTCAATGGGGCTCGGGTGCTCGGCCGAGCACTCGAGCCTCAGGGGGTGCACGGTCAGAGCACCTGAACACCCGAGCATTGGGGTGCTCGCTCATCACTAATTGTAACGTATTAAAGGTTGTGTGCCTGTTAGTAACACTGTATTTTATTCACTAGTTTAAAATATATTAAACATTTAATATTCCTCCTCCTACCCCTTTTGCTCACATCAGCCCCTTCTCCATAGAAGGCGCTGAATGGTTCATTGACCAGATGCCATGTCAACCACCCCAATGGTCACTCACACTGAGACATTTGTCTACACGTAACTAGTTTTAATGCATCCTGAGCACATCCTTGTGATGATGGGACATGTAGTCTTTCATGACTGGAAGACAGCATGTTGCCCACTCTTCATATAGTCAATAGATTAGATGATTATGTTATTAACAATCACACAACAGCATTGAGCAGGGGTGGACAACTTTCAATATTCCAGCTGTTGCTGAATAACTCCTAGCATGAGCCTCAGCTGGCAAATGATGGAAAATGTACTAGAGCAACCGCTAAAAACTACAGCTAGTCTAGCACTTTATCAGAGGCCTACATTATCTCTGAGAGTCTCAGTGCTGATGGGACAATGCCACCCCTTTCCACTAACTGTGTACAAAAGCATATGAGCACAATTATAATCAGTGACACTGATGTGCTAAAGTAAAGTGGAGTTATTCTCAGGCAAACCAAATAAACTATAGGGAACAAATAAAAATTCTCAACTGCCCCATAAAATGCTAGAGACATCTCCATCTCATTGCTAGGACTCTCCAGCATTCAAGGGGTTAAAGCCCCAGTTAAATAAATGAGCATCTTTATTTGCTCCCTATAATGCTCCACTTTTTTATTATGTCAACCTCACTGTGTTGGCTTATTACAAGAGATGGGCGAAAAGTCCCGTTGTGTTCCCACAAGAAAATCCATGAAAATCACATGGTTGTCCTCTTTTTTGCTTGAATTCCTCCCTCAAAAAACCCCTTAACATTTTCTCCTTTTCACCTATTCCAAAAATGTTTTCGCAAAATTCTAATGGCTACAAACTTGACACTTGTTTACTTACGTGTACTTCGCATTTCGTGCCAAAAACATGACATTTCCAGGAAGAGAAACAGAAAACTAAGGAGCTAGAGATATTTATTTATTTAGCAAAATAATAGCAGCAGAGACTCAGACTGCTGGCTAACAGTATGAGCAGCCATCTGACAAAGAAAAGGAGGAGGTCAAAGGACTGTGATGAGTCCAGAGAGTCAGAGGAGGAGGAAGAGTCCACCACCATCATGGAAGGCTGTGAAGTCATGATTCCTCAGAACCAATGATGCCCAGTACCCCTACATCCTCATTTGGGATCTCAGGGGAAATTTGTGGGCAAGACAGAACTGGGTAGCAGTGTGAGCAGCACAGGTCAGCTGCCTGTGCCTGCTACTACTGCTGCCAGTGTACCTTCTAATACTCAGGAGGAGGAGAAGATGATGGCAAGTGTAACAGCAGTCTATCCAAAGTCACAGTTGCCATTCATCTCACCTCTACCATGCATCAGGTAGAGAGTGTTGGGGGTGAGGGAGAGAGTGAGGGTGATGGTCGTTGTGATGGAGAAGCTGGTGGTGGGATTAACATGACTGTTGATCCTCCTGCTGAGGTCCAGTGATGATGACGAGCAGCCAGACTAGTGGTCAAGGTAGCCCGCAACATCCCCTGAACCTGTGGTTCCCCTTCCTGCGGCACTGAGCCTCTGGGTATGAAGCTGAAGAAGGCAGAACTAGCTATCAGTCTTAGCATCAGCATAGATCAGCTGCCTGTGCTTGCCGCTAGTGCTGCTAGTCTGCCTTCTTCACCTCAAGAGATGGCAGGCATGTTAGTAGGGGACACTCACATTTGTCATCATCACCAACCAGTGCAACCTCAGAGAACAGCAGCAGTAGCAAGGAAGGACTGGTGCTGGTGGTGATGAGGGTGGAGCAGCTGGGGTGTAGGAGACAATACAGAACTTTTTAGCAGAAAGCAATAAGGAATAGGAAATATATGCAAATGGAGTATATGCAAATGGGCATGGGCATCACCACCACTACCAACAGTGACATTGCAGAGTGTGCTGCAGCTTTAATTCCTGCTGCTGCTGCTGAGCTGCAGGGGAAGCAGGCTGATGATAGTAAGCAGGCTAGTGTGCTACAAACCACCAAAGCCACAGTGGGAATGGGGTTCAGCAGTTGTGATGTGGGATTAGGACAGGTTTCACTTGCCAGCAATAATCTTGCTCCAGGTTCTAGTGCTGATTCTGAGGCAGCAGCAGCATTCTCTGCCCCAGCCAGTGAAAATAATTGAGGAGAAGAAGAAAGACGCCATTCTTCTCCACCTTTCCCTTACCCCTGAGGTCATAGGTGTGGGACTATTTTTCTCTTGGGGCAAGCACAGTGCAGTCATCTGTGATGGCACTGTGCATGATTTGTGACAAGTCAGTGAAAAGGGGAAAGGAATGCACCTTGGCACAACTGCCCTTATAACACACATGAAATACAGACACCATGACATTTATGTAAAGCATGTTTAAGCCAAACCCCCACAGAAAAATCAGGATCCATTGTTGCTGTACCCCCTCTCTCTCCCCAAGGGCACCAAGAATAGAAGCAGAAATCTAAGTGGAAGAAGAATAGAGAAACCCAACCTGAGCATGAAAGTTCGATGGCGAGCAAAACACTTGGCTCGCTATTAGCTTTCTGCGCTAAGGTGTAGGTGCGGGAAGACGTGGCCACTTCTGTCATCATTACCTCCCCCACAATCTGATCCCGATTTTGTAGATGTGAGGATGTGGCAGTTCATGTCTGCCTATTGCACATTATGCGGTGCATTAATTACACATGGCCATGTTGTGAAGTATAATCAAAATGTTGAAATCAAGCAGCATCTGTGGAGATTACATCATGCAGGATACGCTAAGCTGGTGGCATGGAGAATTCATCATTATTATTAATTCTGCCAGTTGTCACGTGTCCTTAGCGGAGCAGACAGGTGTCATAGTACAGCAGAGGCACTTGGTTTCCAGTGGAGGGGGATTATTTGACATTGCGGACCTAAGCTTTCAGTTGTGCCAGTTGTTTGATGTGAGTGAAGATGTGTTCATTGTTCCCAATCCATCCACTATTTCCTGTACACACTGTGCACATTGCAGTTGCCGATAAAAAGAACAGTTCCTTCCTGCTCTCAAGCAAAACAGTAGTATTTCAACAACACCCATTATTTTGGAGGAGGTGCAGGAGGAGAATAATTATAGGCAAACTTTTTTTCTCTAGATATACCTGAAGTGATGCGGGCTAGTTGTGGTGCTGCTACTGCCTCAGGCGCATCACTGGCGCTAGTGGCAAGTGGACCCAAGAATATCATCACCATATCCCTGCTGTTGTTGATCCCATTCCATTGGAGCTGCCTAATCATCCTGCTGCTTAAAAAACTCAGCAGCAGCAGCAATAACAGCCATCACAAATGCTGCATTGTCACCCTACCATTTGCTATTGGCCATTGGTCAATGGCCACATTAAAATGACCAGCATGTCATTTTTTTTTTCTCAGAGATTGTTCTTTCAAACAAGAGGCATGGTTTGAGAGATATAGGGATTCAAAGTCCCCCCCTCACTTTCCTTCTCCTGATGTTAGCGTCTAGCTGACAGCAGGAGATTCCGGTCCGGGGACCAGCAGGCGGCTCTGCAGCAGAGCCGGAATCGCATTACTTAAAAAGAGTTCATTCATTGGAAAGGTCTACAAAGTGTGCTTGTAAACCAGGCACACTTTTTAGACCTTTCCATCAAATTAATTCTTTAGTAATAAAGCAATTTTGGCTCTGCTGCAGAGCCTCCTCGAGTCGTATGACTCGATTCTCCTTCTGTGAGCTTTACAGCTGACATCAGGAGAAAAGGAGGGAGGAGGGAACTTTGAATCCCTATATCTCTCAATCTATAGCGGTTTGAGAGATAGGGTTTGGAGCACATTGATTATTATTTTAAACTCTACAAAATGGGAAAAAAAATTGGGGGGGAGCATTACTGTCCCTTTAAGGAAATTCTGAAATCATGCACTGTTGGGGTAGCACACTTAAGTACTTTTTTAACATATTAGTTTCAAATGACCTTGACGTCAAAGAGACTTGACTATGAATGTATTATCTATAGCTCTATGGTCCTCAAGTATCGCTAACAGTGCAGGTTTTCAGGATTTTTCAATATGTTTTTTTTCAATATGGTAAGATCACTTATCCACAGGGAAATTAAGAAAATGTGCCCTGTTAGGGGTTCTGGAGGATTGTGTTTGAGAACATCTGCTCTATAGGTTATAGACAAAGCGTAATATGTTATGAGTTGCAATTTCCATTATACTATGTGTTTAATATATATATTCTTCATGATCACAGTTTGTCATAGTTAGGCTTTATCAGAAAAAAAATGTAAATGTGTTGCCAATAGGAAACCACTGTGTCACCAAAGATGTAGGTTTCATTTTTTCATTCACTATGAGAAAACAATACTGCCTGAACAGGTCAGATATGTGCATTGTTTTGATTCCTGATGATTTTCAGCACGCCTATCACTATAAAAACATTTTTTCCTATATTTTAAAATGTAAAGTTTTTTTTACACTATGTTTTTATCTTTTTTCTAAGATGTATCATTTTGCCTTACTTTTTCTTTTAAATAGGATCTATAATATTTTCAATTCCTCCCCCATTGAATCTTCATGGAATGTTCATGATTATTCATCCCCATTAATTATTTAATTTATTTAAATTTATTTCAGAAAATGGGGAAAGATGATTATCTGGACATGTGAGCAATTAATTATGCAGTTTTATCAGACAGGCCAGAGAACAAAGCTCTGCTGAGATTAGATTCCCCCAACTACTAAACCACAAAATCTCTAAAACTATTAACTTGTTTGCAAAGCAAAATGCACATCATAGGGAATTTATATAGACATATTTAAAAAGACTGAAACTGTGTATGGAACAGATCCACTTTAGTGGCAAGTTATTCATCATGCAGATATACTGATGGTTTGCTCTGGAGCAAAGCAAACGTGACATTTTGTAAGCTAGAGAGAGATGCAATTCTGGAGCAAACCGGATGCAACACAAGGGACAAATAAATATTCCAAATATATTCTTAAGAATTTAACACATTTTAACCCCTAAAATGATAAAGAAGTATTCAACATATTGCTTTGAAAAGCAATGGAGACTGCTCTAGCTTTTGAGATGTTAAAAGCCTTGTTTAAATCAATGGGAATTTTCATTTCCCCTCGTGATGCAGTTGGTTTGTTCCAGAATTGTGCATTGTTTGCTTTCTGTACAAGGCCTAACTGTGTCAGAGGAGACAAATATAATTTCTCTAAATCTTTGATTTAAATGGGCTTTAAACCTCTTCAATGCTAGATATGTTTTCATCACATCGCAATGCACTGGAGACCTCTCTAGCATTAGCGTGGTTAGAAACCCTATTTAAATTAATGGGGATTTTTATTTGACCCCTATGGTGCAGAAGTTGCTCAACTTAGTATATCAACCTTGATCCCTTGCATCCAATAAAACACAGCAGGGGAGATACATATTAAGCTTTAATGCTGTGGCAATGTTTGCTGGTGATGTGCAGCGTACACATCGTCTTGACACAAATCGCTACATGCAAAGGGAGGAAGACAATTTCCCCATTAGAATGCAGAGTTGTTGAACTGATGGTGATGTGGAAGAGATGCCCTAGCTTACACATCACCAGCAGTAGTCAACCCTGAAGTCTGAAAACTTCCTCTCTGCTTCCTGGCTTGCTCAGTGGGGGAGTATAGAGGATCTGCTCAGACTTCAGCACCACAAACAGCATCACTCCATTAACCCTTTGAGTGCCATAGGGATGTGCATTGCACACCATTGTGGCATTCCAAGAGTTAGAAAAGTACAGTCTCCCTTCTCACAAACATACCTTAAGCTCAGACCGGACAAACACAAGGGAACCAGATCACCACCTCTTAGGGGATGTATCAGCTTCGGGGATGTTTGTGTAGTGGAAGACTGTACTTATCTAGCAATTTGAGTACCACAGGGGTGTGCAATGCACATCCCTATGGCACTCAAAGGGTTAATGGAGTGATGCTGTTTGTGGTGCTGAAGTCTGAGCGGATCCCCTCCATTCTCCCACTGAGAAAGTGATGAAGCAGGGAGGATGTTCTCAGACTTTAGTGTTGTTGGACTGCTGGCGATGTGTAAGGGAGGGCATCTCTTCCACATCGCCAGCAGTATAACAAGCCTACATGCTTATGATTCATTGAGGGATATTATCACATAGGAAGCTACAGAGACATCCCAAAAGCACCACCTGAGGTAGACGATATCGGGAGTGTGAACTCCAATAACATACACTGCTAGTGAAATTTAGTGCATTTGGCAAAAAGTAACATTAACATATAAACACACTAAGTGATCCACTGCCTATATTTTCAATGCAAAATTGTAAACGTGTCGAAGGTATGGTGGAGTGATGACGATGGAAGAGGATTGGTGGCGGATTGAAGGGGATATGATAGTGAAGACATGTTAGTACATATTGGCAATGTGCCTTTGATACATATTTGACACAACATCGCCATCCTGAGCCCTCATCAAACTTTAGTGCATCTCAGCCCAGGCCTCTAAAGTGCTATTATTTCCCAAAAGGCAGACATTACATGAAAGTGAATGTGAGAGGTGCTAGTTGCTCAGCAGCAACATGGTTAAAGCATTAGGCTGAGTCTTGCAGAAACACAATGTAATTTTCTCTTTCCTTCAATGTGTATTTGTGCGGCAAAAAAATATGTACAGTATTAGTAAAAATGTACTTCAATATACACAGCTAAGAAATCATTTCTAGGCAAACAGATCTGAAAAGGCGAATTCTCCCATCACATTAGCAATACATATTTCTTTCAACAGCGGCTGCCTCGGTGATCTGGATGTGTTCTAATTTTGTCATTCAAACCATCTGACTCCACAATCTATACAAACAAAAGCTAATTTAGTCCACAATGTTTTAAGTCATAACAATGACTGATGGCCAAGGTATTTTGGAATATTTAAATACTGTCTGTATAATATGCTGATATAAAGACAGACAGGCTTTCCCTACTCTAATTATAATTTAGTGTTTGAAAAAAATAGCTTTTTTCTATTCTGCATTATTAATTGGCTATTTAATTAGGAATTCTCGCTGCTTCTTATATTGGGTGAAATTGTACTGCAGTTAAAAAAAAAAGAAAAAGCTATCTTGCCTTTTTGTATCATATGAAGGTCAGAATAAGATGTGATTGTTTGGCACCACAGCAGTGAATTATGCCACCCGACAAGCTTTTAACCTATGTGCCTTCAGTCTGAGTGAGACACACAGGGATGTGCTCTCTTTAAACAGTTCTCTATTGAAGAGGATCCAATCACCATAATGAATTTGAGGCCAGGCAACAATCTTCTTCACTGAAAGAATTTCTAAAAGATTATAGAATTTGTAAAACGAACAGCTCACAGACTAAATGGCTGTGTGGGTGAATCAATTATTTCAGGGCTCGCAGTAGTCATAATATTTAGTACATATCATAGAGTGTTTCAGGTACAATAAGATAGGCTCATTTTTTTCTCTCTTCATGCAAGAGGTATGCTGAATGTGAGCAGCTGGCTAAGCCAATTTGTAATATCTAGTTAGGGCTAGTATTAAACCAATAAAGGGAAAATCTATCTATAAGTCAAATGCATTTGCTTGTAGGTCTGAGGATAAGAAGCATTTAGGAAATGGGCATTCGCATATTGGGAGGGAAGGTAAATATGTTGGCTCTTTTCAGATTGTGATCTGACTTGCTGGGCCATATATATTAAGGAAAAAATGGAACAAGTCAACTGCACAAAATAAAAATAAAAAATACTGATGTAAATGTGTTTTGAACCCCTTGAAAGCTAGGTCTCAAACGCATTGTAAAGCCATGTGTTGGGGACCTCTGTACCATTCAAGGTGTCAAAAAACCCCTTTAAAGTCAATGGAAATTTGGGGAATTTTTAGTTGCCCCCTACAGTGCATTTACCAGAGCACTGTTTTGACTTTCTGCATTTTCTTTGTTTCCTGCCAAATTTCTTCACTGAAAAACACCTACAAATGAAATGGCATTACACCTGTTTAACCCCTTAGATGACAGAGAAGTACCTTGTACATTGCAAAGCAATGCATTGGAGACATCTTTAGCACCTATGGGGTTAAACTTTTGAGTGTCATAGGATGTTCAAAGCTTTATTTCCGAATGCACTGTGCACCCCCTGAAATGAAAAAAATGAAAAAGCTAAGAAATGTAAAGTTTTGCAAACAATAATTCTGCTCTCCCCTGTGCTTTGTAAATAACATATTATTAATACCTCCCAAGTGTCCCTCTTTGAGACCTAGCTAGATCCCTCTGTCCCGCTTTCCCACCCTGGTGTCCCTCTTTTTAGATTAGACTGTGTGATGTGTATATAAATGTATCATATTGCTCCACAGCAATCAAAAACTCACATTAATGTGTTTTAAACAGTATATATGTTTATAAACTAGTATGTGTAAATAAAATACAATAATCTTGCTCTAAATCATTTATTATTTATTTAGTTACGCAAATGGTTGTCAACAGGTCATAAAATAGCCTAAAAATTCTCCATGATGCTCTGTCCTCCGGCCACACCCCCAGCAACACCATGTAAAACATAAGTATCTCTCTTTGGCAAGTTGAAATGTTAGGCGGTATGGCTAATCTGAATTGTTACTTAGAGATGCAGTAAACTTTTTTTTAATGAAAACATATATGCTATAGGACTATACATGCTGAGCTGAGGAAAAAAAGAGGACTCCTACTACTATCATTTGTTTTATTCAAATGTTCAAATTGATAGAAAGTGAATGACAGTGTGATTACTTCCTAAAAGTACAAACTGACATCATGTCTCAGCAGTTTCCACCTTCTATGGGGAACTGTTTATCAGTGTTTAACCTCTCCCAAAGAACAAAACAGAATAATTAATTGGAATCTGACCACTAGAGGGCACTGTTAATGTAAGAAAAAAAAGATTACACTGTAATAACTCTGGAAATTTGCTTTTCTCAGCATTGGTAGTACCTTGTTTTACACATCAGGAAAAGCCCTAAAATATATACTGGGTATATATATATATTTGTTTCATTAAAATGTTAAATGCTCCTTTAAGTAATTGTGTGCAGAATTATTGTTTGCAATACTTTATCTTCAAACTTCCAGCATTTGTACTTTTGATTTAAAGTGGTATCACCAAAAAAAGGATCAATTTAAATATTATTTACTCTTAGTATTTTTTTCTTTGGCATTGGCATGAAACTTCTAAAATATTTCATATATGTGGAAAATGGCTACCATTTGGCTACATTTGTTATCAGATGTTAAAAAACGGATAAAAGAGTAACCCTTTACGGACCACCAGAGATCGCAATATATTGCATTGCAATCATTTGTGTACCACACTGGTCCTCAAAACAGATAATTGTTTTGAGATTAGGACCCACCCTTTCCAGTTCACAGAAACTCTTATTTCATTTATGACATGCCCTGATCAAACAAGGGACAAATGGTCATGCATAGCTGAACAGGAAAAGAACACTTATCATGTATTTTGGAGCATATGCTACAAAGAAATACCTTTCTCAAATGCTGGCTAGGAGTACACAGTATTTAAAATGAAATGTCCCCTGTTCATTTATAGTTGACATTGGGATGAATGTATGAATTTTCCAGTGCAGTTCCACTGGCATTAGCCTCTATCTCAGTGGCAATCATTAAATCAAATACATTTACCTGAAAGTTTACAATCATAGCAGCCTTCTCCCTTGTACTCTCCAGACAGTATATATTACCTTTGTGGCACGTTTTTTGATGCATTTTGTTATATGCCATTGTAGTAGCTGCATAACGTGCATACACTATAACCGAGACCATTTCAGGATTTTAAACATTTTGCGTAGTAATACTAGGCCACATTCAGCAAGCTGAAGAGGTACAGTTGTGGACCAAACCAAATGTACCACAGGGGATTACCCATTCATTTAAACAAGACATTTTTGAATGCTAGAAAGGTGTCTAAATCGTTTTTAAAGCAATGCCCTGGAGGCCTTACTAGCATTCAAGGGGTTAACCTGACTATTTAAATGAAAGCTAATTTGAGGAATTTTCATCTGCCACTTATGTTGGTGATGGTGGTTTGTTAACCCTTTGAGTGCCAGAGCGGTACACAACGCATTGAAAAGTAATTTGTTGCATCTCCCTCCGGCACTCAAAGGGTTAAGAATTGTACTTATTTAGCTTTCTGAAGATAGCTGATAGAGTCTGTTGATAATGGTTAATTACCTGTTATAGAAATCTCAACACTGGCCTGTCATTGGCCCTTGAGGATTGAACAGTTTATTCCTGACATGAATCAATAAATGTGATTTCCATAGCGACCACCTCTTCTCATGAGACCAAGATGATTTCAATACACATCACAGCTGGACTGATGGAACTAGACATAAGTGATAATTACCACAGTACCAGAGGGTTAATTATTCCACAAAAGTATTATAGAGCTAACCATTTTTAACCTCCTGGTTTCTAATGACATCTCTTATGCATTGCTTTGCATCTGTGTTGCTTAAGTATCACCTCAAAACAATTATTTTGTGTCTTGATACACAAAATGTCTGGCCCAGAGAGCCAGGCCAGCAGTCTGACTTTCTGGATGTGAAGGAAGAAGCTATGCTGCCTCCTACCTCTTCCTTTGAAACACAAGTGTAGTTATGTACATGCAGCATTAACATCCTTCAGGTGCACATGTGGGTAAGCTGATGCACTCCAGCTTCTGTGGACTGTGCCATCTGACCCAGCCAGATGATGGCAATTGTATCCATGTTCAAATGCTTGTACATTGTTTAAAGTGATAGTAATGTTTCACAAAACAGGCGCTCCAATGACTCTTCATAGTATTTGGGCCATGGAGAGTGTTATTTCAATACTGTCAGAGTTGAAGTTCAAGAGTAACTGAATGATTAAGTATCCCCCTCCCACATCTTTTACCTAGTGTAAGCCACCTCCCCTCAGATGTGGAATCTGGTCACTTGACCGGACAGCTCACAGCAAGGGGCAATCTTCTTACTCTGAGCATAAGAAAAACCCTTCCCCCCTTCAGGTTTTTCCTCTCTGAGATCCATCTGGACAGTCTTGCTGCTCTGAGGTGAGCAGTGTTACATCAGTAAAAGGGGTAGGAGGGGGATATTTTATTCAATTACCCTTGAACTACAACTCTGACAGAATTGAAATAACACTCTCCATGGCCCAAATACTATGAAGATTAATTGGAGCTGCATTTTTTGTGAAACATTACTATCCCTTTAAAATCATCTCTTCCTATTTTGTTTTCCATACCTTCGCCTGATCTGATTCTGAAACAATACATGCACACCAGAGGTAGTATGATTTTCAATACGTCTACAACAATGTGCATGTTATATAGAGGTGGAGAAGTGCTAAGTTGTCCTCAGGGACAGATTCTGATTAGTCAGTGAAGGCAATCACCTGGGAGTGACAAACTGAGAGGGGGATCTCTGTTATGGTGGACCACTACATTAAAAGAGAACTGCCACTTCATAATAAATACGTCATTTTGAAAGAGCTTTCAAAATTAGATATGTTTATATTACCATTTTTTTTTCAAATTGTAGTTGATGAGATATTTAGCTTCATATCTTTCTCAGGTTTTGTAAATGACCTAGCACTAGCCAGTAGGGAGCGACAGGTCATAAGCAGAGCAATGTGGAATGTTTTTGGCAGTAACTTTCTTGCTATTTAGGGATATATTGTTTTTCTCATAAGTTCAGATTTTTCATGGTGTATCACCATAAGTACAATTTGCATTGTGTGACATTCTATGAAATCATAAATACAAGAAATACAAAAATACTTATGTTGCTAATATCCTTCACTATGTATCAAGAACTTTTTGTTGGTTGTCAAAGTTTCAGTTATTTTTAAAAACTCTGAATATTCCTGAATACAAAAATATGAAATATATTTACCTACATGCATGACCTTCACAGACCCCTAATTAACAGGAGCTTATTTTCAACATTATGAATTTAAATGCACATTCCATTCATTGGTTAGATGGTAAAACCACCCCAAAAACCGTTCAATAACTATAAATAAACATAAAAGTATATATTTCCTGAAAGTAAACTAACTTATTAATCAGTAATTGAATTTTCAAAAGATTATAGACATTTACACTAAAGTCACATTGTACTATAATACAGCTTAAGTGTAACAAACAAAAAAATATTACATATGAATACTATATAACTCATGAGTACATTGATGGCCAATACGTAAAGATACGAAAATGCATGAGCTTCCCAGAGGCCTTTAACTGGTTACACTGCATAACAGAATTTCAATTGACATTTTCATGGAGATAGCCAAAATGTTCTGCACACATGGTTTGAAAATATAATTACTTACAGCATCAAAATGACCCCCTAAAAGTATACATTTCCTGTAAGTAAAATTGCTCTGCATCAGTTGTGTGTTATCTTGCCTTTCTAATGTGCACATGTTTGGATCTAAATGAAAAATATTCATCAACCCTTCAAATGCAATTAAATATTTGAAACCTATGGTGTTTCCTACTGTATGCATTAGCTACTGCTCTTCTGAGAAAAATGACACCCCATTGGTATGAGTTGACATACTGTATTGGTCTAAATACCTGTCATAAAAAGTGTTTACAAGAAGTGCACGTGTTCTAAAATGTAATTTTCCTTTAAAAGTTGTCTTATAACAGTAATTAAGCTGGCTTCTATGGCAGCAGACTTTAGTATTTTGCAGCCTGTTTCATCAATGATCAACCTAACGTAGATTCACTTGCAGCAGCACAGACCCATTGCATCCAGTCTCAGCACAGCCATGATTGAAGCATGTCATTAAAAGTCTTGGGATCAATTCATGTGGAGGAGTCAAGGATACAGTCACTGTTGTCAGTTCTGTGACCCCAAGGAATCTCACAAGGGGCAGTCCTACAAAATTCCAGGGGCCATATACACAGTAATAGAGTTATTTTGGAGCAAGCTAATGGTACCATAAAGCACATATAAAAACTGAAATGGATGTTTAACCCTTTTAGTGTAAGAGGGCTAAGAAAAGCATTGTGTTGTGAACTTCTCTGGCACTCAAAGGGTTTATCCTTCAGTTATAAAACGAATCCAATGTAATGCATAAAAGACATTTCTAGCATTCAGAGGTCAAAGTCCCATTTAAATCAATGATAAGTTGGGTAATTTTCATTTGTCCACAGTTGTGAAGTTGGTTTGTGCCTGAATTGCTCTAATTATTTTGTGTATATAGTCCTAAATCTGCACCACTGGGGTAGGCATTTCCTAAGGTCCAATCAGCTTTGACCATTCATTGTCTTCTGGCATCCAAAAGGTTAAGACAGCTACTACTGAATTCCCTGTATACTGTCCCCAGAAATAAGGGTTAATAATACATCTATGAGTGAATATTGCTGGTACAAAGACGAACACAGTCTTGCCCTGTTGTGAGTAACCTTATATCAGAAGCAAAGTACAATAAACCATATTGATTGATAGATTGATTTTAACAAGAGGAATCTCGCCTGTAATTCGTTCTGCCTTTAAATGCCCTTGAATTCTTGTGTAAAATCCTTTATGAATCAGACCTTTTGTTTTACAATATGAGATTTTTATACAGGCACATGAAAATTTATATAAATGCTAATATAACCATTCATGTTCTTAATGATGAAATTCTTGTATTTTAATTAAGTATGGTGTTATCATGGGTAATGTCGGCAGTAAAGACTTTGTCTTTAACCTTTTCATTGCCAGAAAACCTATAATAACACACATTTTTTTTTTAGTCATCAAAGAATTTCTAATTAATTCTTCAAGGTAGGTTTAAATTTAACCCCTTGAGGACTAGAGGTTTGGCTTAACAAATAAAGAGCTACATAAATCTTCTTCCATGGATTCTCCAGAAATAGACTAAAACCCAACTATAATTATAGAGTTTCTTTAACCCAGGGTTGCTCAGATCTATTCTCAGCCCTACCCATAGCCATGCAGGTTTTCAGGATCTCCTTAGTTGAATCTGTTAGCGGTTCAATCATTCTAAAGACCTGCCTGATTTAACAACATCATCATCATCATCATCATATATAATAATTCGCTAAAACGTGTGTACCGACGCAGCCACGCGCAGTAGAGACTGCAACGCATGCTGCAGTCATGCGCAGTAGAGACTGCCCGTGACTAGGCTGATACAGAGTGGGGCGCTCCGAAGGAGTGTCCCGCTCTGTGTCAGCCGCAGCGCGGTCAGTCTGTACTGAGCATGACTACACTGCGACCGGCTGGCACTGTATCAGCCGTGGAGTGGGCAGTCTCTACTGTGTGGCAGTAGCACTGTGGCCCGTGTAACGGGCTCTTCAACTAGTTCATTTATATTTAATTGAGGAGATCCTAAAACCATGCACTGTTGAGAACAGGTTTCAGCTCCCATTGGTTGTAATGACAGAAATATATGGAACTATTTATCAGTGATCAGACCTCCATTTTAACTCGTTAAAATTTGTTATGTGACAGGACCATCACACAATTCCACCCATTCAGGACAGATGATGGTCCGCACTGTGATCATGCCTGGACTGGTGCAGTCAGTTTCAGCTGTTCCCCAGTGGCTTGGCATATATGATCACTGCTACAGTGATCACATGTGCCAATGGAGCCACTTGACAAAGGCAAAAAAAATAGATTCAAAGCCACTTGACAAAGTCAAAATTTTGACTTTAAAACACAAAATTCTGACTTTCAAATTTTGACTTTAAAAGTACACAGTTTTAAGGGATAGGGTATTGTGGCAGATGTAGTATCGTTCTGAGCAGCCACTTTGCTAATGGTTTTAGTTATTAAATGGTCCCTACCAAAAAGACACACTTCACAAAATAATCAAGGAGTATCATATATACAAAGTGTTTGTTTGTATGAAATTGCTTCAGTGCTGCTTCCAAAATTAATACAACAAATGGATGTGGTGAGAACAACCAACATGGAATAAAAAAAACACTCATAGGTCTTCTATATGGAGAAAAAAACGTAAGGTTTAATTTTTATATAGACATTTCTCAAGACAACCTAACGTGCAACTACTTAACTTAAATACAGAGTACCTTGTTAGAGTCCCTATGTCAAAGCAATTAGCACACCTGTCTGATGTAATTTAATTGGTCTCCCAAGTCTATAGAGAAGGTGTGTTAATTAACTTGCATATTAAAGCAAAACAGCTTGAGAAAAATGAATGGAAAAATAAAATTATGATAATGACACAATGATCCCTTAATTTGGTTTTTTTTAAGGATCATTGCGACATTATCATCATTTTATTTTTCCATACATTTTTCTCATACTGTTTTGCTTTAATATGCAAGTTAATTAACACACATTCTCTATAGACTTGGGAGATCAATTCAGTTACATTAGACAGGTGTGCTAATTGCTTTGACAGGAGCACTCTAACAAGGTACTCTGTATTTAAGTCAAATATTTGCACGTTAGGTTGTCTTGAGTGTCTTTGAGTGTATTTTTTTTGTCCATGTTGGTTGATCTCACCACATCTATTTGTCACCTATTCACTGACAAAGCTGTATACATACCCTAAAAAGAAACCATAAATGTCCTCCTGGCAGAGTTACTGGGGATACAGGTACAAGCTGTGGAAGACTATCAGTATGCTGCATGCCTGAGTTTCAGAATTGTAGCAGACCATGCAAAGCAAGTTACGTGAAGCCCATAGTAGCAACACAGCCGAGTGACATCACCCTGCTTCTTGCCTGTCCTTGACTCTCGCGAGAAGCGAGCACTACATAGCTGGTGTACATGTCAGCTGAGCTCCCGGCCCGTGGGTGAGCACAGAGACTCAATGGGTGGCCCGGGGCTAGTGGAGAGCAGCGCACTTTAATTTCTAGAGGCCCCCAGGGCCTTTGCTATGCCACTGTCCCTGAGAAAAAAAATAAAATTTGCAGCTCCCCGTTTTGCCGCCCCTCCACTGCGGCACCCTGAGGCGGCTGCCTAAGCTGCCTTATGCTAGCGCCGGCCCTGTCTATGCACAAATAATAATAACAGCAAACAACATTTAATAAGTAGTCTCAAAACATCAGCACAATCTTCAAAAATAATATCTGGGCAATAAATAAATAAATGGATAGTTCATAAATAATAAATGGGTAAAAGATAGGATAATATGTCACCTCCAGTCACAACTTCTTAAAATGTCTCTGCAGAGTTGTAAAGAGATATCAAGTAAGTCAATGAGGATGACGGATAGAGATGAAGATAGATGGAATCAATAAAGATGGAATTAAGTTATAGATGAGGAAGTTGTAGCCCTGTTTTGTACCAAAGAGTGCAGCTCTCTAGGTTAGTGGAACTGTCCGCTAAACAGCAGACTCTGTTACAAAAGTCAGAAAATGCACCAAAAAAAAGACCAAAAAATCCATGTGTAGTAATTTAATATATTCTCTCCAAAGGTGGTTTAGTTTGCATTGCTGTGGATTTATACTTCTATTCTTTAATGGCCCACCAAATCTGGCATCTTAGACCTGCTTTGAATAGTGGCAAGGTATGGGAGTGGTTATGCTAAAAGGTTCCCAGGAGAGGGTTATTTTGCAGAGAGTTGGTTAAAGACAGGCACCGAACTGGAGCACTTGTAATGGGTTGCTTTCCACTTGATCCAGGGCAAAAGTACAAGGAATAACCAGCTTACAATGGTACCACTAATACCTTTTCCTTCTTTTCTTCCACCAGTTGGATGAAAGCAGAATAAATTAGCCCTCATACATAGACAGAGGTGCATATGGGTATTCAGTGTTACCTGTGTAGAACCTTCAATATTAAAATGATAATTAAAACATCAAAACTATATAAAATAAAAAATATTTATTACATCAATATTTCTAACTTATAAGGATAGAAATTAAAACCTTAAAGTGTATGTTTATAAAAAATACCTAATAAAATTTAAACCGTATGAAACTAAATGTTATCATTAGGAAGGAGTGTACATGTAATACTTATGACTAATATACAAAATACCCCAGATAATATAGGGGACAAGAACAAATTATGTCTCACACACATATATATATAGATAGATAGACAGATAGATAGATAGATAGATAGATAGATAGATAGATAGATAGATAGATAGATAGATAGATACAGGACATACTTGAAAACGAGAGAAATCTCAATGTATTCTCCCTGGTAAAACATTTTCTAAATAAATATGATAGTGTATATTATGTATATCTAAATAGAGTTATGTTTATCATAAAATAAACAACTCATTTGTTGTGGCTAAAAAGTAGTATGAAACAGTTGATTAATACAATTCCAGTAAAAAAAAATGAAAATGAGAGAACTAAGAAGTGCAATAGTTATATACTAAGATGTTACAGGAGTTTTTAGTAGTTATTATTTGAGGTAAAGTAGCACAACACCTTATATTCACACAATAAAAAAAAGAAAAAGTATGTGTAATTATATATCATGTTTACTGTGTGTATTTTTTAATGAAGATAAAAGTCGCCAGATCAGTGTCAACATCTACACTTTTTGGAATTAGAATCTTCAACTCTATTAGGACTTCCTCTGTCTGGGGGATTGTAGCTTGTCCCCAACTCTACAAGGATATTTAATTCTCGCAGTTGTCATTAGTCTGATATCTGTTGGGTGGTGTACCTCTGGAGAGGAATGGAATACTATGGGTTTTCATAGCTGATCTAACATTCTTAACATGTTTCCCAAAGTGAATCCTCAATTTTTGTTCTGTTCTGCCTACATATTGCAGTCCACAGTTATACTTCAAGAGGTAGACCACATATAAAGTTTCACAACTAATATTTTTCTTTCGCTGTACATGTTTTTCCTGTTTGATTTGATGTGAAATTGTCTATTTTGTTTGCTTCCATATGCTTTCAATTCGAACTGTCCCTTTTGTGACATTGGAATGCTTCTGCTATCTCTCTGAATGGATCTAATATATGTTTATGTTTGATAATATCAGTAAGTGCCAGTATATTCTTAATAATTTGGCTTATTTAGGGTTTATGGTGTTGTATAAGGATTTGGCAGTAGTTTTGAGTATTTTCAATATTTTGGGTACTTTTTCATTATAAGCAGACACAAAATATGGTAATGGTTTCTATAGGGAAATATCATGTTCTTTTTTGGCACGAAGATGTTTCCTCTCCATATTTTAGAAGAAACAAGAAGTAGTGGCACCTAGTGATACTTTCAGAAATAAAGTTATATTAAATACATTATTCACATCATACACTAAGCTCCAATAGCTGGCAATCTTGTCAGAGCTCACAGAAACAGATTTGCCTCCCAGAGAACAGCAAGTCTGGAATCTTCCCATAGCATTCTATACAGCCAGAGAGGACATTTTGCTATGTCATAGACAGCAGCTTAACCTTTTGAGTGTTTGAGTGCTATATGGATGTGCTGAGCATTTCTTTGCAATGCATTGCACAGTCCTGAGGCACTCAAAGGGTTCTAATATACACATTACTGTACCCCAGCAGCCTAACAGCTGACTGAGGTAAACAAAGAACTGACTGATCAGCTGTTAGATATACACAGCAAACAGATCACCAATCAGATGATTCATATAAATTCAGACACACTCAGCAAGGAACTCTGTTTGCCTTGTGGACTGTGGCTGAGACCTGTTTACATGAAACATCTGATCGGCTGCACATTCACTGTATACATTTAACAGCTTTATTCATCTCAGCCCCAGTTAGGTGAATGCCACAGGAGTGTGCAATGCATTGCAGAACAATGTGTTCCACATCTCTCTGGCACTATAAGAGCTGTTGCATACTCTCTGCTCCCTCACTTGCCCTCCCCAACACCACACCAGCTTTATTCCAGCATCATATGCTAATGATCAAAATATGTCTCCCTCCCCTTGCATACCTAATTCTTAGTGCATATGGCAAAGTGTGTTATTTTCTCCATGATGAAGTGATCTCCACACATCACCAGACACATTTCACCATTACATCGACCTTTATTGCATCTAACCCCAGGTGTTGCAGTTTCAGTTCTGAGCAATTTATACATATACATACACACATATATACACACAACCACACATATAAAGCCATTGCCCTTTGTATGGCATCTAAATCCAGTAGTGGCCCTTAGTATCAAAGAATTGCACACCCCTGCTATTGCCTGGTGGTTATTTTTATATGTTTATTGTTTTGGCTCCATCTCCGAAGATATGGCCATTTTTTTTTATTATTGACCTGTCTAAGGATGCAGAAGAAAGATCTTTTATTTTATATTCCAGCAACCTTGGGGAGAAAATAGTTATCACAAGGATGAGTTGCATATCATTTAAAGAATAACTGAGGTATTAGGTGCATACAGCCAAACTCCCAGAGGTCACACTGTAAGTGAGATGTCTCTGTCGGAGACTTGTAGCCTTGAAGCAATTTTACTGTAATAGGGATCTCAGAATAAAGAACTGCTAGCACTGCAGGCTCATTTTACAATTCTGATCTAGCATTTTGTTCAGTGACAAAGTGGATTAACATGGATTTGATAAGGATGCACCTGTGTCTTTTGGCTTATCCCTGGCTGCCGATCACTATATCAGGCATACTGGGCATCTATATGTACATTCACATTAATGTCTGTGCTTGACTGCTGATGATATTTAGCAGATAACAGCTGTGGCCTTTCACTGCAGAGGACATCATTTTTAAAAATAAAATTCCATAAGCATCAATACAGATTCTGTTCTTAGATAAGGTACAATGGGAGATATATACCTAAATCTCCTATGTGAAAGACTGTGGCAAAGTGAGGGCAAAATATTGTTCTTTATGTATAAAGGCAAAAGTGTAGACATTTCCCAGTAAATAAAATTACATTCTTATGTATAAAAAAATAACTTTCTGGGGAATTTGCTTTGTCCAGTAATTTCTTAACTTTTATCCTAATACACAGAGTGGAATTTTTCTTGTACCCAGAAGGTTTTTTGTACATAACAGAATAAGAAACGCTAATAAACACCTTGAGGGTAGCCCCTCAAGTAAAGTGAAATCTGTCTATAAGGCAGGAACTTTCTGGAGCTAGGGGATAATGATCCACAACCAAAAAAGACAGGTATGACCCACAACTTCCCAGACTGGAGTTCAGCAGGTCTATATGGTACACTTCCTACTCATACTAGGATATCTCCAGAGGGTATCACACACACATACACAGGGCACCAAACCCTCTCAGGCTATTACTGCAACAAAATAACTTTGTCTTAAGTGAGAAAACCACAAGGTCCATGATCTCCAGTACAGAATGCAGGTACGATAAATATTAGAATACCACTACAGAGTACAGGAATAATTTATGAAATATATAATAGTAAAAACGCTACACATTTCTTAAAACCCAACTCACTTCATCAGGGGTAGGGTTTTTATTATAATATATAATCAATTATTCCTATATTATACACTTGTGTTCTATTATTTATGGCCCTTACATTTGTACCAGAGATCATGGTCGTGCTTGTGGTAATCTCACTTAAGGCAAATTCATTTGCTGGGTATGGTGAATGGGGTAATTCTCTATTCAGGTTCATTTTATTTTCTTACAGTATTACCCTTTAAGGGATTGGTGCCGTGTGTGTGTGTGTGTGTGTGTGTGTGTGTGTGTGTGTGTGTGTGTGCCCCTCTGTTTTAAGATGCAAGAAGCATATAACACAAAGAAGACTACTTGTTGCCCCTGTGAGATTTCTTAGTATGAGTGAGAAGTATACCATATAGACCCTTTGAACTGCGGTCTGGGAAGTTTTGGCCATATTTGTCTATTTGTGGGTCGACTATAACCCGTGGCCCCTAGCTCTAATAAGTACCTACATTATAGATAGAATTCACCCTATCTCAGGTAATACTGTCAAGCTGCTTTTGTGCTACCTCTTGTTTTAGTTTATGTGCATTAGAATGTGAAGGTGTAACTGAAGTCACTGATGGAAAGCAGCAACCATCTGAAGAGATACTCCTGTAACTGGGTCTGTTCTTTTTTTTTAACTTTCTAGTCTCACCACACTAAGAACTTAGGGGCAGATTTATATATAAAAAAAATTGCAGGTTACATTTATAAATGAGTGAGGGCATCTTTATAAATGTGGCATTAGTAAGTTGATGTTAAAGGGATAGTAATACTTTGTTTTATATTTATTTTATTTTTTAGGCATTAAAAACACGAAGAATGATAAAAGTCTTATCTCTCAAACCTTTATGGTTTGAGAGATATTCACAAGTAAAGTTTCCCCTCACTGACCAAAATGGTAATGTCTGCCATCTGGCTGTCAGATTTGGAATCCAGTCTGTGGACCAGCCGTGGCTCAACAGCAGAGCCGAGATCGCGAGATGTAAGAAGAACTACTTCATTCGAATAGTCTACAAAGTATGCCTGGTTTGCAAGCACACTTTTTAGACCCTTCCAATGAAACAGTTATTTTTATATCTTGCAATCTGGGCTCTACTGAAAAGCCACCGGTTGATCTGCAGACTGGATTCCAAATCTTACAGCTAGATGGCAGACATGACCATTTTGGTCAGTGAGGGGAAACTTTGCTTTTGAATATCTCTCAAACCATAAAGGTTTGAGAGATAAGACTTATATCGTTCTTCATGTTTTTTTTAATGCCTACAAAATAAAATAAAAATAAAACAAAGTATTACTATCCCTTTAATGCCTGGATTGGTTAAGACCAGACTGTAGATGGTGCATAGATGGTAGGTTGAGACATTCCCCTTATTGAAACTGATGTAATAAGTACTGGAACAATTCTTGAGCAAGCCAACTGTACCATAGGAGACAAACAATAATCCAGAAACATTTCTGATTGATTGAAATTGAGCTATTAGCAAACTGAATGCTAGTGAGGTTGCCAGTGGGCGGGGCCCATTTAAATTGATGGGTATTTTAATTTGCTTGTCCCAGAATTGTTCTAGTTATTCTTAGTAAACCAACCTCAGGGGGTCTGATGTACAAAAGAAAAGGGGATATTTGTGTACTTGCCAATAAAACCATCTGTCTTAGTCCTGGTAGAATACAGGAACCATAGGGAACCATGGGTTTAAATTTATACCACTAGGAGGCAGGGCACTTGAAGACAAAGCTCTCTGGATGAGGATACTCCCTCCCCAACTTAACCCCCACCCAGCAGCAGCACTAGTTTTATGGCTAGCCAACACACAAAAAGTGCAGGAAGGTTAACACCACACCAGAGGACACCACAACACAGAAGACACCCCTACCCATATGCTTTTTCTAATAAAATGAACACAGCCTTTACAAAGAACTATACAACAAACAAAAGGTTACCAGAGAGGAGAAGAAAAGACCTTTAGACACTTTTGCCTGGAAGACTTTTCTCCCAAAATGGACTCAGCCGAGGCCATCACATTGACTCTGTAATGCCTTGAGAAGGTTTGAAGCAATGACCTTATTGCTGCCTTTCACAATCGATTCCTAGAGGTCTGATTCTTGTAGACCCAACATGCACCCAGAGCTTGGGTGGAAAATCGCTTTATAATTAGGGATGGTCGAAAATGTTCACCTCAAACTGAAATCGATGAATAATGGCACTTCCCGCTTGGCAAATAATTTTTTGCCTACCTCATTCCATTGAAATCAATGGGAACATTGAATTTACACACAACACATAGCAAACGTTATTTTGTTTCCCAAAGGCATAATATAAAAGGTTAATGACGTTGCCTGTGTTGGTGGGGTGTGGAGAAAGAATTAGTTGAACAGGCAATGTTTTTTTTTTGCGGGGGTTTGTTTACTGGGATTGGGGGCAGTTAATAAAACAATAAATGCTAAATACAATTAAAAAAACCCATAAGACATGGTATAAAAGAGATCTGAGGAGGGTGCCTGTGTTGGTGGGTGGAGTCTGGGGGAATGAATCAGTTGAACAGGGAATTTGTTTTGGGGGAGTTTCTTGACTGGTATTGGGGGGACAGTTAACAAACAATAAATACAAATAAAATAAGAAATTTGTATGTAAAGTGATAGAGACAGGGACCCCCTGATATAAGTTGCCACTGGGGTAGACTGATACTTGATAGAGTATTTTGTAGAGGATGATTTGTTAGATTTGTTGTTAGATGCCCAAGCCCTAAGGAATCATTGATCTGTAGGACTTAGACTTATTTGAGGCACAAACCCTGAAGAAACATTGATTTGTAGGACTTAAGCTTGTTTGTCACAAGCCCTAAGGAAACATTGATTTGTAGGACTTAGGCTTGTTATAAACAAATGCCCTACTGACCTAGTGCCAGTAGGTCATGTTGGCCAGTGGCCACTGGCCATTGTCAAATGTCCTCCTCCTGATACATACAGCTTTAACATAGGCGATAGATGATGAAGGTTGCACTTGCCACGACTAACTCCAGTGATGAACCTAAGCCACTAGCAGCACAATAAGTAGCCCCCAGTATATGTAGAGAAAAGAAGAAGTTGGCCAATAATTCTTCTCCACCTGCCCCTTCTCCAAAATCATGGGTGTGTTGTTATAAGAATGTACATTTTTCCCTTGAGAGCAGGAACTGTGCATCTCATCAGCAACTGCAATGTGCACAGTGTGTGTGGTAAATAACATCTGGGGGCACAACTGTATCCAAACACCATGACACCAGAACCCAAGACTACCGCTGTCACTATACCCCTTGCCCAGACCATGCTAAGGATATGTGACAACTTGCCGACAGTTTAATAGTAATGATGAACCCTCCCTGCCACCACCTTAACATATTCTATAGGATAGAATCTTCTCAGATTCCACTTGATGCCCTGCTTGTGATTCTCCCCGGCCACACTGCTATGTGTGTTCCACTCATCATGGAACTTCCAGTCTCTGCCTGAGTTTCTCTGTTCATCCTCCTCTTTGATCTCCGCATCACCTTTTGTTGCCTTTCTGGAGAGTCAGGGGGTGCAGCAACAGTGGTGCTTGATTTCTGTGGTAGGTGTTTGGCTTTACCATGTTTGACATAAATGTCATGGTGTCTGTGTTTCATGCGTGGTATCAGAGCAGTTGTGCCAAGGTGTGTTCCCTCCTTTCCTCTTCTCACTGACTTGTCACAAATTGTGCACAGTGCCATTGGTGATGCCCCACTGTGTCTGCCCCAAGAGAAAAATAGTCCCGCACCCATGACTTCAGGGGATAGGGATAGCGAACAGGTGAAGAGGAATGGTCTCTTTCTTCTTGTCCTCCACACTCCCCTGATGTTGCTGCTGTTGCTGCTACTGCCTCAGAATCAGCACTGCAACTAGGACCAAGAGTATTGCTACCGCGGTCAAGTGGAAAATGTCCTAGTCCCTCATTTACTTGTTGACCCCATTCCCACTGTGTCCACGGTGGTCTGTGGCACACTTGCTTGCTCCTCAGCATCCTGCTGCCCTTGCAACTCATCAGCAGCAGGAATTAGAACAGCTGCAAATTCCAAAAGCTCACTGCTGGTGGTGGTGGTGATGCCCATCCTCATCTCTGTCTCCCATTCCTTCTCAGTTTGGGCTAAAAAGGCCATCAATGTCTCTTCCACCCCAGCTTCTCTACCATCATCATCACCACCACCTCTAGTCCCTAAGTGATGCTGCTGCTCTATTACAGACATCTCACTGCTGGTTGGAGGAGGTGACAAGCAATGTGACAGAGGGTCACCTAATGTCACATTTGCCATTTCTTGGTGACGTGAAGAAGGCAGAGTGGCAGCAGTATCAGCAGGCACAGGCAGCTGATCTGTGCTCCTGCTGGTGGTGGTGGTGCACCTGCTATCCCCCAACAGCTCTGGACTTTTCAGGAATATATTCCACTTGGACACTGTAGTGAAGGGAAATAGACTCCCAGAGCCAGATGAATAGTGTGAGCTCCCTTGACCATTAGTCTGGATGCTCTCAAATGCCTCCCCTACCATTCTCCTAAGACTAGTCCAACCAGCTGCTTCACCATTATTGTTAGTACTTCTAACACCAACCTCATCATGTTCAGCCCCAAAGTCTTCCTCCTCATAGTCACTAGTAATATGAGGATACTGATTACCCCCTCCTTCATTCCTAAAGCTAACAAGCTGCGGAACCTAAGTAGTAGTAGTAGTACTAGCATTGGTGTACTGCTTGGGGATGCCAAGTGTGACTTAGGGTCCCCTGCTGTCACAGTTGGAATCATCTTCTCCTTCCCCACTCCTGAGTATTACAAGACAAACTAGCAGCAGGCCTGATGGAAGATGCGTTTCTGCATGATACAGATTTGGGGGGAAGACTCAATGGCAGGAAGAGTTAATGGCAAGATTGCCAGAATAGCTGTCATTTACTTCAGATGTGGTGGGGGAGACCTTTTGCTGATCAACTGACAGATATATATAGAGAGGGACTATCTCTACATCTGGAGACAGCTCACATGGAGGGTGACACAAGCAAGTGCAGAGATACATAGTGGCCCTAAAAGAGGAGGAGGAATTGGTGTCCCAAAGGGAGTAGAAAGAAGAAGAGACAGAGCTCCAGAGCATGGTAGCTGTGGAGATGAAGCTTAACCTCGGGGAGGCATGCCAGATACACATTCAAACAAGATTCAGCGGCTCCGTTTAGTCAAAATGATATATGATAAAGGATATATCTCTTCTCTTATTTATAGCTTGCAGCGGAGACCATCCAAAACATCATAAACAGTGTGCAAATAAAAAGGCTTCCCTCTGCCTTACTACATATCCAATATAGAACCATAAATGCACCACTAGTGATGTTAAGATCCGAAGCAGATAAATCATATCACTTCATCTTCTTAAAATCAATCATCTTTATTGAATTATTTAAAGTTATACCTGCTTGACAGATGTCTCCAAAGAATACAGCTTACTACAGAGTGGGAAAATGGCAAGTTATTCATGGTGATGACAATCAACGTGTTTCACGTTTTTACAGTGCTTACTCATGATTTGACTCATCGAGCTGTTCATTGTCTGACTCGTTACTATTTAAATTATTTTCCTCCAATCAAAAAATGAACAATCAACATCGTTAATTTTGTACAACTGTTTCTTTGTCTTGATCTCACACATTACGTCACAGTGTTCTCACTCGTCAATTAAAGGCAATGTTTCAACAGCTTTGTCAAAGCTGCTCATATTGGAATCATGCTTATTCAAATATAGATCAATGACCATTGCAAAGCCTATTCCAGTTTTGAAATTTGCCTTTTAGAGGCAAAATAAAGATCTCGGCTAAAAGCACAGTCCGCTAAAACGTCCGTGACTCACTTATTTGCTTACACTGTAATACAATACACCATCTCCTTAATCCTAAGCAGCATTTTATTTAGTCACATCTGACATAGCTATGCTGTGCTTTAAACCGACATATCAATTAACCTTATATTCGAACCTATAAAGACGCAACAAAATGTGTAAAAGATCACAAAGACAAATATTCTGACTGGAGGAAGAGTAACCTCTATATTTTCAATACAAATGATACAGCATTTATAGTGTAATTGCCAAAGTATAGAACTTATGTTCTGTATCAATATGAACATATACATTTTACATAATTTAATCATGCTTTACCATAATCATTCATTCTTTTCCATCTCTTATTGATAATGCCGAAAGACAGTCTTTCCTCTGCACGCTGCAACAACACAGAGCATATTACCTTATCTCTTCCTTATAGACAGCACTACCTTCCACCTTCCACCTTCCATCAATTTTCTAAATGACATATCACAACATTAGATGTCCCATATGCAAAGTAGAAGTTGTTATATATATAAAAGTCAGAATTCAATAATATACATTTTTTAAAAAAATATTTTTAAAACCATTTCTCTGGAGCAATTTTAGATCAATAACAAAAAGACAAATATTGTTTCTAACTTTTTTTCCTCAAACATCTTTTAAAACTTCTTTTGATGCATTTTTTCAGAACACTCAAAAGTCAATTTGGACATATACTGACATACTTATATTGAATAATAACAATCACTGTTCATTCCTATTGTTGATATCTTAAATATATACAGATGAAGAAAATAGTGTATATGTTGAACTCTCTACTTATATTATAAATAGAGAATGAAACAGCTTTCTTGTTGTACAAATCAGAAATAGCACATTACATCATATTCTCTATTGAACCCTTTCCAGTATTGAGTATCTAGCATGAAAATCCAATATACTTCTCTCTTTAATAAAAGAGCATCAAGATTTCCTCCTCTTTTATTCATCTTAACTCGTTCTATCCCTTGTACTCTTAATGTTTCTACATTCCTATTATGCACATCCTTAAAGTGAGAAGATAAACATGATTTATATTCATGACTCCTGATATTACTATGATGTTCGTTCAGCCTTTCTCTCAACGTTCTTAAAGTTTTACCTCTGTACTGTAGTCTACATTCAGTGCAGCTGATCAGATATATGATTCTTTTAGTTGCACAATTTATATAGTTTTGTATTTTATATATTTTATTGGTGTTATATGAAATATATTCTTTAGAGGGATCTATAAATTTACAGCAGCCACAACGTTGACTGCCGCACCTGAAATAACCCTTAGTCGTCAGCTAATTGCTCTTTTTTTCACTGTCTCTAGAGTACATACTAGGAGAAACTTGGCTCGCTATACTACGACCCCTTTTTGACACAAATTTGAACCCTTTTGAGATCACATTATGACATTTTTCATCCCCATACAGTATTGGTATATGTTGTTTAATAATTTTTAATATTTAATGAAATTCTTTACTGTATGGGGTAGAGAAAACAATCTTACTTTCCCTATCTGGTCTTTTCTTATCAGATCTATAGTTCTTCTTACATTTAAGCAGTTCTGAGCGCTCTTTTCTCTTAGCAATCCGATAGGCTCTTTCAGTCATCCAGTTTGGATATCCTCTATTTTGAAACCTGTTTTCTAAATCCCTAGACTGATCTTCAAATTTCTCATCTGTAGAGCAGCTTCTTCTAAGCCTAATAAATTGGCTAACAGGGAAGCCCCTAATGGTATGAGGATGACAGCTAGTGGCACAAAGTATAGTGTTTCTCGCTGTGCTCTTCCTATAAATATTTGTTTCTATTTCTCCATTAATTAAATTACTTGAAAGGCTCAAATCCAAAAAAGATATTTTTTCTTTGTCATATTCCATGGTAAATACCAAATTAAGATCATTATTAAGATAGGAGAAAAATGACTCTATATCTCCCATATTGCCTTTCCACACTATCAATAGATCATCAATATAGTGACTAAAAAGTAAAATTGAATCTCTAAAGGGATCTCCAAAGACGCGGGACTCTTCCCACCAACCCATATTCAGGTTAGTGTATGACACTCCTTTATTCCCTAGAGAGCCCAGAAGGCAGGCAATTGGTGCAGTGCCTCTCTCCAATAATATATTGCATCCAAAACTACTACTGTACCTCCTTTATCCGCTCTTTTTATTACTATATCTTTATTGTCTTTTAAAGAGATCAGAGCCTTACGTTCTCTCTGCTGGAGATTGGAGACATTGGATTTTACATTTTCTTTAAGTTTTAATAATTCTATTTCAATTAACTTTTGAAAATCATCCAACAATCCACCTCTACAGCCTACAGGGTAAAAGTCTGATCGCTTCACACTTTCAAAGTGACATCTGTGTGATACCGAAACCAAATCAGAAGAAATTAGTATACTTTCTTGTTTAATGTTTACCAGATCCATTAGAGAACAGTGGTCTCTAAAGGACATTGGAGTGTCATCATTTGTTCTTTTTATTTCAGTGATTTCTGTTACAGGGGTATCAACATAATCAGAATTAGAAGAATCAAAAAAAAAATTAAAGTTATTTTTCATGCAATTCTGTTCACATCTAAGATGGTTTCAAAAATATCAAAATGTTGTGAAGGTACAAAGTTCAAGCCTTTCTCCAAGATTTTAAAGGGATAGAAATGTTTCATAATAAAAGCAGCTCTAATTAATCATCATAGTATTTGGACTTTGGAGAGTGTTATTTCAATTCTGTCAGAGTTGTAGTTCAAGAGTAATTCAATGACAAAGTATCCCCCTCCCTGATGTAACACTGTTCAGCCAGATCAGAAGGGAGGTGCACAGGTAGACTGCCGAGAGGGACAATCTTCAATTAAGATAAGGGAAAAACCTGAAAAACTTGTCAAGGGGGCAGGGCTTTCATTGTTCTCATAGGAAGAAGATTGTCCTCTTCTGTTATCTGTCTGGTCTTACAACCAGATTACACATCTGAGAAGAGATGGCTTACACTAGGTAAAAGGGGCAGGAAGGGAAACTTTCCTTAAACCATAAAGGTTTGAGAGATAAGACTTATATCGTACTTCATGTTTTTTTAATGCCTACAAAATAAAATAAAGATAAAACAAAGTATTACTCTCCCTTTAACTTTTTCTTCCTTTAAGATATTTGAAGATAAATTGATCATTGTGTTGACTTCTTTTTCTCCTTTTTTTTCAAACTTTGTTTTTTTCTTCCATGTTTTATTTCTATATGTTCCTCCTCTTCTGATTCGTTTTGTTTTTCTTTCAATTGCCACAGTCTGGATGATGTTCTCCTCTGTTTCCTCTTGACAGACTGGTTGTCTTCCAGTATGAACATTCTTATTGCCTTGTCCTCCCTCCATGAAGATAAAAAAGAAACTGGACTTGTAGTGAACTCTGTTTGTGGCGATATATCTGTCTCTTCTGTAAGTTCTTGACTGAAGTCTTCCACATCAGTACTAGTGAAGCTCACTTCTTTAGGGTATTTCAAAATAGATTTATGTCTCCTATTATAATATTCTCTCTTCCATTTATATACATTCCCCTTTTCATAGTCCTCTTTATCTCTAAAATTTTTTTTTGCTTAATTTCCATCACTGATTTTTCTAATTTATCTAACTATGATGACAACTTATTTTCCAATTTCTCAAAGTCCACATGATCTTTCTGTTCCATGATTAAAACTTGTTTGTCTTTGATCAATTCTTGTATCTGTTGTAGCTTTTTTATATTCTACAATCAATCTCATCAAAACATTTGAACAAGTCGTTAAAGCATTCATTCCATCTTTCTTGAAAATTCACATCCTCAAAGAAAAAGGTGGGTATTTTTTGGATTCTTAAACCTCTTGGGATTCTTTCAACTTTCAAATACTGTTGTAAAGTTGTTACTTCCCACCAGATCTTTGTTTCCTTCTCCATCAATTTCTCCATTTCTTGAAACAGTATCAACAGGTTTTTCATTACACTATGTTCTTCAATTAATCCTTATTCATCAAACAATTTATCCACTTTTTGCTTCCTAATTGTAAGATCTCTCATTGCTCCAAAATTACTACTTGTCCCCACTCTGATTTCTGCTGTACCATCTTGCTCTGGTATATAATATCAATATTGATTTAAGACAGACTGTTCAATGAACTCTGAAACATTTCATCAAAAATCCTGATAATTCAATAAAGATGATTGATTTTAAGAAGATGAAGTGATATGATGTATCTGCTTGGGATCTTAACATCACTAGTGTTGCATTTATGGTTCTATATTAGGCATGCCAGATAGCCAGTCTAGGTTGCCAACTATAAACCTTGAAAGAGGACTCTTACAAGCCTAATGTGCAGAAACTAATGGAGGGTGGAGCGAGAGAGAGACTGCTGCCCATGAGTATCATGGAACTTAAGGAAGCAATTGAGGATAGAAGCCAGCAGGAAAATGCTTTTTCCCAATAGCTCAAGGAGGTGGAGGACCCAGAAGTCCATGTCCAAGTAGCAAAAATGCATCATGAAGAAAAAGGCAGTTTACTGGAAGGGTGGCTATGGGGCAGGCATCCATATGCCCTATCAGCACACCATCATGACAGATGCAGGTGGCACAACAATAACTGAGATGGCTTAGTGAAGTGCATCAGATTCTTGCATCAAATCCTTAGAACTGGGCCATAATAGTAGACCATGGGAGTGCTGGGGGACTGACCATTCCTATGACATGATGGAAGTCGCAAGTGCAGTGGAGATGTGTGCAAGCCTGAGAGCCTTGACCCAAACTCTTTTCTTGGCTTTGAAGCCTTTAGGCTGCAGGCACACATACTGAGCATTGGATCAAGGCATAAGAACATCCCCAGAGTTTTTCACTACTGTTTCCCTTGGTACTGTTGAATATTTGCAGAGGACCACATTTAGGGGAAGGAATTGTTCATCTGTTGCCCTAGGGGCAAAGGCAAGACACTAAAAGTATTGCTGCTGCTGCTGCTGCTGCTGCTGCTGCTGCTGCTGTTGCTGGGTGCATGGGGGCTAGTTGGGACTCTCATCCTCCAGAGAGCTTTGTCTTCAAGTGCCCTGCCTTCAAATGGCATCAACTTAAAAAATGGTGTTTACTCCTTGTGACACACATTATTTGCACCAGAATGTTCACCATTTTTCTTTAATCCATCAGCCTCAACTCATTCATATTTTATTTAAGAGAAAATATGCTTGTACACCTACTGGTATACAATAAAGCAAGTCACTTTGAGGGCTGTAATACATTAAATGGCCCAAAGAGAGTGGATTTACATGATCATCTGGATCAAAGTCTTTCCAGTCTGCAGAAATCTCTTTCTTATTACACAGCATTAGATAATTAAAGCTGTTGATCCCACTGGCACTCAAAGGTTTAATACAGGAAATCTATTCCAGTGCTAGAGAAACAAGCAAACGAGTGCATCTCTCTAGAACAAGGCAAGGTAACATTCGGCTTTCCAGCTGTTGGGTTCTACAACTCCCATCATCCTCAACAGCTGGAGAGACCAAGGTAGTTAAAGAGGCATACAGAGCAATGCTTCGGCTTTGACTATCTTGCATCTCATAGATGTTGTTGAATTGTATTACTTTGTACACACTCTATGTCTTAATTTCTTTGGTTTTTGATGTTTATGATTTATAAAGTAATGTGATCAGTGTCTCAGGAATCAGTCATGGCATGAAATTTGACAAGCTTACAGAAAAGGCAAATGTTTATGAGAAAGTTGATCGGCCTTATTTCAGAAGCATTGGTTAAATATACTAAGAAAGAAAATCCACATTTAACATTCATCCCTATTGTACTGCACCCAATAAAAACAGTTTTAACCATTTGCTTTGCAATGTATTATTCACCCTTTGGCAAGCAAAAGCAATTGAACCCCCCCCCCTGAGATGAAAATGTGGCCCACAAGTCCACCAAAGGGCCACATATTATGGTTAGGAATTGTAGGAGCTGAGCTGAAAAGTTAAATTAACCCCTTAGATGATAAGTTGAATGAAGAGTTTAATTTAAAACAGTGTAATTGTAAAGGTAGGTATGCACTCAGTCAAAGAACAAAGCATGGGAGAAATGTATTAAGGTTCAATATGGGGTCAGGTTGATAATATTGTGGAATATGTGCACTGATTCCTTCTCATCATATACACTAAGTTGTCTTCACCATCATATCCCTGAAAATATGCCTCAGATACAACATCACCCATGCTTTCAACATTCCTTCTCAAGGTTTACGATGTTGCTCTATTTCAACAATGATTCATTTACATATTGAAATTCAGCTTAATGAGCCATTCTCCTATTTCTTTGAGTGTATTTATATATTAATGTGGCTATTCACCACATGTACAGATCTCTAGTACCTGGGTATGCTGTTGGAGTTCTCAGTCCTAACTTCCTCAAACTAAGTGAAGTTGGGATCTTCCCATTGGTTTCTCTGGAGACACAGAGGTAAGTTTGATGTAATACTGGATAGCAGCTGCCCTTTTGTAACCTTTTGAGAGCCATAGGGATGTGCAACACATTGTTCTGTGATCCCACTTTACAGATCATTCAAATACACAGAGTGCTTGTTCTGTCTTTACATGAACCGGCTGATCAGCTGTTTGAAGTCTACAGCAGGCAATCTGGCAATCAGCTGATTCATGTAAACAGAAGACTTTGCTATACACCGAAAGACACTGTTTTCTTTGTGCAATACTGCAGAGTTTCCATTTTAAGGTAACAAGCTGTTCCCACCACCCAAAACTAGGCCTAAATAAAAATATTTTAGATCCTACTGAGCTTTGAAGTTTCTATTAGACAAATGTTTGAAGTAATTTACTCAATGATTAATTGATAGTTAATTTGTACATTCTCAACAAACAGAACTCAGGCTTTAGTAAAGACACCAAAATCAAAATGTCACGTAAGTTTCTTTACAGGTATTGATACCTTTCAGTGGATAGTCATTACAGTGCAATGAGGCTGATGCACTTAGTGAACTGGAGAAAACCAGCAGCACCATTGGGGAAAATTTCCACTGATTTAAATGGGGCTTTTAGCACCTTGAATGCTAGTGAGGTCTGCATTGTAAAGCAAGTGGCTAAAAGTCCAATTTAACTCAAGGGGACATGTTTTTCCCCCTGTGATTCAGTTTATTTGCTCCTGAATTTCTCCAGTTCTTGACCTTACATCAATCTTACTGATTATTAAGTTTAAGTGGAATAATTGCTTCAGATTGCATTGGAGAACTATCTAGCATTTGTATTTAAGAGGCTAAGAGCCCCATTAAGGTCAATAAGGGTTTATGCAGTATTATTTGGAGACATCGCTATCATTCAGGGGGTTTGTTAAAACTCCCATTTATATCAATAGAAATGTGTACAATTCTTATTTTTTCCTGTTGTGCAGTTGGTTTGCTTCAGAACTGCATCACCTTCTTAGTATATCAGCCCCTATGTGTAGTACACTCATATATGGTCAATAAATAGGTATTAATCAGCATCCTAATATATCTATTTTGCTTACAGACTTAACTACATGGATGCAATGCTACAAAATGGCATTGACATGCCTCATCTCTAAAAATAAAAGATTAATTATTGTAGTGAATGAAAACATGCATCTTAATGTATTTAATCCCCTACAGGCACCTTCTCATAAGATCAAACTTGAACTTATATTAGTGATTATTTATTGGTACACAAGTAAATCATAGCAGAACAGTGATAATTATGTACTATGGAAACGTGAAGATGTTCTGCAGCAAACCAAATGCATCTTAGGCAACAACAATTTAGGGAACATAGGTAACAGTGAATTAAATTTAAGGACCAGAGGGGTGAACAACATATCCCTTTGTAATATGTTACACACTAGTCTGGTCATTAAAGAGTTAAATTCTCTAGTGACATAACCATTCATCGGAAGATGCAAACATTGTTTTGGGTCCCTACTGCAAAAATATTGTCACAGAGGTATGACTACAACCCATACTGGACCCCAAGACAGATGGAGACCATTTGATGCTGGACCCTGGCACAAGTACACCCACTGGAACCCTGTAGTTACATGCTTAAGACTTCTAACTCCTTTACAATACATTGGAGAGCCTTCTCTAGCATTCAAGGGGTTAAAAGCCCCATTTAAATCAGTAAGAAATTATTAGACTCTTTATATGATGCAACTGATTTATATGATGCAACTGATTTACTCCAGAATTACTCCACAATTACTCGGTACATCAGCGTCAATGCTCTCAGAAGAAAAAGAAGCAGATTTTGATGTCAGATTCATTTGACTTTGCCCTAGAGTATTGCTTGGCCATATTTTTATACCTTGCTCCTGTGTAACAATTCACAGTAGAACAGTAATGGAAACCCTATTATCATTTCTAATAATTTCTAATAAATCAATCAGGAAGTAGTTGAAGCAGTGATAAGTGGTGTCCATGTGTGGGCTGCTTGTTAAGCCCCAGTGAAGTCTATTATTAGTTTAAACTACGTTTTCATTTAGTGATCCCGTAATAACAGTATCAGCTCCTATCAACACAAAAGAAATAATAATATATTATAATGCCATTTGTACAACAGTACAATAGATGCATCTAAAATCAGCATGATCCGTTTAATAAGAAAGTAAACTGATCTTTAGAAAGCAGAGCAGTTGTGATTGGTGATACAAAGACAGAAATCACTTGGATGTGTATGCACAGAAGGCTGCGGACCTCTCACAGTCATCTCATGATAAAACTTGCCTAATCAGTAAACTAAAGGGAGCAATTCTAGAGCAAATGGGGCAAATAAAAATGCAACAAATTTCCATCGACTGAAATGGGGTTTTTAACCCTTTGAACAATGGAGAGGGCCCCAAAGCATTGCTTTGCAATGCTTTGGCGATCTCTCTAGCATTCAAGGGGTTTAAAGACACATTTGGATCAAAGGGTATATTTATTTGTCCACTATGGGGCATTCACACACAGTATCCTTTTAAAATGTTGCATTAACAGCAATATGCAGCTACACGTCTCATAAAGCATGTCGCAGGTGACATGAGAATCTCGCCCCACATCAAAGCGCAAGATTCTCATGTTGTGTCCTTAAATGGCACTTCAAGCCAACTGGGAGCATTCATTTTATTGCCTGCATACCTAAGGAACTCTTTGAGTGACAGAGAGGTCCCCATTGATACAAATGGGCAATTACACCATATGTAAAGCAAGGTAACAGTGTGTATACCGCATTGCCAACAGCTGGGAGAGTGAGAGGGGTAAAACTTTGTGAGGACGTCAGGTATTCTATACCATCTTGTGTACAATTTGTAATTAATTTCTCAAGTGCGTGAGAAACACAATTTGAAACACCTCGTACTAAGGGATCTCCTCTGAATCCATTTTACTGACCAGGGTCTCCATTGCAATTAAGCTGGATTCAGACACCAACTCACTTAAGGAGTGAAGATTCCTCCTTTCCCAGGTGAGGAAAGATACTTGGCATAATCCAGGAAAGAATCCAGGAAGCCGAGAGATCTTTGGCCACCAGTATAATGGGGCAAAGTTGGGAGGTCAGTATGTGTGATTCTATGGCTACTGTGGGAAAATGCTAAGGGCCAGTATGTCTGATTCTATGGCTATCAGTGCAGTAGGAAAAGGCTGTGGGTCAGTCTGTGGGTGTGTGGTTCTAACTTCCAAGGCAGTGATGGGCAACATGAGGCCTTCCAACTGCTGCCAGACTACAACTCCCATCATTTCCTACCAGCTGTTGTCAGGCAAGGGATTATGGGAGTTGTAGTCTGGTAGCAGCTGGAGCATAGGCGTGCGCACGGGGTGTGCCGGGTGTGCCTAGGCACACCCTAATCGCTGGGCCGGATTAACTTAGGGGCTGAGGGAGCTGCAGCTCCAGGCCCACAAATTAAAATAGGCCCAGGCCTCTCTGCATAAAAAGCCACCCTCTCGGACGCCCCCACCCGCGAGAACAAATGCTCCGGCTGCCGGCAGCTAAGCGATGTTCCCTAAGTGCCATTGTCAGTGTCTGTCACTGACATTACGCTTCCCTTCATTGAGTCTATTGAGACTCAATGTGTAGGGAAGCTACTTGATAGCTGTGCATGCGTACGCAACCTTCAGGTCTGCATATCATGCGCATGATGATGACAACACCACTGGGGGCGCGGACGCCAATAACCATGCTCGTCTCATGCTCTGCACGCCAGAACACCGTATTATGCACTTCCTGTCTTGAATCGTCTCTTTGAAAGTATTCTTCGCTACAGTGTATTCCTCCTGATGAAGTGGCAAAATTGCCACGAAACATATTGAGGATTTGAGGATTTTTCAATTTTTTAAATTATATGTTTTAAAATAAATGTTATACTTTTGTTACATCTGGTCTGCTGTACAAGGTTCTTTATCACATTATTCAACATCTCCACAGATATCTGATGCCAGTCCTTTGGGTTTTGTTGTGGGGAGAACCAGCATCATAAATCCCATATGGCTTTACAAACCGGTTACAGGTCATTGTAGCCGGTTATACTCACTGAGTGAGTATTGAATGCCTTTCAAACTCTGATCTGTATGCTGTTTTTAATTTACAGTATAGCTCTCTTGTTTCTGTGTTTTGTGTTTTTAAGTCCCCCCGGGAGGTGAGACATTTTGGAAGGATTGAGCTCATAACAGATAGCGATATCTGTGTGGAGGCAGTTTAATATCCTCCACAAGCCTATTTGGTCATCGGTATCCCACTTATGACATATATAAAATGTGAGTATAATCGTTGATTTTTACAAGCTGTTGTCAACGTTCCAGACGCCTGCACAATAAGTCTCTCCCTTTTTCTTTTTGTTTTCAGTTTAAAAGGGGGCATTTCTAGCCACCACAACAAACACCCCCTATTTCAGTGGTTCTCACATTTTTCTGTGCTCAAGGCACCCCTAACATGCAATCTAGAACTTTCACGACACCCCTAGCACATTTAATGTGATTGATCAAGGGCATAATGAACGGTACAATACATTAATATATGCCTAATAATACAAAGAAAAATAAACATTTTATGCAGAACAATTCCCATAAATAAAAATGTAAAACTCAGAATTCATAGTTTTTGTCAAAGTCCTCCAAGAAAACATGGGACACCCTGAGGTAATGTCTGTGGCACACCAACATACCACTGCACCCTGGCTGAGAACCAATGCCCTGTTTCAACAGATCTTGAATAGAAAATGTATCTATAACTAACGCCACCTAATAACAGCCGCCACCACCACGTACCTAAAGATGGCCAGAAAATCCTAATGGCCCCTATGAATTTTGACTTTGTACCTTTGTTCAAGAAATAACATCTTCAGTTACTGCAAGTTGTCATATCCATGAAGGCAGACATGATAGTTACTAACAGGGCCACAGGACCAGGGGTGTACAGTGAATTGTTTCTCAATACATTGCACACCCCACTGATCCTTAACATGCTAAGTAGGCTCATGTACTCTGCCTGTATCAGTTTGAAAAAAAGTATCAGCAGCTTTCAAAATGGCCTCCATGGATATGACATTCAGGACTGAATGAACATGTTATTAAAATCAGCATAAGGTCAAAACTCATAAGAGCCATACCTAGTAAGGTAAGTGTGTGGAGGGGTATGAAGATGTGTCAATGCTGTCTTAACCCTTTGAGTTCCAGAGGGGTACACCATGCATTGCAAAGCAATGTGTGGCGTACCCCTCTAGAACTCGAAGGGTTAATGCTTTTGGCAGATCACCAACTGCGCAATGAACCAACTTCTCTCCAACATCCAAGGTAAGTAGAGAGTAGAAAAACAATTTATGGATTTGTCCACTCCTTGTCTGCATGTGTGAATAACAAAATCCAGTAAAAATAAAAAATCTAACATTTTCTTGTTTGCTTATGTTTATCTAATTCTGTATTGGTGTGTGCCAATTGTTAAGCTGAACAGAGAACTAAGAGTGAAAAGAGAGGGGGCACACAGATAACAGTCATTATTATTAGTGATGAGCGAGCGTGCTCGGCCGATGCTCGGATCGGCTCGAGCATCGCTCTGCTCGGCACATGGCGGTACTCGTCGAGTACCGCCATGTGCTCGCCCGACATGTTCGGGTGGCGGGGATCTGTGCCGGAAGAGGCACAGATCCGAAGAAGCTCCGCTGGACCACCAGGGACTGGAGGTACGGGGGCATTGCGGAGATGAAGGGGGCATTGCGGAGATGAAGGGGGACATTGTGGAAGAGGGGCATAGACTCTATGCCCCTCTTCCACAATGTCCCCCTTCATCTCCGCTATGCCCGTCTTCCACAATGTGCCCCTTCATCTCCGCTATGCCCCTCTTCCACAATGTGCCCCTTCATCTCCGCTATGCCCCTCTTCCACAATGTCCCCCTTCATCTCCTCTATGGCATAGAGGAGATGAAGGGGGACATTGTGGAAGAGGGGCATAGCGGAGATGAAGGGGCACATTGTGGAAGAGGGGCATAGCGGAGATGAAGGGGCACATTGTGGAAGATGGGCATAGCGGAGCTGAAGGGGGACATTGCGGAGCTGAAGGGGGCATTCGGAGATGAAGGGGGCATAGCGGAGATGAAGGGGGCATTGACCAGGCACCCTCCCCTCATCAGAGCAGGGGGTGCCTGGTGTCGCCCCATTCATTTCTATGGGGCTCGGGTGCTCGGCCGAGCACTCGAGCCTCAGGGAGTGCTCGGTCAGAGCACCCGAGCACCCGAGCATCGTGGTGCTCGCTCAACACTAATTATTATCCTTTCACTGATACAGCTGAATCTCACACTGTGGTATTAAAGCACACTTGCACTTCATTTACAGGATAAAGTATAGGTTAGTGAGGTGTGAAAATGCACAGATAATTATTAATAACTTGTTTTATTCTCATCTTCAGGGGCAAGCAAATTGTGCCCTACCTCCAGGAGCCTCAAAGGACAGGCTGGGTGGCTTCTAATGTGATAGATCCCACACACTGCCCTAAAATGTCCATGTATGGTGCAGAGATACTGAAATACAGAAGGGGTCTCAAAAGACTGGCGATAATAAATCCGGTATAAGTCTTAAAGTCTGACCACCCCTGACCTACTTTAAGCTGGGGAAGTTCATATTTTGTAATATTTCGTTTATATTGATGATTAAAGAGAAACTATCACTTTATATGGAAAATGTATATTGTATAGGTTTTTGTAGAGTTAAAAATAGGTGCATTTTAATTTAAGGGTGTACCTGGTATTCACCACGGGCCTTTAGCTCCACGGAAGCCTTCACAATAGTCCCAGTTTTACAGAAAGGAACCAAGGATTCCTGTGACCAGATGGTCAGGAGTGAGGCAGTACCAAGTGCACAGCACAAAACTGTGGTGCTTTTCTCACAAACTGGAATGGAACAAACCAAAAAACAAAGGCTATAACTATAACTAAACTTAAAAAGATCATTTCAAATCTTCCATTCACAGTTCTGCTGGGGGCCTCAGGTCTCAGAGTTCTAAAGGTTCCCTGTCAAGAGTACCACACTGCTGGGATATGATTTCATTAATAGGGTACACCAGCAACTAGGGATGGGTGAACATTTTCGCCTCAAACTGAAATCGGCAAAAAATGGCACTCTCCCCATGGGGAAAAATTTCTCACGAAAAGTGCCGTTTTTTTCCGCTTTTTCTTGCTTTTTTCGCCTAGCTCAATTGCATTGAAATCAATGGGTAGAAAATTTTTTCTCCACCTCATGAAAGTTTTCTACAGCCATATACTAGGGTGTCAGGTTCTCACAACATGCCATTCTGTGTTTGTGAGAGGAGCATGTTTTTGAGCTAGAGAAGATAGGCAAACAAAGGGTAATTGATGCTTAGTTTTAGGTAATCATTTAAGTAGGACATGTGTTCTCTGTAGTAGGGGACTGTAGGGGGAACAATGGGGATAGGAAGGGAGGAAGGAGGTTGACCCAAAATACCCCAACATTTGGTGTAACTGACTGGCAAAACACAGGCAGCTGGGGTCCAAATTGCTTACTGATTTTACTATTATTGCCTCTGTGCTGGGGAAGTCTGGGGAAAGAAGTTGTTGATTTTGTTTTTTAGTGATATATATATATTTTTTGGGGACTAGCTGAGATAAGATATGGTGGACAAATGAATAAAAAACATAAATAATTAAACAAATAAATATATTAGACAGCTGACCGGGAGCTCTGTGACTGAGGCAGACTTGACAGACAGCAGACAACATTGAGAAGTTTGTTGAGGGCCAAGACAAGACATCACACGCCATCAGTTTTGAATAAAAACACACACAGTAGTTGAGTAATGTCTAGCAAATGTGCAAGAGAGTGGAGGAAAGGTGGAGAAAGTCATGGGAGTAAAGTGTTAGTGCAAAAACTGACTGCAACAATTGTTGCTGCAGCATGTGCAGTAAATGATGATGATCCCTCTCCTCTTGGGGTGGATGCAGTTTGTCAAGGTCCCACCAATCACACCACACCAGTCCCCCACCACTACCATACACATTTGCCATATTGTAAGTTGTACTTTATTTTTTTTAATCAATTGACAGCATCATGAATGGGTGCCAGTGTCACTTAAGCAGGAAGTGTTGTGGGCAAAGGACAAAGGCACTCTACATGCGAACACATTTTTCAAGGTGTATGTTGCTGTAGGATTCACAACTTTGACTTCTAGCTACTTATTTCTCTACTACAGCCCTCAGAAGAAATATTGTGCTGGGAAATGTTGCACCATATTAAACATAGGAACAAAATGTGTTACAGTAGGACAAAAATGTGTTAAAATAGGAAAACAATGCATTAGAATGTGTTAGAATAGGAGAAAAATGTGTTAGAGTAGGAGAAAAATGTGCTGAATAGGCAAAAAATGTGTTAGACTAAGAGAAAAATGTGTTAGAATAGAAGAATTATGTGTTGGAATAAGCAAAAATTTGCTGGAATAGGCGAAAAGGAGGAAAATTTTGCATTGGAGAAAAAGAGAAAACTTTAACGAATAAAGCGAAATATTGTCTGTTTTTCTCAAAAAGTCATGCAGAAAATTTTTCTCACTTTTCTCCCACCCCTACTAACAACTGTGCCATCCTAAAATGACAGGCCATGGAATTACTATATCAAAAGTGTATGCTTGAGCTGTAATAACCTTTTAACTAAGCATCGCCTAACAGTGGCAACACCTTGTTTTATTTAACAGGAAAACACCTAAAACATATACCTATATTTTACTTACTATGCATTACTCTTCTTTTAATGTAAACTGCATATTACAAAACATCGTCTTCAACAGCCTCAACTAACCCCTTTGATACTAAAGACATATACAAATCATGACAAGTCAGTAAGTTTGAGAACTGCTAGAGATGTATTCAGTGATTGCATAGCAATGCAGTTAGACATCTCTAGTATCCAAGGAATTAACCCTTTGAGTGTCAGAGAGATATCAGATGCATTGCAACATGATGCTTTGGAGCTCTCTGGTACTCAAATGCTACATATGAATTAGAAGAATGAATCAGACATATAAAGTCAAGTGTTACAAAACATGTAAAACATTAATCTGTTATCTAGTATTCTAAAATTATTGTTTTGCGTAATTGTATTTGATATACATATATTAATACTAAATGTATTATTATAAAATCTATAATCGCTATTAAACTGCAGCACCTTAAAACAATATATGTCCAATGACATACATTTTTACAGTAAATGTGATATAAATTTTTTGCAATGTAGTTGATATTAGCACACATTTTACTGCCACGCCTCATGTCTTAATTAAATTACTTTGGTACTTAATTAATCAAGGGCCCAATCCACAAAGAAATTAGGGGCAAACACATTGCACCATAGGATAAAAATATTTTTTTTCTTTTGAATTAAATGGGGATTTTTACCCCTTGAATGCTATAGAAGTCTCCAGCACATTTCTTTGCAAAGCTTCTGAGACCTCTCTAGCATTAACGGTGGTTAAAACACCCAATTAAATCAACATCAATTTTCATTTGTCCCACAAAGTCCTTCTGGCATGGTCCAGAATTGATTAACCAATGGGTCAGATTCAGGAAAGTAACGATATGCATTTCTAAACAATGGGCCTACAAAAAAAAACAGACGGATAGAAGCACTCCTCAAATATCCATAAAACATGGGGTGTACTCATTCCCCTAAAAATATAAACTATATACCAAAAAAAGAAAAAAAAAGAAGAGGATTAATAGAGGCACAAAACCAATAATCATTAAACCAAAAAAATCAAAAAAGTATCGAAATGCATTAATGACACAATGTCAATTAATCACAAAATAATGATTGGAATGAGTAGTAACAGCAGATCCCCCCCTCAGACATACTTACCCCTCCTATATCCCATAAAATACCATATACATATAGCCCCAACAGAAAAATAAAATAGACAAAAAGACCTAAGGCTGGCACCAACCCCTATATGCTACATAAAAAGATTCTATGGCCATCATGAGAAAAAACTCCAATGTAACAAAACATTGGTACCAAAAAATATATCCAAAAATATCCTTCAATAAGGTGATATATCCACTCATAATAGTCAATATAATAATCAATGAATCCAAGCAGCATATAAATATGGAGATAAGTACAAAATCATATGTAATGAAATGATGATATGTCACAGCTTTGTTAGTTAATGAAGATGGAGTGATGACATGATGCAAACATAGCTTATTTCAATACTGTATCACAGCTTTGTTAGTTAATGAAGATGGAGTGGGGACATGATGCAAACATAACTAATTTCAATACTGTATCCACCCGGCATCCGAGTCTGGCCCATAAACAAGTAGGTGTAATCCATAATCCGATATATAGATCAAGGGATACTGTCACCCATCTTCACCCAACACGTGGGCCCTTGATTTCACCGTATCTCCAAATACTTACATGGTCGCCACTCACAGGTTGCCTCAGTTCTGGTGGTATTACAGATCACCCACATCTCCAATATATTTAATCTCCACATCAACGGGGTGGTGTCAGTCCACTGATCCCCATCTTTCTCACACACTTCGTCAACACGTTTTGTCCACCTCCAGGTGGACTTTGTCAAGACAAACATTTACACCTACTTGTTGATGGGCCAGACTCGGCTGCCGGGTGGATACAGTATTGAAATTAGTTATGTTTTCATCATGTCACCACTCCATATTTCACAGACACATAACTAGAACCTATTGGACAATGGGGCAGACAGAGCCCCTTATATGCTAGGCCCTGGCACAAATGCATCTTTTGTTGTTACACTTATGCCTATTGTCTATGCACTATGCTTAGTCACTATGAATAAGGGACTGGGTCCCGAAACGCGTTAGGGCAAGTCATTTGAGCTTACTTGTACCTGTATCCGTTCCTGCTGATATGATATATTTGTATTTATTTTTGTAATAAACTTAAGTTTTATACCTACGATTTGAGTTATTGGCACAACACGAGTTGCAGATCCATGTCTTCTAAAAGGAAATGGGTTATATAATTTAACCCTTTGTGTGCCACAGAAGAATCCACGGCTGTTAGCAACCTCCTTATAGATTAGTACTTATCTCCCATGAAGGCATATTGACTCTGGATTGGTCACTGGACCTCCAGGGTGCTATAGTGCTGTGGCTAGGTCAGAATAAGTGTAATGGTGTCAGACCATGCCATTAGCAGTTGTTTTTTGTTGTCACAGCATGGTGAGTATCAGCTTAGGTTGTTATATCCTACCTCCAGCCTCACTCATTAAAAAGGACAGTCATCTAATACGCATTCTATCCCATAGAGTGCATTAGAAATAAATGCCTTCTGGATACCAGATGGCACTGTTGCTTACACGTTGACTTACAAAAATGGCAAGTTTGAACTGTAATAACCTTGGAATGAAGGATCTGCCATCAGTGCGGGTGCCCTTGTTTTACTCAGCAGGACAATCACTAAAATATATGTTCACAATAACCTTTTGAGTGCCCCTTAACACAATGAGTTGGATATCCCACTGGAATTCAAAGGGTTATCTTTTGCTAGTGCTGATACTGTGTTAGAACCTAATGACTAATGAAACATTATTGTACTGCTTTGAGATGCTCCAATCTGAAGACAGTCTCACTGATGTTTAGTATACAATTGACTAAAACCAATGTTCTCATTAAACGAGCCATACACCTTAATACTTAAATGTAAAAAAAAAGATGTTGTAGGATTTATCCCCCTGAGTAAAACAAGAGCACTCCCACTGCTGAAAGGTATTTTATTCAAAAACTTTGAGCTGTAATAACTTTTGAATAAAACACCTTTCAGCAGTGAGAGTACCCTTTTTTTACTCTGGGGATAAACACTACAATATACATTCTTTACATATTAGGTATTACTATCCCTTTAAAGCTAAAGCTAGCATATAGAACTGAATAAGGTGACACTAGTCTAGCACTCCAGTGCTAACCCAGACAATCAGCCCTGATGAATATATTTCATTCTTCTACTTGAATGCAGACCACTGATACAAGGTCTGACCAGGGACAACTTTCTTCCCTGTATTAGTACTGTCCACATACTTAAGCAAAATAATTACTGTGTACGGATGCAGAGTAATATTGGTTTTGAACAAGGAGGAAGTTTGTTCTAGATCAGACAATGTATTACTGGTTGGCACTCAAGCAAAAAAAAAGAAGAATCCATTGCATAACTCTGCAAAATATATATATATGGGTCTATGACTGGGTAAGTACCTAGTTCAGAAAAGTTAAAATAGCATGGTTATACCCAGTGAAACATGCCCTTTAGAGTGAATATCTTTAGTTATAAGGTTACTGCTCCTATAAAATACTATCTTATTCAATAGGGGAGGGGAAATCTAGAAAAATCTTCCAAGAGGACAGTTAGTACTAGTTATGTACAAAAAACATTACATGAACAAAGACATTTTATGTAAGGACAATTTTAAGTTAACAGTTGAAAAATGCCCACCATGCTGGATACATAGAGGTGGATTTCCTCTCATGGACTCCTGTTTAGGAATGAGTGAAAAATGTCACTTCCCGTCTGGTAAAAAGTTTCCTGTGAAAAGTGCCATTTTCCCATGTTTTTCGCCTAGCTCAATGCATTGAGCTCCACCACATAGAAGTTTTCACTTCTTTTCATACAGGGTGTCAGGCTGTCTGTTTGAGAGAGGAGAAAGCAGCGCATATTTGATAGGCAAATAAAGGTTGGTTTAGGGAGTCTTTTAGGTAGGACATTTGTTCTCTGTATTGGGGAGTCTAGGGGTACACTGTGGGAGAAGAAGGGAGGAAGGAGGTTGACCCCAAATACCCCAAAATTTGATGTGACTGACTGGCAAGAATAGGCAGTTGGGGTCCAATTTGCTTGCAGATCTTTCTGTTATTATATCTGTGTTGTAAGTGACTGGGAGTGTGAGAAGGGAGCAGGGGAGGATGACTCCATATACCCAACATTCTGTCTGACTGATTTGATTTGAAAGACACAGGCAGCTGTAGTCCAAACAATTTTCTTGTTGATCTTGCTGTTATTATCTCTGTACTGGGGAAGACTGGGAAAAGAAGTTGTTGATTTTTTTTTTAACAGTGAAAAGATAGGGTGGACAACTATTAAAAAAAAATTAGGTGACAGACAGCTGACTGGGACGTGAGCTGTGTGACTGAGGAAGATTTTATATATAGTAGAAGAGATTGAGAATTTTGTTGAGGGCTAAGGAAAGACATCACACTCCATAAGTTGTGTTGTATACTTTACAGTAAAAACATACATAGTAGTTGAGTAGTGTCCAGCAATTGCACAAGGTAGGAGGAGGAAAGGAGAAGCAGTGCAGGGATGTGGGAATAAAGTGGTAGTTCAAAACCTGACTGCAGCATGTGCATTAAATGATGATGATCCCTCTCCTCCCAGGGAGGATGCAGTTTGTCAAGGTCCCACCAAAAGTTTCACCACCACTACCACCAGCACCAGTACTATAAAAAAACATATATGAAGAACACTGAAGATGACGAGTCACATTCTAGTGTTGATAACAGCAATGACATAATGGAGTAAGGTCTAGCAGATGAACTAACTGCTGCATCTGACAGTGAGATAAACAAGCAACATTTCTCCTCAAAGTAGTAGCAAACTTTGTGGAAGTAAAATTATTTGATACCTCTGAAAGCTTAGAGGAATATATGGGTAGTGGGCAAGAAGCTGCAGGAGATGCTGAGGATGACCTAATGATGACTGATGATGAAAATGATGTAGATCTAGAATATATCCCTCCTGCATGGCCATAACATTAACTGAAAGGCAAAGGCTCAATTTTCCACCACTGAAAAGAAACACTGTGCCTGTCTATAAATTGTTTGAAAAAGCCATTGGAAACTGCTCAGTCACACACACATTTGTGTTGAGTAACCAGCAGCAACAACAATAACCACACAGGTTATTAACATTCATAACATTATCTATGATGAGTCCCTGTGCTGCTGCTGGAAGTGCTGCATCTTTGACACCAAGTAGTAGTAGCAGTAGAATTAAATCAACATCTAGCCCCAGTAGTAGCAGCAGCCCCTCAGGAATCCCACAGTTCATGAAATCCACAATATGGAGATACTTTACTCACCATCCAGAAGCTAAGCATTTTGCTATCTATTGTCTGTGCCAAAAGAACGTGAGCAAGGGGAGGCAGAATCACACATAGGTACCTCCTCAATGAGATCCCACCTGAAGCACAAACACAGGTCTGACTGGAAGACACACCATGAACATGTGACAGGTGCCACAACTAACAGCAGCAGAAGCACTCCAAAAAGTTCTCAGAGCTCTTGGGCAGATAAAAGAAGTAGTGATGCTATTGATGTGTTAGAGAGGGTGCCACTGCCAAAAATTAGTTCATTCCAAATAACACCTATGGCTCCTGATGTATAGGGGTAAAATGGCTCTGGGTTTGCTGTAGGAGATGACAAGTGATGGCATTAAAGCAATACAGTTACACAGTTCTTCTTCTATGCACTGCCATCCCACACTCTTAGAAAGTAGTAAAAACTTGCACAAGCATAATGTAAAAGTACTCTTATGGAATGGTAAACTTGCCAAACTGTTGGCGGTTGACATGCTGCCCTTTTCATTTATGGAAAACAGTGGCTTTAAAGAACTGATGTGACGTGTTGCACCCTGCTAGTATATCCCAAGCCACAATTATTTTTCAAGTATGGTTTTGCCAATGTTACATAAGCAGGAAGTTAATGATGTGGTCAAAGGATAAAGGCACTCAGCCTGCTAACAACCTTTTCAAGGCATATGTTGTTGTAAACAATTTATTACTCCATTTCAGCCCTCAGAAGTAGTAATATTGTGGTGGAAAATGTTGCAGTCATAGGAGACATACTCTATAGATTATTGGCAAAACTTTTTCATTGGCAAAAAGGACAAAAACTTTCACAAAAAAAAGCAAAAAATTGTTGGTTTTTGCCCACTCCTACTCCTGTAGTTACCTGTATAGGTAATTGCAATAGGCATAACTTACCATAAATGCACATTCACATCAACTCAAATGTCTGATAATTTTAATGCAATGTTTTGGCATCTGAGTTAGGAATATGTATAATTAGTAACTTTGCAGACAGAGAAAGACAGACAGACCAAGATAGATAGATAGATAGATAGATAGTTAGATAGATAGATAGATAGATAGATAGATAGATAGATAGATAGAGACATATATTAAACCCTTGAATGTCAGAAAGGTCTCTAGCATTCAAGTGGTTAATGAAGCAGCTTATATTTTGTTTAACAAAACAGAATGCCGTAATAATGCAACCTACCACATAGTGATTTAGCTGCGTATACTTTAGGGTAACATTAAAGGCCAAAATGTGTTTTGTTATGCATTTGCGAGCTTAAGTAGATAGTCAATTATTACACAAGATGAGGGATGCTCCTTAGCTCTGACAGGAGCTGGTGTTGCTGTTATGGGATCATGAAATGAATAGGCTGCTCAAGTTAATAACACACCTCACTAGGGCCTAACAGGCAGCCCACTCATGGACAGTATTTATCTCTGCTTGAAGTATTCCATGATAGATTACATGTACAGTGCAAGAGTTCACTTGTCTATTTGCTGCATACTGTGCAATGTTATTCATGATCCATTCTCTTTTATGTGATGACTTTCATAATAATTTAATATCCTTCCATTGTGGAGAATCTACCACGGTGGGCAACTAGTGCAAGTCTATGTGAAGAACTAGCTATAATTTTCTGTATTTCACTTTGTATTAAGTGTGACGTGTAAATTTAACACACAGAAGGATACTTGGCTGCGCCACAAAAGGCAGTGGAAATCTTGAGGTTCATATGCTCTGTTGAAAATGGAAGGAAACGGGAGATCATTTGTAAGAGGTTTAAGTTAAGGGCTTCCTAACTGGTTAAAGGGATCAGGGATTTAGTAGACTTTGATAAGGGCCTTACAAACAAAAAAACAGTGGAATAATCATAGAACAAAAAATGGAAGCACTCATGTACTCAACACTAGGGATGGGCGAAACTTGTCGCCATGTTCCCAGGGGAAATTTCGCGAAAACCATGTTGTTATCTGCTTTTTCACAGGAAAATCCGCTTTAAAACTAGCGGTTAAAATTTTTGCATTTTTCGCCCATTGGCCAAAATCTTTTGCCATTTTTTTCAATGGCTAGAAAGTTTCCGCCCATTGATTTATGTTGTTTTTGCACTTCTTCTATAAAAATGTGACATTTTCACTGAAGGCAGACACAATAGAAGCAGCTACAGAGCAAGATAGATGTGCTGTGCTGTTCTGCTGTGATAGTTTGCAAAAATTGAGGCAGGAAAGGCTCATAGTGACTGCTATCACTATGGGCAGGGTGAAAAATAATCAATGGAGGAGCTGGAAGGACCCTTATGTGTCCACTGAGTCTGAGGAGGAGGAGGAAGGGACTAATACTGAACCAATGCTGTCCAGTCCCCCTAAATCAACCCAAGGGATCTTGGGGAATTTAATGGGAAGGGAGGGAGAAAAGGGAATGGGAAGGAAGGAAGAAAAGGGAATGGGAAGGAAGGGAGTAAAGGGAATGGGAAAGGAGGGAGAAAAGGGTAGTACTAGCGAGAGCAGGACAGGTCTGTGCCTGCTGCAAGATGTGCTGCCCCTGCTGCCAGTGCTACCACTGCTGTACCTGCAGCCACTAGTGTTGTACCTGCTGCCAGACATGCTGCCCCTGCTGCCAGTGCCACCACTGCTGTACCTGCAGCCCCTAGTGTTGTACGTGCTGCCAGATGTGCTGCCACATGTCTTGTACCTGCTGCCAGTTCTGAACCTGCTGCCATCAATACTTTGCCTTCTGCTAGTGTTTCTTGTAGTACTCAGGGGGGAAGGAGAAAATGATGCCAAGTGTGACAGCAGGGGGCCCTCTGTCACACTGCTTGTCACCTCCTCCAAGCAGCAGTGAGATGTCTGGAATAGAGCAACATTATGTAGGTACTAGTGGTGGTGGGGGTGTTGGAGAAGCTGGGGTGGAAGAGAAATTGATGGCCTTTTTATCAGAAAGTGAGAAGGAATGGGAGACAGGGATGAGGATGGGCATCACCACCACCACTAGCAATCAGCTTTTAGAATTTGCGAAAATTCCAACTAGTCTAATTCTTTCTGCTGCTGCTGAGATTAAAGGGCAGCAGGGGGCTGAGGATAAGGCTAGTGTGTCATAGACCACCGTGGACACAGTGGGAATGGGGTCAACAAGTAATGAGGGACTAGGACAGTTCCACTTGCCAGCGCCAGCAATACTCCTGGTCCTTGTTGCAGTGCTAAATCTGGGGCAGTAGCAGCAACATTATCCGCTGCCAAAAGTGAAGGGGAATGTGGAGAAGAAGAAGAAAGAGGCCATTCTTCTCCATCTGTTCCCTATCACTCCCCACAGAACTCATGGGTGGGTGTGTGACTATTATTCTCTTCAGGCAGGCACAGTGCAGTCATCATCAACAATGGTACAGTGCAAAATTTGTGACAAGTTAGTGAGAAGGGGAAAGGAAGGAACACACCTTGGCACAAGCTCCCTGATAGCACACATGAAACACAGACACCATGACATTTATGTCAAATATGTTAAAGCCAAACACCCATTACAGAAATCTATCACCGCTATTACTGTACCCCCTGACTCTCCAGAAAGGTGGAGATCAAAGAGGAGGAAGAATAAAGAAATCCAAATAAACATTGGAAGTTCCATGATGAGCGAAACAACTAGCTCATCATCAACATCACCTTCTTCCTCTTGGGAAACTGTTACCTCTCGGGTAACTGTTACGGTTTTCAGACACTCAGACAGTGGTAGATAAAACAAATAGAGTTTTATTAAAGCAAAAATGAATGACAAGGTCGTCCACTGGGGCGGTACTGGCATAAGCAGAATAAAGGCAGAGATATCTGGTGCAACAGGTAATACTACACTCAGTATGGAAGCACAAAACAGGACACAAGAGTTTAATAGTACTGGTTATCAGTCTCAAATGTGGTGTTAGGCACACCCTTGGTGCGGCATATAGCGATATGTGCTGTAAGGTAGCACCCAAGTCCATTCACTGTGTGGAGCTCTAGCATAAAGTTCTGACTTAACGGGAACTGCAAGTGATAAGGTGATAGCCCTCACGGGCTTAACCGGAGACTACTAGTATTGTGATTGCGTGAGCCAATAGCCCCCACGGGCGTAACCGGAGACTACTAGTATTGTGATTGCTTGAGCCAATAGCCCCCACGGGCGTAACCGGAGACTACAGTATCGTGATTGCTTGAGTCAATAGCCCCTCCACGGGCGTAACGGAGACCGCTGGGTACTGCTCGCCAACAGCCAACGGGCGTAACGGAACCGCTGCTCTGTCACGGTAGAGCCGCCGACTACTGAGGCTCACAAGCGGCCGGCTCACAGAGGCAGCGAAACAGGCTGAGGCAATAGGTGGAAGAGTAGCAGTAATCGGATGAACAACACCAGCGTCTTAAGTACAGAAAACGACACAGCACAGTAAGGGTCTGGACTCAGCACACGGAAGGCAGATACTGGAAGGCTCAGCAACGGATAAGCGGAGGCTCAGTCACACTATGCAGTATCAGAATGTCGCCGAGGCGACAATGGAAATCGTCCGTCAGTATAGCAGGAACAGTGCAAAGAGTGTTCAGTAGTCAGCCAGGCCGTGTCAGGATACACAGGAGATTCGCAGACAAGCCGGGTCAGTAACGGAGAAGTATCGTCAGCCAGGCCGGGTCAGATGCCATAGGAGATTCGCAGACAAGCCGGATCAGGAACACGCAGGAAGTCAGCCAGGCCGGGTCAATCACGGAACAGGAACACAGGAATGTCGTCGGACAAGCCTAGTCGGTACACGGTAGATCGGGATACTAGAATATTGCAACAGCAACGCTGGCTCGGAAACACCACGAAAGGGCACCTGACAGGTGCCAGTGGCCGGATTAAAATGGATAACCAGGGGCGGCCAACACAGCTCAACCAATCCGGGAGCAGCACAGTTGAGAGTGACAAGAAGGATCACGGGGATCGTGATAGTAACAAGTACATCTCCTGCCAATCCACCTTGTTGTTACGGTTTTTTTTGACACTCAGACACAGTAGGTGAGATAAAACACAGTTTTATTGAACAGGCTCAGAAAAGATAGTAAATGTATACACAATACAGTACTGACACAGGGACAGGTTATAGCAAGATATATAATCACACGGGTCCAGTATATGTACAATACAGAAATTACAATATACTGACACAGGTCAGGCAACTTTTGTTTGAAGCTCAAACCGAGGCAGCAAGGAATGGGTTACTATTAGGCCAGGAATGCTGACAGGCCCTAATAGTGCGAGGCCCTTAAGACTCCCACTCTGCAGGGAGTGCCCAAATAGCGAGAAACACCCAGTAGTCAACAGAGGCCCAGGATCAACTTTAGGACTGCCTTAGCAGTAACGGGTGACTGAGACAGTATGCCAGGGAGGGCACCAAACGGAGACTACACAGTAGAATAACCGGTGAAATAGTGCCACCTTCCCCAAAGGGGTTAAAGAACGCTAAGACCAATAACGACTGCCCGATGTAAGCACAGCCTGAGGCGCCCAAAGTAACACCAACCTCAGCTAAGGCAGGAAGGAGGGTCAAGAGTACCGTGGTGCACTGATGGAATAGACACCGGAATGTCGCACACACGACAATGACTGCGGGAGGCACCGAGGCACAATGGAACTGTCCGGAGACAGAAGCCTGGAGGAGAAGCCCAAACCAAGGACTGGAATGGGACCGCAGGCAGAAGCGATATACAGGAGTAGTAGCCCTACCGGGCCAGTACACAGAGCAGGAACGTCAGCCAATCCTAGTCGGTACACAGAGCAGGAACGTCAGCCAATCCGAGTCGGTACACAGAGCAGGAATGTCAGCCGGGCCGGGTCAGTACACAGAGCAGGAACGTCAGCAATTCCGAGTCGGTACACAGAGCAGGAACGTCAGCCGGACCGGGTCGGTACACTGAGCAGGAATGGATACAGCAGAGTAGTCAGGCAGTCCGGATCGGTACACAGGCAGGAACAGATGCAGCAAAGTAGTCAGGCAGTCCGGGTCGGTACACAGAGATCACACGAGAACTGGAACAAGCACTGGTAACGGAAACACCACGAAAGGGCACCGGAGAAGTGACAAGGCCCAGTATTTAAGGACAAATACTGGGCAGGACAAAGTCACTTCAGCCAATAAGCATCAGCAGTAAACAGAGACTGACAGAATGTCGCCAGCATAACATGGGCACCATGATACTTGTTCATCGTTACCTCCCCCGCCAAATGATAGCCACTCTTTTAATGTTAGGATATGGCAGTTCATCTCTACTCATTGCATACTGTGTGGTGCACTGACCACATGCCAGTGTGGTGGACGAGAATAGATACCAGGTCATCAGGTGGCATCTGAGGAGATTCTATCCCTCAGAATATGCTAGGATTCTGGCAGGGAGGGTTCATCATTACTATTAAACTGTCAGCAACTTGTCATGTGTCCTTAGTGGGGTCTGGATAAGGGGTACAGTGACAGAATCAGTACTTGGTTTCGGGTGTCATGTTGTTTGGATATAGTTGTGCCCCCAGATATTATTTACCACACACACTGTGCACATTGCAGTTGCTGATAAGACCCGCTGTTCCTGCTCTCAAGGGAAAAAATATATTCTAATAACAACACACCCATGAGGATTTTGAAGGAGGGGCAGGTGGAGAAGATTTAATGGTCAACTTTTCTCCACATATACTGGGGGCTACTTATTCTTCTGCTACTGCCTTAGGCTCATCACTGGAGCCAGTAGTGGCAAGTGGAACCTTCATCATCCATCTTCCATGTTACTGCTATTGTTGATCCCATTCCCTTTCAGCTGCCTAATCATCCTCCTGCTTAAACAACTCAGCAGCAGCAGTATGAACAGCAGTTGCAACTCAGGACTCAGGAGGACATTTGACAACGGCCAGTGGCTACTGGCCAACATGACCTGCTGGAACTAGGCCAATAGGGCATTTTTATTTTTTTTCAGGGCTTGTGCTTTGAAAATAAATAAATACATTTAAAAAAACATAGTCCTACAAAAAAAAAAAAAAAAAAACAATTTTTGGGGGTTTGCTTCTAACAAGCCTAAGTCCTACAAGTCAATGTTTCCTTAGGGCTTGTGCCAAACAAGCTTTAGTCCTACAAATCAATGTTTCCTCAGGACTTGGTCCTTTAACAATAAATCTAACAAATCATCCTCTACGAAAAACTGTATCAAGTCAAGTATCAGTCCACACCAAAGGCAGCTTATTTCAAGGGGTTCCTGTCTTGTTCTTATTTTATTTTTTTATTAACTGCCCCCCCAATAGCAGTCAAGAAACCCCCTAAAACAAATTCCCTTTTAAAATGATTCATTCATTCGCCAACACAGACAACCTCCTCAGACCCCTTTATACCATGTCTTATGGTTTTTATTTTATTTAGGATTTCTTTTTTATTAACTGCCCCCCAATCCCGGTAAACAACCCCCCCAAAAATCATCCCCTGCTCAACTGATTCTTTTCCCACACCCCACCAACACAGGCATCCTCATGCCCCATTTATACTATGCCTTTGGGAAATCAAATAATATTTTTTTTATGTTGTGTGTAACTTCAATGTTCCCATCGATTTCAATGGAATAAGCTAGGCAGAAAAAGTGGAAAAAGAGAGGAAAATCTGCACTTTTCGCTGGAAATTTTTCGCTAAGTGGAAAGTGCCATTTTTCTATGATTTCAGTTTGAGGCGGAAATTTTCCCCCATCCCTGCCCAACACACTTAAACTATCCCGAGAGGCCAGAAGGAAAATAACTGTATCTGGGTTGTAAGTATTTTATCAATATGTGTCTCCCCACTGTGTGATAAGATTCCAGACATACTCACCTAAAGTCATCCCTTGAAGATTAATCATCTTCCATATAGTTACATCGTTCCGGAAAAAACAGACGTTGAAGGATAAAATAGATCCGAACCATGTATAATTAATAACATATTGATAATACACAGACGTCAAGGATTTTTCACAAAAAAATGTTTTCTCATACATTATTGACTTATTTATATATGTGGTATAGGTGAAGCAATAGCTTTTTTTATTTATACATAAGCAGTACTGTTGGTGTCTTGATTATTTACACAGGGAAAATTGTTATAGATTCTTCAAGATTGGTGTTGAAATTTAGGGCCTGGTGACATACCTCTGAATTAATTACTGGATTGACATTGAACTCCATTGTGAGATAATATGTATCCATATTGATGGGTCTGTCTACTGGTATGGTTGAAGGAGGTTATGCACGGGGGCAAATTCGAACCTTTCTTTTATATGTAAGGGGGATATTTTTTAGAGGATAATCTAGTGTTTAGTCATGGGTTGGATGTGTGTACCCTTGCTGTCTTACTTTGATTTAGATTTTTTTATGTAAAATTATTTTGTGTTTAAATCACAGGTTGGATTGTTTGTATCCTTGCCATCTTATTTTGGTGCTCTTTGGACAATATGTGTCAAGTGGCTGGTACTTTTTCTGTGTGGTCTACATAAGTCTGGATTGTATATAAGTTCTATATATACCACGTGGAAGCGGGTGACTGGTCTTAGATTTGAAACAATGATTTTTCCCCCAAAATGACTGGTGCTCTTACTACATCCACAGAGCAAAGCAGCAGCATAAAGATCCCTGCTGGGATAAAAACGTTGATCTACCATTAAAGAACGATAAACCAGGAAGAGAGCAAACCACCAAGATACAACTATAAAAAATATATATATAATGCCACGATAATATCAAAAAACATCAATACATACAATCTGTATAATCTCAGATATGTGTTTGGATGTGTTTCGGAAAATACTCTCCTTTTTCATAAACTATAGAGGCATATATATCACTAAATATAGCAAGAAGGTCATAGGATATATATATATATATATATATATATATATAAAAATATATAGTTTTTATTAAGTGGATTCCAGTCATTTATCCTGAGAGAAGTGACTGTAATGGGGTGGATGATGTTACTCCTTTTGAATTAGCTGGTTATATTCACCAGAACTCTACCATAGGGACTGTGACTATTGTATATTGATCGACCAGCAGATTTAATTTAGTTGTATCTTTGTGGTTTGTGCTCTTCCTGGTTTCTTGTTCTTTATATTACAAGGGTCTGGTGCAGTCCTGGGGGGTGCCTCTTGAAGAAGCAGCATCCATCTATCAATCTTTGAGAGACTGAGTGGGGGCAAACTTATATATAGGCAAGCTATCTATAAGGCAAGCTTAGAATATATGTTACCAATGGTGCATTATTCTGGAATTTAGAATTTCTTTAATGATTCTTGTAAATTATTCAGATTATGTAAATCCAAACTACATTAAATATGGATCAATGTCCAGTTGTGTACCTCCATTCTGGCCCCATTTTTCATGGATGGGAGCAGGTCACCTACTGCATGTGCCCAATAAGCATCACGGGCATACCTCTCAGTGACTATTTTTAGCATGTTTAACACAATATATGGATTTCCTATTGAGCATATCATTCAATACTACTAACATGTATCTACCATATGTACCCCTAAAAGAAAATATTACTAATTATTTGCTTTAAATAAAACTATTATTAGTCTTTAATAATAATGTGCCAGTATATACTAAAAGAAATAATGCAAACTGCCATGAAAACACTTATTCACTCTTTTACCTCCTAGATTACTGCAGCCTCTCGTGGTTGGACTTGTCCAAAGTTGTTGTTAATGCAAGACTAATCAATATCCCATATTACTTACATGACTTACTAGGTCCTTCTGAGTAAAAAAAATGACAACACTAAACTACAAATTTCCCTTCATCACTTCTCTCCCTATACATGTTTTCATAATTTTTCCCAACAGACTCCTACATTGTACATAAGACCTTGGGCTTTTGTACCTCTTTTTATACATATTATCAAGGGTTTGTCAGAGCTGCAGCCTATCTATAGAACTCCTGTCAGACTCTCCAACAGCTTTCTAAGTTTAAAGATTTCTTCTCCCCTTCCTGCATCCCCCATCCCCTGTATAGCACATGCTATTATTGACTTACAGATAACACATTTCTGATTATTACAATATCTCTCCTTTCCCAGCAATCTCCAGTCTCTTTCAAATTAGGAAAATGCTAGCCTCGATTACTTTTGCTCTGCATTTTGTTGCAGTTTATCAAAAGATCGATTTGGGGAAATTTCTCAGAATGCAACATTGAGGTACTAAAACTTGCAAATGAGCACAGCAGATGTCTATAAGGCACATTTTTTTAGCAATCATGAGCTTGACAAGTCGGTACTTGACACCTTACTGTAACTGTTAAACATTCCAACAAAAAGTTTTCAAAATATTAAAAATTAAGGCAGGTTTGAATATTTACTAATGTAATCAAGAATTTAATGTTAGCAAGTTTATTCTATGCATTCTCTTCCCTGTTAGCAACAGGTAAAATTTGTCTCAAAGCAGCACTGAAATTCCTATTTGGCTACAGATTAATCACTGAACTGGCATTTTGCGATGGGATTCTATGGGGCTCATTTTAGAAGCCAATCAACAGCAAATTGTGCTCTTGAAGAAGCTGAACTTCTGTAATGTGATTGCACAAATTAAATAAATGCTCCCAGTGAATGTTTTTCAGCAATTTTTTTCCCCGAAGTACAATTTCGGCTCAGTATAATCCAGACAAATGGTAGTCACTTAGGTTTTGCCTCTCCTATGTCATAAGACCTTCCATCCATTGGTCATTTGCCTGTCTACTAATCAAACGTGTTTATTTGTCCCCACTCCTTCTTGATTGTAAATTCTCACAGCAGGTCCTCTATTACTATTTGCTTCAGTCTGTCTCTCTTGGTATTTTCTGACATCTGTAGAATAGGTTGGCACTCTGAGGGCAATAATATCAACTACATAAAAGGTCCTTGAGCTATACAGTTAGTGTACTAGGAATTGGAAAAAGTCTAGTGTGAAAGCAGAGAGGAAATGTGTGGTAATAAGATACAGTAATAACGTGACTGAGAGAATAAGAAGTGTTAGCACAAAGGGTCATAAGCTCTACGTTAGTTGGTGAATATACCTCTAAATTGTCTAATTAAAAGTGAATGTTTATGAAAAAATGTATAGCACAGATCTGAATTTGTAATAATTGTATGCTTGCAAAATTAATGTACATAACCTGTATGTACATGTATGAGAACCCAATAAATTTTAAAGGGACAATGCACCCTAGAAATAAGTGGCTCTAAATGTGCTTAACAAATTGACTTACCTAGGTAGTTTTCCCATTTACAGTAGTCAGTTTTATATGCCTCTATATATTTGACAGTATATCTGCAAAATGTTTCAAAATTGGCTTGTATGGGTCAGTTATCTTTATTGTATTGTAAACTGAATCAATTAACAGTAGAATGCAACAGAGTTCTAATGCAAAAATGTGCAGGTGTAGATATCATTTACTGGTATTTTAAAGGCACCTGCCTTGGTAAGTACTTCCGTTAAACAAATTAGGAGCCACTTATTTCCGGGTTAGTTATTCGCAGAGAGGAAAGGAGATTGTCAGAGACATTGCTATGATGGGGAGGAAATGGTTAATTTTTCTTTTAAACCAAATTCTATGAAAGTCTGTTTTTAAGATGTGTGTAATGATCTCATGTTATAACATTGACTCCATTTTAGAGACAAAAGGGACCTCTCTTTACCTAGACGGGAGTGAAAATAGTTGAGTGAATTTTACCATTAAATATGACTATCCTGGAGACAACAGGCCTGGGATAAGGGTTCTCCCATGTGGGAAAAGCTAGTAGGGTAACATATTTATGTCAAGTCCAATGACCTCATGGCCATTCTTATCTGATGACATGAGACAGATCCATGTGTCATATGTAAAATTTTAATGTGGTGTAAGAGAGCCATCTTGAGAGCACATAGTGTTATTATTAGTGCTTGGAATTTTTTTCATAATATATGCGTGATGTCATAGGGAAATTAGGAATTAAGAGAATCCAATCAGATAATACTGATGATGTCACTGCATAATGAAATGGATCTTTATCCAATCAGAGGAGATTCTGATAAGCATAATTTTACATTATAAATATGTAAGTTTTAAGAAAGAAGGGGCTTTTTTCCTCTTGGTTTCCTGGCTCTTAAATTCTTGTTCTGTTTTCCTGAAGTGTACCTGGCTGGCTGTGAAAGAGATACTAAGAAACACTTATTGGACTGGTAACTATATTTGTCCTTATTTTAATTCTGCAACATTCAGAATCAAATATATATTTCTTCTATATTTGAAGAAATAATTTTTCTTATAATTTGTCTAATTCGGACTGGCCACCCAATTGTGACCAATTATAATTGGTCATAAAGCAGAATTCATTAATTAATTGGTAAATTGTTTTATTTTTTGCCAGATAGATGATAATATAGTTGATAGAAGTGAGATCTATTTATCCTTGTTTATAAATTAGTTAATATAATCGTTGATATTTCTAGAATATATTGTGTTTCTAGAAAGGTTATTATAGCTAATATTTGATCTGGGGGAATTATTTGAATTAGTTTATTAACCCTTCAGCTGTAATTTGTCTATTTAATTTGAGGTGTTTCTTTGGATTTCTTTGTGTGTGTTTTGGGTCTAAACTTTTGTACAGTGAGAAGTTTATTTAAACCTCACACTAGACAAAAGAAGTCACCATCTTGGGTGTGGCATCCTATATTGCTAAGTGGCTTAACCCTTAGCGTACCCTACAGGTTTTACATAGGATTGCTATGGTCATGTAGATAATATATGTTGCATGAAGTTTGGCATACTGTCTAGACGTATATTATTAGATTGATTCTGAGTATATTCTTGGTATAATCTATTATTGACTATATTACATGCAATTTCTATGTTTTATTCAGAAGGAATGCAGTATTTGAAATCGGTAGATAATTAAATTATAGTGACTTAAGTCTGGGATTTTATTCCAGTTTCTCTAAATTTGGTTATTGAATATGGTACAAGAAGAATTGTCAGAGGACCGGGCTTAATATTAAAGCTTACTCACCTGACAACCTACCTTAAACCTCTATTAGCATAGTTTATACAGTTTCTGGGGCAGAGGTATTTAAATGCTGCTGCCAACTGTATTTTAATTAATTGTAATGATCAATTATACTTTTCTATACTGCTAGGTTCAACTATTGTAATTTAATACCTCTGAACATACCTATGTGTGGTTAACCCTTTAATTGCTGATAATCCTAATGGTTATAATTGTGGTTTGAGTTATTGTGTATCTATTGAAATTGGTATTCACTAATTGATGTCATTGTTGCTTACACTTTTTATATATTTTAATATATTATATATATTTTTGCACAAATATGCGTAATTGATTATTTAATCAATTCTTTACTGTGAAGTAGCTTGTCAATACCTAGTATTGTGTAAAGTTTTCAAAATTATATTATTATTTATCTATTTATGTGAAGGTATCCAACCTAATAGTTTCTCTTATTTAACCCTTTCTTGGATGTTACCTTTGACAAGGTTTGTAATACAGCCTCTAAGCAGAGGTGATTGAGTTGTTTCTTGTAGTCAACTATAAATTTTATGTTTAAAAATGATTAAGATCTTGCATCCTTTATAGTCTAGGTCTATAGAAGCCTACTGTGAGGAGGTGTGGCCTAGAGGCAGATCTGAACTGAGATTGCTGCAGATATAATGCAAAATATAAATGGATAGATACACCTGACTAATGTATCAAGGGTACCTACCTAGGTAAGTTAATCATAAACAATTTAAGAGCCATTTATTTCTAGGGTAAAATTCCCCTGTAAACCCAATGAATGTTATAGTATTCTTCAGTTTATTTTGGAGTAATGTATTGGAGACAACTCTAGTATTCAAGGGGTTAAATATGAAAGAAATACAAACAACAGATGTGTTTTAACAGCACATAAAGAGATGGTTCCCAGTTTCCATTACTCTCAATATCTTTACATAAAAGTTATTTGTAATTGTTTATTTTGCACAACACGATAGGCCAATAGGAATCTGAGGAATGGAAATGATTGTTATATGAGAAACTTCCTTCTCTTTCTACAAAATGTAATGAGGCATTTCATAAAAGTAATTTCAAATCTTGTGTGTCTCACCAGTGTGTTGGCAAAAAGCTTTCCACACAACGTTTAGATCACTAATTTATGTATTACTGGCAATCGTCACTCATTTTGGAATCACATAAAATAAAGTTTTTCCTTCATGTCTTCCATTGAGTTTCTACCACATTTTTTTAATTTAAATTGTTGTACGACTTCCATGATTATGATAGAGTTTTCAAGGACATTCAGGTCTCTGCATATAATTAAAGGCTAATAAAAATGAAATAAAAAAATGTACCACAAACTACTTCATACATTTTTAAAGCAAGTACTAATCAATGATATAGATGTATTTAAAGGCATAGTAATGTTTCATAATAAAAGCAGCTCCAATTAATATGCATAGTATTTGGGCCATGGAGAGTGTTATTTCAATACTGTCAGAGTTGTAGCTCAAGAGTAATTGAATGATAAAGTATCCCCCTCCCACCCCTTTTACTGATGTAACATTGCTTACCTCAGAGCAGCAGGACTGTCTGGATGGATCACAGAGAGGTACAATCTTAAGTGAGCATAAGGAAAAACCTGAGAAACCTGTCAAGGGGGCAGGGTTTTCCTTATGCTCACAGTAAGAAGATTGTCCCTTGCTGTGGCCTGTCCAGTCAAGTGACCAGATTCCACATCTAAGGGGAGGTGGCTTGCACTAGGTAGGATACTTTATCATTCAATTACTCCTGAACTACAACTCTGACAGTATTAAAATAACACTCTCCGTGGCCAAAATACTATGAAGACTAAGTGGAGCTGCTGTTTTTGTGAAACATTACGATCCCTTTAAGGTGGAGTTGTTCCTAGGACAAAACTGAGATAAGTACAGTAACATGTTAAGAGGAGAAAATACATTTTTTTGTTTTCACATAACTTGTTCTAAAAAAATATATAAAAACAGTTTAACAAGCTACTTGCTTTGCCAGGCAATGATACAAGTCTTTCCTCTCAAATTCTTCTAATTTGGTAATGTCAGTTCTAATTTCTCTCAGTCCCCACAGTTCATGGTAATGATTTCAATTTCAATCCGCGGGATTGGTTTTTAACCTTTGCAAAGCTTTGGATAACCCTCAGGCACTCAAAGAGTTAGTTAATTGTGTGTGTGTGGGGGGGTTAACCTTTTGAGTGCCAGAGGGGTACACAACACATACCCCTCTGGCACTCAAAGGGTTAGAGGAAAAACTGTACAGAAAGGGGACAATCTTCTTCCTATGAGAACAATGAAAGCCCTTAACCCTCTTGACAAGTTTTTCAGGTTTTTCCCTTATCTGAAGATTGTCCCTCTCTGCAGTCTACCTGGGCACCTCCCTTCTGATCTGGCTGAACAGTGTTACATCAGTAAAAGGGGCGGGAGGGGTATACTTTGTCATTGAATTACTCTTGAAACACAACTCTGACAGAATTGAAATAACACTCTCCAAAGTACAAATACTATGATAATTAATTAGAGCTGCTTTTATTATGAAACATTACTATCCCTTTAAGAAATGTTAGTGAATTGGCTCCACAGAATAACATAGGAATTAGGGTTATCTCCACTTTATCACATCTTTATCACTCCTTAGTGAATAACCCCCATTGTCTTGCCCCAGAATTGCCCTACTTTGTTTTTAAACACAAGGCCCATTGAGGCTGTTGTATTAAAATAACTGAATTAATTCAGACAAGCCAGCTGCAAACAAACCATCGGGATGAAAAAGAAAACCTCAAATTCAACCCCTTAAATGCTAGTGAGGTTCCCAATGCATTGCAAATGCTTTGGAGACCACTCTAGTATTGAAAGGGTTAAAACCCCTATTTAAATACAGGGCTGTTTTATTTCTCTCCTGTTATACATTTGATTTGCTCCAGAGTTGTTCTACTTGCAGAATCACTTTGCTCAACCCTACTAATTTTCACCATTTGGGAGTAGACTTAAGGTTTTCATAGTGGATCATGTCTGAAACCCCTGTGTAGCTAAGAGGCCATATGTTCAAATAAAAAGTGGAGTAATTCTAGGGTAAACCAAATGCACCATAGGGGACAAATAAAAATTAATATGCACTGCTTCACAAGTGGCTAGAGAGCTCTACAGCATTTAACCCTTTGAGTGCCAGAGGGGTACGCAATGCATTGCAGAACAATGCATTGCGTACCCCTCTGGCACTCAAAGGGTTAAGGCACTAAAATTGTACATACCACCCTTAGGCCTACATTCTATTCCAGTCAAAATATTTGCTGAATGGCTATTAACCATAGGCAGATATTTTCCCATTTCATATCAACCAAGCCAGAACCTCCAAACGTCCCAGACTATTGATCTGGTAGTAACTCTCCATAATTTAATGTTACTCTCTTTAACTTTCTTGGAATCTCTAGAATGCCACAGAAATATTTTTAGATGTAGAACTAAAACTGCCTTCTGTGATCATTATTATAAGTGCAAAAGTATCTTCACTGGTGCTCCTAGGTGATCTACTAGTCTCTGCTATTATTACTGATATTTGTTTATGACCAAGCCTGATTCTTGATACTGTTTGCTCTCAGCCTGCCATGACCTCTTCTTTTTTTAACCACTCAAGCCTACTATTTGCTAGCCCTAACCTTGTCCAATTGAACCAACCAAGATCCAATGTTGTAAGCCGTGACTAAGACCTGAATACAAGACTCTGAGCCTGGTTGGTTTGTAGGTATCCAACTTAGGCCTTGCAGATACACCTGTTGTCCAGATATTCAGCCAAACATATTGCTTGTGCCAGGGCTGAGGACCTCTATGAGGTTGCAAAAATAGTTTTCCATCAGGAACCCATCCTGGGGGTGCAGGACATCCACCTGCAGGGGTTAAATCAAAAGTTAGATATCAATACCAGTCTACTACAGGGACACCAGCAAGACCTTTCTCCACTTTATCAAGTTATTGCTTCTGTTGATCAGCCTCCAGACCAAACAGCTACAATCAAAGTTTAACAAACTACTTGCTTTGCCATGGCAATGAGACAAGTCTTTCTAATTTGGTAATGTCAGTTCTAATTTCTCTCAGTCCCCACAGTTCATGGTAATGATTTCAATTTCAATCTGCGGGATTGGTTTTTAACCTTTGCAATTCTTTGGATAACCCTCAGGCACTCAAAGAGTTAGTTAATTGTGTGTGTGTGTGGGGTGGGATAACCCTTTGAGTGCCAGAGGGGTACACAACGCATACCCCTCTGGTACTCAAAGGGTTAGAGGAAAAACCGGACAGAAAGAAGAGAAAAACAGAGGTCCCACAGATATGTTGGCTGTGACTCGTCTTAATGTAAAACCTCCTAAAATACTTTTATTTGTGAACTTTGATGTTACTCCCAATAAGTTCCTAAATCAGTTTTTCTTGCATTCCATAACTGGGATATTGTGTCTCCCACCAAGCTAGGATTACTTTTATTATATTTCTCCTGTCCTAGGTCTCACATTTACTGAGTTGGAAGATATAGATGTTTTTATTTCCTCTCTCCACGCAGATTCCACGCAACATCAGGCCTCGGCTGAATCTGTGTTCTTTGATATACAGCAAGGCATAAGATCTCTGGCCCAGCATAATGTGGAATTCCACATCCTAGACTATCAGATGGATTGAGGCAACCTATGAAGGCTGCATTTCTAATGGATCTCAGCAAGGAGCTCAAAGCTGAGATAGCCATAAGGAAAATAGGTTTCCCTAGAAATTCTTGACACTCTGTGTTCGTCCATGGACATACACCTTCAAGAAATGTGTAAGGAAACACAATTGTGCCACAAGCTGACAACCACAAAGCATACTGTCCTCATTACTCCTCATATCCAAGCTCCTGCCCCTAGCTCGTTCCACCACAAAAGAAACTACTGGGCTTAGGTGAGGGAGCTTCCTTAAACATATCTACAGTTAAACCTCATTTAGTGATTTCATAATGACTCCCCTCTGATTATGGTATGATACCTGTGCCCTTGTCAAGTAAGCTGGTGATGACTGCATCTACTGGTTGACTTCGCTATAGACAGATATCCCCTTGACTCAGGTTGGAGTTGTTTATTATGAGAAGCTACAATTTGAAATCATGCATTCTTCCATGGTGCATTTCATACTATGTGCTCCTTGGCTTCAGTCCCATACTCCTCTTCTTCACCCCCCCCCCAACCACAATCACCCTTCTCAGAATTCTCTCTCCCTCACACTCATCTTCCTTACAAAGCTACATAATCTTTTCATAACCCTTCGGTGATCGTTTCTGCTGTTTTATGACCATCATATTAAGATAAAAAAGAGTCTCATTTCAAATGACAGTCATATTATTAATATTGTGTATAAAATAGACACAGAAGATGCAGATAAACAATATGCAGTCTAAGCCTTCTCTTTATTTTAGTGAATGTGTTTTTATTTATGATGAAGTATATTTCACATTATCCCAAAATCATCAATTGCTTCATAGTTAGAAAACACCATCACATTACCTAGACCACCCTAACGCTACATGCTCTAATTCCAGCACTAATGTGGTTAATTAAAGTGAGTCTATCAGGTACAAAAAACAGATGACACAAGATGCAAGCTATCATGATCTACAGCAAAGGAAGACAAATCTTGGGAATCACACAGAAAAACAATAAAGGGCACATTTGGAAGGTGACATGCAGAGAATGTTACAAATACAAACAGAACCAACTGTTTTATAGCCACAACACAAACTGTTAGAAGAGAATCTTGACTGAAAGCAATAAGACCCTCATCTAGTGAAAACCCTAAGCTAATTCAGATCTAAATTATTACATGTCTTAAGAATGAGCAGTTCTGTTAAATTCTGCTTAATTTATAAGTTAGGTACTGCCATCTGAATCTATTAGCAGTTTATCTATGTGACTTCTAATAGAAAATGTGTGCAATTGGTAAGAAGCCCAAAAAGAATTGCTCTCTCTTACAGAGCATTATCCAGATAAGTACAAAAATAACTTCTGGCTGTCATTTGAGCTTTGGCGCCAATCCCTCACTCTTTATCTTCTGTCATCGAGAAACAGGACAATAGAATATTCCATTGAAAAGAAGAGATCTTAGTTCTTTTCTCAGGATATACATATCCAAACTGCTGTAATGCTGAATGATTTACAGCCACATTTCTGGGGTAAAATACTAATAAAAATCAGTAGCACACATTAAATCTCCAATGCATCTTGAGTGAAAAATATATGTATCTTACAACAAATGGGTAATGATTTAGGCAGTAGAGATATGAGTCACCTTCCATTGTTCAGTTTGGTACATGTTAAATAATATCAAGTAAAGAAGGCATTTGGGCTTGTATTCAGAAAGCCTGATAGGTGCTATTATGGAGCAAACCAACTGCAGTGTAGGGGAAAAATAAAAAAAAGTCTCAAAAGTCTCCTTGATTTAAATAGGGCTTTTAAACCTTTAAAGGGATAGTATTACTTCAAAATTACTATCCCTCATATTGTAGCCCTTAATAAACTGAGTTAAATGACACCAGCGGCATCTCTCAGACCTTTATGGTTTAAAAGATAGCTGCTTTCAGAGTTTCCTCTCCCCTGCTGTCAGCGTTCTGCTGCCAGCAGGGGAATCCGGTCTCTGAATCAAGCGAAGGCTCTTCAGCAGAGCCGATATCTCGTTATGGAAGGAAAAATGATTCATTGAAACAGTCTTCTACGTGTGCTTGGTAACTAAGCACATGTAGAAGACTGTTTCAATGACTCATTTTTCCTTCCATAACGAGATATCGGCTCTGCTGAAGAGCCTCTGCCTGTCCCGGGACCGGATTCTCCTGCTGGCAGCAGAACGCTGACAGCAGGGGAGAGGAAACTTTGAAAGCGGCTATCTCTTAAACCATAAAGGTCTGAGAGATGCAGCTGGTGTCATTTAACTCAGTTTATTATGGGCTACAATATGAGGGATAGTAATTTTAAAGTAATACTATCCCTTTAAATACTCAGGAGGACTCCAAAACATTGCTTTGCAATGCATCTGAGACCTCTTGAGCATTCAATGAGTTATAATCCCCACTTAACTCATTGGGAATTTTTATTTGTCACCAAACTCACCAATAGACCTGTTGTAAGAGTCCCCTGCTGTAACTGTAAATGGAGGCCCCCTATATAGGGATGATTTGTCACTGAGGTGCTAAGTGCATCTCACAGATCTGCTAGGAAGGTCTTAGTTATCCTTTTCTGTTGAGAACTACTGAATGGATATTCATCAGTTATTCACAGCAACTATTTTATATCTTAGCCGCCTAAAGCACTAGAGATTATACCAGAGTTAAAACAATGCATTCCACACCCTTTATGGTCCTCAAAGGGTTAAGGTATTTTTTGTACAGCTCTGCCCCATTTTAATAGCATTTATAACAATAAATATGTCTCAAATTGTTTACATGTTGCCATTTGGGAAACACTTGCCAGTAAATTATAATGATATCATATATTTGAAACATTCCTGACTGCCAAGGCAAAATAAATGTACGACGTGTAGTACAGGTGCAAGTGCTTCAAGTGAAAGATTTTTGGTTTTATTCATTCAACATTTTGGCCATTGCATACCTTCTCGAGAGCTCAAGGATGTAAGAATGTCTCGCTCATCCAATGTCAAGATGATAATGTCTGCAGGAGAATGGCAAGCTGGATAGCTGCAACATACTGCATCTCACCTCATGCCAGTATAAACCCTGCAGATGACTGACACTGCGATAGTGAAACAAATCATATGGTGAAGCTATACACAATTACAATTAATAAGATCCCAGTGGCTGAAATACACATGACTCATCACGTTTTCACGTTACAACCAGCCCTTAGTCATCCTCTCCAATCAGAGCCCTTAGTTCACTACCACCACCTATCAGATCTTTCAGCCCACCATTAAAACCATCAGTCCATCACCATATATTTTGACCCATTAACATTTTCAGTCCACCTCCAGTCTTTCATAAGGATTGCACCACACAGCTCCCAGTGGTTGCTAAACCCTTGAAATCATGAGTAATGTGATGTTCTCTTCAGCCTGAGGCCCCCAGCCCTTATCCACCCTCTACCACATTCTCCTTCCCCATCAGATCTTTAGCTTTCCAGTGGCCCTCAGTCCCCTCTCCAAGCAGAAGCCTATGCACCTCGCCAACACAATCCCCTGATCTTTCAGCCCATCAACAGTAATCAGTCCTCTTATCCCATCAAAGCATTCAGCCTACCACTATTAGTCCACATCCACCCACTACCACAGTCTCTTGTCCCCAGCAGATATTTATCCCACCATCCTACAACCAGCCCCCAGTCTCCCTCTTCTATGAAAACCCTCAGCCCACCACCATCAGTCTCCTGTTCCAATAACATGTTTCAGCCCACCACCAGCCCTCAGTCCTCTCTTCCTTTGCAAGACGAGCAAAAGGTACTATTTTTCTCCAGTGTGAATTTCTATGAAAAAAGCACAATTTTCTGTTTTTTCCACTGGAATTCCCACCCATAGAGAAACCCATAGATTTTCCACCGTTTCTTTGACAACACAGATTTTCTCACATGAACAATTCCATTTTGCGTCTATGTTTTTAACGCTGGTGAAACTTTTCTCCTCATACTATAAAAACCCATAACGTCCTGCCATACACCATGTTTTAGAATAGGAGAGAGAAAACAGAAAGATCAAGAGACAGAAAATTAGAAAATAAAATAAAAATAAAGATACTTTGAGTTTTGGCCTGAACTATAAGCAACAGCAGAAAATGGAGGAGCACTGCTGATGCTGCTGGATGAGATGTGGAGAAATATTTAATGTTTCTCCCAGGTTTTGCTGGCATTTTCATCTTTTCCTTTTTTTTCTTGTTTCTCTGCCTTGTTGATGTGATGCCCTTGTTTGAGCCTTTATTAAGTTCTGCCTCTCTTGTGTGCACTCAAAGCGGTATTGTGTTCCTAGTGTTCCTATTAAATCCAGTGATTCCAGTGTTTAACCAGGCTTTCCTTGACTTCGTCTTTTGTCTCCTGATTTTGCTTTGATTTCTGTGTTGATTCTGACCTTGGCCTGTTTATTCGACTTTTCTACTGCCTGCTGATTTTGTTCCATTTTGCTTGACTGGTTTTGACCCTGGCTTGTTTGACGACTCTTCTGTCTTACCCCTGGATCAGTCTTTGTCCGCCTGTTACCAACCTGGCTCATCAACTACTCTTCCTTAGACTATGAGGGTTCTCCTGTGCCCATTGTGTCGTGTTTGATGCTGTCGACCACCCAGTGGAGTTCAACGCTGTTAAGCATCTCCGGTTCGACACCCCTATTGGATGGTAACCTTCCAACCCTCAATTCTACGACTGCTGCTCCAGTTCCTACCTATGACAGAGATAACTATACAGCTGGTAGGTTAAATAAGCTGATTCCTGACTTTGTGGTTTGTGAGTAGTTGCCTGTGTCCTACGTTGTCATCCTGTTATCTGGCTTTGCGGCAAGCACCTCTAGCATGTATTAGGCCAAAGCAAGGCTTACTTGGAGCAGCCACCACTTGCTAGCTACTCTCCTTAACCTGCAAACTCTAGCTCCTGGCACCCTGAGGCCTACCGAGTAAGTATTACTGTATTGTTAGCTGTACTTTTACATATTATTTAACAGTCTGTTATTCCTTTGTGGGGATTCTCCTCTGCAAGGTAGATCTCAGGCAGCTTACATTCGGCTCTCCCAGTCTGATCATCACAGAATCCAGCAGCACCAGCAGTAAAGGGACCCCACTTACACCAGTCCTCTACATCATCCCTAGGGATGTGGGGAAGTATAATAAGGAAGGGGTCACTGGGTGGCAGTATGTACAGCACAAGTCAGCTGCATGTTTCTGTTGCTGCTGTTAGTGTACTGCTTTCTGAGGTGATTGCAGGTGTGACAGCAGGGGACCCTCTGTCAAATTTGTCATCACCAAACAATCCCATAGAGCAGCAAGAGGTGATAAGGTTGAGATTGGTGGAGCAGCTGGTGTGGAAAAAGAGTATGAAGGGGTTTGGGGCAGAAAGCAATAAGGAATTTGAGAAAGAGATGCAACTGGGGATGGGCATCACCACAACTATCACAAGTGGCATTTTTGCCTTTGTTGCCGTTGTAATTCATGCTGCTGAGTAATCAGAGAAAGAAGTTCATCTGTTACAGTAGCAGGATGATGATGAGCTGGCTAGAGTGCCACAGACCACCCTGACCACCTTGGGATTGGGTTCAGGAAGCAGTGATATGGGACTAGGACTAGTTTCACTTGTCACCACTACTCCTGGTCCTAGTTCTAGTGCTGATGCTGAGGCAGCAGCAAGCAGCAGCACCTGCCCCAACTAGTGAAGGTGCTTCTGAAGAAAAAGAAGAAGGCCACTTTTCTCCACCTCTCCCCTCAGTGAAATCATGTGTGTGGTAATAGTGTTCACTTTGGACAGGCACAGTACAATCATCAGTGACTGCACTATGCACTATGTGTGATAAGGTAGAGAAAAGGGGATAGGAAGGGAAGCACCTTGGAACATCTGCTTTCATAAAGCAAATGAAACATAAACACCATGATGTTTAAGCTAAGAGTCACTATCAAATGTAACAATTTTGTGATGTGTAATAAACCCTATGTACTATCTTACACTGTATAATTTGATATCTAGCATGCTCTGCAAATGCACTGGGGCTTGATTTAGCCATTTTCTATTCCCAGTCTTCAAACCCACCCAGATCCTGTTCCCATTGGTTTCTTAGTTTGTCCAGATCTATAGGTGTCTGTCTCATTAACTATTTGCATATAAAGGAAAGGTTTGCTAGGCCATTTCTGTGCTGCTACAGAGAACCGCTTAAACACAGATACGTGTGGTTGCTGACCTCCCCATTTAAAGGGATAGTAAAGTTTCAAAATAAAAGCATCTCCAATTAATCTTCATAGTACTTGGGCCATGGAGAGTGTTATTTATATACTGTCAGAGTTGTAGTTCAACAGTAACTGAATGATTAAATACCCCCTCCAAATCCTTTTACCTAATGTAAGCCACCTCCACTCAGACGTGGAATCTGGTCTTAAGACCAGACATATCACAGCAAGGGAGAATCTTCTTACTGGGAGAACAATGAAAAGCCTGCCCCCTTGACAGGTCTTTCATGTTTTTCCCTTATGCTAACTGAAGATTGTCCCTCTCTACGATCCATCTGGATATCATCTTTCTGTTCTGAGGTGAGCCGTGTTACATCGGTAAAAGGGGCGGGAGTGGATACCTTATCATTCAACTTCTCGTGAACTACAGTTCTCTCAGTATTGAGATATCACTCTCCATGGCCCAAATACTATGAAGATTAATTGGAGCTGCTTTTATTTTGAAACATTAATATCCGTTTAATCTGTAATGCATGAAAAAGATGTAAGTATGAATAGAAAAAGTGTTTGGAATTGCAAGCACTGTGTGAAGCTTTTCAAAAGATTTTAGGATGCCCTCCTAATAGATATGGTCAATTGTAGTGATACCATATATGGACAAGATTGTCTCAGATTCTAGGGAGTGAAGATGATCAATATCCACTGGACCCCATAAAGGAGTATTGGGATAAATGATCTTGTAACCAGTCAAGGATTGGATGACTGATCATGCCTTGTATATGGTTTTAGATACTGTGGATCCTGCTTTGTTTATGTTGGCCCTGATGATAACATTTGAGACATCGTATAACTGATATAAGGACTCTTGTTCAATGTGCACAAAAGAATGGGTAGTGTTATTGTTAGCTTAAAGGGATAATAATGTTATGATTAGAACAACACTGAAATGCATAATTTTACTGTATACAATTGATCACTGACATTAGTAATGCTGAACTGTCTCTAGAGTGCTTGAAATAATATTATAAATTATCCTCCTCACAACCCTTTTCTGACTGCCTGGCCACCTCCTCATAGATCTGAAGTGCGGTTGCTTGAGAGCTAAGAGGCACAAAACTTGAGGAGGGCAGGGTTTTCCATAAACTGAAAGAAGTTTGCCCCACATTTCCATCCTCTTTCATCTCAGAGGTTCGAAGGATGAAGTAAGTATTAGGGGTGTGAAGAGGATAGTTTATAATATTATTTCAAGGATGCATTGCAGCATTGTTCTAATCGTAACATTACTATCCCTTTAAGTCATAGTATATTGTTCCTGTGTAGCCAAGTAATGTCTATATAATACACAGATTCTTGGAGAGCTCAAAATAGCATTTATCAATAGTGTTCAAATAGTTACATATGTGTGTTGTTAGGAGAGCAGCAAGAACAATATCTTGGCTAAATGTGCAAAGTAAACAAAAAAAAGTCTGTGCATCAAAACCTGAACTGTACAAATAAATAATTGTGACTTACTTTAGAAAATAGACTGTGGGGTTTTGTTATATGTTTCTGGTCAAAACCATGATAAATGACCATGACCTGGTCATTTGATTTAAAATTTAATACAAAATAGTATGAGAAATCAAATCTATGTTAGTGGTGACTGACTCAACAGTCAGCCACACTGGGCTCAGTCTCCATCATATTGCAAGTCTGTGCCAGCTAGCTAGGTCCTACAAATCAGATACGCAGCCTTTCAGCCAATCTCACAAGTTTCATGCCCTGTGTTCACAGAAGGCCCAGCAGATTCTTCCTAGGCTTGACTGCCTTATATAATGTGGCTTGAAAGTTACAGATACTGACCAGTCTGCCAAAGTGTATTGGATTCTGGGTAGTAAAATAGCCAAATGTATTGGAGATATGTCTAAATATTAAAGTAATTAAGAGTCCCATTTAAAACAATGATAATTTGGGGATTTTGTTAGTAGTTGGTTTGTGTTTTGCTCCTGAACAAGTGACACTCCCCATGTCTTAATAGTTTCCTGTACGGACATTTTCTTTCATTAAGTGAGCTTTTGTATTTTTACCTGATGTAGCTGTAAAGATTGTGCCCTGAGATTGAGGCTCTTGTAACTCATCACAGCCTACACAGAGATGGTGATGAAGGTGGTAATGGCTGGCAACCTTTAGTCTAAGGGGCAAGTACTATCAAGTGATCATTTCTATGATCTCTCCAGCCCACTGTCCCAGCCCACCCACTTTTGTTAATTTCATGACTGACATTATAGTCAATCAATAATTTTTGCTGTTTATGAGAGTTCATCTTGCTCCCCCATTTGTATCAATGATGCATGTGTGAATCTTTACTTGTACAGTCCTGCTCCTGTACTTGTACATTACATTGTAGAACTCTACCAACCAGACTGCAATAGTGAATAGTCTCGCTTGAAACCAATGTAGATGGTACTCCCACTCTATCTATTCAAAACTCTTTTTATTTCTAACCAACATTTTTAAATAGTATTTTTTCTTAACCTTTTGGGTTAAGAAGAACAAAGATGTGAACCCATCAGGTCTGAGGATTTTCCCAAAGGGGTATCGGAGATGGCGCTCAATACTTCCTGTTCAGGAACAGGGCGTTCAAGAGCATCGGAGTCCATAGAAGGCAGTCGAGGGCAATTCGACTTGTGTAGAAAATCATGAATATTAGCTTGCCAAGACGAGGCATCCAATTGAGGGGAAGATAAATATTGTAGAGAGTCAAATAATTTTGGAGTGAAGCTGCCATATCGGGGAATGATTGTTTAAGCATACCAGATCCATCTCTCACCCCAGAAATAAAATGTTGAGCCTGTTTAATCTTTACTAGATGTGCAAGAGTCTTACTACAAGAGTTGCCAAACATATACACCTTGTATTTCTGCCAGTGATAGGAGCGCAGGGTTTGTATCTTCAAGATATGAGTAAGCTTGTCTCTTGTCTCTGATAAGGCAGAGAGAGTCATGGGAGATGGATTTAGTCTATGTAAATGTTCATGCCACTGAATCTCCGAGATTAAGTATCTCTGGTCACCTGTCATTTTTTAATCGCTCCAAGCTGAATCAAATAACCCCTAACAAAACATTTGTGTGCCTCCCATATGACAGTGTTAGACATGCCTGGAGTGGAATACAATATAATATTTACAGCAGGAGCCCACTCCTGTTTCAGTATGTATAGAGCTTATGTTTTCCTATAGTGTTTGAAACCTAATCCTGTTAAGGGAATAGTAACACTTAATACGTAGTTAACTGTATATTGTAGGGTACTCCCAATGCTGAGAGTTGTTTTATTCAAAAGTTATAGGAGTTCAAACTTGAATTTTATAGGGGCACTATCTCAGTGTCTGAAATTGTACCATGGAGCTGTTGCTACACCATCCTATGGAAGTTTAAGGGCAATTGACCAGAACTTTCCATAGGGTGATATTGCAACAGCGCCACTGTAAAATTTCAGGCCACTGTTGTACCCTTCTTGTACCCAGGAGGATAAACTGTACAAAATAAATGTTACTATATATTAAGTGTTATTATCTTTTTAAGGGCCAAAGATGTGTGTAATGCATTGCGTACTAGTGGGTTTCACAATCCTTTGGTCCTTAAAGGGCTAAACTGTAAAGCACTGCATATACTGGAGCTACATCAACATATTCTTTCAAATCATCCTATGAAGACATGTTATGAGGACACAAAAAGAGCAAATGGACTGATAGTGCCGAATACATGTTCACAATTGTATCTTTCATGCAAAGGGATGAAGTAACATGAACTCTTAAAAATAATGCAATATGTCCAACTGGTACCCTCGATATCTGCAAAAGGCATGAACATGTTCTACACCATACTATGTAAAGTGTTTTACAAAATACCTATTTTCAGGTGATGCTTTCCTTTTAACTTGGTGGAAAAGCAGGAAAATGTTCCTGTCAATAAGAAAGACCTGTCATCAATGAAAACTGAAGGTGGCATTTCAAAATGTTATGTATTGTATTGTTCAAGCAGTCTGAAACATTGATTTCCAACTCCAGTCCTTGGGATACACCAATGGATCAGGTTTAAAAGATATTCCTAATTAAACACAGGTAGATTAATCCCAATGACTGAGCCACTAGATACCAATTGGGGGTATCCTTAACAGGGATTACAATTTGAAGTCCTTTGCTACTAGCCAGACCTGAAAAGTTACTCGCCACTGCAAGCCAAAACATACCCACCAGGGCTGAATTTCTACTCGACAAGGCTACATTTTCACTGACCATTGGCTAGTGGCGAGTGGAAATTTGAGCTCTGTCCTTAATATCCAACCTGTTGGAGTCCCCTGAGGAATTCTGATAAACACTGGTCTATACACTAAAAACTATTGGTAGCTAAGAAAATTGCATGAACTGTGTAGCAGAGACGTGGCTGCAAAACTGAGGCTAAGAGTGCAATGCTCAAAAACTCACCATAATGACTGTTGGATCGTCTGTTGGTGGTAAAAGAAAGAACAATATTTTCAGAAGTAAATCCATCACTTTTGAAAATGTGGCTTAATGAATTAAAAATGGTTGTAAGATGAGCTTGATGAATATTGCCTCTAAAAATTCTGAGGTTACAAATGTCTTTAATTTTGTCTTTAATGTGGAACTTTCACCTCCAATATACTGTGTCTCCTATGATTAATCTAGTAAAATGGTTTGTAGAATGTCTTTTTTTCTCTAAGTACATACTTTATGAGATATTCGTTCTCAAAATTAGACCTGATGTAGGCACTTCTGCATTCTGCAGCTCAGGGTAACCTCGGCACTGCTCTGCAGGACTTCCCAGTCCTCAAATTTTCCTCCCACCTCACTCCCCGCTCTCTCTGGCAGTGCATTCGCTCTTCCCTTTATGGTTATGTGCAGCATGTATATTGAAACAGCAAGTATACAGAGCATACTACTGCTTCCCACAATTTGCCTTCTCCAAGTTTAGACCATTTTTATTTAGTCATAAAAAATGCCGTTAGTCGGAAAATTAATTATGGCTAAAAGAAGATTTTTTTTTCTGAAATACATTACAATATGATGGTAGATTATACCATTCCAACTGACAGTACTACGTCTGAGAAATGATGGACCATGGCACAAGAACTTTTGTATTCCAATCACAATTTCAGGTCCATAACTTTTTAACATATCACCCTAAATGTTTTAAAAATATATAATTATATTTGTTATTTTAAGTGCTGCACACCTTCACCACAACTTTAAGGTATTTGCAGGCTATGGGCCTTTACAGGAAAAATAGGTGCAATTCTGGAGTTAACAATTCTCATTGCTGTAAATAGGAATTTTATCACCTCGAATACCATTGCTTTGCAACATATTGATGACCTCTCTGGGATTCAAAGCATTAAAAGCTTTATTTAAATTAATGGGAATTTTTATTTTTTAATTTGTCCTCTATAATACAGTTGCTTTGCTTCAGAATTACATTTCTTTAGCTCTTATGTGTATTTCTCATAATACAATTATAGATAGGCTGATGACTATAAGAGGCATTCCTGTTTGTAATGCTTATCTAAAGAATCTGACATAATTGTTCTTAACAGCAACAAAAAGGATGGCTCTTTTTTAAATTATAGATTAATGCAACTTTATTTTATAAGTTTTCACTACTCTGATTCTCTTATAATAATTTATGACATCTTGCCAAAAAGTCAATACTCTGAGTCAGGTAAAATCCATAAAACCTGCCTTCAGAGAACACTAATGTTTCACTCTTGGCTTTGTGTAATATAACCACAACTAGTATAAAATCCTGTGTACACGGGCCAAGAACCGGGTGATGTTAACCCTTTGCAAAGCAATGCGTTGCATACCCCTCTGGCACTCAAAGAGTTAAGAGGCCGGTCCTGCTCTGCGTCCTGCCGCCGACGCAGTCATGCACTGTAGAGACTGCCCAAAAGCACAGAATGCTCCCAGCACAAAACTCCCAGCATTCCTACACCTCCCAGCATTCTGTGCATTCGGGCAGTCTCTACTGCGCATGACAGCTTCTGACAAACATCCTAGCAAATTATTATATAGGATGTGCACTTCTGACCTGCTTTAAAAGTCCCTCACTTGTTTGATTTTCCATCTTTGGCATATTCAGACTATTAGGTCCTTATGTTCTAAAGAAAAGTGAAACAGTTCTGGAGCAAATAATTTGCATTATGGGGAAAATTCCATTGATTTAAATGAAGATTTTAATCGGTTGAATGCTAGAGAAGTGTCCAATGCATTGCTTCTCAAAGCATTGAAGACCTCTCTATTATTCAAGGGGATAAAATCCCTATTTAAATCAATAGGCATTTTTGGAATTTTTAGTTCTCAAAGGGATGGGACAACAGTCCATTAAGCATCAGATTCAGGTCCCAGGTAGTGACCTGTGGAAGAAACTGAGGCCTCAATTTTGACATAGCCCTGGTAAATCGCAAAAGGAGAGGATGATTAGAAACAGGGGCATTGCTCAGAGAGCTAATTGCCGCAATCTGGACCTTTATGGTAGAAGGTTGTAGTCTTAATTGAAAGCCTTGATGTAGAAAATCTACGATGGCCTGGAGATCTGCAGAGATCAGAGATAAGTTCCGGGAGGCAAGCCAGGTAGAGAAAACCTTCTATATTCCCAGATAATGAAGAGAGGTGACTCTCTTACAACTGTGTAATAATGTCTCATTTACAGAGTCAGAAACTCCTTGGAGCCTCAGGAGTTGCCACTCAACATTCTGGTCATCAGGGAGAGGAAAGAGGGATTGGGGTGAAGGACTGGGCCCTGGTGAAGAAGATCTGGCCATGGATGAAGACGGATGAGAGGTTTCAGAGAAACATAGAGTTTGACGGCAGATAAGTATCACGGTGCCCGTGATTCTTGTGCGACATTCTGACTTCCGGGTTTGTGCCTTGTTGTCTTTTATTGGTGCTTGCTGGCTAGCCCCTCCCAGGTCTAGCCTTTATATACACCCTCCTGTCACCAAGCGGGTGCCCTTTCGTGGTGTTTCTGATATTCGTGACTCAGTGCTCCTGTTCCGTATTGATCCGGTTTCTGGCTGACTACCGCTCCTGTGTATCGATCCTGGCTTGGCTGACTACCGCTCTCTGTGTACCGAGCCTGGCTTGGCTGACTACCACTCTCTGTGTACCGATCCTGGCTTGGCTAACTACCGCTCTCTGTGTACCGACCCTGGCTGTGGCTGACTACCGCTCTCTGTGTACCAACCCTGGCTGTGGCTGATTACCACTCTCTGTGTACCGACCCAGGCTTTAGCTTATTCGCTGTCTGTGTACCTACCAGGCTGTGGCTGACTTCCGCTCTCCATGTGTTGATCTAGGCACGACTGACTATGCTATCCTTTTGCCCTCGCTTTTGCAGTCAGTGCTATCTGGTCACTAGCGGTTACTGTTGCCTTTCGATTTCACATAGCCTTGTACTATCTGTTGCCTCCGTTAAGCACTTCCAGTCAGTGCTATCCGGTCACTAGCAGTTACGGTTGCCTTCCCATATCGCTCAGCCTGTACTATTGGTTGCCTCCATTAAGCACTTCCAGTCAGTGCTACCCAGTCACTAAGCGGTTAGCTTTTGCCTCCCTATTTCACTCAGCCGGTTGCTATCTGTGGTCTGCATTAAGCACTTCCTGTCAGTGCTATCCGGTCACTAGCAGTTACGGTTGCCTTCCTATATCGCTCAGTCTGTACTATTGGTTGCCTCTGTTAAGCACTTCCAGTCAGTGCTATCCGGTCACTAGCGGTTACGGTTGCCTTCCTATATCGCTCAGCCTGTACTATTGGTTGCCTCCATTAAGCACTTCCAGTCAGTGCTACCCAGTCACTAGCAGTTACTGTTGCCTCCCTATATCGCTCAGCCTGTGACTATCTGTGGTATCCGTTTTGCTATTCCATTCTGTGCTTTCCGGCCTCTAGTAGTCCTTGTTGCACAGATATTAGGCTGCCTTACCCGGTATTCGGTAAGGCCGGTAGAGCCTCCTCAGTTCCTTGTTGCACCAGATACTAGGCTGCCTTACCTGGTATTCAGTAAGGCCGGTAGAGCCTTCTCAGTTCCTTGTTGCCCAGATACTAGGCTGCCTTACCCGGTATTCGGTAAGGCCGGTAGAGCCTCCTCAGTTCCTTGTTGGACCAGATATTTGGCTGCCTTATCCGGTATTCGGTAAGGCCGATAGAACCTTCTCAGTTCCTTGTTGCCCAGATACTAGGCTGCCTTACCCGGTATTTGGTAAGGTCGGTAGAGCATCCTCAGTTCCTTATTGCACCAGATATTAGGCTGCCTTACCCGGTATTCGGTAAGGCCGGTAGAGCCTCCTCAGTTCCTTGTTGCACCAGATATTAGGCTGCCTTACCCGGTATTCGGTAAGGCCGGTAGATAGGGCATATCTTGTATGCCCTGTCTTGTGTCAAACTTTATTACTGCTGCTTTGTAGAGTTTGGACCCGTGAGGGGCCTTGTGCGCTTTATTCTGTCTAATAAAGCTTTCCTATTTTATCCTACCCAATCGTTTGAGTGTTCAATAAAACCGTGACAGTATGAAAGGGCCATGACCTCAGACAAGGCTGGTGAGGGTAGTTCCGAGAATCTCCTGCGGAGATTGGACACGCAGGAACAACGATTAGACCAACTGTCTATGGCTATTCAGACCATTCTTGAATGCACTGCTTGTCTCGAGAGACCTGTACAATCTTTGGTGGCCACTCCAGTTCCAGCACCATTGACACAGGCTAGTGTACCCAGATCTTCCTCTAGAGGGCTCTCTGCTACTGCTCCATTGCCTTTGAGATATGATGTGGAGCCAACACTTTGCCATGGGTTCTTGAATCAACTGGAAATTTTTCTTGAACTAGTGCCACAGGCGTTTCCCAGTGACAGAAGCAAGGTGGGATTTATGATCTCACTACTAACGGGCAAGACCTTAGCTTGGGCAAATCCGACTTGGGAGACTGGCAAACCTATTACTACAAATTTTGTTGAATTTGTAAGGACGTTCTGCAGTGTGTTCGAAGTTCCAGGGCATGCGACCTCTGCTGCCAAGTGCCTTATGAGAATCCAGCAGGGCACACGTACTGTTTCTGAGTTTGCCATTGAATTTCGTACACTTGCAGCAGAGGTAAGCTGGAACGATGAGGTGCCGGTTGCTGCATTTTCCCAGGGCCTTGACGATAAGATTAAAGACGAAAGACCTACCGGTGGGTCTAGACAGATTAATTGAATACACAATTCTGATTGACTCTCACATAAGGGAGAAGAGTCTATACAAGAATCTCAGGGCAAGATCCACTGGCGAACTTAGCAACAGGGTTAATTTCCCACCCATGCCTCCCTCTCCTCCCATACCTCTGGGTTCTGCTATAGGGAGCACAGAATCTATGCAAGTTGGTTTTACACGATTATCCAAGCAAGAGCGCTCCTTCCGTCACAAAGAGGGATTATGCCTGTACTGTGGCAAGGCAGGTCATTTGCTAAAAACTTGTCCTGTGCGACCGGGAAACGAGCGCACCTAGGGTCATGTGGGGGACAGATCCTAGGTGGCGTATACCAGTCCCCAGAAGGCATGTTAAGCAAACCCGTGATTGACATTGTGATCTCTTGGGCCTCTGGATCCACTAAGATGCCTGCCCTAATTGATTCTGGTGCAGCCGGGTATTTCATGGACAAGAATTTTGCATTGATGCATAACATTCCGTTGGTAAGCAGAGACTCTCCACTCGACATTGAGGCCATTGATGGGAGACTGTTGGTACCACCTCAAGTCACACAGGAGACATGTCCTTTATCTGTGTGCATTGGAGTCCTTCACAAAGAAACCATTCAATTCCAGATTATCCAGTCCCCCCATTTTGAGGTCATTTTGGGGTTTCCGTGGCTACATAAGCATAATCCCAGACTGGACTGGAGAAATTGTGAAGTAATGTCTTGGCCTGAGTACTGTAAAAACCACTGTCTGAGTCAGCCTACCAAAATTTTGTGTACCTCTCCCTCCTTACCGCTGGAATATCAGTCATTTAGCGATGTATTCAGTAAGGGTGAGGCTAGCACTTTGCCGGTACATCATACGTACGACTGTGCTATTGATCTTGTGCCAGGCGCTATGCCACCGAAGGGTAGATCGTACCCATTGTCAGGTGACAAAAACAGTGCCATGGAGGAGTATATCAGTGACGCCCTGGCTCGGGGTATTATACGCAAATCCTCCTCACCTGCGGGGGCTGGATTCTTTTTTGTTAAAAAGAAGGACGGGGAACTAAGACCCTGTATTGATTATAGGAGTCTTAACAAAATAATGATTAAGAAAGCCTAGCCCATTCCGCTCATCACTGATTGTTCGATCGTCTAAAGGGCGCTTCAATTTTTAGGAAACTGGATCTGAGGGTGGCGTATAATTTAATTCGGATTAAGGATGGTGATGAGTGGAAAACTGCTTTCAATACTCATATGGGGCATTACGAGTATTTAGTTATGCCATTTGGTTTATGCAATGCCCCGGCAATGTTTCAAGAATTGATTAATGATGTCCTACGTGAATTCTTGCAATCCTGCGTGGTTGTGTATCTAGACGACATTTTGATTTACTCGCCTGACCTGGAGACTCACCGTGGCTAGGTTTCTGCGGTCTTGCAGAAGCTAAGGGAGAACAAGCTTGTCACGGTTTATTTGACTCACAGACACAGAGTTAACCCCTTAAGGACCAGAGGTTATGGGACATTTCCGTCCCATAACGACCGCATAGGGGCACTTTGACGAGCCGGTACACATGACCTGTCACGTGTATCGGCGCTTCACTATGGGGCTTGAAACAGATCGCTCCGATCTTGGAGCGGTCTATTTCATGCCCTATTTTTACTTACAGCGCTCCCGGTAGAGCGCTGTAAGTAAAAAGTACGTGACGTACCAGGACCGTCAAGGGTCGTTCGAGCAAATTTACCCTTGATGGTCCTGGTACGTCAAGGGTCCCTAAGGGGTTAAGATAAAAACACAGCTTTATTGAAAAATAATAAAGAACACTCACAGGTCCTGAACATCACACATATGTTACAGACACACGACAGGTTCAAGTAATATAGCATACAATGTATACATATATAGGCTCTACCGGCCTCACCAAAATACAGGTTAAGGCAGCCTAGAAGATGGTGCAATGGAACTGAGGAGGCTCTACCGGCCTTACCAGAATACCGGGCAAGGCAGCCTAATCTGGTACAGCAAGGAACTGAGGAGGCTCTACCTGCCTTACCAAAATACCGGGTAAGGCAGCCTAATCTGGAGCAACAAGGAACTGAGGAGGCTCTACCGGCCTTACCGGTAAGGCAGGCTATGACTGGTGCGACACAGTGTAGAGGAGGCCCTACCAGTGCTATAACAGAGGCAGCAAAGCAACCGGTTACTGGAGTGGAGCAAACTAGTGCCGTAGACAGGTGCAAAAAACGGAGGCAGTACTAGGAACGGTGTCAGATTGGAGCAAACCAACTACTGTATACCAGCGCAATCTCGGAGGCAACACTTGTGACTGGAAGGACAGAGTGGAGCGAACCAGTACCATGTACTGGGCAAACACGGAGGCCCTACCATGCTATAATGGAGGCATCCCTAGCAACCGGTGTCTGAGTGGAGCAAACCAACTACTCTATACCAGCGCAATCTCGGAGGCAACACTTGCGACTCGAAGGACAGAGTGGAGCAAACCAATATCATGTACTGAGCAAACACGGAGGCCCTACCGGTGCTATAACGGAGGCAGCACTAGCAACTGGTGTCTGAGTGGAGCAAACCAGCTACTGTATACCAGCGCAATCTCGGAGGCAACACTTGCGACTGGAAGGACAGAGTAGAGCGATCCAGTACCATGTACTGAGCAAACACGGAGGCCCTACCGGTGCTTTAACGGAGGCAGTACTAGCAACCGGTATCTGAGTGGAGCAAACCAGCTACTGTATACCAGCGCAATCTCGGAGGCAACACTTGCGACTGGAAGGACAGAGTGGCCAAGGAGCTCAGAGTAATCGGAAATAAGGCAAGCCTGTGGGCAGCAGTGCCAAACCAGGAAGGCACCGGAAGTCAGAATGTCACTGAGGCGACCAGATACAGAATGGAACACTGCAAGTCGGAATCCAGGAACGTCAGCCAGGCCGGGTCAGGATACCGGAGCAGGAACGGCAGCCAAACCGGGTCGGTACACGGGAGCAGGAACATCAGCCAGGCCGGAACGGTACACAGGAACAATACTAGAGAATAGTCAGGCAATCCAGGTCGGTACACAGGCGCAGGAACAGGAGAGTAGTCAGACAGGCCAAGTAGGTACACGGGAAACCACAGACAGGCGTTGCACTGGCATAGAAACACCACGAAAGGGCAGTGAAAGGGTGCAGGAGCCCAGTCTATAAAGGCAATATTGGGCGGGCTAAACACAGGCAACCAATGGGAAGCACCCATTGCTAACTGACAGGAAAAACAAGAAACAGTAATCACGGGCACCGTGATAAAGCTGTATTGCAAACTTGAGAAGTGCGAGTTCCATAGGTCCAGTGTGGCCTTTTTCGGGTACGTGATCTCTAAAGATGGCTTCGCTATGGACAAGGACAAGCCTATAGCTGTGCAACAGTGGCCGCGACCTATGGGTCTCAGACCTTTACAGAGTTTCCTAGGATTCGCAAATTATTATAGGAAATTTATTCGTGACTATTCCAGTATTGTCAAACCACCCACAGATATGACCCACAAGGGTGCCTCCGCATCTGAATGGTCCCCAGAGGCTATTAAGGCATTTGAGTCTTTAAAATTGGCTTTTTCTACTGCTCAAGTTCTGTCACATCCTATTCCTGGGTTGCCATTTACGTTAGAAGTGGATGCTTCTGAGACTGGAGTAGGGGCAGTCTTGGGCCAAAAACCTGGTCCAGATAAAACTTTGAGACCACGTGGGTTCTTTTCGAGAAAGTTGACCAAGGCACAGAGCCTTTATGACATTGGAGACCGGGAACTCCTAGCGATTATTATGGCCTTACGTGAATGGCGACACTTGTTGGAGGGCACTAAGGTACCAATTCTGATCCTGACTGATCATAAAAACCTCATGTATCTATCAGTGGCTAAAAGGCTTTCTCCTAGGCAAGCAAGATGGGCGCTATTCTTGTCTCGTTTTAATTTCATTGTCTCATACTTGCCTGGTACTAAGAATGTACATGCGGATGCCTTTTCCAGACAATTTGGCTCAGATCCAGAAGCTGACTCTATTCCTGTTCCTATCATCCCTCCGAACCGTATACTTGCCACCTTACGAACCAGTATCACGTCTCCCTTAGGAGAGCAGATCTTGGCATCCCAGGCCAATGCTCCTCCAGAGAAACCTGTGGGCAAGTGCTTTGTGGCCGAGCCTTTTCGGGCTAAACTTATGAATACCTACCACTCCTCCCGGGTGGCCGGTCATGTTGAGAAGAATCAACTGATTTGGTCATTGTCCCGTATTTTCTGGTGGCCTGGCATGAGAGATGACTGTGCGGCATTTACAGCAGCTTGTGCCACTTGTGCCCATTCCAAGGTCCCCAGACATCTTCCCGTGGGTCTCTTACAGACTGTTCCTAATGGGGACCGCCCTTGGTCACATGTATCTATTGATTTCTTGGGAGAACTGCCGGATTCCAGAGGATTTACAGTAATCCTTATGATAGTTGACAGGTTCTCTAAAATGGTTCATTTTGTGCCACTCCCTGGCTTGCCATCTGCTAAGGAACTGGCAACTGTATTTGCCAGGGAGGTATCCCGACTCCACGGGGTAACCAAGGTGCTGGGAGTCAATTCGTCTCGAGATTCTGGAGGGCCTTTTGTGAACAGATGGGGATTCAGTAGTCATTTTCCTCAGCTTATCATCCCCAGACTAATGGGGCCGCTGAACGTGCCAACCAGGGATTGGAGCAGTTCTTGCGTTGTTTCATTTCCAATCATCACGACAATTTAGCTGACTTGTTGCCGTGGGCAGAGTTTGCCAGGAACTGTGCGGTGTGCAGCACGTCTGGGAGCTCACCCTTACTGATCAACTACGGGTTTCAACCATGCTTGCTCCCAGATAACTTTCAGGCACAGCAGATTTCGGCTTTGGATGAGCAAATTAGGCAGCTCCGCTCCACATGGGCACAAAACCAGAATACCCTACGTGAATCCTTTGCACATGCCCACCTGCATGCCAATAACAGAAGTCTGCCAGCTCTTTATTCCAGGTGGGGGACCGGGTTTGGTTATACTCTAAGAATCTCAGGTTGCAAGTTCCGTGTCTCAAGTTTGCTCCCCGGTTTGTGGGCCCATTCCGGGTGCTCTGTCTCCTATGTGTTGGAGTTACCGGCTTCTATGAGAATACACAATGTGTTCCATGTGTCTCTCCTCAAACCACAAACCATTGGTGTGCAACCGTTACACTACCACTCCTGCTGTCCCTGGTCCTGTACGCATGCAGGATCACGATGAATATGAAGTGCAGAGTGTTCTGGATTCACGTAAATTCCGTGGCCAGGTCCAATACTTGGTGCATTGGAAGGGTTATGGTCCAGAGGAACGTTCATGGGTTAACCACTCTGATATTCATGCTCCCATTCTGCTGCGCAGTTTCCATGCTAAGTTTCCTAGCAAACCCAGACTCCCTCAAGGAAGGGGGGGGGTTTGAGAGGGGGGTACTATCACAGTGCCCGTGATTCTTGTGCGACATTCTGACTTCTGGGTTTGTGCCTTGCTGTCTTTTATTGGTGCTTGCTGGCTAGCCCCTCCCAGGTCTAGCCTTTATATACGCCCTCCCATCACCAAGCGGGTGCCCTTTCGTGGTGTTTCTGATATTCATAACTCAGTGATCCTGTTCCGTATTGATCCGGTTTCTGGATGACTACCGCTACTGTGTACCGATCCTGGCTTGGCTGACTACCGCTCTCTGTGTACCGACCCTGGCTGTGGCTGACTACCGCTCTCTGTGTACTGACCCTGGCTGTGACTGACTACCGCTCTCTGTGTACCGACCCTGGCTGTGGCTGATTACCGCTCTCTGTGTACCTACCCAGGCTTTACCTTACTACCGCTCTCTGTGTACCGTACCAAGCTGTGGCTGACTTCCGCTCTCCGTGTGTTGATCTAGGCATGACTGACTACTCTATCCTGTTGCCCTCGCTTTTGCAGTCAGTGCTATCCGGTCACTAGAGGTTACTGTTGCCTTCCGATTTCGCTTAGCCTGGTACTATCTGTTGCCTCCGTTAAGCACTTCCAGTCTGTGCTATCCGGTCACTAGCAGTTACGGTTGCCTTCCTATATCGCTCAGCCTGTACTATTGGTTGCCTCCATTAAGCACTTCCAGTCAGTGCTATCCGGTCACTAAGCGGTTAACTGTTGCCTCCCTATTTCACTCAGCCGGTTGCTATCTGTGGCCTCCGTTAAGCACTTCCTGTCAGTGCTATCCGGTCACTAGCGGTTACGGTTGCCTTCCTATATCGCTCAGCCTGTACTATTTGTTGCCTCCGTTAATCACTTCCAGTCAGTGCTATCCGGTCACTAGCGGTTACGGTTGCCTTCCTATATCACTCAGCCTGTACTATTGGTTGCCTCCATTAAGCACTTCCAGTCAGTGCTACCCAGTCACTAGCGGTTACTGTTGACTCCCTGTATCGCTCAGCTTGTGACTATCTGTGGTCTCCATTTTGCTATTCCGTTCTGTGCTATCCAGCCTCTAGTAGTCCTTGTTGCACAGATACTAGGCTGCGGTAAGGCCGGTAGAGCCTCCTCAGTTCCTTGTTGCACCAGATACTAGGCTGCCTTACCCAGTATTCGGTAAGGCCGGTAGAGCCTTCTCAGTTCCTTGTTGCCCAGATACTAGGCTGCCTTAACCGGTATTCGGTAAGGCCAGTAGAGCCTTCTCAGTTCCTTGTTGCCCAGATACTAGGCTGCCTTACCCGGTGTTCGGTAAGGTCGGTAGAGCCTCATCAGTTCCTTGTTGCACCAGATATTACGCTGCCTTACCCGGTATTCGGTAAGGCCGGTAGAGCCTCCTCAGTTCCTTGTTGCACCAGATATTAGGCTGCCTTACCCGGTATTCGGTACCTGGTAGAGCCTCACTATTGTATGTTATCTTGTATGCCCTGTCTTGTGTCAAACTTTGTTACTGCTGCTTTGTAGAGTTTGGACCCGTGAGGGGCCTTGTGAGCTTTAGTCTGTCCAATAAAGCTTTCCTATTTTAACCTACCCAATTGTCTGAGTGTTCAATAAAACCGTGACAATAAGAACCATCTAGTCTGCCCATTTTCCTACTGTAAAAACTTCAAACCTTATTTGGTCCTTGGTCATTTTCTTAAGTTAAGGATACCTTATACCTATCCCATGAATGCTTAAATTCTGTCACTGTATTAACTTCTACCACTTCTCCTGGTAGGCTATCCCACTTATTTACTACCCTCTCAGTGAAGTAAAACTTTCTTACATTACATCTAAACCTTTGTTCCTCTAGTTTTAGACTAGAGATCGGAAAAACAGGCTTGTCAGGGCCAAAATGGGACAATGAAGATCACTGTAGCTTTTTTCTTTTTTCAGCTTCTTCAGCATCCGCGGTATGATCAGGAATGGGCAAAAGACCCATGGTTGAAGCAGGGCATCCACTGCCTTCGGGTGGTCCAATGGATCCAGAAGAATCTGGACACCTTCCTGTTGCATTTGTTAGCCATCAGGTCAATATCTAGAAGCCCCAAAGAGTGAAAGATCTGATGAAATACCTCCTGGTTGAGGGGTGACTCTGCGTGCAGAAGTTGATGACTGCTCTAGAAATCTGCAGTCAGATTGAGGCAGCCCCTGAGGTGAGTAGCAGAAAGCTGCAGGAGGGTGTTCTCTGCACAGGATCAAATGGTCCTGGTAAGCCTCAGCAATGATGGACTCCTGGTTCCTCCCTGGTGATTGAGATATGCCACCACCGAGCAATTGTTGGATTGAATTCGAACCATCATTCCTCTGTGAATAGGGCTCCAATGTCGAAGCGCTCTCAAAACTGCCAGGAGTTCCCTGAGGTTGGAGTATACCCTGGATTCTGCCTCCGTCCAATATTCTTGGAGGATGAAGGTGAATTCCCCATCCAGACCTACTGGTATCTGCTGTGATCATGTGCTGGATCAGGAGGTGCCAGGAAAAGACAGTGGACAGATGGCTGTAGCTTAACCATCATGTGAGAGATCTCCTGTTCACAGTAGGCGATCCAGGGAAGAAAGTTTTTTGTTCTGCAATCACGCCTGCAAGAGGTGAAGATGCAACAGTGCCCAGGGCACCACAGTGATGGAGGAGGACATGAGTCCCAGGAGAGCCATGATGGCTCATGCACTGGCTGATCAGGAGGCCATAATCTAAAGAACACGTCTTCTGAGCTTGGCTAGACGAAGTCATAAAGAAAAGTTCTTGTTTGGTGAGAGTTGAAGACTAAACCCAGAAAGCGTTTCCTCTGTCAAGACACCAAATCTGACTTGTTCCAATTATGCTCTGGCCAAGGCTCTGGAGTGTGCTGAGGAGAAGGTTCAGATGATTCTGCAAGGTCCGAAAAGAGGGAGCTTTCAAAAGCCACTCATTGAGATATGGGATAACTGAGATCTTGCGTTGTCTTAAGATATGCTGCCAAAAACACAAGAAACTTGGAGAAACTTCTAGGAGCAGATGAAAGTCCAAAGGGAAGGGCTTGGAACTGAAGATGTTTCACCTTCCCTTGAATAGGCACTGCTACCTAGAGGAACTTCTGGGAGGCAGGAGGGATAGGGACATGTTGGAAGGGTTCCGTCAGATCCACTGTGGCCATGAAGTCTCCTGACATAAGGGCTTCTGTAGCTGGCTTTGGGGTCTCCATCCTGAAACTCCATTTCTTGATGGATTGATTGACAAATTGTAAGTCTATGACGAGACGGGAACCTGTTGAGGCCTTTGGAACTAGGAAGAGGGAAGAATAGGTGCCAGTTTGTTCCTCGATGAGGGGGAAGGGAAGGAGCACCTGAGACTTGAGAAAAGAATCTATGTCGAGCAGAAATTCCCTTCTTCTTTTGCTGGAGACAGGCAGAGTGGTCAACAAGCAGTGAGGAGGAGGATGATGAATGAACACCAGCCTGTAACCATCTCGCAGAAGCGTAAGGACCCAAGGATGGCTTCCCAGGCAGAGAGAAAGAAACTAAGTCTGGTTCCCACTAGAATACTGAGCCTTTTGGTGTCAGGAAGAAGAAGGATGAGATCTAACAGAGGAGGTTGAAGAGGATGCACCCCTACCCTGGGGTCTAAATGATGTCCTAGGGTTGGAAGGCAGCCTGTCCCATTGCTGGCATAAGAAGGCATCCCTGTGTTGGAACTTGAAGACCCTGGAGAAATGTCTCCGGAAACGAGGGAATGTACTTCTAGTAGGTAGCCTAGTCTTGGAGTCAGAGGCCTTTTATAGAAGCTGCTGTACTTCAGGTCCAAATAATGCATTACTCTGGAAAGACGTGGCATGCAGGTGGTTTTTGGAAAATGTTAGTTTCTATCTTCTTTTTTCAGTATATTAGGAATTATTATTAAACCTGCGATATAATATTTCATGCTCTTTGAAGTGAAAATATTATTTGGTTTTTGGAAGCTGCATCAGCAAACAGCCTTCCTGGCTGTATTGGTAAGAGCTGATGTAAGTGCAAACATACACACCAATTCCAGGAAAGCTTCAAATAGATAGTCAACATCGAGCTTGATGGAAGAAAGCTTGTGTAGAGGTTCTTCTCTGGGCACCCTGGAAGATCCACATGAAAGTCAGTCAGCTAAACCATGAGGGTACAGGCTACAGAAACTGCCACAAAACCTGTATGAAACCCCAGTGTGGATGCTTCAAATGCTTTTCTTGTGGCAGCCTCCTCCTTCTTATCCATGGGATCCTGGAAACCATCCTCCAGAGGGATAGCAGAATGGCATATGACTCTGGATATAGGTGTACCAACCTTAGGTGAGACCCAATGTTTGGTGCCCATGAGATCAAGCAACTTTCTAGCTCATCTGGAGATACCCAACTTATGGTCTGGGACCTTACATTCATCTGAAATTAGGACTGAGAGTACTTATACAAGGGAAAGACCTAAGATGGCTGGGAGAATCCCTTAAATAACTGGTCCTTCCTGTGGGTGGTGTATTGAGTTCTTTATTGCTCCGACATCCATGACCAGCTTATCTACCTCTTCCACAGGAAAGAAATAAGTATCATCAGAGAACTCGCTTTCCTCATCAGAAAGAACATCTTCTGCCTCTGAGTCAGATTTAGAGTCTAAGTGCACTGAAGGCACAACATCCTGTTGGCAGGGCCTGGAACCATGAGTCTGATCAAAGGTGTGACAAGACATGAACTCTTGCAATGGGTTCACATTCGCCTTGGCTAGGACACATAAAGCACAGAATTTATCCTGGTAGGCCTCGGGTAATGGTTGTTCACAGGCAGCACATAACATAACAGTGGCTTCCCTAGAAAGGCGTACCGGAATGCCGCTGCCCCATGCATCCTCCTCCAGAGAAGGTTTATACTATTGCTGTCTTGCCTGCAAAGGCACCACATCCCTCCTTGGGGATGGCGAAAACAAAAACATACCTGCTTCTCCTACTGGACAGGAAAAGCACTTGTATGTTTAGGAGGAGAGGTGGAATCTTTTCAGACCTGTACTTTTCCTGTCCTTTGGGTCTCTCAGATATGAGTTGTCTGGGATGGGAAGGAAAAAAAAACCCTTAGTGAAGTTTGCAATGCATTGGAGACCTCTCTAGCATTCAAGTGGTTAAAAGCCCCATTTGAATCAATGAATATTTGGTGAATATTTATTTTACACGCTATGTCATATACACCTCAATAACTTATACACCTCAATACTCAATAGGCTGGTCCAGTATTACAAGGCATAATTTCCCTGCTCTGGGAGTCGTATCTAGGGCTCCCAGCCAGAGCACAGCTCAGCATCATGTTGTTGGGTTGCTTTCCAGCCTGGTAGTATCTGAAGGACAGCAACATAAATAATAGTCCGTGCACAGTCTAAATTTAATACATTATGTTTCTGTATATCTGTTTTCCAGGTGGAAGATATAAATATGTGAATTTAATAAATCTTATGTAATATGTCATAGAACTCCTGGTCAATGATGTCAGGTCAGCCTTCTAGGACTTACATGGTAAAGAGAAAACAAAAAAATGATTTCCATCTTCAGCAATCTCCAGTGAGAGATTGGTCTATACTTCCTATGAGGACACTTAAAAAACTGACCTCTAATGCAGGAAGGGGGTTAAATAGAGCAAAGAAAGTTCTTTTAGTTTAGAAGTTTATTTTTCCCCATGGTCCTTGTCCCCACACACACACACACACACACACACACACACTGGATGCAAGAGACATCCCCTTTGGTAGTAAGGATGATAATTTCAGTTGTAGCTAGATCACAGGCTATAATTGTTGAAGATCTTGGAAAATACTTTCAATCACGGTTCTTTAGACCTGTTCAGGACTTCAAGACATACAATAGTAATCAAACCCTGATTCACTAGAAGTTCCTGCAGCAAATATGGGCCATGTTCAGGAAGATAAAGATGAGCAATTCTGGAGCCAACCAATTGCACCACAGGAGACAAACACAAATTCCCCAAATTCAAGTGCATTTAAACTGAAGATGTAACCCTTTCAATTACAAAAAATGCCCACATAGTTTGATTAACTAAAGATTATGGACAAACCAAGAAGGACTTCTCTGATGCTCAGAATGCCCCCCCCCCAACATACACACACACTCTTTTGCTCCATCAGATAAGAAACAGAAAGCTTAAATACTCTGAAAATGAGAAATATTTGCTGCTTATGTGCCTATGTTTATGTTGGCAACATGTGACTCACCAGCTGCTGTTGGACTACAACTTGCATCATCCTCAGTCAGGCTTTGGCTGTTAAAGGAGAGTGGGAATTGTTTTCCAATGACAGTTGGTGGGTTACAGTTTGCCTACCTCAGATCTTTGCATAATGGCAAGTAGATAAAGAATTACACAAAGCTTTGGAAACCCATCTCTAGAAATCCTGGGTTTGCCCTTGGAAGAAGGATTTGAAGGTTGTACATCTCAGGGACCAAAAGAACAGGCTGTGCATGGAAGTACCTGGCCAAAGAGTGTGGTAAGGTCTGTAATCATTTATATTTTTGTGACCTTATTGTCAGTACCTAGTAACACTTACTTGACAGGCCATATTTTAAAGGAACCCTTTATTTTTACTTAACCTTTTCTGCAAATGCAAAATATGTAAAGTCAAATTGACAATAATTTGTATTTTTTAAGTTTTTTTACACTTTTATTTCCCTGACATTAAGCTCTCTGGATGTCTGTTTCCAAACATCGTTCTGTCAGGAACAGTGAAAGCAGGGATAGTGATACAATGTAAAAAAATATAGAATACAGTGCACTCGGTGTTGCAGGGACAGTGTTACATTGTACAAGTGGTGTAAGTGTATAACGGAGTTAAATCAGGCTCCGGAATAGCTGTTAATTCTCTACACCTGCGTAATGCAAATGTACTCTGTGTTCACCAAAAAGCCTCCACTTCTACTGGCATCAAAAGGAGGACAATTGAGCAATCTGTGGGTGTGTCAGGATGCTCCTTTACTCAGCACCTTCTATTTACATGATGTAGACAATTTATTACCATCACAATGAAATTCTTGCACATTACGAGACAGGCTTACTAGAATTAAAGGGTCAGTATTGTTTCATAATAGAAGCAGCTCTAATTAATCATCATAGTATTTGGGTCATAGAGAGTGTTATTTCAGTTCTGTCAGAGTTGTAGTTCAAGAGTAATTCAATGACAAAGTATCCCCCTCCCTCCCCTTTTACTGATGTAACACTGTTCAGCCAGATCAGAAGGGAGGTGCCCAGGTAGACTGCCGAGAGGGACAATCTTCAATTAAGATAAGGGAAAAACTTGAAAAACTTGTCAAGGTGGGCAGGGCTTTCATTGTTCTCATAGGAAGAGATTGTCCCCTTCTGTTATCTGTCTGGTCTATGGACCGCATTCCACATCTGAGAAGTGATGGCTTACACTAGGTAAAAGGGGCAGGAGGGGAAACTTTGCTTGTGAATATCTCTCAAACCATAAAGGTTTGAGAGATAAGACTTATATAGTTCTTCATGTTTTTTAATGCCTACAAAATAAAATAAAGATAAAACAAAGTATTACTATCCCTTTAAAGTTCTATACTGGTGGAGTGGGCTTGCTGGAATGCATACAGCAATCATACTCTGTATGCATACCATTCTTTGCAGCCACTGGTGTTAGAGTCTAGCACTACATGTCTCCACTACACTGGTAGATTTGTACATTCACCTCACTGTGTTTCTTTTATGGTCAACTGACCACAAAACTCTCTGGAAAGAAACATCCAGGGAGCTTACTGTCATGGATAAAATGTGTAAACTGATAGGAGAAGATGGAAGAAATATAATAAATAGTACTGGCAATTTGCCTTCACAAACAATGTACTTACAGAAAATCAAAAATCAAGTCAAGAAAAGGATTGCTATTCCTTTAAAAATATCCATATTTCAGAGCAACAGGGTCAGTGTTTGAGAGGAACAAAACCCCTCCCAAAATATGAAGTGGCCAAGTGGAGCCTTAACAGTCTCCTCTTTTTAGTGAATAAAAAGATGTAGATGTTTTATTTCATACTGCCTTGCAAAATATTATTTGGCCATTATCACACATGCCAGGTCTATAGTCACCGAGCACTTCCTTATATCTGAGTGTTCCCAGATAGCATTCTGGGGATGTGTTGAATACACTGCTCCTCTGTGCTATGATGTGGACTGTTGTTGACATTTCTACATTAGCTTGCTTTTGTCAGTCCTGGCAGGCTAAGCAATTCTATCTTAAGGGCTGTTCTTTATTAAATTTGCAAGGTACAAAACTGTGACTGACAAATATTCTCTATACTTATCCGAATGCATAAATAATAGATCTCTATCTGCAGCAGTAAAGATTAGAAGTGAGGTCAAGTTTGAAATGCAGTCATTTTTATACAGTTTGCTCCCAGATCTTCAGAAACATTTAAATATATTCCAATGAGAACATTCTTTAGCATCTTTTGATAGATATCCAGAATGTTAACATTATTTCTGGGGGAAGGAAAGAATTTTTCTGCTTGCATGTGTCTTATTAAACTTTGCAAGTGAATCTGTTATGTGCTTTATTTGCTATCTGTGACATAATTTCTTCCCTCTCCTCCTCCTCTTTTTTTTAAGGCCATTATGTATGAAAAAAATAAAACAATGACATGAAAACACTGAAATCTCTCTCATCAACGTCTTTGTGAAAAGGGCTTGGATAAATGAGACTCGGAATCAAAGGCAGATGACACGGCTGACCATGTATCATCCTCTATGTATTGAACATACCCTTTGTAAAGATAGAACCGCAATAAAAAGTGGTATTGTGTGCCGTGAAAGGCTGTGTGGGTCTGTGCATGACTAATCTGTCTTTCTGCATTATTTTATTCAATCTTCTCTGACTTTATGCCTCTGACATTTTTGCTACACTCAGTAAATTTGAATGAATAGGCAATTTTAAAGAATTTTTTATAGGGTTTCAGAGGAGTCATAAGCAGACTGTATCTTTGTTCTGACTTAACAGTTTAAATGTTCCCTTTGTCTAGGAGACAAGGCAATACACAGGCAAAGGGGAGACAAATCTCACCTGATATTTTATTAAACACCATCAATGCTGATGTACTGAAAAGCACTCAAGTAATTCTAGGGCATTGATTTATCCCTCCAATGCTAAAGATGTCACCAACTCACTGAGGAACATTACATTAGAGACCTCTCTAGAATTCAAGGGGTTAAAAGGCCTGTTTAACCCCTTCACATCACATGATGTGCCAGGACTGTCACGTCTGTCCGGGGTTTAAGGACCAGTGACGTTCCTGGCATGTGATGGAATTTTGTGATCCCATTGAGTCTGCATGGCTCGTTGTGATCAATGGGCATGTCGGTCAAATAAAATGTGCCTTTGTCCTCCAGAGCACCCCATCCCCAGGCCACGTGGTTCTTAAGGGGTTAAATCAAAGGAAATCTAAAGAGTTTTTATTTGTTCAATGTGACTTGATCCCAGCTGGTGTGTCTTTTAATTACTTCAGTTCTTTTTTGGTACAATAGCCTCAATGGGCCTTAACCCTTTGAGTTTCAAAGTGGGGAGCAATACATTGCTCACCCCTTTGGCACTCAAAGGAGTAAATAACATTTTTAACTCCTTGAATACTAGCAGATCTCCAGTGCTTAATAATGCATTGGAGATCTCTTTCATGGGGTAAAAATCGCCATTTAAATGAAACGTAGTTTGAAGAATTCCTATTTGTTCCCTATACAGCACTTTGGCATTATTATGCATAACATCATACTGGAGCAATTATGGGGAAATCTACCTGCATTATAAGGGAGAAAACAAATTTGTGATGTACCTTTAAACTTGCCTAATGGAAAAGATAATGCAGTCCATTCCCTTCTTAACAAAGAGTCACTTGTATCTGCACTGATGGCTCAAATAGGTTTAAATCATACTACAAATCTAATAGATTTTAAATGTTTGAGTGCCAGAGGGGTATCTCATGCATTGCAAAGCAATTAGATGGGTACCCCTCTGGCACACAGAGTTAAGAAGGAGATAACATAAGCATTGGTGATACCTGGGAATTTATATTAATGTCTGACCTTTATCTGTAAGAGAAGACTGGAATAAATGTTAACCCTTTGAGTGTCAGAGGGTACGCAACGCAACACAATGCAGAGCAATGCGTTGCGTACCTCTCTGGCACTCAAAGGGTTAAACTCGTGTCTTAAGTGGCGTTGACATAGCAGTTATGAATGCAATATAATGCACGCTGGCCCCAATTCAGGTGAAAGAGTTAAATGGTTCTCATAATTGGGGGAATTGTAATTAGAGTGCTAACCTTCTTAATGGGGAAGTATACCCTAAGAATGAGTGCCTCTTAATTTGTTTAACAGAAACATTTTCGTAAGCAAATGTACTTCAAACAGCATTAACATTGGATACCTCAATGGCACTCAAAGGGTTAATTTTTTTAAACTGTTTTGTTTGAATTTGATCTCTGTTTTATTAAACTGCTAGCTACATCACTGTCAATCTGATAACAACTATGATCCCCTTACAATACTTATCATACTTTCAAGTCTATTGCAGCCTATTGTTTTTGAGAGCACGTGTGACCTAGAGGGAGGCTTTGATTGAAAGTGCTATATATACAGGAAACTGCAGTTATAATGCCCAAAAGTAGATAGGTAGGTAGATAGATAATAGATGGCTAGATAGATAGATTGATAGATAGATAGATAGATAGATAGATAGATAGATAGATAGATAGATAGTTGGATGGATGGATAGAGAGATACTACTTTTCCACCTGTTTAGCCCACTGTTCTGCCCATTTCCCTACCCATTTCAGAACAAACTCCCCATTTATACCTCCTAACCCTGCCAACCCTTATTAAACCCCACGTTTAATCTGATAACAACTAGAGTCCGTTACAATACTTATCATTCTTTCAAGTCTATTGCAGCCTATTGTTTTTAAGAGCAGGTGTGATCTACAGGGAGGCTTCAATTGAAAGTGCTATATATACAGAAAACTGCAGTTATAATGCCCAAAAATAGATAGCTAGATAGATAGATAGATAGATAGATAGATAGACAGACAGACAGACAGACAGACAGATACTACTTTCCCACCTGTTTAGCCCACTGTTCTGCCCATTTCCCTACCCATTTCAGAACAAACTCCCCTTTTATACCTCCTAACCCTGCCAAACCTCATTAAACCCCACATACATTATGACAAATCACATCTGAACATATCCATCCCCATCCTGACCTGTTTCTGTGGGGACTTGGGACAACAAAGTTCCCAGGTATATATAGGTACATGAATGTGTTATTGAGGAGTGACTTGTTTTCAGGGTATAGTGCCCCTTTAACACCTTAGATCGCTAGACATGTCTATAATATATTGTTTTGCAATTTGTTGGACATCTTAGCATCTAAAGAGTTATCCCTCTGGCAATCAAAGGATTAAATAATATATGAAAAATAAGAAAAGGTTATCTTTCTGAATAGATTCCATCAATGGGGTTCTGCATAAAATTAATATTTTTCTCTTCTTGTAAGAATAGGGAATTCTTTGTTATGTTTCCAGGAACTTGTTTTCCAAACCCAGCCTGTGATCACTCCTCAATGAGAAGAAAATAAATAGAGGACTCTTTGCCTATTGAAATGAACTTCCGCAACCAGCATTATCATAAAACACATTAGATACAAACCCTTCAGATCATGTGGTTACCGTGGAAACATTATAAGATTAAAAGACACCTAGATGTGCTGTTGTTTCCCCCCCCCCTTTCGTTTTTCCTTTAATAAAGTAATCAATCACCTAGAATTATTAGCTTTCTTTGATTCACATATGAAATTAGTGAGGAAAATATATGTACACTGCATCAGGCCAGGCAAAAGGTTTCCATGGGGTGAACAGTTTACTCCTTGGATGTTAGAATGCATTGGAGTTATAAGGAAAGTGGTGCCCAGCCAAGATAAAACACTAGTAAAAATCTATGTTGTGCTGTGGATCACCAGGTTTAAAGGGATAGTAATACTTTATTATTACTATTCCCCATATTGTAGATATTTGCAAAAGAATTGAATTGTCCCCAGGTTCAGCTCTCAAACCTTTATGGTTTGAGAGATAACTGAACGCAAAGTTCCCCCATCCCTGAAGTCAGCGTTGTAATGGCTGCAGGGGAAGTCTGTCATACGACTGAGCTGTGATCTCGTTAGTGAAAAAGAATTATTTCACTGAAAAGGTCTTCTACATGTGCTTGGTTTGCTTTCGGTTATCTCTCAAACCATAAAGGTTTGAGAGATGAACCTGGGGGCTATTAAATTCTTTTTCAAATATCTACAATATGGGGAATAGTAATATTAAACTATTGCTATCCCTTTAAGCCTTTGAATTATTGGGATATCTCCAAATAATTTAATGCAATGCATTGGAGAACTCTCTTTCAGGGTTTAACCTATTTAGATGCCAGTTGTGAAGGATTGTTAATCCCTTTAGGAAGAACACACAGAGGTGATTTTCTAAGAACAAAGCTACCTGGTTACCTCATTCCCAAATGTATGTATTGCCCTGTTGGTGGCATGTATTGGTGTATTGTTAATTTGCCATGCTGGGTGTAATGGTGTGCAGTTGGATGCTGTTTTCAGCTGCCTTTTAGCTTAGTGAGGATCTCTGCGGGTCCTTAGGGGGAAGTTGGGGTACAGTTAGGACTTTGGTAGCTTCCCCATCTAGTTCACAGTACAGGCTGCCATGTCTTTGTGTCATCTTGTGATGTGATGTTGTGTGCCATGTGATTCCAATGCAGATGTTTCATCAAACCTTTGTTTTGTTCTGAGGGCAGCAGGACAGCACAGGGAAGAAGAAAGGTGGTCCTTAAGTCCCTGAAGAGTTGTGTGGAGAGAGGCGGTGTGCTGAGGCCATAATCATCAGCTGAAGCTTAGGACTGCCTAATTGCCTTCAGGTATAGGGCTATGAGGACTGTTATTTTGCTATCACACCTCAAAAGGCTCTTACCACATTCCTCTAACCCCAAGCTTTCTCAATGGCCGCCTCAGAGAAGGGCATCATTCCATGTAGGTCCCAGGGCCCAGAAATACTGCCACTCAATTACTCCTAAAATGCTCTAGATGCAGACCTGGATTCCATTACAAATGGAAATATTTGCCAAATGGCTATTTTTAGCTTCATGTGGAAAAAATATAAAAAAAATATATATATATAATATAATATACAGCGCTAATACAAAACAAGAATGCACCTATGGTGGGATGGAGCAAGGGGTGTAGTGGGAAAGAAAGGATAAAGTAAACCACAACTCCAAACAAACCCCCAAAGAAATTGAGAAGGCTTAAATTCAGGAGTGGGTAGAACTTCACTAAATCACCAAACTTACTAAGTCTAAAAGTACTGAATATTAGTGAACAAATGGGAGGAACTTTCCTTAAATCATTCAGTCCAAATATATTAGGGCCCCTTAGTCATGCGACTTGTCCTCCAAGAAAGCATACACACAGGTAATACACCGATGTATATTACATGCAAAAGAAAAAAGGAGTAGGGAGGGACAGAGCAAAAAAAAATTCCTCTAAGTGTAGTACTTGTACCCATCTCTAACAGTACTACACTTACAGGAATTTTTTGCTCTGCTCTCCCCACTCCTTTTTTCTTTTATTTTTAGCTTGGGCAGATACATACAGATGGTCTGTTCTTCAAACATATTCTGACCAAGGGTCAGAACTGGATTGGCTAATTGCAGTCTTTTCTATTTAATCTAAGTCCCATTTGGAATCCATTTAAAGAGCTGAAAATGCTCCAAAATGAGCCTAAAACAAGGCTCAAGAAGCTCAAGTAAATTGTTTGGGTAACAACCGCTTTTCTTGAGATGGATCAGGCAGGGAAAATTGAGTAGGGAGGCAAAAGGCCACTTGGTCCCCTGCCTGATCCCTTATATTCCCCAGAGCCCTCCCCCAGCCAGATGGTAGCAATTTTGCTGCACCAGCAATGGATGGGATAACTTCCATTTTTGAAAAATAAAGAAAATCTTCTCCTTAATTGAACACCATATTTTTTTTCATGTATTTCATAAAAGGAGGAAACAAAAGTGCTTTCCTTTTAACAAAAAAAGGATAATTTGGGGTCCAACATACCATTTAATTTTTGAGATCTCTTCATCCTGATATGACCTCCTTGGGGTCTGCAGTTTTGCAGACTTCTGCTACCACCCCAAGTGTGTTGTGGGTGGAGGGATTTGGATCTGGAGCTTCTTCACACACCGTTAGTGCAGAGTCCCTTAGTGTTTGGAGTTCTTCTGCATCTGCAGTCCTTTTGATCACCCCAATCTGTGTAAGTTGAGGCTGAGGATCTTTTTAAGGATGGGGTTTCCATGTTTTTAGTGCCCTCTCCTGCCTTTGTTTTCTTTCATTCTTCTCTCGGGGCTGTGTCAACATCAGCAGTGGCTTTATCTCTTCCTGGTGATCTGGTTCACCACCTTGACCTTCGGGGTCCTACATCCATTAAGGCTGTCTCTGCTTCATCTTTCCAGATGTTGAGAGATGCTAATGTGGTGAGTACTCACAGTCCACAACTATTTCACACTCTGCTCTTTCTCATTTGACTGGGGGGGGGAGCTGGCCCCACACTTCCAGACATTACCACAGGTTGGGTTTGACTCTAGGGTGCAAGGGTTTATGTCAGGACTTCAGGATCTCTTAGCTAGGTGGGAGGTTGGGGATAGTCAGTGGTTTTCCTGGGCCACTGCATAAGTTGAGGCTGAGGATCTTTTCAAGGATGGTATTTCCATGTTTTTAGGGCCTTCCCCTGCCTTTGTTTTCTTTCATTCTTCTCTCAGGGCTCTGTCAACATCAGCAGTGGCTCTATCTCTTCCTGGTGATCTGGTTCACCACCTTGACCTTCGGGGTCCTACATCCATTAAGGCTGTCTCTGCTTCATCTTTCCAGACATTGAGAGATGCTAACGTTTTGAGCGTCACAGTCCACAACTATTTCAAACTCTGCTCTTTCTCATTTGACTGGGGGGGGGGAGCTGGCCCCACACTTCCAAATATTACCACAGGTTTGGTTTGACTCTAGGGTGCAAGGGTTTATGTCAGGACTTCAGGATCTCTTAGCTAGGTGGGAGGTTGGGGATAGTCAGTGGTTTTCCTGGGCCAAGCAGCTGGGTACAGGGCATGCAGGACAGTCTGTTGTAGTCCTAGATAGGTTGTTCTACAGCCTCTGCATTGGCTATACTACCATTGGCACTGGCTAGGCTGTCAGGGTCCGGTGGGGGCCCGTACTCCTGTGACAAGACCTGTGGCTCCGGAGGTGGGATCTTGAAAGATATCCCTTCCAGTATCTGTTGAGGTAGTTCCTCAGGGTCCTGCAGCTGATCCATCCAGGGACATGGCCAACGCTGCTCCTGGACAGATTCGGGTAAAGATGGGGATAAGCCCCTACCTGTCTCTGACCGTGGTAAAGGCCAGATTTATGTCTGTTTTGAAGGACCTTTAGGGGGCTCATTTGAAGCAGGAGGTAAAAGAGAAGGTTTGGAAACATGAATATATTGATACCTTTATCCTCCTGCCTTTGAAGCAGTTAAATCTTGACAAATAAGAGAAGAGTAAAGAATGGAGGAAGGAGGAGGATGCAGACAGAAGATGGTTTAGGCTGATTCTGTGGACAGTTAATTGGCTGCAAACATTCTCCATCTTGTCCAGTATTACAGAGAAAAGAATTCAGGGGGGCTGCTCTGTACTGTTTTGCTATTTGGATTCTATAGGGGAAGATCAGAGTTTATGGTGTAGTTGCTTAGCTCAAGTATGACAAGCAATTTTGTCAGTGGATGGTGGTTCACTCTTCCTTAAATGGGGACCATAAGGATATCTTCTTGTGGCTCAAGCTCATGAGCCATAACAGGGCTCTAGGTCAGGCGCTTGGTGGGTCATCGCTGAATCCCTTTCTGCTCTCCATCGTCAAACAGGCCCACTCTGACTCAGTGGGAATAAAAAGGGAGGCTGTTTAATGACAGCCAATGCAAGTGGGGATCTTCATGCAGATTTAAGCATGAATGTTCAGGTTGTGGTGGCACCCAGTTCTTGTCCAAATGTCTCAAAAGTGCCAAGCAATGGGCTGGAAAAAGGAATGAGTCTGATTAATGTGGCAGAGATGATCATGTGACTGCAGCTCTATCCCAAAAGAGATCACTGGGGGATGATTTCACATTTGGTTTCTGGATTCCATTTCAGCACAGACCCAGGGTTCTTTCAACTAAAAAATTAGCAGGGATTCTGAAATAAAGGGGACAGGAGGCCTGTACACCTGCCCGCCTACAAATAAAGAGCTCATTTAAACAGTAAGATGGTAACATCTTATTTACAGCTGCCCATTGAGAAAAAAACGCTCACAATCATCTTACCGGAGACTCCTGAATAAAAGAGACGGCAAGACTGCACACCTGCCCGTGTATATACAAGAGTCGGGTAAGAAGTCATAACCATAGACGGGAAGATCATGCACCTGACCTCATAAAAACAGACTAGTGAATCACCTTTGTCCTTTATATTATAATATTAAAGTTGGGAGGATTGAATAACTGCCTGCATATATACATCTATATATAAAAAAGGTTGAGCAAACTGCTTAAGTACCAACTATTGTATGTAATTATATTACACACAGCAAGTGGGACATTCTTCTTTATCCAAAGATACAGAGGCACAATATTCAGCAGGGGGATAACCTAAGTACATATTTGCTGTTTGGTTAAACTCACAGCCATAACGGCTTTTTTTTTTTACGGACTGTACCTTTAAGGGCTATTCCAAGCTCAGCTAGCTGGCCTGAACATACATATGTCTTACTTTTAGTCATTTTATACTGGTTACATTGTATACCATAAGATATTAAATGTATATGCATCAGGGCCGGCCCTTACATGGGTCCTGGTGGGGCCATGGACCCAGGCAGACTCTGACAGGGGTGGCAATTTGCCACCACAAGGCATGTTATTTTGTGTGCAGCGTCTCCCCACTGCCCGCACTGATGACAGCTGGGACCTTGTCTCATATGGAGATGCCGTGTGGAGCACGCAGGGGTTTTCTTTCTCTGTTCGGAGGCCAGTGCAAGTTTAAAACTGGCACCCAGACTGACGAAGAAAATCCCAGTATGCACCACGCGGTGTCTCCACATGTGACACGGTCCCGGCTGTCATCAGTACGGGCAGCGGGGAGACTGAGTAAAAAGCAGGAGAAGAGCCAGACAAGCAGAGAAGAGAGGGAGCGAGCCAGAAGGAGAAGAGAAACAGGCAAGGGGGGGCAAAAGTGGTGAAAAGAGAGGCACAATGGGGTGAAAATAGAGGCACAAGGGGTGAAAAGGGGGTGAAAGAGAGGCACAATTAGTGAAAAGAGGGGAAAAGAGAGGCACAAGGGGTGAAAAAAAGGCACAAGGGATGAAAAGAGGGGAAAAGAAGCACAAGGAGTGAAAAAGAGGCACAAGGGATGAAAAGAGGGGAAAAGAGAGTCACTAGGGGTAAAAAAGAGGCACAAGGGATGAAAAGAGGGGAAAAGAGAGTCAATAGGGGTAAAAAAGAGGCACAAGGGATGAAAAGAGGGGAAAAAGAGAGGCACAAGGAGTGAAAAGAGGGGAAAAGAGAGGCAAAAGGGGTGAAAAGAAAGGCACAAGGAGTGAAAAGAGGGAAAAAAAGAGGTACAAGGGGTGTAAAAAGGTAAGGGGGAGAAAGAGGTTCAAGGGGTGTAAAAGGCAAGGGAGGTGAAAGGTACAAGGGGTGTAAAAAAAACAACACTACAGTTCTATGTGGTTTTAGGAGCAAGAGAGGGGTTAATCCAATTAAGGATGTTGCGTGTTTTGGTGGGCGTGGTTTTGGTGTGCAGCGGGGAGGCAGCATTTCATCCTTGGATCCAGGCAGCTCAATATGCATACATGTTGATGCTTATCTATAGTTTTTATGTATACTTGTTTTGATAAAGATTAAAGTCTGTTTTTGCACAGTATCCTTCCTCATTACATTTATTTGGTAATATATAGTCAGAAGGAGAGCTCTCCTTGTATATTGTTTTTCTATTTTGTATTTTTATGACCAATACACTTGAGTCACTAGGATTGTAGCTAATACCTTCTGATTATATTTGTTGTTTATTTTTATTTTATTATTATCCTGGAAATAGGCCAGAGGATAGCGCCAGTAGTATACTGTTGCTTTTCTTCTTTGTGTTTGTTTTTAGGAAAAAGTTGGTAGGTTATGGTCCATGTATTTTCAGTTGTCATTCATTTAGGACAGGGGTGCCCACTCAGGCTCCTCGGCAGAGGATGGATGAAGTTATTATTAGGCGAATTGGAAGGTAGGAATTTTCTAATTTTAGGTCTTACATTGGGCCTGGCTTGATGGTATGAGGGGTGTTTTAGGTGCTAGGTTGGGGCATTGGGGCTTCTTTAAGTCTTTTATGCGTTATTCTATTTGCTTTTTATTATTTTATTAGATCCCTCAATTTGTGTGATTTGGATTGTGGGACACTCCTATGTTTACTGGGCTGGTAGGTGGGCTGGGGTGTGCCCTTACATAATCTGCTTAACTCTGGTGGTTATACATTTCTGGACTCCTCTGGGATAGGGAGCTTCCGGAAATGGTGGTGCTGGCCCCGGGTGACGCAACCTCCACATATCCTGGTGATACACACTGGGATAGATGATTTAGGGTCTATGCCTTTCGTTACCTGAATATGGACCTGTCTCGCTTGTGGAATTTGTTTCCAGGTATTTTGATTATCTGGACAGAGATTACCCCTCATTTAATAAAGGCTGTGTCCTTTTTCCTCCATATCACTCATTCTGTCTCGTCATGGTGGGTCCTGGTTGGAAGATGGGGTATTGATGGATTCTAGGTTAGTTAGTATATTGATGCTGCTACTGTCATTTTATTCCCCTGCCAATATATATATATATATATATATATATATTTAAAGGGATAGTAATACTTTGATTTATCTTTATTTTATTTTGTAGGCATTAAAAAAACATGGAGAATGATATAAGTCTTATCTCTCAAACCTTTATGGTTTAAGAGATATTCACAAGCAAAGTTTCCCCCTCCCGCCCCTTTTACCTAGTGTAAGCCATCTCTTCTCAGATGGGGAATCTGGTTGTAAGACCAGACAGATAACAGCAGGGGACAATCTTCTTTGTATGAAAACAATGAAAGCCCTGCCCCCCTTGACAAGCTTTTCAGGTTTTTCCCTTATCTTAATTGAAGATTGTCCCTCTCTGCAGTCTACCTGGGCACCTCTCTTCTGCTGTAGCTGAACAGTGTTACATCAGTAAAAGGGGCGGGACGGGGACACTTTGTCATTGAATTACTCCTGAACTACACCTCTGAGAGAATTGAAATAACACTCTCCAAAGTCCAAATACTATGATGATTAATTAGAGCTGCTTTAATTATGAAACATTACTGTCCCTTTAAGGACATTTGGGTGTTATATTTAACAAATGTTTTCGGTTGAACAGTTTTTAACCTCACTCACCTATCCATTGCTGGACCTACTTGAATGCATTGATTAGTTAGGATGATGGAACATGGTTTAATTTTTGGACAGTTAGCCTCTCCAGTGCCAGGAAGTTTGCAACACAATATACAGCAAAGTGTTGCAAGCTGACTGGCATCAGAGGGGTTAAGAGGGTCTTGTGTGAGTATAGAGAAGGTGGATTGGTGTACTCGGGGATTCTAGGAGGTTTTGGTGGTTGTTGCCTTTTACAGCTACATAAGCCTTTTTCCCAGGCTTGACAGCCCTGATCTGCCGAGCCCAGGAAGGCCTGTCAAGCCACAAAAGGTCATTCTGCTGCAAAGTAATAGCAGAATAATTGTATGGTAATACATTTTTGGATGTTTTTATATGTATCCCAAATTGCAAAACTTAGACTACATTCCTGCCATAATGGAATAGCAGGATTGGAAAAAAGAACACCCCTTTGAGTGTAATGGAACTAGCAAGCAGTTGGACAATATAATAACAAACTCAACTTTTGATTATACAAAAAAGAATATACTCCTTTTATAAGCCCATATAAGGGACAGAAAGAGACAGATGGACTCAAACTTCACCAGGAGAATTTAGAGACTTGCAACCAACAAAAATAACAACAAAACATATTTTCCAGACTCAATTCAAGCAGCACACCTGCACTCATGCCTACAGGAGCTCTTTACATTTTTTAAAAGGACTGGAAAATTGCAGGACACATAGGTTCTTGGGCCTCCTGCCTCCTAATAATAAGAGTCCTAAGGAAGTTATCTTAAGAGTTAATTACTATGGGGGGGGGGGGTAGAAAATATTATACAAGTTGCAAGGGTTTTTGCCACCATCTTATTTCATGTAGCATACCTATGAATCTTGATCTGTCACTTAGTTCACTGGACCTGCAGTCACAGTATATGTTGCATATGAGGCTACTTGTTCAATCAATCCACCAGAAATAATGGAAAGGCACATTCGTTAAATACATTTAAACCAATCAGATTTATTTACATCTGTAAATACCCTTTTTACATAGATCAGTACTATTAAAAGGTGGATGTTAGTAAGGTTTAGCAGCCTCAGATTTGGTCTTGTCTTAGAACTCTTGCCAAATAGAACATCCCATTTCTTGGACTTTGTCTTCTTCATATGCAAAATGAGTTGACATTTGAAAATCTCTTTAAACTCTTATATCTTAACCATTTATTTGGAACATCAATAAACCCACCCTTACAAATATCACCTGGCCAAACAAGGTTAGTTTTTCAGTGCAAGATCTTGATCTTCCCTATTCTATCTACCCTCTCTCGTCACTACTTTGAGACTTCATATACAAAACATTTCTTTAGGATGACAGCTTATGTGCTTCAAAGGAATTCAAATCTAAATTGCTTTGCATTTATCTACATGCCTATACATGTACACAGCTGAGACACTTCATATTGATGCATTACATTGGCCATCACTGAAACCCCAGACTCTACAGGATATCTGATATTACAAGCTCCTGACCAAAGTTCTCCCTCGCTATACATAAATATTAACAGAAATTAGAATTTATTTATTTATTTATTTTTATTTAGAAAATATTTTACCAGGAAGAATACATTGAGATTTCTCTCGTTTTCAAGTATGTCCTGGAGGACATGGACATTGTTGAATCCACCTGGATAAGGGAAAAAAAAGCTCAATTTGCACTACCATAAGAGATAATATTTAAATAAATATGTATTGCTGATATAAAACTCCATCAATCGTACACAAAATCTATACTAACATCTCTCCACAATACTGGAGGGAATGTGCAGGTACCTTAGGTTATATATATATAAAAGAACTCGATATTTGCATAACATTGTGAAGTTGATTAACATTATCTTAAGATTCTTTCTACATTTCAACCCTATAGTCTTGTTTTAAACAAACCACATCCAAATTTCACTAAACTCTCATATAAAGCTGATTAAGCTTAGTGGCAAACAGATGTGCTATATCTGCTAATTGGAAAAAAGAAAAGAAATTATCCCTCTTCCAAGTTCAATCTAAAATTATAGAAATTAGAAAGATGAATATTTGACAGCACTTTTCAACAAGTCCCAGACTAATGTCTTTTATGTCTGGCTCCCTGGGATACTATTCCTGGGGCAGCATTTATTGTCCATTTTTAGGCCTTCCATCCACTGGATCCTTTGATTTCTTGATGTACTTATCCCCCCCTCTCCCCCAGTAAATGCTTTTGCTTACATATATATCAAAAAGCACCATTACATAGTATATTATATCTATCTTTGTCCAGTCATGTTAAGGGTTTTCATATTTAGTGTTAATATGTACCATGAAAATCCTTTTGAACATATCAATAAACAGGTTTACAAAAACAAATACAGCCAGGTGACAGACTACATATTTTATTTCATTATGCTTGTCAGATTGAGTGATGCTATCCCTTTAAACACAGATCTCTCCGACAGACCTTTTGTGCCTTATATATAAAGGCAAAGTGGAGCAGATCGAGAACAAATCAACTTCATTACTCCACTTTGTCACATGCCACTTCATGTAGACTTGGTTTAGTTGGTTCAAACGAGTCCAAGTGATGAGATGGCAGTTTGAATTTAACACTCATATTCTATATTGAGCGTCTGCTGGTGAATTAAATCTGTCAGTAGGAGGAAAGAAGCACAGTTAAGTTGTACTTATTCAGGCATGCTCTAATCCCAATTTGACACTTAGCATGGGAATGGCATGACATTAAGGTCAGTTCTGACACAAATCAACATATCTGGTTCTTTAGGATCTTGGTAAGTGTGTAAATTGTAACCAATGTTATTCACACATATGTAATTGCATTTCCGGTACATGTACAGAGTAACACTCTGGAAATTAACTTAACTGCTTGGCTACTGAATCAATGCATTAGTGACCTCGCTAAAGTGGGAATTATACCTGTTGGAATGATTTTCTTCATTTCACAGAGGGGGTTACTTAGGCAGGAATCCTTTATACAACAGCATCTACAGTTTCCTGTATTTACTGAGCTTCATTTTAGTCTGTCTTTGGTTTCCATATCCTCATAATAATGTTCAACAGTCAGGGGTTTGACAACCTTTGGCTTTCCAGCTGTTGGAGATTACCACACAAATCATCTATTGATTGATTAGGGATGATGGGATCTGTAGTCTCCAACAGCAGGAAAGCCCAAGGTTTCTAACCCCTGATCTGAATTATACAGGGAAGAGTCCACCCATGATTCAATACAATAATGTAGTTACAGACCATGAAATACCTCTATAAAACTGTAGACTATAATGAAGAAAATGCATATAGAGATACCCAGTTGGTATATGGAGGAATCTTTACAGTTCTTCTATAAAATAAATGAGCCACTTACTAGTACAGCTACAGTTCCCCTTTAAGTATATTAGTAGTTCATACTTCCATTTGAATAAATAAATAAATAAACCTGTGGCTTTATGTTCAAAAGCAAAGCATACCCATTCTGAGGCAACCCAACTGCGCCATAGGGGAGAAATAAAAATTCCTCAAATCCCTATTGACTTAAACAGGAATTTTAACCCAGTCGCCAACACATTGCAAAGCCCCATTTAAATCAACAGGAATGTTTTACTTTTCCCCTATGATGGTGCTGATTTTCTCCAGAATTGCTCCACTTTCAAACATAAGGGTCTAAGAATTTATTTAAAGAACACCCTCAAAAGCTCTAAGCACTGTATGTTCAAAAGAAAAGTGTACTTTGGAAATTCATTAAGGTCCAATAAGGATCCAGCAGGCATAAAAAGCAGTTTTCTATCTCTACTGAAGAGCAGAGACAATACCAGCCCTATAGGGTTGTTGCACTCAAAGTACCTTGCCCCAGCCACCTAACAGTTGAGAGGACTAGGTGCACAGAGAGGACTACGGTCTGAATTTGCATCATCCTGCTCAGTATCAGCCATGGCGCAGGCAGTCTCTACTGTGCATGACTGCACCGCGACCGGCTGGCACTGTATCAGCCGCGCAGTGGGCAGTCATTATTGTGCATGACTGCACCGCACCTGTTGCTGGATGGCACTGTGGCCCGTGTACACGGGCTCTTCAACTACTAAATCATATAAAGACATGACTCCGACACTCCTTTAGGCAACAGAGAGCCTTGCAGAGTCTTGCATTTACATGAATCATCAGAGGTGACCAGTCCGCTGTATGCTGTACCGCCAGTATAGTGTTTATGTCAGTCGATTGTTATGTGGCATGGGCAAGGGTCTGTGTATGTTATAACCCTTTGAGTAGCACAGAGGTTTGAAGCACATTGCATAACTGCTGCTGTTCTTGGGGTTGATGTCTAAGAATGTATACTCTCTGCTCCCTCCACTTGGGCTTCTCAACGGATTTGTGCCAACCTCATACTCCGTTGATCAATGTGTACCCCCTCCCCTTGCATACCTTGCAAAGGAATTTTCAAACATCACTTTGTCATTGCCTTGCCCTTTAGTGTATGGGCGTCCAACCTGCAGCCTGTGTGCCAAGTGTGGCCAACCTGAGATTTTTAAAAACATTTTTTATACCTATATAACTTATTTTATAACTAGCACACATGAACTAATAGGCTAGTAAGACCTAACTGCTTGCTTGCCAGTACCATGCAGTTCAAAACCGTATGTCTGTCAAATAGTATTATTGATAGCGGTCCTCACACTTACAGCTTTCTTATCATATAGCCCACAACCGAAAAAATGCCCTGCCTTAGTGCATCCCCCCCAAAGCATTTCAGGGGCAAACCAGCTGCAATATAGAGGAGTACTAATAATTCTCATAGACTTAACCTTTTGAGTGCCAGAGAGGTGCACAAGTAATTTGAAAGCAATGCGTTGCACACCCCTCTGCCCCTCTGGCACTCAAAGTGTTAAATTGGCCTTTTAACCTTCTGAATGACAGATAGGTTCCCAACTCATTTCTACTCAATGCTTTGAGACCACTCTAGAACTCACTGTGATTAAGAGCCCCGTTTCAGTCAATAGGAATTTGGGGAATTTTTATTTCCCTCCTATGGTGAAGCTGGTTTGCCCCAGAATTGCTCCAGGTTGTCTTAGCAGATAGGCCTCCTAGGCCCTTCCAGAGCAGGAAGAAAGGACTTGCACAGAAGACTGCTTAATTTTTTAGGTATTATTTACTTTTTATTTATGATGACTCTGGTGGTAAGAGGACTGTCTTGTGCATTTGCATATCCTGGAGATTGGGGAATAGTGAGCTTTGGCAGTGCTTCTACTTAGCTGGTTAACTAAATGGTAGGAATCAATAATGCTAAGATACTAATAAAGGATTATATCAGTGACTGCACACAATATAGGTTTTTAAAGGGGAATAGTACACACAATATATAGCAGAATGCAAGGAACACAACAACAGAGCAACATGACATGATCATAAAGGTAGCCATAACACATTATCACACTCCCAATCGAATTACCAGTCCCAGTGAGAAAATTCTGCACCTATCAGTGTCATCCTTCCAACAGTGGAGTTACTTTTTACTTGAATTGTAACCAGCCTCAGTCCCCTGGGGACACCACTGTGCACTTGGTGTGGCCCTTGCTAGAGGTAGCACTACCACTATGGCATGTGAAGTGTAACACAGGGTACCTTTCACTGCTTAATTGTGTTCCTTTGACATAGGCTGACAAAGAACTGTGCTTTTCCTCTGCCCTGCTTGTTGCAGGGACTTTCTCTATTTGGCAGATTTATTCTGCACCTGACTGTCAGAAACCTCAGCTCTCTGATAATTGCAGGCCTTTAGCCATCTAGCATCTTTACACTGGAACCCCTGAACAACAATACATTAACTGTCAGGCTGGTCACCAGACTGTTGTGCCTCACGCAGGCTTCTGGATTGCAGTAGTCACATACATTGCAGCACACCAATACAGCAGGATAAGTACTAGAACCTCATCAAGTGGCTTGCTGGGAGAGTCATGAAGTCTCTTCAGTGTACAACTCCCAACAAAGAGATCTTTCACAACCTTCAGTAGGCGTGTGGCATAAAATTCTCTCACTCCGAGCAGAAAGAAGTTCTGGATGGATGGATTGCACCTTAGTGGAAGGGGGGCCACGGTGCTGGGTGATAGGATGGTTAGAAGGCTGGAGGAGACTTTAAACTAGAAAGGGGGGGGGGAGGGAGCTGCAACACAGGCTGGGGAAGATAGTATAATTGAGGGAATGGGATTAGAGAAGGGTCATGGGGGTGGAGAGGGGGAATGGGCTAGTTCAGCTAATAGGGAGTTGCCATTGTTACAGCCTGATAAAAGACAAATACATCTGAAAAAGAATGAAATCTTTAAGAATGGCAAAAAGATAAAATGTATGCATGCAAATGCTCGCAGTCTGGCTGGTAAGATGGAGGAACTAGAAACGATAGCAGTACATGAGCAGTATGATCTGATTGGAGTGTCTGAAACCTGGTTAGATGATACGTATGACTTGGCAGTCAATCTAGAGGGTTATTCACTTTTTAGGAGGGACAGGGTTAATAAAAGGGGAGGAGGGGTATGCCTATATGTAAAGCAGGCCTTAAAACCTAGTTTAAGGGAAGATATAAATGAAGGGTCCAATGAAAAGGTAGAGGCCTTGTGGGTTGAAATACACACTGGGGGCACACATAATAAAAAGATATTGGTGGGGGTTTGCTACAAGCCACCTAATGTTGGGGAGTTGGAGGAAGCCCAGCTTTTACTGCAAATGGAAAAGGCTGCTAGGTCAGCAAAGGTAATTATAATGGGAGATTTCAACTACCCTGAAATTGACTGGAGCAATATGACTTCAGGCACAACAAAGGGAAATATTTTTCTAAGTATGATAAATGATAATTTTATGTCCCAACTAGTAGAGGAGCCAACTAGAAAAGAGGCCTTGCTTGACCTAGTGCTCTCAAACGATTCTGACATTGTAAACAGTGTGCAGGTAAGGGAACATTTGGGCAGCAGTGACCATAATATTGTATCCTTTGAAGTTTGTTATGAGAAACCCAATAGCAAGAGTTTAACCAAAACATTCAATTTCAAAAAGGCTAATTTTACAAAGTTAAAAGAAGCTTTAAAGGATATCCAGTGGGATGTAATTTTCAAAGATAAAAATGCACAAGAGTCATGGAATGTATTTAAAATGCTCTTGGGCAAATATACACGTCAATATATACCATTGGGGAATAAGCACAAGAGAAGTAAAGCAAAACCAATGTGGATTAATAATGTGGTTAGCAGGGAAATGAGAAATAAAAAGCAGGCTTTTAAGGTGTTTAAGTCAAATGGGTCAGATGCATCATTTAAAAAATATAAAGAATGTAATAAAATCTGCAAACAAGCAATTAAGCTAGCTAAAATAGAAAATGAGCGAAACATTGCAAACGAGAGCAAGAAAAACCCTAAACAATTCTACAAGTATATTAACAACAAAAAAGTTAAGGTTGATATTGGTCCTCTTAGGACTGAAACAGGTGAATTGATTAGTGAGGATAAAGCTATGGCTGAGACCCTAAATACGTTCTTTGCTTCAGTATATACAAAGGAAGCAGAAATGACAAGCTATGGGCAAACAGACAAAACCATGGAATTTCCTCCAACATCTACATGGCTTACTGAGGACAAGGTCCAAAAGAGACTGGAAAGGGTTATAGTGAATAAAGCGCCTGGACCGGACGGTATACACCCAAGGGTACTTAAGGAACTTAGTTCAGTAATAGCAAAACCATTATACTTAATATTTATTGATTCAATTTCATCAGGCATAGTGCCCTGTGATTGGAGGAAAGCTGATGTAGTTCCATTGTTTAAAAAGGGAGCAAGATCCAAACCAGGAAATTATAGACCTGTGAGCTTGACTTCCATAGTGGGTAAGATACTAGAAGGGTTATTAACTGATAGTATTCAGAACTATGTGAAGACAAACAATATCATTAGTAGGAATCAGCATGGTTTCATGAAGAACAGATCATGTCAGACTAATTTACTTGCATTTTATGAAAGAGTGAGTAGTAATTTGGACAGGGGAATTGCTGTTGATGTAGTATACTTGGATTTTGCAAAAGCCTTTGACACAGTGCCTCACAACAGGTTACTGCATAAATTAAAAGGCTTCGGTTTGGGTGGTGGTATCTGTACATGGATTGAGAACTGGTTAAATGATAGATGGCAGAGAGTTGTTGTAAATGGAACTTTTTCAAATTGGTCTAGGGTTATAAGTGGGGTACCGCAGGGTTCAGTCCTGGGCCCAATGCTTTTTAATTTGTTTATTAATGATCTAGAAGTGGGAATTGAAAGTAGCATCTCAATCTTTGCTGATGACACTAAGCTATGTAAGGAAATACATACAGAGCTCGATGTTTTTTCCCTACAGAAGGATTTAGATAAACTAAGTGAATGGGCAGAAAAGTGGCAGATGTCATTTAATGTAGATAAATGTAAGGTTATGCATTTGGGTTGTAGAAACAAACTTGCTACATATACTCTAAATGGGAAACAACTTGGGAAATCCTCATTAGAGAAAGATTTAGGTGTACTGATAGACAATAGTCTTCACAGCAGTGTGCAGAGTCACTCAGCTGCTGCAAGAGCAAATAGAGTACTAGCCTGCATAAAAAGAGGTGTAGAAGCAAGGGATGCTAATATTATCCTACCTCTGTATAAATCCATGGTTAGGCCTCATCTAGAATATGGAGTACAATTTTGGGCGCCTGTTCTAAAAAAAGACATTACTGAACTGGAAAAGGTGCAGAGACGTGCAACAAAACTGATAAAGGGATTGGAGGATCTGAGTTACAAAGAGAGACTAGCCAAACTGGGTTTGTTTACATTAGAAAAGAGACGTCTAAGGGGTGATATGATTACCATTTACAAATACATTCAAGGTCAATACAAAGAACTATCCAATGAATTATTTATGCAAAGAGCTGAGCTAAGAACAAGAGGTCATCCATTAAGACTTGAGGAAAGGCGCTTTCGACTAAAACACAGGCAGGGATTCTTTACAGTAAGGGCGGTAAGGCTATGGAATTCTTTGCCTCGGGATGCTGTGCTTACAGATAATGTAACTGCATTCAAAAAAGCAATGGATGCCTATCTAGCACAGAACAATATTGACAGTTATGACAGATGGCTTCAAAGCAAATAGGATATTGAGCCGGGGAACTAATTGAGACACTCACACACACACACCTACATTGGAAATTGCTCCAGAGGGCTTTTTTGTTGCCTTCCTCTGGATCAACAGGGGTGTTATTGGCATGGGCTGGACTTGATGGACGCATGTCTTTTTTCAGCCTTATCTACTATGTTACTATGTTACTATGTTACTTTGCTTGACTATTTTGCAAACAACATATGTTAAACCTTTATCAGTAGTAGGTTGCCACTCTCTTGCTGTCTTTGCAAACAGAGTAATCATACCATTACTCTGCTAAAATTTAAAAACACACAGTACAGGGTGGTACTGACTCCAGTCACTCATTTCTATTAGTCATATCCTGGGAGATAATATATAATATATAAAGTAAGTAGGGATGGGCGAAAAGGGCCTTTTTTGTTCCTGCATGAAATTGCACAAAAACACATGTTTTTTTTGCTTATTTCATGGAGAATTTCACCAATAGCGAAAACTATTACATTTTATGACTTTTCACTAATACCAAAAAGCATTTAGCAAAAATGATTACATTTTTCAACTGTGCCTTTCAATTGGGTGAAACTCCCTACCAACACACTATAAAAACCCAGAATTTCCTGCCATGCAGCATGCTGTAGAATAGGCAGTACTGTGTAGAAGGTAGTAGAGAGAGGGAGAGAGAGAGGCAAATAAAAATTAAAATAAAAGCAAATATAAAAAAAAAGTTAGTACAGTGTCATAGTGCTGGAGGACACTATGAGCACCAGTATTTAAAAAAAGAGAAGCTGGCAGGACCCTGATGGGACTAGTGATACAGTGCTAAAGTGACTGGGAGCCCACATTCCCGAAACCCACTGATGCCCAGTCTGCCAACATCCTCCATCTGGGGAGAAATATTAAAGAAGGCAGAACTGGCTAGCAGTGTGATCAGGACAGCCTCCTGCTACTCATTCCTAGCTGCTATCTATGTATACACTTTATATTCACATTTAAAAATTAAAATGTATTTATTGTATGGATTGGTTATGGTGAGTTGGCGCTGTGAGTTTTCTTTTGGTTTTGGTTTGCAAGCCTCCTGCTACTGCTGCCAGTATGCTTTCTTCCATTGAGGAGACGGCAAGAAAAATTTGCCTTTTTGAAATCTAGAACCTGTATCTTAATGTGGTGTAGCTCAGCCTCTGCACTTATATTAAACCACCCTAATTGGTGATCACTGAAGGCAAAATGCTCTCCTACAGTTAAATCCATGTCTCTGTTGGTAAATAATACATCCAGTATTGCTTACTTCCTAGTTGGCTCTTCTAATAAATGACTAAGAGATAATCCTTGTTACAAATTTAGGATACTCTACTCCTGGCTAAATCTGCTGTTTGATTTTCCAGCTCACATGAGGCAGATTAAAGTCCCCCATAATAATAACAACCCCTTTATGGTACCATCAATCGGCAGGGATCAGGACAAGGGACAGGGGCAAGAGACCGGAACCAGGGATCATTGCAGGATTTCTTTACTGTATAACAAAATGTATTGCAGGACATGAATTTACTGTGTTAGAATAGGAGCCCGGTATTGGACTAACTTGATGTTTAAAGGGATAGTAATGTTTCATAATAAAAGCAGCTCTAATTAATCGTCATAGTATTTGGACTTTGGAGAGTGTTATATCAATACTGTCAGACTTGTAGTTCTAGAGTAATTCAGTGACAAAGTATCCCCCTCCCGCCCCTTTTACTGATGTAACATTGTTCAGCCAGATCAGAAGGGAGGCGCCCAGGTAGACTGCAGAGAGGGACAATCTTCAATTAAGATAATGGAAAAACCTGAAAAACTTGTCAAGCGGGGCAGGACTTTTATTGTTCTCATAGGAAGAAGATTGTCCCCTGCTGTTATCTGTTTAGTCTTACAACCATATTCCACATCTGAGAAGAGATGGCTTACACTAGGTAAAAGGGGCGGGAAGGGGAAACATTGCTTGTGAATATCTCTCAAACCATAAAGGTTTGAGAGATAAGACATATCATTCTTCATGTTTTTTAATGCCTACAAAATAAAATAAAGATAGAACGAAGTATTACTATCCCTTTTTAACTCCTCCCTTGGGTGTTTGATATCTTAAATACTGATTGTAGGTGGCTTATGCATAGTAAATGTGTATCCTCTTGGATGCTAGATTTGGAGTCATCTCAAGCATCCAAGGGGTTATGGCCTGGTGTGATTGTTATTCACCTCGTTGTTATTCACCCAGGAGGACACAAAGAAGTTTAAAAAATACTGTTGTTTAATTAACACACATATATCCTGATTCTAGGTCCCAAACTGAAGGTGGTCTATGTAACCAATATGGTATAGTTCTCTATACTGTGAGCCTCAGGAACTGGCTCTTACTGAGTGCTTACTTCCTAATCCCAAACTGATTCTAAGGACCAGGAACAGGATCCACCCATACTGCAGTGTGGACTACAGATTCAACGAACAATACAGACAAATGATTAAGTTACATGCAGCCCTGGGCTAAATTATATGTAGCTGATTTTCTAAGTAAAAAGTTAGCACAACCTCTGCAGTGAACAAACTTGAACTTGACATATTTCTGTAAATTGTAAAGCACACTTACTTTTTATTTGCTGAGTTTAACAGATTAAAAAAATAAAAATAAAACAGAAAATGTGGCAGGTACAAAAGTTTGAGCACACATAATTTTTTGGTTTTGTTTTTTGTGCATTTTATGAGTCATTTAGGTTCTGAGACCTTACAAAAATAGCACTAATGGATCAAATTGATGGGCGCACAAACCTTTGCATATGCACATTTTCTGTTTTATTTTATTTTTTTCAATCTTTTAAATTCTGCAAATAAATAGTAGCTGTGCACTACAATTTGCAGAAATATTTCAAGTTTAAAATTGTTTGCAGCAGAGGTTCTGCTAAATTCTATTCACTTAGAAAATCATAAAAATATAACTTGGCCAGGGGTACCCAAACTTTTGCATCTAGCTGCAAATAACAATAATATGCATTTTATCAAGGCACTATATAAGCAGTCCAGCCACATTGTATTGCACACTGAATGACTGACTTAACCATGGCTGGTTCACAGCCATACTGTGAGCAAATATAAATGTTTCCTTCTGAGCTTCCTACAGATAAGTTAAAGATATCTAAGGAGCATTTTCCTCCTTTCCATGCACAGCTCACCAGCTGTAGATATGTATTCTAACATCCAGAGATTACATTTGAAAAGGCTGTAGAATATTTTGAGACTATTATTACAGGATCCGAGTAACCACAGCATGCTGCTCCAGCCAAGTTATTGTTTTCCTCCAAAGAATACTGTAATGTCAGCCTTTATGCATAATATCATTTTAAGACTCATGTAAGCACTAATAACACAGGCTTAAAAGTCTGCTTATTATAAAAGTGCTCGTTATGTCTTGTTGTGAATTCTTGGTTTTAAGGTATAAAGTAGCCTTTGCAACTGCCCGTAATCTTTTTGTGGATGTATGGGCGGTGTTCACGCCTCCAGCTGTAAAGGGGATGAATTACCATTCTAAATTATAACAATACAATTAATCTGGGGATTAGAAAACAAGACCTGTGAGGAGTATTTCAAAGATCTTGAGAAAAGGATTTCTATGAGGGGAATAATTATGGTCTCCGTGCATACAAGTGGAGCGTATAGAGACACAAATAGAGGCATTTTAGAGCCAAATGAAAATAAAGAAACAGTTGTATAGTATAAAATTTGTCAAGAAGAGGTCTGAGGTTTTTCTGTCTCCTACTTGGTGAACCTGGGTAAACTTATGTAAGACAATGAACAAAGAAAATAAACCAAGCTGCCATTTGTGGGACTTACCCTATTTTAAAAAAAAACTTAAATAAATTACTTTTAAAACACCTAGGGTATGATGTTCAAAAAAAGTAGTCTTAAAAGACATTATTAACATCAATATTTTATTTTGACTTTGAAAGACCCATTGTCAAATAGATGAAGATTATTTTTTACTATTATTTTTTACTGAAAGACAATGCTAGAGAAATGGTTAAAACCCTTTGTGTGCCAGAGGGGTACACAACGCATTGCTTTGCAATGCATTGCGTACCCCCTCTGGCACTCAAAGGGTTAAAAGTGGGTGTGTCCAATCCTATTATTATCATTATAATCTATAATTCAGCTCAAAAGGTAGACGTTTGAGGTGCAAATAGATGGTAACATGCTAGATACTAAGCACTGCAGTATTTTAACCATCAAGTTTAACAATAGTATGTATTGCAAACTATTTCCACCAATTTCAAAACTTTTTAGGGGTTCACAAGTCCCATTTAAGTAGATGGAACTTGGGGAATTTTACTTTTCCTCTATGCTGCACTTGGCTTGCTCCAGAATTACTACAGTTCTTTTTAGTACATCAGCCTCATAATCACCAAGTTCCTTAAACTGATTGCAGTCCAATACATTGTTTTAATTGAAATTGAAGTCAGTTACAAAGAGAGTTAATTTGACCAACCTAAGGTTCGATACTATTACCACTGGTATTTTTCAAAGCCAGTGGTGGTGGTTTTGACAGCACAGTTTACAATTCTATAAACTGTGCTGTGAACAACAAAAGCTGTGCAAAAATGCCCAACAGGTGCGAAATTTGCACCCACTGGACATCACGTAAAATAAGTAGACTTTGCTATCCTATTCCATGCGGTGGCATGTTCACGACCGCACTTTTCATGGTGAAAATTTTGTTCCATGTTTTTTAAATTGTCCTTCATATTATATGTTGTAATTCTTTACCCTGATTTCAGTGCAGCCCTGAAATATGGAAATGTCATATGTCTCCCCAGTGAAATGTGAGGTCTGGCCAGCCTATCATAAGCATACCTGGGAACTCTCCGGTTTTGCCCCGGAGACTCCGGATTTCACAGGTAATTACCGGGTCTCCGGGGCAGTCTCTCAATCTCCGGGTGGGCAAAACTCTTCCCACTTGTTCTCAATCCCGCACAGGTTCCTCCCACTCCCCGCCCTCTTACCCGCATTCCATATATATTTTACCCCTTTTTAAAAAAAAAAAATGTCCCGCCCCCCCTCACGACTAAGCCCCGCCCCTTTATGACGCGAATTGCGTCATTTAACTCCCCGGTCGGCGCTGGCAGGGCTGTCCTCCGGGCGGCCCTGCCTGTTAAGTTCCCAGGTATGATCATAAGGTACATAAAAAAATGTGACTTATTCAAATAATCACTTGTTAGCAAGTTCTTCAATATTTTGTTTGTGATGTCTTGGAGAGCTCTCTAACATTCAAGTTATAAAAAGGAGGAGTTTTGTTTGCCCATTAGAGTGTGGTTGGTGTGCCCCATGCCTGCTCCAGTTCTTGTGAGAACATCAGCCTCTGTGAGTCTCTGCCTTGTCATGGGTCAAAAAAAAAGAAACAATTTGAGAAAAAGCGATTCACTCACTCAACGCCATATGCCTAAAGTAAATGAAGTAAGTGGAACATCAGTTCTTTAAAGCTTCTGTTTTCAGCAAAAGTGCATGTCAACCACCAACATTTTAGCAAGTTTACTATTCCATAGGTATACATTTGCATTATTTTTATGCAGGTTTTTACTTGGCAGTACATAGTAGAAGAACTGTGTAACTTTATTACTTTAATGACATGATATGATTTGTAGAGGTGTTGGGGGTGGTGACACTCTATGACTCTTGTCTTCTTCAAAAACAAACTCAGTCATACTCCTCTGCAGTAGAAGCAGAAAATAATGGCACACTCTCTAACACATAAATAGCACTTCTATTATGTACCCCAGAGCCCTGGGAACATTTAGGAGTACTACTGCTGCTGCTGCTAGTTGTGCCACCTCTGACCTGTTTATGGACCGGTGTGTCTCCCAGTCAGACCTGCTCTTCAGGTGGGTACTCATTGTGGAGGTGCCTAGGTGGGATCTACTTTCCTCCTGATCACATGCTTCTTACACAGACAACAGATAGCAACATGCTTAGCTTTAGGATCCTAAGTGAAGTATCTCCATACTGCGGACTTCATAGACTGTGAGGTTCCTGAGAGGGTACTCCTACTACTGGAGCTAGATGTTGCTGAATTTGTGTCGCAGGAGCTGCACTTACAACATTAGCATAGACACTCAAAGATAAGGCTGCAGATTCTGATTACCTGTGTTGTTGCTGGTTATTCAACGCTATTAGTGTATGTGTGGCTGAGTGGACTTGGAAGCAGTGATTATTCTGATGATGACTGACAGGATGCCTGTGTAGTTTTTGCCATCTTTGCGTGTCAAGGGCCAGACTTTCCAATTGTTTTCTCAAACATTTTACAAACAGGCACAGTGCTCCTTTTCAGTGGTGGAAGACTGAACCTTTGCCCAGAGGCACTCAAAGATAAGGCTGCAGATGCTGATAACCTGTGTTGTTGCTGGTTAGTCAACACTATTAGTGTGTGTGGCTGAGTGGGACTTGGAAGCAGTGATTATACTGATGATGGCTGACAGGATGACTGTGTACTTTTTGCCATCTTTGCTTGTCAAGGGTCAGACTTACAGGCATGCACAGTGCTCCTTTTCAGTGGTGGAAGATTAAACCTTTGCCTTTCTGCTAACTTCCTAGCCATGTCATCATCTCTATCCTTCTTAACTTCATCTGTACCTGAAGAAGAGGATGCTGGAGGGATGTATTCTAGATCAACATCACCAACAGTCATTAGATCATTCTCAGCATCACCCACCTTTTCTTCTCCACTACTTTTATATTCCTCTAGGCTTTTAGAGGGTTCAAACTATTTCTTTTTCCTTTTCCCCTTGGAGGGGTTTTCACAAAGATCGCAAATACTTTTAGGACAGGTGTTTTTATGCTTGTTTGTCTCACTGTCAGATGCAGCAGTTGGTTGAGCTGCTATACCTTCTTCCACTATGCCATCAACACTAGAATGTGACTCACTGTCAGTGAGGAGTGTTACTAGTGGAGTACCTCAGGGATCTGTACTGGGGCCCATTCTTTTAATATTTTTATTAGTGATATTGCAAAAGGTCTTCAAGGAAAAGTATGCCTTTTTGCAGATGATACAAAGATCTGCAATAGGGTAGACATTCCAGGGGGAATAAGCCAAATGGTGAATGATTTACGTAAATTAGATGAATGGTCAAGAGTGTGGCAGATGCACTTTAACGTTGATACATGTAAAATAATGCACTTGGGACACAAAAATCCAAAGGAAAAATATACTATTAAGGGTACTGTGCTGTCAGAGACAACAAAGGAAAGGGATTTGGGAGTAATTATTTCTAATGACTTAAAGGTAAGCAGGCAATGTAATAAAGTGGTGGGGAATGCAAGCAGGGCACTGGGTTATATAGCTAAGGGCATTAGTAGCAGAAAAAGGGAAGTAGTCATGGCACTCTACAGATCTCTAGTTAGACCTCACCTAGAATATTGTGTACAGTACTGGAGACCCCATCTCCAGAAGGATATTGATACTAAGGGGAGGGCTGGTCTTGGGGGCAGGGGGGAAATTGCCCCCTGGGCCAGTCATTTGTCCAGGCCGGTGGGCCACTGCCTCACTCAATCTCTTGCTTTCTGCTATAAATGTAGCTATAATAGTGATACCATAGAGCTTCCAATTGAAATGGAGCTACATGAGTAATACTACAGAGCTACCGTCCAAATGGAGCTACACTAGTAGCATAACTAATTTCCCTTGTAAGCGCTATAGTGTCACTAGTGTATCTTTACTTACATTTGTAAGCTCTGTAGAAGCACTAGTGTAGCCACATTTCAACTGGAAGCTCTGTGGTCTCATTTGCCTTACTTCACAACATTAATGGCAATATTAATATTAACAAAAGGGGGTGGGCTAGTACAGTGGGCTGGAGCAACAGTAGAAATTGGCCAGTAGATTGTGTTTGCCCCCCAGCCACAAGTTGCCAGCCCTCCCCTGTTGATACTCTAGAGAAAATTCAAAGAAGGGCTACTAAAATGGTGACTGGTCTACAGGAAAAGAAATATCAGGATAGGCTAAATGATCTGAATATGTATAGCTTGGAGGAGAGAAGAGAGAGAGGGGATATGATAGAAACATTCAAATACATAAAGGGATTCAACAAAGTACAGGATGGAAGTATAATTCAAAAGAGTAAAAACGTTAAGACAAGAGGCCATAGTCTAAAACTAGAGGGACACAGGTTTAGATGTAATGTAAGAAAGTTTTACTTCACTGAGAGGGTAGTAGACAAGTGGAATAGCCTACCAGCAGAAGTGGTAGAAGTTAATACAGTGACAGAATTTAAGCATGCATGGGATAGGCATAAGGCGGTCCTTAACATAAGAAAAGACCAAGGACCATAAAAGGTTTGAGGTTGTGTTTTGTTTTTTGTTTTTTTTACAGTAGGAAAATGGGCAGACTAGATGGGCCAAATGGTTCTTATCTGCCGTCAAATTCTATGTTTCTATGTTATGTTTCTATACAATGGTTTATAAATATTACTGGTGCTGGTGGTGATGGATCTTTTAGTTGAATCTTGAAAAACTACACCTTCCTCAGGAGGACTGTAATTGCCATTATTTATTGCACACAATGCAGCAACCATTGCTGCAGTCAGTTTTTGGACTACCATTTTACTGGCACCCTGCATTGTTCCTAATCCTTTCACTCTACCCCTACCCCTTGTATATTTGCTGGACATTATTGAACTACTGTACACAAAAGAACTAATTGTGTGTAATGTCTTGCCTTGGATCACTAAAAAAATACTCTATCTCATCTAGTATCAGTCTGCATCAGGCACAGATCACATCAGAGTCTCTGTCTCTGTCACCTATCAATTTTTTATCTTATTTTATTTATTTATTTATTTATTTATTTATTTGAATTAAGTGTCCACTATCACTATCATTGTCAAAATAAAAAAGAACCCACTCCCTGTTCAGCTTCTTCATCCCCCAGACTCTCCTCAGACAGAGATAACAGCCAGATAAGAAAGAAACTTGGAAAATGGCTGTCTGTGTCCTCCCTGTCAGTCACACTGAATTTTGGGGTATTTGGGGTAATTCTCCTTTGTTCTCTTCTCACACACCAGACTTCCCTTGACAGAGATAACAAACCACATCAAGACGGAACTTGGATCACCTCTGCCTGTGCCTACTCGATCACACAATATTGTGAGGTAATTGAAGTAAAAAAACCTTTGCTCATTCTCACAACCCTAGACTCTCATAGGACAATGATAACAGCCAGATCAGAAAGAAACTTGGAACACAACTGCCTGTGTCTTCCCAGTTAGTCACACTGAATCTTGGGGTATTTGGGGTCAAGCTCCCTTCTCCCTTCCTGTTCCCCAGAGTCCCCTAGACTCCCCTTATAAAGATAACAGATTTCCCCCTTATAAGACTCCCTAAACTAAGCTTTAAATCCACTTTATTAGTTTGCCTTCTTTAGCTTAAAAATGTTCTGCTTTCTCCTCTCACAAACACAGAATGACATGTTGTGAGAGCCTTGCACCCTTTTATATGCTTGTGGGAAAATTGTCATGTGTTGGGGAGAAATTCTGTCTTTCCATTGATTTCAGTGCAAATAGCTAGGCGAAAAAAGCTGGAAAAAGGCACTTTTCGCGAAAAATGTCCTGCTTGGCGAAAAGTGCCATTTTTCTCCTGTTTTTCGTTTGAGGCAAAAACTTTCACCCATCCCTACCCATAACACACAAGCAGTTAACCCTTTGAGGGCAATAGAAAGACACGGAATTAAGTGTGGTAGCATGTAAACCATTTTAGTGTCAGAGGAGTTGTGCAATGTTTTGCAAGGCATTTCATTCCCCCTGTGGCACTCAATGGATTAAAGAGAGAACAAAGACCAGATATGTGTTAATGTTTTTGGCCTTTCTCTTATTAACAGAAATATATTTATATAAATGTTTAACAAGCTGCTTATGTCCCTGTGGCAAAGGAAACAGTCATATCTTTCCATTTATAGTCTGAAGATGTAAGGTGCTGAAAACCCACTCAGCCCTCCAGGCTCATATTGTTCTTACAAATTTCCAGATGAATTTAAAGGCCCGGAGACATTTAAAAAATTATGAATATCTCTCAAGCTATGTGTTCATTTTAAGGATTGTGAGGCCATTTAGGAGTGTCAGGGGCAAGCTCCTCATTGCTGGATTTATTAAGATTTTTTTTTGTCATCAATCATCTAGGAGGCACTGGCTCTTTAATCCTTTAGATCAGGGGAAGGCAACATTTTGCTATGCAGCTGTTGGGGACTATAACTCCCATAATACATAAACAATGTTGTCTTTTTGGGGGTTATGGGATATGTAAGTCTTAACAGCTGGAGAGCCAAATGATGCCTAACCCTTCCTTAAATGGTAGTGAGGTCTTCAATACATTTCTAAGCAATGTGCTGAGATCTCTCTAACATTGAAGTGGTTAAATAAACTAGCTAGTACAGGGCTATATAAACGTGTAAATAAACCAGTTACCCTTATACAATAGCAGTTATCTGCATTTTAGGTTGTCTTTGCCACACCCACATTTAAACATGGTTGTGTGGCCAGGACAGCTGAATTGCCCTGCATCATAACTAGATGCTCTAAGTGGATGTTTTTAACTGTCTAATGAGAACTATCCCAGGCCACACATTGCCCATCCTGCTGTAGTTCAACAACCATTTTCTCTTATTTGCAGGTCAGTTTTAGAGGAGCAATAAACTTTTTTTCATGAATATTTATTGCAATTCTTTTCCTGCTGAGTAAAACAAGGATAATCTTAACAGCTGAGAGTTTTTTTTCATTCAGAGTTCCGACATAGAGATGCCCAAAAATAAATACTTCATCAAAACGGTCTACAACGTGTGTTTGGGTTGCAAGCACACTTTGTAGACCATTCCGATGAAGTATTTATCTTTAGATATTGTTATATCAGCGCTGCTGAAGAGTCGCATCTGGTCAAGTGACCAGAATCTGCTTCTGACAGCTTTACAGCTCATCAAGCAGAAAGGGGACGGAGCAGAGAACTTTATTTTCCTATATCTCTCAAACCATTACGGTTCGAGAGATACAAATAAGTGCAAGTACTCTCTTTTAATTGTATCTACCATATAGGTAATACTTTTTTTCTGACATTACTATCCCTTTAAGCTATAATACCTTTAACCCTTTTGAGTGCCAGAGTGGTATCCAACACATTGCTTTGCGATGTGTTGGATACCCCTCTGGCACTCAAAGGGTTAGCTTATTTTTCCTTTTAAGATGTTTACTGCTCCTTTAACCCTTTGACTGCCAGCCTTGTGAAACTCACAAGGTTGAGTAACTGGGCCTGAGGGGCCAACCCTGTGAATTTTATGTCTCTAGTGTTGGATTCCATCTGCACTTCTTGTACAGATAGGAGCTTTATACTGGTTATGCATGTAAGGAGGACCTTCTCTAACATTGCAAGGCCAGGTATTTTAATTAACGAGGCACACAATCATGTACATCATAAAATATAAAAAATGTATATGCAGTGTTTGTGTGAGATAGTAGGATCTCTCTTATCTTTAATCCATCCCAAGCCATTTACCCTTTGAGAGAAAGAGGGATGTGCAATGCATCATAATCTGGTACTCAGAGGGTTAACACCCTCTTCTGGAGATTATGTGGGCACATGAAAAAAGCCAGTTACATCACTTGGGCACACACTGACATCTCCCTCAGTCACTAATTGTAAGGTTAAGCAGTGAGCCAGAGTGGTGTTTAGTGGATTTAGTGATCTAACTTTTCATTCTCCGTGGGTGTGGTTTGTAGTTTAGGAACCACATGATTGCTCCTAAAGTGACAGGAACAATCATGGTGCTCATTCATATGTACAACTAGTCCTGCAATGTTCGGTTAGGTCTTCCCTACATGCAGGGCAAGTATATCTACCCAGTCTGGGAAATGTATGCTGAGGCTGAATGAAAATTGTCAAATTATTTTATTTGTGGGAAAGGGTGCGTTTCGGTGACCTATAATTTTGGACTTGTAAGATATTCAACTCATACTTAGGAACTTTCAAAATGACCCTCAGATCATATTAACTGATAAAGTTCTTCAGAACGTGGACTTTAGGTGATACATCTCTGCGTGTACAAGCAGGGCTTCTTCCCCTGACTTTATGGCAGAAATGACAGCTATTTAGAGACTAAACAAGCATTTCATTGGTGCAGATTATATGTATGTATTTTTATTTATATAGCGCCATATATGTACACAGCGCTTAACAGAAGTTGAAATAATACAATACAAAAACGACAGAACTGGGGTCAAGAGCATTATATTGCAGGATACACTGATCTCTCTCACCCTGAGAACCGGGCCCTTCACTTCACTTTGTGTCAAAACTCTGAATCCCATGGTCAAACCCTGTGAGTTCCAGGTATTCACATACTGAAGGCTCTATTGAGATCTAAGGAACCATACGGTATTCAAACTACACAAATGTCCCCATTTGAAATGAATTACTTTTTAAGTGTAAGAGTGTGTGTACATGCATTCGTGAAAGTGTTTTTCTATGCACCAATCTAGAGTGAAAGCAATTAGTAGAAGGGGCCTACTCAATACATGTACCTAATGACTCGTAAGGGAGGGTAATCACTCTCTGGCAGTACATGCAATCCTTGGAGTGCCAGGGAAGTAAAAATCACAGAGTTGACAAAATAATTTTGCACACAAACCACAGGAAAGTTACTCTGCTGGCAATTTTGCCTCTAATTTTATGTGCAGCGTAGTATTGTGCGCCTTACACCTCCTACAACATGTCAACACATACTAATGAGGTATAAATTTTCTCAGGCTAGCAGTAAGTACTAAGTACAGTAGGAAATGTCATAGTTATCAAAGATATACATTTCTTTGAAATGGAAAAATATATATTAAGAAAACACCATTTTCCTGCATCAGTACATTCTAGAAACATTTGTGCACACCAGCCTAGGGGTAGAGAGGCAAGTTAGACCTCAATTGATGTAGCCAGTTGTCTGCTTTCCAAAAGAGTTTGATTCATTCATATTTTCTTCACAGCCTTAATTGTTATGGACATTTTAATGCATGGCAGTAATTAAAAAAACAAAAAAAGAAGTAGTAGGCAAAATTTATGCACATCATCATAAGGGTAAAAAGGTAAGGTATCCCAAATTTAATTTGGTCTATTTCCAACACTTGGATGCCTTTTCTTCAAGCATGTGTTTGGTACAAACACATTAATGCAGATATGTCATATCTGAAAAAAATTAACAAAACCTCCAAATTGTTGTAGGTGCAAATCAGTTCATATCATATTTTTGGGATACCATTTTTCTCTGTCTAGCAGTAGGTACTGCGTACAATAGAAAATGGCATGTGTTTTCAAAGTTACAAGTATCTTTGAAAAATAAAAAAAATCCTCTATTTTTCCTATATTACCACTTCTGCAAACATTTCTGTACACCATCCTAGGCGTAAAAAGGAAAGCTTCCTCTCAAATGATGCCGTAGCTTATCTTTAAAAAATTGTTGACTACCTTTTCTTCACTCTTGTGTATGTTACAACCATTTTAATGTAGGTATATCACATCTTAAAAAGTAAGAAAACCTACTGTATGTAATTTCATAATAACGGAGTACCATTTATATCAGGCTGGCTGTATGTACTGAGTACAGTATGAAATTCCATTTTTTCAAAGATATGTAAAAAATGACATTTTTCCTATATAACCACCCTCTGGAAACATTTCCACACGCCAGCCTAATGTCACGTTTCCTGTATCACCAGCCTAGGCGTAGAAATTATGCAAATTTTGCATCCACTGGGCTGTATTCTCTTAGGAATTGTATGCTTTGTGGGGTTAATTTGATGCTATGGGGTAGTTGTGCCCCATCATACCTACTGTTATGCACTGTTACAAGTTTAGGTCTATGTGAGTAATCTATTGATTTATAGAATTTTAGAAATAATTGCAACTGTAGCTACATGGTTTTTTTTTTTAGATTTATGTGTGATATTAGGAAAATATAAAATGCTTAACTTTTTTAGTACATTATAACATCACAATTTGTTACACAATACAACATTTACTTAATGAGAGGTGTAATTAACCCCTTTGAGGGTAAGTATCCAACACATTGCACCACAATGCATCAGATACTTTCCTGACACGCAAAAGGTTAAAAAGCTGACTTTGTCCTGAAAAAACATTACAAGGTTTTTGTATGTAAAGATAACGGTAACCATACAAATACTATATTTACAAATGGGTAAAAGTATGTGGAAAAGTGCCTGGACTCCTTGGATGGCATGATGTTCCAAAGCCCTGGTAATGAAAAGGTTAATACTTGGTAAGTTGAGTGTTTCTTGTAAAACACATGCCCTGCAAAATCACATTAATCCTTTAAATCCCTGAACACTAGAGAGGTCTCTAGCATATTGCTGTTCAATGTGTTGGATACCTCTGTAGCCTTCAAGGGGTTAAACCTGGCCCTTTCATTGGTATGTTTTACCTTTAAAACAGACAGGCCTCTAAGCAAGATAAGTCATTGTTTCATGTCTGGAAATAAAGGTGCTATTAAATCAAGGATTAGCACGGATGTAGTAATGCAATTATAATAGTTTTTACACCACAGAGTTTAACAAGGGGCCCTGTAATGAGAACAAAATTCAATAACGATAAGGGCTCAGATCCTCAGTTGGATATTTTTGACTTCAGGCAGGTAGTCCTATTAACACACACAGTAAATTTATGGCAGATTAGCAAATGTACAAGAAGTATTTCTCTGCATGTAACTATGCCTCAGCACCCTCGCAATATAATGGGTCCAAATTCAACATCTCTCTGCTACATTATATCACCAATTCCCTTCCCCTCACACATCACAGACAGAGAAGTAATAAACGTTCCATCATTTTAAATTCTCAAAGTGACTTTTCTCTTCTATATGACAGTAAACATATATTATACAAGGGAACATACACTGTCTAGAAAACATATGTTCTTTATCCTAGTCCTATGACTATGGATTCATATATATGTATGATTGATAGAAATTATATCCAGAATAATCCCCACATAAAGGAGCATAAACACTATAGTTCATAGGGTATATTCAATAAGGTAAAGAAGGACAATCATGTAGCAAACCAACTGCACCAAAGGGGACAAATTAAATTTCCCAAAATGTAAATTGATTTAATTGTGATTTTTAACTCCATGAATGCTACAGATGACTCTAACACATTGCTTTGCAATGAATTGAAGATCCCCCTGGCATTCAAGGGGTTAAAAGCCCAACTTATGCCACTGGAAATGTTCATTTCTTCCATAAGGAACAAATGGTTTGTTCCACAATTGCTTCTCTTTAGCTTATTGAATACAGCCCTTAAAGGGATAGTAATATTTCACAAAAAAGCAGCTCTGAGTAATCTTTGTAGTATTTGGGCCATGGAGAGTGTTATTTCAATACTGTCAGAGTTGTAGTTCAAGAGTATGAATGATAAAGTATCCCCCTCTCTTCCCTTTTTTATGATTTAGCACTGCTCACCTCAGAGCAGCGAGAATGTCTGGAAAAATCTGTCAAGGGGGGCAGGGTATCCCTTATACTCAGAGTAAGAAGATTGTCCCTTGCTGTGAGCTGTCTGGTGGCAGGACCAGATTCCATATCTGAGGGAAGGTGGCTTACACTAAGTAAAATACTTTATCATTCAACTAGCTGAAAAGCCCATGTACACACACCACAGTGCCACCCAGCAACCTCTGCTGGTGGGCGGATCATCTCGTCAGTGGCAGCGCTGCAGTCATGCGGAGTAGAGACTGCCTGCACAGCAGCTGATACGGAGCGGGGCGCTTGGTCCTAGGAAGGTGCGCAGCGAGGACTCCGGTCTGAATTCGGAGAGCCTCACTCCGTATCTGCCGTGGCGCAGGCAGTCTCTACTGTGCATGACTGCAGTGCCCGCAGCCATCTCTACTGCACATGATGGCTTCTGACAAACATACATTAGCAAATTATTATATAGGATTACTCGTCAACTGCAACTCGGGCAGTATTTAAATAACACTCTCTATGGCCCAAACACTATGAAGATTAATTGGAGCTGCTGTTTTTGTGAAACATTACTATCACTTTAAAATAAAATTTTTACAATGATTAATGCAATTATGGGTATTAGTGCAGAGTATCGTGTATTGAGGCTAATGAACTAAGAAGCACTTGAGTAGTTCTGGTGCTAACCATTTATATTGTAGGGAATAAATAAAATGTCAGTTTCTTTAAAGAGATTGCAATACTTTATATGTATAAATAAATATTTTGTAGAGATTTATCATCCTGAGTAAAACATAAGTACTCCCGCTGTGGAGAGGTGTTTTATTCAAAAGTTATTGCAGCTCAAATTTGAATTTTTTTAGCTGCATTATCTCAATGGCCTGAAATTGTAAACCTATTGGACCCTGGGACAAATGGGGCCCCTTGGATTCTGGGGCCCAGTACAACTGCACCCACTGCTGTTATACCCCTGAAAGTACCAAACATCCTCATGGAATCAGTGGTGCTTGAGCATATTTACAGGTAGGTAACTGCTACAACAAATGCATCATTAACACTTTGAGTGCCAGAGAGGCATTGAACATTGCACTGGTGCTCAGAGGTTTGCAACATGACAGGACTAGATTTCCCATTAGGCAGAGTAGGTAAGCATCTAGCTCTCCAGTTTGTAAGGGGAGTCTCAGCCTTGCCTACTAATGCAAGAGTGCTGGGTTGTGGGTGTGGTCAGAAAATACAAGTCTCTCTGGACTAGACAAATGTTAATAGTCTGCTTAATAGTTTGTATTTTGTTATAATGTTCAGTTTTGAACTAATTTGGACAGTTTTAACCCCTATACTGACCTATTTTTAGGGAAATATTTTGTAATTTGTATGTCAGGCATTAAGGTTATTTTCTTGGCCAAGTCACACTTGCAGAGGCTGGCAGTGGAATCATGTTAAGAGTGGCTTTTATTGGAACTATAGACACCTCTGGGTGCTTACCTTGTGGAAACCTTAACATAAACCTATCTTTGAATATGACCTACCAGGGGTACTTGGGAGCCTCTTTTCTATCTAAATAAGAAACTATGTTGAACGTATGAATTAGTCTATGTTCCTCATTGATCTCTTTAGTTCATGCTAAAGCCCAGAAAGCCATGTTTAGGAGTAAAGATATGCCATTACTTATTACATGTTTAATACCTCACATTAAACAAGGAGCAAAAGAAAACCTCACTGCCTTCTCCATGGCACAAGCAACATTAAAGGGAGTATTTCCAGTGTAAGTAGATTCATAAATTGGCTTTAAGCAGGTATAGGTAGGGCTAGAAAGTTGATTCCAGCACCTTACTCTGTGAGATGTTGTATTCATACATCAATACTCCTGTCACATTTTTATGTAATTGTATCAATGGAGACTTTTTATTAAATAGCCAGAAAAGAGTAGTGAAACTTATGCATAGCTTTCTGATCAAATGCCTTTATCAGTAAGACAGTATGTGATAGTTGACAGGGAAATACACTGACAATCTGAGAACATAGAACAGTATGCACACAAACAGTCCATAGCTAGTCTATAGCTAGTATGTATAACAATGGAGCAGTGCCATTCTTAAACCCTTTTAACATCTTGAATGATAATGAGGTCTCCAACACATTTCAAAGTAATTAATTAACGTAGGAGGGGTTACAACCGGCTTACTTGGCCAAAATAGTTAACTTTATTTACCTTAGTTTTAATTAATACATTTAACAAATTACAAAGATTTGCAACCTCTATAAGTTTTCTAAACATATGCGCAAGCATGCATATAAACTCTGATTGAGCTTGGAAGACTACAACCAAGAAATTATTTCTCTCAGGGCTGTCCAAGTTCAGTCCTCAAAAGCCACCAACAGGCCAGGATGTAAGGATTTCCCTGATTAAGCACAGGTAATTTACTCGTGACTCATTCATTCTGACTGACTCACCTGTGCTTAATCAGGAAAATCCTTAAATATTGGCCTGTTGTTGGCCCTTGAGGACTGAACTTGGACAGCCCTGATTTAGCCAATTAAAAACAAGAAAGTGAAAATTGTTTAAACATATACCTGTCTTCAGAATATGTGCTGACCCTGTTTGTCTCTCTTGTTTGATCCTTTAACCCTTTGCATGCAATGCATTGCACGCCCCTCTGGCACCCAGATGGTTAGTCTTCGGTTAGTCTTGGTAAACAATGGTATGGATAAAATTGGTCCTGTACCTTCTGTTGGATTACAGTTGGTCCTGTATCTGCTGTTGGATTACAATTCTCAAAGTTCTCAAACATGATTGGAGCTGTAGTCCAACAACAGATGGACAACATTGTCATTCCTAAGACTTGTCATTTCCTATACACTTCCAAGGTCACAGTTTTGCAGTTTGCATTGAATGAGTAAGGATGCTGCTCACACCTTTGGGTTATTCAATAACTTTTGGTGCAGTCTCATGAGTATTCAAATAATGTTTCCACCAGAATATTTGAACTAATTAAAGTCTTACTACACTGCTCATAATATTATACAAAAATAAACACACATAAAAAGTTTCAGGGACATTTAACTAATCACATCACCTGGCTGTCTAAATGTTCCCTCTGCTTTAGAAAGTTCTAAGAAGCGGCTTTAAAAATATGTATATTTCATCTAAGTGTGGAAGGATCAATTAAAGAATTAAAGTTAATGTGCTTCATTTTCATCTCACATAATGAATATATTATCCAAACGAACCAATCTGTTTTCCAGAGAAAGGCATTCATTATATTAGCAATCAAAGTGTATACACACAAAATTCAAATTTATGAGGTTTAACATCCAGGCAGTAACCAGAGTTCTGTATACCAATGGCATTACCCTATTTACAAATGATTTATAATGGACATGAAGAAGCCTGCTAAGGGACTATAATCATGGCTTCCCATGATAGCCCCACAATTGAATGCAATGCTGTTATCTGTGGGGGAAGGGGCCTTATATGTACTGGGTAATTGTTAAGAAAAGTTCTTGAAGATTACAGTTATATATATCTTTGTTAATGTTGGCTCAGTGTAAAGTTAACATTGCTAGTGGGCAAAGGGCTCATGGACAAAGATTCTGATGCCCAACTGCCCATCATTAGAAAGAGAAGGACAATAACCCCATCATATAAGTGGTTTTGAAGGATGAAAGCATTTTCAGAAGTCAGTGAATCTGGATTTTAAAGCAACAGCAACACCATAAACTGAACATTATCATCTAAAATCAAATGGAGTTTATATAACCTGAATCACCAACTAGCATCTCTAAAATGATATGTTTGGTACCTATGCCCTAAGGAGGTATCCTTATGCATTGAGCACATAGCAGTCATGATAAGTATCTCAGACTTGACAGTTCAGTTTTGTCTGTAAAGTGTCTGAGATAAGACTACAACGTTCCAGAACAGAAGAGGGGTGGGTGCTAAGCTCAAAAAATTGGCATTCCTACTTCTTGTCTTTTATTACATGCTACATAAACAAATGTAAAGAGGAACTGTCACATATCTCCATTCTGACCTCAGTGGGAACATTCATCTTAACAAGATTTGTATGACTATTGTATGACTATTCCTGCCCATTAATGTATTCCACCCCTTTAATGGAAGATGGTATGTACTGGCAGCCACAGAAGGAGAATTAAGGAAGAACAAGATGGTTTCAGCATAGGTGAGAAATTAATTATGTAGGCCCTGTCAGACTCTTCAGCTACCTCAGTTCTGTTGTCGTTAAATAGTCCTTAACTATTAAACCACAAATCTTTCAGTCCATTACACTGACTAAAAAACAAAAATTGCACGGTATAGAAAATGTAAACAGAAAATGTAAAAATATGTTAGGTGACAGATTCATTTAACTAAACTCTGTATGAGTCAGTTCCTATTTGAATTAGAAAATCAAGTTTAGATTACAATTTAGGATCTAACCTTTCAATTTGACTTTACATATTATACAAGTGCATAATACAAAAAGTCAAACTATGTGAAAGTGTAACAATGACAGTATACAGAGCATTCAGCGCTGCAGAGATAGTTTCGCCTTGTATCAATATCCTTCTTTTGACTGAACAGAGTCCTCACTGGAACAAAAAAAAAGGTGAATATCAATAAAATATGCATAGTGAAAACAAGGGTTACAATTCCATTTAATAAATATTGTAAACTGTGGTTAGCATGAAGTACATTACTTCACTTTAGGTTTAATCCTTTAATCCTTTCAGTGCCAGCGGCTTGAGGAATTGTTTGTACCCAGCTGGCCAGACACATTTTAATCCCTTAAGGACCAGCCATGTGGCCACATGGCCAACATTTAAAGTGATAGTAATGTCTAAAAAAAAAAATTCGCATTTAGAAGAGCTTAAAAAGCTGATCTAAATGCAAAAAAACGTTTTAGACCATTCCAGTGAAGGGATTCCGTGTAAGTAATGAGATCCCGGCACTTCTCAAGCGCCACCGTGTCAACCGACACGAATCTCCTGCTGACAGCTTTACAGCTGTCAGTAGGAGAAATCAAACTTTAAACGCCCGTATCTCTTAAACCATAGCGGTTTGAGAGATACGTTTTTTTGCATTTAGATCAGCTTTTTAAGCTCTTCTAAATGCGAAAAAGTTTTTTTTAGACATTACTAACACTTTAAGGACCACAGAGCATTTTTTGTTACTGGAATCAGAGGTCCCCAGACACCAAGCAGCTGCGTGGGGACTGCTGTATTCCTGTACATACATGTACATCAGGGGTCCTTAACACACATTCTCCCCATGATGTACATGTACACCCTTGATCCTTAAGGGGTTAAACATTTTTGTTATCCATATGTTTAGGTGTGAATCACACTTGTAACTTTCTAGTTATACACATACATATATATATAAATATATATATATATATATATATATATATATATATATATATATATATATAAAAAAGAAGTGATAAAGTTATCATCTAGGAAAGGCACTCACAGGACTTTGTAAAAAAAGGTTTATTTATTCATTATGCAAAAATCGACGTTTCGGCCCCCTCAAGGGCCTTTATCAAGACAAACAAAGAATCATCAAAAGGACCTTATATACAGTAATATGAAAAAGACCGCCAAGATCCCTCCACTGACTCAATGGTGACGTCATTGACGCTAGAACGGCGCCACCCTGAACAGCGGAGGGTGATGGGAAAACGTGTTCATAGCTGGCACACGCTCCCATCAATATGTGGACTGCCTGACATGCTGTGTAAAAAATAAATGAGTAAAAGGTACACACTTCATAACAACAAATGTACGGTGCTCAAATGGATGGAGGACCGGTTCCCCCTGTATCGCATACAAAAATATATCTCATCACGCAAAAGTACTTGTGTGCAATTCTATGAATAAAGCATACACAGTCCACACAGTCCACACAGTATTGGTACAAAATTGTTCATTAGAGGGTGCGTGACTGACCGATGACAACCATTTATTAATCGAAGATAAGTCCGTATTAACGATGAATTGCGCGAGTATCAAACAGATGAATAGTGAAGATCCAACTCCCAGATGAGATGGTATAAGTTGATTTTATATGTTAGCCACCTCTGATATCCTCACCAGATCACAGGGATCTAATTCTTCAATGATGACTTGATGAATTACACGGACTATAGGAGAGAGATTCTCACACAGCTTGCGGACACTTTGACATATGAAACTTTGACCTATGATCCCACTATGAAATTTAAGAAAGAAGTAGATCAGCTCATTGATATTGGTGTCACATCAGGGTGGATTAGCGAAAAAACTGGGCAGTTTCTCAAAACTGAATATCCAATTCGCCCAATTCTGTACACGCTGCCTAAAATACATAAGTCCCTCACTGACCCTCCGGGCAGACCCATCATTTCAGCCATTGGGTCATTACTTCTTCCCCTGGGTCAGTTTGTGGACTTTTATTTGCAGCCATGTGTACAGAACTTACCTTTTTTTCTAAAGGACACAAACAGCTTGCTGGCATTATTAAGTAATCTACAGACACCTCTGGACAACTGCATATTGGGCACCATGGACGTCAAGTCCCTATACACTGTGATCCCCCATGAGGGTGGACTGAAGGCTATTAGAGAACTCATTACTCAAAATGATTTATACACAGGTCCACCTATTGAGTATTTTCTAACCCTTTTGCAGTTGTGTCTCCGGAGGAACTTTTTCAAGTTTGAGAATACTTTCTATCTCCAGCTTACTGGGACGGCAATGGGAGCATGCATGGCTCCCTCGTATGCTAATACTTACATGTACATTTATGAGAGAGTTCATCTTTCCATACACCCACTTTTTAGGCAATATTCAGTGCTGTATACCCGCTACATTGATGACATGTTCATCATTTGGCGGGGCACACCATATGAATTGGAATCTCTGGTTGCTGATCTCAATAAAACTCATCCACATATACAGCTGACACTAAACCTCAGCGCAGTAGAAATACCATTTTTGGATGTATTGATACAGCTAACAGATGGGACGATTCAGACTACCCTATATTCAAAACCAACAGATAGGAACAATCTTCTCCACTACAAGAGCCACCATCCACCTCACTTAAAAAAGAGTCTTCCTAAGTCACAAATGTTGAGAGCAAGGAGAATTATAAGCAATGAACAGCAATTGATAAGTGAACTCGATAAGATGGGCAACAAATTTCTACACAGAGGCTACAGCGAAGAACTAGTGAACACACATAAACAAAGCATACAAAACATGAGTAGAGAAGACGTGCTGGACAAACAAAGGGAGACCAAGGATGATCTTTTGCTCTTACAAACTACGTTTAATACTGACTCTGACATCACGAGATCCAGTGTTTATAAACACTGGAAAATAATTAACACGGATCCAACACTACCATTTTTCAAAAAGAAACCACCCATGTTTTGTTACAAGAGAGGTCGCAGCCTTAAGGATATGTTGGTAAAAACTGATCCAGTACAGAGTTACACCAAAACAAGTAGAACAAACAAGCCGGGTTGCTTCAAGTGCTCATCATGCGTTACCTGCAACTATCTCATTGCAGGAACTTCATTCAGACACCCTCACAAGGGATATAAAATACCCATTAGATATCATCTCACTTGCACAAGCCAATTTGTGGTGTACATCATAAAATGTCTGTGTGGTTTGACATATGTGGGTAAAACCACAAACACATTTAAAGACAGAATGGCCAATCATAGGTCAGCAATTCGAGCAGCATTGGAGGCAGCATCCAATCCCCAGAGGAAGTATCAATCTAAGATCAAGGACCAACCCGTAGCTTCACATTTTGCCACACACAATCATCCTTTACCCACCTTGCGCTACATGATAATTGACTGGGTACCACCTCTCCATAGGGGAGGTGATAGAGGCAAAAAGTTGTTGCAGAAAGAAGCCAAATGGATACATTTTTTGGACACAGTGGCCCCTAGGGGCCTTAACGAAAAACTTTCTTTAAATTGTTTCATTTGATTCACACTGGGGGGTCCGTTACCGGGCATATGAGGGGTAATATGATAATTATTTCTGCCCCTTCCATTGCCCGGCTTGTGCTATCTGGACACTGCATATCAGCATTTCATACTATTCATATGTTTGTAATAGGGTACCTTCCTTGAATTCAGATCTACACTCTGCTTGATGTGTTTTGTTGGGATTTACTGACAATGCTGTGTTCTTCATTCGCTACACACTTGTTGTACCATTAATTAAAATGCAACTCATTAATGCGACCCAGCCATTGAGTCACCAGGGGGCATTCTGATCGATGCTCCTTAAAGTGACTCTGTGTCTGTTTTCAGTGCTCATTGGAACATCGGTTCCCCCTACTTATTTGTTACCACAATTGCTACATTGTTCCACTGCAATATTGTATCTGTTCATTACGATCTACGTCAACCGTCACTAGCTACAATATATGTTTCTTATACACCCCTCCATAATAGGTCTCCGCTATGTCTGTTTTAATAGCAGCAAGCGTAGAGCCAGGAGGCTGCTAGAGAAAGCCGTTGCCTGTTAACCGTGTGACCTGCCGGTGCCTATTTCACCCTCACAATCGGTCTACGCTGTGTCTGCATGAATGGCAGCAAGCGTAGAGCCAGAGGGTTGGACAGATGGCACTCTAATTACTGCTTTGTCTGCAGACAAGTCATCATTGAAGAATTAGATCCCTGTGATCTGGTGAGGATATCAGAGGTGGCTAACATATAAAATCAACTTATACCATCTCATCTGGGAGTTGGATCTTCACTATTCATCTGTTTGATACTCGCGCAATTCATCGTGAATACTGACATCCTCAATTAATAAATGGTTGTCATCGGTCAGTCACGCACCCTCTAATGAACAATTTTGTACCGATACTGTGTGGACTGTGTGGACTGTGTATGCTTTATTCATAGAATTGCACACAAGTGCTTTTGCGTGATGAGATATATTTTTGTATGCGATACAGGGGGAACCGGTCCTCCATCCATTTGAGCACCGTACATTTGTTGTTATGAAGTGTGTACCTTTTACTCATTTATTTTTTACACAGCATGTCAGGCAGTCCACATATTGATGGGAGCGTGTGCCAGCTATGAACACGTTTTCCCATCACCCTCCGCTGTTCAGGGTGGCGCCGTTCTAGCGTCAATGACGTCACCATTGAGTCAGTGGAGGGATCTTGGCGGTCTTTTTCATATTACTGTATATAAGGTCCTTTTGATGATTCTTTGTTTGTCTTGATAAAGGCCCTTGAGGGGGCCGAAACGTCGATTTTTGCATAATGAATAAATAAACCTTTTTTTACAAAGTCCTGTGAGTGCATTTCCTAGATGATAACTTTATCACTTCTTTTTTGTAAATACTTTTGGAGATAGCTCCCAGGCATTAAATACTTGTCAACATATTGTCGAATAGGAGTGCCCAGCTTTCTTTGTATATATATATATATATATATATATATATATATATATATATATATATAGTATAAGTCATGATGTGAATGTACTCACTGTTTGTAGTTAAATGTTGTTGCCTGGGTGCTCATCCGGAAACTTAAGAGCATAACAGCAAAAAAAAGGGTGAATTGGAAAGCACGCTCAGGAGACTTCTTTATCGGTGAACAGGTGGATTTATTCTAATCGACGTTTCGGCCTGCACCGATGTCTTCTTCTTGAAGAAGGCCTCGGTGCAGGCTGAAACGTCCATTACAATAAATCCACCTGTTCAGCGATAAAGAAGTCTCCTGACCGTGCTTTCCAATTCACCCTTTTTTTGATATATATATATATATATATATATATATATATATATATATATATATATATATATATACACACACATGGTTTTTTTTTTTGTTTAGTATTTTTTCAGAACCAGTTCAGCTCTTTCATGGCACATCACAAAAATACATTTTGCATCATTTGACTATTATGATCAAAATACAAAAATGCCACTATCATAAACTATTTTTCAAACACATTTATGTTGGCAGTGAAAAAATAGACTTCTTATATTTTATTTTTTTACAATTCCTCTATTCAAATTGTTGCATCAACTACAGAAATGAAGAAAGATAGACAAATCACATAATTTTGTAAAGAAGCTAACACACCAATTCAAATTAGGGGTCACTTGCCTTTCTATCTCTAACCTGGTGTGCACATATGTTTACAGAATGTGGAGCTAAAGGTAAAAAATAGCATTTTTTTACATTTCCACCCCTTCATATATACTAAAATCTAAGCTATGTAATTTATTTCTGTGTTCATTAGCTACCACTCCTCAAAAAAAAAAGTGCACCCAAGTGGTATGGATTGACATGCTATAGGGGGTGCCAGAAACACAAAATTACACCTACCTGTTTCGTTTTAAAAAATAGGCCACCTACACTAAAATGGTCCTAACTACTATAGATATGATGGAAAATTATGCAAAGCATACCATTTTGCAAATTAGACATTAAACTGCCTTAAATCAGGGTATTGTTGCCTGTCACTCCTAGGCTGTTATGCACAATTATTTCCTAAGGTGTCGCTAAAGAGAGTTTTTTCTTTTATTCTTTTTTTTTTGCCACATTTAAATCCTTGCAAACTACTGCATTTCCTGCTGTATTCAGTATTTTGTACCAGCCCAATAAATGTGATACTACACCTGATACTTTTCTTTTGTGAAATAATCTGCCTGCGCTAAAATGTAATATATATATATATATATATATATATATATATATATATATATATAACGGATATAAGGAAAAGGTCAATTAGGAATACCATTTTGGAAAGTAGACATTCACTTATATCAGTTGTGGGTCCGCTTGCCTTTTTATGCCTAGACTAGTGTGCCCAACTCTTTCCAGAATGTGGTGCAATAGGAAATACACATACTTTTTTACACTTTAGACAAAGATTCTAAAATATTTCAATACCATAGGATTTCCTAGTGTATGCAGTACCTAATGCCAGCCCGAGAAAAAGAGTACCCTGTTGGTATGGGTTGACATACTGTAGTGGGTGCCAGGAGCATAGCTACTGCTGAAGCAATTCAATAACTACCAGTGGAACAAGAATGGGGGGGCGGAGTGTATATACCCAGGTCTTTGACTAATAGTGGGCAGTAGAACCAGTCTGGGAAGGAGTCAGACAGTGTATGCGGGGATCTGTGACCTCCAGTGGGAAGTAGAACCAGGTTTTGGAGTCAGACAATGTATAGGGGCTGTGTAGTGGAACCAGGGAGATAGTGTATGTGAGAACTTAAGGACCGGTGATGGTCCTGGCACATCATGGAATTCCGGGGTCCCCGTGTGGCTGCACACTACTCTGGGACCCTGGAAACCATTGCAAAAAAATAAAAAAAAATGACCCATGATCCTTAATTGCCAGCCATGCTCTGGGGTTAAAGAAACCAGTTCCAACAATCATTCAAATACAGTTGCTATTCATACTACTGTACTTTACCCTCTTTAATGCTAGAAAACTCACCATCAAGTCAATTGGTTTCTAGAATTCCATTGAAACTATTTGAAACCAGTGGAGTAACAATACGGGTCACAGGGGTCTCACCTGCGACAGGGCCCTTCACTCCAGGGGCCCGGCCGCCCCCCGCGACCCCCTCGTCTGCAGCAACTCCCACTACGGCCGCCGGTTCTAGTAATACAGAGCGCTGGGAGATGACATCATCTCCCAGCCTCTGCATTACTAGAGCGTCGCGCGGGAGCTTCAGTTGTAGAGATCTGTGCCGAAGGACGCACAGATCTGTCAAGCCACGCCGCTAGACCACCAGGGACTGGAGGTAGGGGCATTGTGGAGATGAAGGGGGCATTGTGGAAGGGGCAATGTGGAGATTGGGGGGCATTGTGGAGATGAAGGGGCATTGTGGAAGGGGCACTGTGAAGACGAAGGGGACATTGTGGAGTTGAAGGGGGCATTGTGGAAGGGCAATTTGGAGATATGGGGGCATTGTGGAGATGGGGGCATTGTGGAGATGGGGGTAATGTGGAGATGAAGGGGCAATTTGGAGATTGGGGGCAATGTGGAGGTGGCCAATGTGGTTGAGGGGGTCTGGGGCCAATGTGGTCTGGGGGGTCCCATGGCAATTCTTGCACCAGGGCCCGGTGGCTCTGTTTGAAACTAAAAAGTTCCACCACCAGAAAATGTTTGGCAACTACTCACTGACACAAATGTTTCCAACACTTTCCTGCACTGTACCCCCTAATATAAGATATATTACATAGTAGTTTAAGTTGAAAAAAGACTTGCGTCCATTAAGTTCAACCCTTTTCCTATTCCTGTTTAACGTTGTTGATTCAAAAGAAGGCAAAAAAACCCTTAATACAGCAATTTAAAATTTTGCTTTGAATTGGGGGAAAAATCCTTCTTGATTCCAAACGTTCTCACTCTTTCCTCTAGAAAATGATTTCATCTCCAGATAACCTCCAGATAACCCCCTTTCACAACCTCAGTACCAGAGGTTCTTAATCTATTTTGCTCAAGGAACCCCTAACATGCATACATTTAAAGGACACCCCTTATATTTTACAGGTCATTTGCCAAAGATTTATTGAAGGTACATATATATAAATACATGCTTATTCTTACATCAAACAAAAACTAAAATACTGTAAAAAAAAACAATTTCCATAAATTTACAACTGAAATATAATATTCACAATATTCAGAGAAAATGGTGGCACCCTAAGGTGGGGTCCAGGGCACCCCAAAGTGCCACTGCTCTGTGGTTGAGAACCATTTCTCTACTATTACAGATCTCACAAACCAACACGATATTTCCAGTTGCCCAGAAACACCTTATGTGTTGTTCTACACTCCCCATTATCCTCAGTCAGCCAATGGGATGAGGGGAGTAGCCCAACAATAGCTGGAACTATGAGTTTGCTCACTCATGGCATATGCAAAGACAACTGCAGTGAGTTCTGTGTAAAGAATTTCACATAACGAATCCTAGGTATCTATTTCATTCTTTTTTTAAAGCCATCCCTGAAACTCCTGTGTTTTCCCCTGCACAACACCACCCTATCCGCTTTACAGGTTCGATGAGCCTATCAGCAAGCAAGAAGGGGAAAGGACCCATCATGCAATGGACCACCTTACTATAGTTCCAGTTAGGTTCTAGTGGTTGATACCACAAGCTATCCATGGCCAGAGGACTACAGGCTGACCACGTAATTATTGTAGAACCAGGACTCAATTTATATCCCAGGCACCCTTATGGAAGGCATTCTAGGTGCCATTAGCTCCACCCATGGTCACAACCCCACTCCTCACATGGTCCCGCCCCCAGCCCCATCCACTGATTTTTGACACAGAAAATACTCTTGGCCTATAAGAAGCAGGAATTAAAAGGTTTACTTCCTTAGTAGCTAGAGAGATCATCTAAACAATGCTTAGCAATGCAATGGACATCACTCTAGCAACCAAGGAGATAAACAGCAGCCTGTAAAGCAAAAAAAAAAACTGGTACAGGGACATTGCTCTGTCCACTCCCACAATTCACAATGTGGGTGTGACCAGCACAGCTGAGTTGCCTACTCTGCCTAGTGGGAAGTCTGGCCCTGGGAAGAACCCTAGATAAATTCCCAGATGGTTTATAAAGCTGTATTCCCCAACCCCACACACAGCCCTCATGTTATTGAAAGCTTGCACAGAAAGTGTAAGGTATTTGTCATATCATGACCAGCACGGCCCATAGACACCCCATTAATTTCATGTGTATGTTTGTTTGTTTTTTTACTAGGAGCAACATGTGGTCTTTTCTTATCATTCTTAACATGTTAGGCAAAATATAGACAGATATTTAAAGGGATAGTAATGTATCATAATAAAAGCAGCTCTAATTAATCATCATAGTATTTGGACTTTGGAGAGTGTTATTTCAATTCTGTTAGAGTTGTAGTGCAAGAGTAATTGAATGATAAAGTGTCCCCCTCCCGCCCCTTTTACTGATGTAGCACTGCTCAGCTTAGAGCAGCAGGGAGGTGCCCAGGTAGATTGCAGAGAGGGACAATCTTCAATTAAGATAAGGGAAAAAGCTGAAAAACCTGTCAAGGGGGAGCAGGATTTTTTCATTGTTCTCACAGTAAGAAGATTGTCCCTTGCTGTTATCTGTCTGGTCAAGCAACCAGATTCCACATCTGAGGTGAGCAGTGTTACACTAGGTAAAAGGGGCAGGAGGGGATACTTTATCATTCAATTACTCTTCAACTACTACTCTGACAGTATTGAAATAACACTCTCTATGGTTCAAAATACTATAAAGATTAATTGGAGCTGTTGTTTTTGTGAAACATTACTATCCCTTTAAAGGAACAATCTCACCCCAATATAACTGTGTTTATAATTTAAAAAAATCTATGCCTATGTGACAAGCAACAGCTATTTATTTAATCATGGGACACTACAGACATTTCCAGTACATTGCAGAGCAATGAGTTGGAGATGTCTCTAGCATCTAAGGGGTGTTATATACTGGATTGTCTGTACTGGAACTTTAAGAAGACAGAGTAAATTAATATTCATACTTCTCTGACTCTCCTATATGCTCCAGGCTTTCTCTCAAGTGACCTCTGGGGCAAAAGCTGAGACTAAGCCCCTTCCCACATGGAAAAAATGTAAGGCTCAGCCTCCTCCTATCTGGAAGAAATCTAAGGTTGAGCCCCCTACCATCAACATGATCTGATGCAACTTTGAGTAACCTGTGCCAACACAGACCTTATTTAACATCCAGGGTGGAGATGCACTAAGGTGTGATAAAGAGGTGATAAAGATATGATAAAGTAGAGATGACTTCTCCAGTGAGATACATTTTCCAGTTCCTATGCTTTTCTATAGGGCAAATGCTCTAAGATTTCTCCAACTTGAGACATCTTATTGCATAGACCCACTTTAGCAACTGTGAATCATTCTTTGTATTGCACTGGACACCTCCCTGGTGCTAATGTTAAAGAAAAGGGTAAGGGATAACTATACTATTCCTGTTTACTGGCTGGCAAAGTTCATGTGTGATAAAGTCAGTGACCACTAGCCAAGATATGAAACCAGGCTCAGTGTAAAGTGTCAGAAACTCTTGGTCCCCTTGGATGCCACACCACAGCTGCACAAACAACATGTCCTAATTAGGGCCATTGCCTCTGTACTCTCACTGGTGCCAGTCGCTTAAACGTGTCCTGTTCTACAATGTGCTACACATCTCTCTGGTACTCAAAGCATCAATACCAGAATTGCAGCTGAAGAAAGAAAATAATTGTCATATTTGCACTTAAGTAGGACTAGATTTCCCAACAGGTATAGCAACCAACAGCCTAGAGCTCTAGGTCCAGAGGGGCACCTTAGCTGTGCTGGCCACACCCACATTATGACTGGTGGGTGTGGCCAGAGCTATCTTAATGTTCCTGCACCAGTTTTCTAACCCTTTACAGTCTATTATTAAGCCCTTGGATGCTGGAGAGATCTCCAACACCTTACTTTGCAAGGTGTTGGAGATTATTCATGCAAACAAGGGGTTAAATCATTTTTGCCCATGCTTGTTATAGGCCAAGGATATTTTCTGTGCCAGGATAGGATTGGGGTGGGATCATGTGAGAAATGGAGGTGTGGCCATGGGCGGAGCTAAGGGAGACTGGAGTGCATTGCCTTGGGGCACCTGAGATATAAATCTGGTTCTACACTTACGTAAATATAGTCCTGCAGTGTGCGCCAACCAAAGGGTTAAACCTCTCCTTCTGTTACTTGTTTAACCCTTTAAGGACCAGAGGGTTCACAATTTATTATTATTATCTCTCCAGTTCTTAAACCAAAAGTACAAGGCTATTGTACTGGGTAACACATTGCTTTGCATACCCTGCTATTCCTTAACCCTTTGAGTGCCAGAGGGGTACGCAGCACATTGCTTTGCCTACCCCTCTGGCATTCAAAGGGTTAAACGGTTAACCTTTCATATAAACTTTAATAAATACACAACCACAAAAAAAAACCTGCATCTCCCAAGAACAAATACATGTTTAAAAGGTTTCATAAAAGCCTTTATTCATCTTTAGCAAACTGAGCCACTTTAATATTACTAAGACTAATATTTTGGGCCAGATTATTAACAAAACAAAAGAAAATCGACCCATAAAATGTTTTACACCTTCAAATGAATTTGTGTTCATACTGGTTATACCATCCAAGAAATGTAATTTGCATTTTTATAACCCTGTTACTTAAAAGTGAATTGGTAGTGGGGAAGGCCCTGAGTTAGTGTTCATTGGGTGCTTTAATCCCAGCCAGAGCTTTTTTATGCCTGAGAGCACCTTATGATGTTGTAACTAACCTCAAACCTATAGCAGCGGGAGGCAAACAAACCTCCAAATCCAGCAATGTCATGCTTTACAGGCACACACTCTTCAACAGCATGAATGAAGCAAAAAAAAAAAGGGGGAGGGGGATGGTTGCCTTGGAAACACTGGAATCTTGGTAATTATTACTGTAACTGTGTCTGCACACCCCACCTATAACAGAAATGAATAATAAATTTTAATCACTGAATGGCAGCTTTCTGTTGTTCTATTGTGCTCTTGTCTGCTCCCTACTGGCCAGTATGTCAAATTGCAAAGATCTGGTAAGAAAAATTGTGATCCTTTTTTATCCTTATGAACTGCAAGATGTTAGTTAAAAAGAAAAAAAAAGAAATAAAGTTAAAAAAAAAAAAAAGAATTTAAATGAGAGCAACACTCTCATTGTCCATTTAGTCTGTGTAGTTTAACCCTTTGCCTGCCAGAGAGGTGTCCAACGAATTACAATCCAATGTTTTGGATACCTCTCTGATATTCAAAGGGTTAACTACTTGCTTTAGGTTTGTAACTGCAAAATGTATTGTTCGCCCCTCTTACTTGTAGTACATTTAGAACCATATTCACAAAATAAACAATTGGAGCTGTACAAAGGCACTACACGGCACAAATAAAAACTCCATTTGATTTAAATGGCGACTTGAACCCCTTGAATGCAAGAGAGCAGGGGGTTATGCACTAAGTAGTGATAAAGAGTTGATAAAGTGGAGATAACAGTGATATCACTTCTCCAACTCCAATGTTATTCTGTGGAGCCAATGCACTAAGATATCTTCAACTTTGGAGATCTAAGTGCATAAGCACTATAGAATAACATAGGGACTGGAGATGTGATATCACTGGAGAAGTTATCTCCACTTTATCACGTCTTTATCATGCCTTAGTGCATAACCACCATACCTGGGAACTCTCCGGATTTGCTCCTGAGTATCTGGTTTTGACACTGCATTACCGGGTCTCTGGGGCAGAAGCTGAGTCTCTGGATATTCTATTCCTCCTTCCCCAGACGGTTTTTACTGTTTTTTCCACTCCTCTTAAGCCCCCCCCACCACACTCTTGGTTAAACCCTGCCCCTTTTTGACAACATTTTTCTCACCCCTTCGGCACCACAAGACTCCCCTCTGGAGAGACAACACATCAAAGTTCCCAGGTATGATAACCACTGGTGCCTCAAAAGCTTTGATTCTAAACTGGAGATCTTGCTAGAGTTGCAGACTTTGCTATAATTCAAGGGAGGGGTTTATTTTTTGTCTATGGTGCAGTTGGTTTGTCCTAGAATTGCTCCGTGTTTTCCTATACATATGGCCCGCGATACTTTCCAGAGTGTAGACATTTATTCTAAACCAGTAGTAGGCAACATGAGGCTCTCCAGCTGTTGAAGATTGTATCTCTTCTCATCCTCAAACAACCATGTGTTGGATATGTTTATAACATACAGCAGGTTACATATCTTGGAATGATTTGGATAAAGGAGATAATTACAATTTCACTTTGGTTTTGAAGTATTTTTTGAATATTATCTGAAAGTCTTGGGGTTTTATTCATCAAGCTAAAAATGTACAGTTATGGATCAGACTAACTGTGCCAAAGGGGAGAATTCAAGTTCTCATTGATTTAAATAGGGCATTTAATCCTTTGAATGCTAGAGAGGTCTTCCACCCATTTAGAAGCAAGACTTAATACATTGTTCTAACCTTGTGACTTTTCAAAATGATACATGTATCCATATCTCCCAAGTGTCCCTCTTTAGGGGGGAGAGTCCTTCTTTGAGAATCAAATCCCTCTGTTCCTCTTTCTCACCCTTGTGTCCCTCTTTTTAGGAGATCAGACCGTGTGGTATGTATATAAATGTAACACATTGCTCCACAGCAATAAAACTCACATTAATGTTTGTTTAACTTCAGTGTATATATATATATATATATATATATATATATATATATATATATATATATATATATAAAAGGCCAGATGTATGTTTGCCGATGCAGTCATGCACAGTAGAGACTGCCCGATGTAGTCATGCGCAGTAGAGACTGTCCGAACGCAGGCCAAATGTATTGTATGTTTGTCTGATGCAGTCATGCTCGGTAGAGACTTACAGATGTAGTCATGCACAGTAGAGACTTCCTGAAAGCAGGTCAGATGTATGTTTGGCCGATGCAGTCGTGCTCAGTAAACACTTCCCGAACGCTTGAGCCATGTACACGGGCTTTTACACTAGTGTGTTTATAAATTATTATGTGTAAATAAAATACTTTAGCTTTGCATGAAATCATTTATTCAGTTACACAAAGAGGTGTCAGTAGGTCACAAAAAATCCTAAAACTGCTGGTAATGCCCCACCCACCAGAGACAGTGTCACAAACAACACCTAAAACCAAAGTGTCCCTCTTTGGTCATTTAGAATGTTGGGAGGTATGAGCATCTTTCTTGATCTGCATCAGGAATCAGTTTGTGGCAGTACAACTGAATAGCAAAAATAATAAAATAGACAACAGTACTATTTTACCTTAACCAATTAAGGACTGGCCGATCGCACATGAGGCTGGCACTTAACGACCATGGACCATTATTTTTTTTTTGCGCATTCGTTTCAAGGCTCCCTGAACGGCATGCAACCATGTGGGGAGCCCTGAATTCCCTGACAGTCCTGGCACGTCATGGGTTGAAAGCAGTTAAGGACCCATGACGGTCCTGGATGGTTTTGGGTTAAATGATAGCAGCGTGTCTCCGTGCATTCTCAATGAATGAGGCAGTATGCTTTGCATACTGCCTCTGTGTCTCCCCCTATGCCCGTCTGTCCGTTACGATCAAAGTAAGGGACAGAGAAGCAGAGAGGAGATGCCTAGTGGTTAAAAAAAAAAGCAGCAGCTGGAGGTATTAACTGTGCTGTGTTTTTTTTGTTTGTTTGTTTTTTTAAAAAGACACAACAATTTTAAAAAAAAATGTATTTAAAAAAAAAAAACATGTCAATAACCAAAATTTGGAGTGTGATTATTGTGGAGCCACGTAATACATTTATACACACCGCCAAATATCATCAATAAAAAAGTGGGAAAATAGGGTGGGGAAAAGGAACATGGGTTTTTTTGTCATGGTTTGTTAAGACTCTCAGACGTAAGGTTTAAGTAAAAACATAACTTTATTGAAAAGTTAAGGCAATCCCATAGGGTTTTCATACACATACAAACATCACATATATATATAAGCAATCGACAATTGAGATAGGTTCTACCGGCCTTGCAAATAATACCGGCAAGGAAACCCAAGTGATACTGAAGGAATAGAGATAAGTAGGCTCTACCGGCCCTGCCGATACCGGGTAAGGCAACCGTAAGATGGTAACGTACTGGTTCTACCAGCCTTACCAATACCGGGCAGGGCAGCCTGAGGAATACACAAGGAATAGGCTCTACCGGCCCTGCCAATACCGGTTAAGGCAACCGTGGAGTGGCAACGTAGCAGGTTCTACCGGCCTTACCAATACCGGGCAGGGCATCCCAGAATGGATACCCAAGGATAGGCTCTACCGGCCCTGCCAATACCGGGTAAGGCAACCTAAAGGTGGCAACGTGAAAGGTTCTACCGGCCTTACCAATACCGGGCAGGGCAGCCCAAGAAGGGAGACACCACTAAGACCAGTGACTGTCAGATGACAATGACAGTAGGATGGTAAATAGAGTATGCGGTCAAGCTGTCTCACCCAAGGAGAGGCTAGTGTCGGTACACATCTGAAACAAGTTCTGCTAGGACTGGACAGCACCAGGACCATGACTGCAAGTCACGGAGTAAACCAGCGTCCGCACGCTGGGACCAACTGACAGTATTATGAGCTGCAAGGCTAATGGAGTAAACCAGCGCCCGCACGCTGGGACCAACAGACAGTATTGGGAGCCGCAAGGCTAATGGAGTAAACCAGCGTCCGTACGCTTGGACCAACAGACAGTATTGTGAGCCACAAGGCTAATGGAGTAAACCAGCGTCCGTACGCTGGGACCAACAGACAGTATTGTGAGCCGCAAGGCTAATGGAGTAAACCAGCGCCCGCACGCTGGGACCAACAGACAGTATTGGGAGCCGCAAGGCTAATGGAGTAAACCAGCGTCCGCACGCTGGGACCAACAGACAGTATTGCGAGCCGCAAGGCTAATGGAGTAAACCAGCGTCCGCATGCTGGGACCAACAGACAGTATAGTGAGCCGCAAGGCTAATGGAGTAAACCAGCGTTATTGGGAGCCACAAGGCTAATGGAGTAAACCAGCGTCCGCACACTGGGACCAACAGACAGTATTGTGAGCCGCAAGGCTAATGGAGTAAACCAGCGTCCGCACGCTGGGACCAACAGACAGTATTGGGAGCCGCAAGCCTAATGGAGTAAACCAGCGTCCGCACGCTGGGACCAACAGACAGAATGTCGCCGGAGCGATAGGAGAAAAATATCGCCACAGGAACTGAACACAGGAAACAGCAGGAGCAGGCCGAGGCTCAACCGGGACAGCAACCGGAACCGGACTGGAACTTACAAGCAGGCAGGAACACAGGAACAGTTAAACTCAGGAACTCAAGATCTCAGGAACTCAGGAACTCAGGAACAGGCCCAATAGCTTCAGCAGACAGGCAAAGTGGATGCTGTCAGAGACACCACGAAAGGGCAACTAAAGGGTGCCCAGACTGAGTTTAAAAAGGCAACCAGAGGTGGGCTGACTGCAGACAGCCAATGGGAGCCCCCTGCAGGTGATAGACAGAGAATTGCAGCAATCACGGGCACCGTGATAGTTTTTCACCCAGAGGACAAGTGCCCACTTAAATCTGCCCATGTTGTAGGTATGAATGACCGGTCATACCTTTCATGCAATGTCCATATAAATTTAACCCATTGTGCCCAAATGATCCTAAGACAAAGAATAAAGTTTTTTTTTTTTTTACGTTTGTTTACCATTTTCTTTAATTTTACTAAAATAAATGGTGGGCTAGCCATATAAGTGTGGTATCAAAAGAAAGCCCTATTTGTTCATAAAAAATGGTATATAATTTTCATGGGTAAAATAAAGTACTTAGAGGGAAAACACTGTTGAACAAAGACATAGTCAAAAAGGTCAGCATTGCTCCGGTCCTTAAGTGAAATCCACCTCAGATTTTCCCGGTCCTTAAGGGGTTAAGAGGTTAATCTGCTTCAACTATTTTTCAGTCAGGCAGCAATAATAAGACTTATCTAGGCAAATGAAGGAGCTACTCTCTCAGACGAGGTTAGGAAACTCTTAGGGCCGAAAAAAATAAGCAATTGCATGCATGAACAACATATTTTCTATAGCGTATATGACAAAAAACTAGTAATGTCCATTGTGTACGCCACAAATCCAGAATTGCCGGGCAAAGGGGCAGGGAAAGGGCGTGACTAAACTATTCTCTAATGTCGTATAGAGGTAAAGAAAATTTTTCATAACTAATGACAAAAAATGTCTTGCAAAAGACAAAATTTGTAAGTTAAAGCAGAACTTTCATGTAATACCAAGTCGCCATGCATTCATTAAATGCATGGCGACTAGCTTGAAAATAGATGTCTTACCTTTAAAAAATAGCTGTGTCTAAAGGAATCATTCCCGTTTGGAGACCGGAACCCAGGCTACAGCACGGACATCTTGTCTGTGCACCTGCGCCGTCACTCCCGGTCTCTATTGAGTAGACTTCAGTGCACCATATGGTCACCGGAAGGGACTCATGGCGCAGGCGCCCAGACCACTCTAACCTCCCCGTCAGTCCCGAAACAGGGAGGATTACTTTAGACAGAGCTATTTTTTAACGGTAAGACATCTATTTTCAAACTAGTTGCTGTGCGTTTAATGAATGCATGGCGACTTGGTATTATCTGAAAGTTCCTCTTTAAGAAAAAAAGTGGAGGGAATGTGAAGTTCTGAATGTGAGAATTTTTGTCTTTAGGTAAGACATTTTTGTCTTTAGTTAAGACATTTTTGTCGTAAGTTAAGACATTTTTTGTCTTTATATACAATAATTTCAGTCAGAACAAAGGACATATGTCCAATTATAACCGACACTCTCTGAAAATATTAAAGAGCCCAACGACACTGTACTTTGAAAAGTCATTACAAACAACAAAAGCTATTTCGCTACTTCTTTGAACATATGGCCCTTAGTCTGGGGAGAGAAAGGTAGTCTGCCCATGCCATAGGAAGAGAGAGGAAAAGTTACGCACATTTGAATACTTACAAAATTTTTATTCATGTAATGAATATTTAAAATGAACATTTTGCAATATTAACGTGGTTCTAAACTACCGTATTCAAGACCCCCAAAAATGCAGGTGCAAATCCATTTATGCCAACCCTGGAAACCTCTCTAGCAGTCAAGAGATTAATAGATTTGGTATTTCAGGGCTGACAATTTGCAGCTTTCTTCCCTAGGGGGTCGATGATGAGGGCCATACCTGGGAGACTCTGGGCCTCCAGGACAAGGGGTGATTATCTGGGTGTCTTGGTAACCCCGTCCATTCTCCCACCCATTCTGCATCTTTTCAGGACAAATCACGCCTTTTCTCAGCCCAAACCCACCCACTCCATTAATCACAGCACACATTATGATGCAAATTGCTTAATTTGGACACTCCCGTCCCCAGTTCTAGTATTACTCCGGGGGCTATAGACATAAAGCTTCCAAGGTATGAAGTGGCTATTGCTGTCTGATAACAGCTGAAGGGCCATAGGTTGTTCAGCTCATTTGAATATAAGTTAAGTTGTAGTAAGAATAGTACCATTTAGTAAATCTGGGCCTTTGAATGACCAAGATAAAAATAATAAATCCTACAATGATATTACCTCAAATGCAATGGTTCTCAAACATTTTGCAGTGGTAGAACTCTTTATTTAACCCTTTGAATGTCAGAGGGGTACACAAAACATTTCTTTGCAAGGTGTTACATACCCCTCTGACACTCAAAGAGTTCAACCAAAACCTCTATGCCCTCAGATAACAGAGATGTCTACAATACATTGCTTCCTATAGAAGTAATTATGTCTAACTAGGCTAACATTTTAGTAACCTTTACCAGAAATGTAACCCTTTGAGTGCCAGAGGGTTACGCAATGCATTGCTTTGCAATGCGTTTGTGCACCTCTCTGGTACTCAAAAGGTTAATATTTCCACTGGTAGTCAAAGAACCTCAAGTACACTGAAAAAAGTAGTGCAATTTTTGAGCAAATTAACTGCACCATTAGGGTCAAGCAAATGTTCATAACTGGATCTTTTAACCAGTGTTTTCTGCTGGAGACTTCTCTAGCATTCAAGTGGTTAAATGCCCCCATTTAATTCAAAGGGAATGTAAATTTTTTCCCTATGGTGTAGTTGTTTTTTCTCTAAAATTACTCCACTTTTTCATAGTACATCAGCCACATTGCCTGCAACAGTAGTTTTATTCTGCTGTCTGCCATTGCATACATCTGTTCAATGGAACCCCTAGTACCTTGGGGTTCTACAGAACAGTTTGAGAACCACTGGTCTTATGGGATGGAGTAGAGATAATACCAATATATTGCTGCCCCTATGGTCTCTGTAAAACTAGTGCAAACCAGAGATTAATCTGCCATTGTAAACTGAACAATTACCAGTGGCAGACTATCTATCTCTTGTCGACTCATTTGTGGTACAGTGTTAAAGTATTTCTCTTCCAAGCAGTTTATTTAGAAATTAGAACGCTCATAATGATTTAGTGGATGTGATTTAGAGGACTCAGCAGGAGCTGGCAGGATTCACATATCATGGGGTTAATGTGGGTTACAACACAGCGATTTGTAAGACAAAAATATTGTGCAGTAAAGACAACAACCCACATATGAGGAGTTCATCTGTTACACATGACAACATGTGCAGCAGCAGCAGGCCCAATATGACATGCAGGAACACATCTAATAATTATTGGATTGCAAAATGGGTTGGAACATAAGTGTATCTTGCTCACAAACAGCCTTCCTTTGTTTAAAGGAACACTAAAACATCCTAATAATATACTCCAATTTATGTAAGCCTTTGAGTGCCAAAAGGATGTGAAATATGTGGGGTATCTTCTTGGCTACCAGTCTGCAATGCATTGCTCTGCTTAATATGTAAATATATTATTATCTTTTATTTATAAAGTGCCGACATATTCCTTGGCATTGTACAAACGGGGAACTATACAAACAAAGCAATGTAAAATACATGCACAAACCTATACAAGTGGAGAGAGAAAAAGCGAGAGAGCCCTTCTTGTGACAACTTACAATCTAGAGCAGCGTTTCTCAAAATATCAATGCTTAGTCACAGGGGAGTAATTAGTGGCTCAGTCAATGTGTACTTAATTAATGATATCCTGAAAATATGACCTGTTGGTGTGCCAGGAGAACTGGATCTGAGAATCACTGGTGTAGAGATAGTAGAGGAGCAGGTAGGTGGTAGCATTATACAGTTGAATAAATAGGTTGGCCACAAGGTAGGTATGGGTTGACTAAATAGATAATTTGCTGGGGTACAGTTAAAAGAGATAGGAGTACATAGTAAGGAAGAAATTATGTTTTGTGATAGGCTTCTCTAAACAGACGAGTGGCTGTTTGCATTTTGCTGTAACCAATAGCTCAGTGGTTTCTGTAACATCAAGTACCTGCACTGGAGTACTGGAGGCACCAGACACTGTGTTCCTGCATACACCATAGCAGTAAGGAAGTGCAACAGTGCAGGCTAAATTAGAGCAAGCACAATAAAAAATGGAGTTGTGCACAGCGAGAAAAATAATTTTGTCCAAAACTTTTGTGCCCCAAATTTTTCCTTGTTCAGAGAAAAAATACTTTATATATGTTAATGTCCAGTTAGTCATAACATCATTAAAAAAACTTTATGCCGGATAAAATTAATTCAACACTATTTTCAATGGGAAAGCCCCTACTGTCTTCTCTGGACTGAAGTTTGAACAAGATTCATTCAAATAAATCACTTGGCCCCTCTTAGACTTCACCAGGATACTCTCCCGCACAAATTCAAAGTCAACTTTTAGAGGCATCAATATGCAATGCATTAATGTTTTCGTGCCATTTTATGGTGAGGTATGATATTTTTACTCTGACTAGTACTAGTAGTACTGGGTAAACATAACGATTCAATGTACTACGCACACCTCTAATTAGAAAATAACCAAAAATAGAGAGCTGCAAAACAGAAATAATAGGGATGACTGCAAATGCGCAATATAAACACACTCTCCAGTACAGCCTCCAGAGCTAAAAAGAAGGCAGTCAAAAGATTATATATAAAGATATTGATATATATTTTTCCTTCTCAAAAAATACAGGGAGGTGAGATCATCACACTCTCTGTAACACTGCTTCTGGCTGCTAAATTGAATTTGAGGGGCCAATCCATTGGACTTCATGATTGGCCAGAGTATAAATCGGATCACAGACAAACTAAGAATTCACATGTTGTTACAAAGATAAATCACACCCATAAACATGGAAACTGTCCCTCCACTTAATGCCAGGATTTACTGGCTGTTCTATTTATCAATCACTTCTTCTCTCTCTCTACCCTCCTACCCCTTTCCACTTTTCCCTCTGAAAGTGCGTGTGACAAAGTGTGAATGAACAAACTGAACCGCATGAAAACAAGAAATGTGCCATTCATTATTCTGTTACTTCGTGTATCGTTCCATTAGCATTTTTTTTTTTTTCGAATATATTGAATGTAATTTTCATGTAATTTAACCCCTTAAGAGTCATACACATTTGCATGCGGCCTGCACTTAAGGACCATGGAGTTTTTTTTTCTGGTGATCTGACGCAGGGCTCCCCAAACAATGTGCACCCGCGCAGGAAGCCCTGAAATACTTGACAGTCTGGGCACATCATAAGTCCTTATCGCACATACAACCCATGACATGCCAGTAAAGTCATGGGTCCTTAAGGGATTAAAATTTCTCAAGAAACAAATCCACATGTTTAATAGTTACTGCTCAGAAGAAGCCTTGTTTCAGCGCTATAAACTTCACAGTGCAATAAGGATCTGGTCTCCGCACTCGTTATTCACAGTGCAAACCACCTTTTTCTGTAGTCCACCCATAAAAAGCTGCTACTCAGAAGTTGCAACAAAAACAACAATAAATATTATGTGTGTATATACTATATATATATATATATATATGTATACTAGCAATGTGGGATGGCACTGCCCGTCAGGATATATAGGGAATTAATGCACACACACGGATGCAAGATAAACACACATACAGAGACACACACGCAAATCACACGCATGCACTGAGATGCATAAAGAGCGACACAGTCATACACACATACATGCAATGCACAACATGAAGACACATAGAGTGTGATACAGACATGCAACACACACAGTGAGGAACACACAGGCACACACAGAGACACACACACAGAAGTGAGTCATAAGGGGGTGACTTATGTGTCATTGTAATGAGTGTGTATTTGTACTTATGCCTCCACTGTGGCATTCATTCATATAGTTGAAATGCATGTGGTAATTGCACATACTATGGTGGAAGGTGGATCGTGCTGGCTCCTGGGGTGTGAGTGAGTGAGCATGTTTGAGTGTGAGTGAGTGGCATTCATTCATGTAGTTGAAATGCATGTGGTAATTGCACATACTATGGTAAAAGATGGATCGTGCTGTCTCCCGGGGTGTGAGTGAGTGTGAGTGAGACTATGGTGGAAGGTGGATCGTGCTGGCTCCCGGGGTGTGAGTGTGAGAGTGAGTGATTGCATGTGAGTGATTGCGTGAGTGTGTGTGTGATCGAGTGAGTGTGAGAGTGAGAGGGTGTGAGTGAGAGAGTGTGAGTGTGTGAGTGAGTGTGAGTGATTGAGTGTGAGTGTGTGTGATTGAGTGAGAGTGTGTGTATGATTGAGTGTGAGTGTGTGAGTGAGTGAGAATAAGAGTGTGTGAATGAGAGTGTGTGAATGAGAGTGTGTGAGTGAGTGTGAGTGTGTGTGATTGAGTGTGTGAGTGAGAGTGTGTGAGAGTGTGTGTGTGATTGAGTGTGTGCGAGTGAGAGAGTGTGAGTGTGTGAATTATTGTGTGTGTATGATTGAGTGTGTGTGAGAGTGTGTGTGATGAGTGTGTGTGATTGAGTGTGTGTGATTGAGTGTGTGAGAGTGTGATTGAATGTGTGTGATTGTGTGTGTGTGATGGAGTTTGTGAGAGTGCGTGTGTGATGGAGTGTGTGTGATGGAGTGTGTGAGTGAGAGTGTGTGAGAGTGTGTGTGTGATTGAGTGTGTGTGATTGAGAGTGAGTGTGTGAGTGAGAGAGTGTGAGTGTGTGAATTATTGTGAATGTGTATGATTGTGTGTGAGAGTGTGTGTGAGAGTGTGAGTGTGTGATTGAGTGTGTGTGTGTGAGTGTGTGTGTGTGTGTTTTTTGTCTGATGTGTTTCTGTCTGTGTTGTAGGAGTGAGTGGCAGCCATTTTGTTTTTTCAGTTACTTGGATAGTGGTGGGCGGGCTGGATAGTGGGGGCAGGCCAGCTCCCTGCATGATTTAAATCACTCCCCCATTGAATCACCCAATGGGAGCAGTAACTCCTCCTTACTTAAGCTGAGGTAACATAGCAATATAACACAAGGTGGCTCTTCAGTTGAGGCAGCATAGCAATATGCTGAGGGAACAAATAGAAAGTGGTGTTTGAGGCTTGCCCTCTGTAACATACAGCAAAGCATCTCTCTCCCTTTAAGGAAAAAGGGCGGGAATCAGGAAGCAGGAGTGGAGGAGTGGCAGTTGAAAACAGACAGTGAGGTTGACTGAAGAGATGAAAAGAGTTAAATAAAAGAGTTGCTATTAATTTTATCCCTGAGTTTGTATTTTATGGAAACATTACACCCTCGTACTGACACAGAGTGTATGGAGGGTTACAGTTATCTGTGGGAGGTGACACAGTGTGTATGGAGGGTTACAGTTATCTGTGGGAGGTGACACAGAGTGTATGGAGGGTTACATTTATCTATGGGAGGTGACACACAGTGTGTATGGAGGGTTACAGTTATCTGTGGGAGGTGAAACAGAGTATATGGAGGGTTACAATTATCTGTGGGAGGTGAAACAGTGTGTTTGTGGGGTCATGATCCTGAGTGAGAGTGTGTGTGGACCAGAAGAAGTTATTGATATCCCCTACTTCAGGAGCGAGTGGCAGCTATATTTTTTTTTGTCAGTTGGATAGTGGTGGGCGGGCTGGAGGGGGCAGGCCAACTCCCTGTATGATAAACATGCCCCCATTGAATCACCCAGTGGGAGCAGTAAAGTCCCCATTGAATCACCCAATAGGAGTTGTGTCTCCTAATGAGACATAAATTATGTAATGAGGCATTCTGTTCAATGTGTGTTTGTTTTCTGAGGAGACATAAATTATGTTGTATGTGTGGGGTACCATAAATTATGCAATGAGGCTTATTCTTTTATATATATAGATAATAACAAATACTAAGTAATGTTTCCAATTTATTTCAGTCAAATGTCAGTCATCAAAAAACAGCAGGTAATAGTACTACAGATGAGATGGAGATGAATGGTGCTGATATAAAAGGAGATGAGCAGAATATGAGGTGTGTGTCAACCAAACCATAGTCAGATTGTCCTCATGCAGCTTCCCATATGGCCTAATCCAAACACTGTATATATTGCAATCTAGAGAAAAAAAGAAGAAGAAAAGAGAACAATCTAAAAGTAGTGTTTTATTCTAGAAAACTTGAAAAGACTACAGAATTATACTTCCAAGATCCTCATATAAGCAAACGCTTATCTACCTCCTGGTGAAACAGCCTCCCAGGCTCAAACCATGACACCTCCTTGTGCTGGCAGTCTGTTGGTGCTTTATAACTTCTCAATACACAGATATTTCTTCTAATGCAATATCACTAACAAAAATGATCAGAGGATTGCAAAATTGCACTGAAGACAAACCTGCTCCTATATGCTAAGCATATCCAGCATATATCAGCAGAAAGCCATCGTTTCCTGGAAGCGGTGTATCATACCGAGGCAGGAACCAGGAGGGATCAAGTTGCCTAGAGGATTTAATCACTGACCCGATGTGCATCGCAGACCACACTGTCCGCTTCCCCAGCGATTCATGCACTGTCATGGCCCGCTATGTGGTCTTGACATCCAGGACTGATTTAAGATGTTATCTCTTTCAGAGAGGCAAAATGGCAAAATCAATAGGGGCTATAAGGATTTTGGGGGCATAGATACGTAGAGGGGGTTTATTATTGGAGTTGTTACTGCTTCTTTAAGGAAATGACACAGTGGGGAGAACAGAGCATATACTTCTTTTCTGCCATGAAATCCCACCTTCTAGTATGTGCTTTTTCTCAGTTTGCCCTATGCTTTAACTATGTATTTGGATACCCATCTGCCACTCAAAGGGTTAATGAACAACAAGCAGGTATAAAATATATAACTATACAAAGCAATATGCATTTGAAAAGTGCACAGAACTCCACATATTAATTTGCGTTTCACACACAAGAATGGATTTCTCTTTTCAGAAAATAGCAACAAATTTTTCAGACAATATAATCAGTTCTATACTGAATAACTAACTAGAGGGGTTATGCACTACAGTGTCATAAAGAGGCGATAACTTATCTATCCAGTGTGCTAAATTCTCAGATTCCAAGGAATTTTCACAAATGTGCAAAATAGTTTGTGTTTCTGTGGTAGTTGCCATAAGAAACTCCTATCAGTAACTTTTTTCTTTATGGAGTGGGATATAGGAGTAACAACACCCCGCTTCCCCTGCCACCAATACAATGAATACTGTTAATGCAAAGATGGCTGGACTTTACATGGTGAAAGAACCAATATGGGCACACATGATAAAGTTCTCCACTTCAGTCCCAGGTAATTGTGATAGAAGCAGTATTAGTAAATCTATAATATCACTTGGACACAAAAGGTAGGTAGTGGGATGACGACACCTTCCCTTAGTATCCACATATTTTTAAAGGTTCAATAAAGCAGAATTTATATGATCTATCTAGGACTGAAGCAGATAACCTCTGCTTGATATTGTATTTGGACTGGTGCTTTTTTAGTGTTTGTTTTTTTGTTTTTTTTTGCATTTCTACCACTTCAACTATGTTAAGATATGAAATACTATGGGGAGTAGATACTAATGTGGTACTAGAACCTAATGGAGCTGAAGGGGTGAGATGAGGAATTAGTTTTAGGCACACAAAGGCTTAAGACACTATGGGCTAGGAGTCTGAAGCCTTTCCAGTTACAGGGAAATACATGTTTACAGAATAGGTAATGAGTATTTAGCTGAAATTCTTTAGTCTTAGGAGAATGGGAGTAGAGTGAGTTATAGTCTGTTTATGTAACTGATAAGGAATTGAGAGCTAACTTGAAGATAGCAGAAATATCAAGGCATTGCTGTGCAAGGGCTTGAGGATAACCTTAAATGGAGATTTCTTTATTTTGTATGATTTTTTTTCCAGTAAATTGTACGTCTATAAAGTATGTTGCTTCACACCCATTTCAGAACAGTGCTTGGATGGCTAATGGAACAAAACATTGTATCTCCACTTTCGCTGATACATTACTTATCAATATTAACCCATAATTACCCAGTGTGAAAAGTCACACAATTTTATATACCTTTCTTCAGAAATTCTACAGTCAATATCTCAGAATCTGAAGGCCAGACCTGGACTTATTCCTCTGTACAGAATCTCATATTGGTGCAAAACATAAAAGGTAAGACGCCTTTTGAAACGTCTATTTAATCTGAGCTTTCTGGGTGGGTACGTACCATTTCTGGGTGACACAATTTCTAGTGGGTTAATAATTGATAAGTGTTTTGCCTGGGTAATGATACAGTTGGGTTGGGATAAGAGTTGAAGGAATGAATGAAAGGATGGAAGCTCTGACTTCTAAGTTGAGGGTTAACTCTAAAGATATTCCAGTGCTAGAAGGGTAGCCTTTTTGCTGTGGGTACAGTCATTATGGGTCCCTGACTTGTAAGTACCTTGGAAGATGGAGTTACCTGTCCCAGTGTTGTCCAGACAGAAGGGGGCAAGTCCTATGTTATTCTATGGAGCCAACAATCTAAGATTTCTTCAGTTTTGGAGACCTTAGTACATAGGCTCCAAAGAATAACATAGGAACTGGAGAAGTGATATCACTGGCGAAGTCTCAGTTTTATCATCTCTTTATCACACTTTAGTGCATAACTCCCATAGTATATGAGTACAAGTTGCAGTTATTTCTCTCTAGTTTTCTGTAAGGCTGATTCCTTAACCCTCTAACTGCTTTAGTTACAAAGGGATTCACAAGCATAATCTGCAGCTCTGTTTTCCCAGGATTAGGGATGGGCAAAAGTTTTTGCTTCAACATAGAAATAGGTGAAAAATTGCACCTTCCTGTCTAGGGGGAAAATTCCTGCGAAAAGTGTAATTTTTCTGCTTTTTTTTGCCTTGCTTATTGTATTGAAATCAATAGGAAGACTGGATTTGCACACAACAAATGTTACTTTATTTCCCACAGTATAAAAATGGTCTGATGGTCTCTGGGTTGGTAGAGTCTAGGGAAAGAATCAGTCGGACAGGGAATTTTTTGAGGGAGGGTTTGATGCCTGGGATAAGGGGAACAGTTAATAAATAAATAAGACAGTAACGGAGCATAGTCCGTTACTGGAGCCCTTGTCTGGGCCTGGCACTGTTATCCCAAGTACCCCAGAGACTGTGGACATTTCTGGGCCCAAAGAGACTGACAACCATGGACTGCTGACTTGCTTCCAAGGAAATGGGCAGTAAGGGTTAATTATTTCAGTTTAGATAAAGTTACTTTCAATGTGTATTGTAGCCACTCAAGCCAGCGTATTGTGAACTGTACTGAGACCCCCTGCAGTGTGTTAATTCATTCACTCCCCTCAGCCTGTGAGTCACCTATTGTATAACCTGAAACTCTGTTGCCAGTCCTTTGTATTATATGTTGTGATTTGATTACCTCTGTGAATGCTCCCATTGTGTCAGCCCTTACCATTTGCTGGTTTCTTGTCTTATGTTTGGATTGTATTATCCCTGCCCCTCACCCTATTGTATCTGGTTGGCCCATGTATTTCAATGTAGTTGATCTGTATAAATATGTATGGTTTTCTACAATAAAGAGAGTCTACATTTGGAGTGAACAAGAGTCCTGGTGTCTTGTGTTCTTATGGTACTAAAGCAGCCACTCTGACACACATCTGAGCCAAGGTTCCTGCATCATTCGACCGTCTGCTGCCAGCATCCTGCGACCCAACTTCGGATGCTGTCAGGTGGCAACGTGGACTCTGTCTGCTTTCTTCTACTGAGTTCCAGAGATTATCTGTCTTCCACCTTCCTTCTGGTTCCTGCGACATTTTCCCTGCTGTTTGACCGGGTGTCGAGGCCTCACTCTCGACTGCCCAGAGTGCAGCCTGCGACACTCGAATGCTCCGGAGCCCTGTCGACCCCACATCCTTCAACACAGCATTAACTATTTCAGGGTTAACTGCCTCTTCGAGTCGACAACCAGACCGTCTATCTGCTCGACCGGTGCATCCAATGACGCCAGTCTGGTGTCGAGAAGGAGAGACTCAGGAACGACGGTGGAAGGCGACGCGGTCCCTTCTTGCTTCCGTTACAAAGACAAAATAAAAAGTTGGTAGTAACATGACACAGACTAGGACCCAACTGATGTAAGCCTGACTGCGGAAGACTGATACTTGACAGGATAGAGTATTTTGTAGGACTTAGACTTGTTAGGCACAAGCCCTGAGGAAACATTGATTTGTAGGACTTAGACTTGTTGCTAGAGGCCTAAGCCCTGAGGAACAATTGATTTGTAGGACGTAGACTTGTAGAGCAGAGGCAGGCCCAAGCCCTGAGGAAACATTGGGTTCTAGGAATATGTCTTATTAGAGACACAAGCCCTGAGTTAGACTTGTGCAAATTGATTCGGAGACATTCGGAATTAGTCGAAAATGGGGTAATTCGGAGACATTCAAACCATCCGACACTCAAGGGTCATTCGACAAAAAAGATCCAACTCCGAGCAGCCCTGGACTGAAAGTCTTTGGAACTTTCGGAAGCTTAGACATTCAACAAATTTCTGAAAGTTTAGACTACTTTCGACCAGGACTGTTTGGAGTCTGATCGTTTTTGTACTACTTGCGCGCGCGCGATTACTTTCCCTCCATACTTTTCCCTCCATGACTCTAGTTCAATTCCATTCTCTGTTTCATGCACTACTTTCCCTTTTTGTTTGTATTCCAGCAAGCTTCTTATTTAATGATGGGGGTTGGACTAATCACACAGTCACCAAGGCAGACAGCCTGCATTTCCTCATTGCGTTGCTGGAGCTCAGAGAGAGAAGAAGAGATTAGAGAGTGTCCAGTTGTTATGCAGGCAGGCAGGTAGCATTAAGCTAGACATAGGCAGACAGGCACCATTAGTACCAGTTATTGCCACTGCATGGGAGCGTCATCTGTGTTCCTGTGCAAAATATAAAAAATATTAGGGATTTCTTTTAAAGGGATAGTAATACCTGAAAATATGTTTATTTTATATTGTAGCCCTTAAAAAAACATGAAAGATGATATAAGTCTTATCTCCCAAACCTTTATGGTTTGGGAGATATTCATATGTAAAATATAGTATAGTTCACTTTTCCTTGCTGTTTCAGCCAAGTCTGCCATCTAGTGGACAGATTTGGAATTCGGTCCACATAGCAACTGGCAGCTCTTTAGCAGTGCCGAGATCACGATCTTTGAAAAGAACTACTTCATTCAAGCACACTTTGTAGACCATTCCAATTAAGAAATTCTTTTTAAAGATCATGATCTCAGCACTTCTGGAGAGGCACTGCTGGTTGGGCGACCGGATTCCAAATCTGAAGGGTGGAGCAATGACATCACTCCAGGGGAAACTTTACTTCTGAATACCTCCCAAACCATAAAGGTTTGGGAGATAAGACTTATGTCATTTTTCATGGTTTTTTAAGGGCTACAATATAAAATAAACTTATTTTCAAGTATTACTATGCCTTTAATAATTTTCAGAGTGTCACATCAGCCAGTCTGACAGTTGTATAGGCAGGCAGGGTGCCTTTTAGCCACCGCATGGGAGAGTCACCTGTGTTGGTTTTATTAAAAATATTCAAAATACAAGTGATTTGTTTGAATAATTTTCAGAGTAACACTGCCAGTGTCACAGTTGTATAGGCAGACAGGGTGCCTTTTCGCCACCGCAAGGGAGAGTCACCTGTGTTGGTTTTATTAAAAATATAAAAAAATACAAGTTATTTGCTTGAATAATCTTCAGAGTCACACTGCCAATGTCACAGTTGTACAGGCAGACATGGTGACTTTTATCCACCGCAAGTGAGAGTCACCTGTGCTGGTTTTATTAAAAATGTAAAATATACAAGTTATTTGTTTGAATAATTTTCAGAGTCACACTGCCAGTGTCACAGTTGTTGTGTGGGCAGGTTTTAAAGTTGTAAAATTATAATAGTTCACTACCTACCTATCCATAATGGATTTGAGTCCCAATGAATAACCTGATGATCCTCGTCCTGGTACCAGCTGCAGTGACCCAGCAAACACTACCACCACCACAGTGCAATTGCTTTCAAGCAGAGCTAGCAGCAGCAGGCAGGGAAAGAAGCAGTACTCGTCAGACTCAGCAGTAGCAGTCCAAACCAAAAACTAGAAAGAAGAAGGGAACTGCAGGTCGTTCTGCCTCTACTAGCAGGGTAGAGAGAGTCCAGTTCCTCCTCTAAGACCACGAAGCAGCCGTCACCCGTCTCTCGTCAGCTATTTCGTGATGATCCCCCAGAACCACCTACACAATGACTATTGCCACTGCCAGTTCCTTCACCACCTCCACTACACCCAGTTCTATAAACCTGGGGACACCTAGTGTGTTGAACGTGAACACTACTGGTGGGGAACTGCGGGCAGTATCATCACGGGAGTTTTACAGCGAATGTCCGTGTAAGCAGCCCAAACTTCAATTATTGGAGTATTTTGAGAAAATTTCTCTTGCCACCACTGTCACTTACACTGAGAGCATATCTTCTCCAAAAAAGGTTATTGAGGGACATAGTTTACCATTTCCCGGTAGCCACCAGGCAGAAGAGGGAATTCAGCAGCTCTCCCCAAAATCTGCTGATGATGATTTTTCTTCCTGTCCAAACCTACAAGAGGTAGAAGAAGAATATGATGGACCAAGGCCTGCTAAGCTTGATTTTTCCACTGACCTTGATTATTCTCCTGAGCTTCATTTTTCCACTGCTGCCCATAGTACTCCTCCTGTTTCTCCAGCTACAATTCTGTCTTCTATTGATGAAAACTCACCACCTGCCTCTCCAGTTCCAAATGAGTCTCCCAGGCAGGTAGTAGCTGCTAGTGTCTCTGCCACCAGTGTTATTTCATCTTCCTCCAATCCCAGTCCCAACATCCCTGCTGCCATCTTTGGGTCTACTAGTACCCCTGTAAAGGTATATATATAAAAAAAAGCATAGTGAGGTTGCTCCAGCAGGTGAAGAAAGTGTCGCCTCAGTTTCTTCTTCACCACCACCTTCCAGAGTCATCTGTCACTCCAAAGCGTGGGACCATTTGTGGCACTTGGCGATGGGCGGCTAGTAAAATGCAAATTGTGTGGCAGGGAAGTCAGCCGTGGGAGGGTGTTGGGTCATCGAACCACCTCTGGGATGAACCAACACCTGAACATCCACCACAAGTCAGTGTTGATGAATGCAGAACGTGGTGGCACTACTACATTTACCAGAGTCTGCTGTATCCATCTACTGACTGAGTCCTGCCTGCTCCAGTGTTCTGCGGTTTACTGCTGGCTACATCTCCGGTGTTGCTGTCATCCTGAGTCTGCCTTGCACCAGTCTTCCTCAGTTGCTGCTGTATCCATCTACAGAGTGAATCCTGCCTGTTCCAGTGTTCTGCGGTTTGCTGCTGCCTACATCTCCAGTTTTGCTGTCATCCTGAGTCTGCCTCACACCATTCTTCCTCAGTTGCTGCTGTATCCATCTACTGACTGAGTCCTGCCTGCTCCAGTGTTCTGCGGTTTACTGCTGGCTACATCTCCAGTGTTGCTGTCATCTTGAGTCTGCCTTGCACCAGTCATCCTCAGTTGCTGCTGTATCCATCTACTGATTGAGTCCTGCCTGCTCCAGTGTTCTGAGATTTGCTGCTGCCTACATCTCCAGTGTTGCTGTCATCCTGAGTCTGCCTCTCACCAGTCTTCCTCAATTGCTGATGTATCCATTTACTGACTGAGTCCTTCCTGCTCCAGTGTTCTGCAGTTTGTGGCTGGCTACATCTCCAGTGTTGCTGTCATCCTGAGTCTGCCTCGCACTAGTCGATTCCCTTTTGAAACATTGTCACATTACAGTGGAACTACCACCTCTTACAAACATGGCCTCAAATAATTACCCATCTGGTGACTAGCTGCTCAGTAAAGCTAGTTGCCAGAATTATTACCACGTTAATGAGAATTATACACTGTTCCTGGACTGAGAGGCAGGAAACCGAGCAGACATCTTTCCATAGTGATGTCTGCATGCCTGCGCTGTCAGTCCCTTTTGGAGCCTAACGGCTCCTAGCAACGCCTCATAGAGCAGGCTGGACTGACAGCATAGGTACACAGTTGTCACTATGGAAAGATGTCTGCAAGGTTTCCTGTCTGTCACTCTGGGAGCAGTGTATAATTCTCTTTAACTCGGCAATGAATCTGGCGACTAGCGCTGCAGAGCAGCTAGTCGCCAGATGAGTAATTATTTGGGGCCATGTTTGTAAGAGGTGGAAGTTGTGCTTTAAAGAGAGCTGGGCAACTTAAGGGAAGGATGCTGGGAGTTGTGGCTAGTACATAGGGATGTTTAATTATGCGACATGATAATCTAGTGCTTTTATGCAGCTTGAGGTTTTCATGACATTATTTTAAACACTGCAACATGGTTAAATCGGCTTCTAGCTGCTCAATATTGTTCTTTGCGACATTTCAAAAAGGATACCGCACCAGTCATCGTCACTTTTCCTTCTTCCTTCTAATTTAGCTACATCCATATGTATATAATACCTCTGCTACATATAGTAAATGACACATACTACATATTGTGTAATGTTTTACCTTTGCTACAGATGGTAAATGACAGATGCTCATGCTATATATTGTATTTCACCTCTGTAACAGAAATGCCACATGCAACAGACAATATTAAAAATATTTGGAATAATTTGTCTGAATAATTTTTTTAGGCACATGCAACAGACAATATTAAAAATATTTCAAATAATTTGTCTGAATAATTTTTTTCAGATTGACATATCAGCCAGTCTGACAGTTGTATAGGCATACAGGGTGCCTTATTGATACCACAAGGGAGAGTCACCTTTGTCCTGTGTAAAATTGTAAAAATATAAGTCATTTGTTTGAATAATTTTCAATGCCGCAAAACAGTGGCAGTATTGGGAACTTCAAAGGAAAAAAAGCTGACGATCGGTGCCTGAACTACTGCCAAGCACTGATCATTAACTAATCAGTGTTACACTTACCTGTCATCCACTGTCTGTCTCCTTCTGTTTTCTCTACTGTCTTGTATCTTCTGTCTTCTTGCTGTAAAAATAACCCAGAAAAGTATAAGTCCAATGCAATATCCGGCACACTAATACAGAGTTTAACCCCTTGAATGCCAGAGGGTTACACAACACATTGCAAAGCAATGTGTTGCATACCTCTCTGGGGCTCAAAGGGGTTAAAGTATGTATTAGTGTGCAATTGTTCAAATATTAATTGCCTATATGAATATTAAATGTTAAGCCAAATAAGATATTCAGTAATGTCACTTAAAATGTCATCATAAAATATCCCAATAAAATACTTAGCTTAATATTAATCACTGTATCTGGCCTGTGAGGCTGAGGCGGAGACAGTATAATGCAGCAAAGACACCCCCCCTTCTTCCGCACGGGTCGATGACCGTTCCACTCTGAGGGAATTGGAATTGAGACTGCCCTTAGATATGGGCAGTCTTACCTCCATTTTCCTCACAGTCATTGGCTGGGATATGTTTACGCACTTCCCAGCCAATCAGTTTAAAGCACCGTCCACTCAAAGTGGATTGGCAGAGAAGTGCATAAGTATATCCCAACCAATGGCTGTGAGGGAATTTGGGGTAAGACTGCCCATATCTAAGGGCAGTCTCAATTCCAATTCCCTCAGAGTGGAACGGGCTGCGGCCTATGCGGAAGGGGGGGGGTTCTTTGCTGCATGATACTGTCTCCCACTTCAGCCTCAGAGGTCGCACACAGCGATTAATATTAAGTATTTTATTAAGATATAATTTTTGATGGCATAAGTAACATTACTGAATATCTTATTTGGCTTCACATTTAATATTCATGTAGGCATATTAATATTTGAACAACGGCACACTAATACATACTTTAACCCTACTGAGCCCCAGAGAGCACTCAAGGGGTTAAACTAGCTATTATTGTGGCGGATATTCATGCATTGTACTTATACTTTTCTGGGGAGGGGGGGTTACAGCAAGAGGAAAGAAGACAGAAGATTAGAAAATAGAAGAGAAGACAGAAGGACAGAAGAGGACCAGTATGCTGAGGACTCTGCTGGACCTCAGGATGAATAGTAAGTGTTACTTGTTATGTGATGGGTATTTTGTTTACTTAGTTGGGTTAACCCTATGAGTGCCGGCACGGTGATTATACCCCACTGGCACTCATGGGGTTAATTCTAACATGACATTGTTTTGGAGTGCTTGGATGTATTGATGTGGGGCTTAGGGCCCCATTTCAATACACCTACTGGGGACTTAGGTTTTTTAACTTTATTTTCCTTTCAGTTTCGGCGTCAGCTGTTTGAAGATGAGATAAGGGACTCAAGTCAGAAAAAAAGTAGGTCTTAACTTTCCTGCAATAAATAGACTCCTTTATCGGATCTTCATAGCTATTGCAGACAATTGAATTGCAATTTACGGTGTTTTCATTATTTCCTATGGATGAAAATACCTCTTAACTTTAATACCCAAAAAATGCAGTCGGCAGAGAAAACAGCCGTCTTCAACATTTGAATCGGGCCCTGTCAGTCTACACACCTCCCTTTCACTCCTTTACATTCCTTCCCTTTTTCAGTCTCTAGGGGAGACAGACAAGGGTTGGAGACACACACAGAACAGTGGGTCAGCAGTGGGGTTATGCACTAAGGTGTTTTCAAATGGTGATGAGGTGTAGAGAACTTCTCCGATTCCTGCATTATCCAATGGAGCCAATGCACTAAGAACTTACAGGTTGGTTACATTTCGGTTCACTGGCTAGATGGAAGAAGCAAGGATCGTTCATCACACTGGAAGGGTCATCTCCACTTCATCACCTCCTCATAACACTTTGGTGTATCCCCCCACTGTTAGTATCCAAAATAAATGGACAATAGCTATGCTGAAGTTGTAAAATGTAATAAAATATAATAATAATAATATTAAAAATAATAATAATTATGGGTTGGTTATGTTCGAAAAACTATGCAGGTTAGACTGTGACATATGTTCATGATGTTCGACAAACTATGTGTGTCAATCCGTGATCATGCCGGGGAGGCAACTGAGTGCTCCAGGCCCGGGGCATTCAGTGTCTTTTGAACTCTACTACTACGCGACAACTCTACCAGGTGAACCAATTACAACTCCAATGTATACTGCACATAACATTACTGTATTTACAGTGATAGTTAGGAAGACACAAGCAGAGCATGGAGCTAACTGAAAAATAAATGGCCAAAGATGGGGGAAATTTATTTTGAATTAGTGGTGCATGGGGCATGGTTGTCGACCTATTGGTTGAACTCTTACCAGCCCTTGGTGTATTTGAACAAATTACTTACCTCTTTGAGTGTCAGAGAGTTATCCATTGTGAAAGTGGACAATACAGGATGAAGATTGCTTAGGAGAATGAAACACTGAAAAGTGGGATTTGTGTTTGAAAAATTACAGCCTAAAGTGATGAAGGGAGATGGATATACAGAGATCATATATACGTGTTGCTGGTGGTGTGACTGGTGGTACATTCCGGTCACTTTGTAGTTAACTTCATAACCTACTGACAACCCTTTGGCTAAGTGAGTTGACGATTTAGCACAAGATTAATGTATTTTCAATACGCAATGAATTTAGACACACATACTGCAGCTTAAACAAACATTGACGTATTTATTCTTGACGTAGTATGAAACACTAATGTATACACATAGACTGATCTGATATGAGGGGAAATCAGGGTAGGAAAATGAGACAGAGGAATTTGGGTAACAAAGAGGGACAATAGGGTAGGAGGGTGGTATGAGAAAATGAAACCTTTAACCATGTATTAACATAGAATGTCACATGTATAGTTTGTCAATGTTCAACCACTTATGTTGAGTAGGATGTGACAGGCATAGGTTGTCGATGTTCGACCATATGCTAACTTGAACGTGATAGGGATGGGTTGTCGATGTTCGACCATGTGCTAGATTGAATGTGACAGGCTTGGGTTTTCAATGTTCGACCATATGCTACATTGAATGTGGCAGGCATGGATTGTCGATGTTTGAACATGTGCAATTTGGATTGTGACCTGCAACCCATGCTTTTTCTATTTGCAAACCCTGTCTGGAAAGAATGATAGCAGCATGCACGGAGACACACTTCTATCATTTAACCCATGTTAAATTCAGCCAAATCATACGGAATGGATCAGAATGTCATCCGAATCGAATAGGACTGGTCCGAAATTAGGATCCTCTGAATTAAAAAAATAATAATTTCGTCCGAATTTGAATTAAATCTAACATTTTGGCCATGCACAAGTCTACCCTGAGTAACCATTGATTTGTTGTATTCAGATTTGTTAGTGACACATTCCCTAGGGAATCAGTGATTACTCAGATTTGTTATAGGTACAAGCCCTGAAGAATCAGTGATTTGTTGGACTCAGGTTTGTTTGTTAGAGGCACACTCCCTGAGGAATCATTGATTATTTGTTGGACTCAGGTTTGTTAGAGACACAAACCCTGAGGAATCAGTGATTATTTGTTGGACTCAGGTATGTTATAGATATAAGCCCTGAAGAATCAATCAGTTGTTGGATTCAGGTTTGTTTGTTAGAGGCACAAGCCCTGAGGAAACAGTGCTTTTGTAGGACTTAGGCTTGTTAGAAACAAGCCCCAAAATGATTTGTATAGACCTGAGAAAACAAATGCTCTACTGGCCTAATGCCAGCAGGTCATGTTATGGTGGCCACTGAGCATTGTCAAATGCCATGGTGTCATTGCAGCATTTGCGACTGCTGTTCTTCTGCTGCTGCTGAGTTGTTTAAGCAGCAGGATGATTAGGCAGCTCCAAGGAAATGGGATCAACAGCAGTGATATGGGTGATGATGATCATGGTTCCACTTGCCACTAACTCCAGTGATATGCCTGACACAATAGCAGCACCACAACTAGCCTCACCACTTCAGATGTATTTGGAGAAAAGAAGTTAGCCAATTATGCTTCTCCTCCTGCATTTCCTACAAAATCATGGGTGTGTTGGAAATAGGATACTACTCTTCCCTTGACAGCAGGAAGGAACTGTGCCTTTCATTAGCAACTGCAACGTGCACAGTGTGTGTAGGAAATAGGGGAAGAACTGGGAACAATGGACACATCTGCTCTCACATCAAACAACTGGTACAACTGAAAGAAAACACCTTCATGCTACCCCCAGAAACCAAGTACTGCCGCTATCACCATGCCACTTGTCAGAATTAATAATAATGATGAATCCTCCCTTTCGACAGCTTAGTGTATTCTGTGGGATAGAATCTTCTCAGATGCTGCTTGATTCTATGCCTGAGATTATACTCCAGCACATTGTCATGTGTGGTCAGCGCACCACGCAATATGCAATGGCTGGGCATGAACTGCCACATCCTCATATCTACAAAATTGCTATCAGCTGGTGGAAGAAGTAACAATGACAGTGGAGCAACGACTGGATCACCAGAAGACATTGCTACATTTTCCCATGCCTGGGGCCTTAGTGCAAGTAGCTGATGGTGAGCCAGGTGTTTTGCTCTCCATCGACCTTTCAGGCTCAGGCTGGGTTTCTCTATTTTTCTTCCTCTTAGATTTCCATTTCAATAATTGGTGCCCTGGGGAGAGACTTGGGGTGCAGCAACAGTGGCTCATGATTTCTTATAGGGTCGTTTGGCTTTAAAGGGGAAAATTCACATTCACAAACTTTTAAGCATTTGTTTAATTACATAAGGAACGTTAGGAAAGGTGCTCTCTTTTTTTTTCTTTTTACTTAATTATTAAGATATTACATTCAAAGTTCTCAACTTCTGCATACTGCGGCACACTGTACCTGCGGCACGGCTCTCAGGACTTCCCAGCAGCCTGTCATTCTCCTCCCACCTCCCTCCCAGCTGCCCCCGGAAGCGTGTCCATGCTTCACTTCGGTGTGGTGTGAACAGCTCCTAGCATTACAGGAAGCGGCAATTAGCATTATACTGAGGTTGCAACCTCAGTATAATGCTAATTGCTGCTTCCTGTAACGCTAGCAAACTCTGCAATCTAACTGATGGCAGTGGTGGTGATACCCATTTCCATTTGTATATCTGTTTCCCATTCCTTCTTGCTTTCTTCTAAAAAAAGGTCTTTATTATCTCTACCATCCAGCTGCTCCACCATCACCACCACTACCCCAGTCCCTCCTTGCTGCTACTGCTCTCTGAGAATTGCAGTGGTTGGCAAAGATGACAAATGTGACATCTCTTCTTTAGGTGATGAAGGTAGACTGGCAGCACTAGCAGCAGGCACAGACAGCTGATTTGTGCTGATGCTAATACTGCAAGCCATTTCTGCCTATGTCAGCATCATTTCACAGTGGCACAATGCCAGGACAAGGGGAATCACATGGTCAGGGGGATGTTGTGGGTTCCCTTGACCACTAGTCTGTTTGTTCGGCCTCATCACCTCCTCTTTCACCTCAGCAGGAGGATCGACATCAATCACGCTAGTCCCACCATCACCTGCTTCATCGCAATTCTCATCACCTTCACAATCACCCCCTCCCTCACCCCCAATACTCCCTAGCTGCTGCATGGTAGTAATGTGACTGTTTGTGTATGGCAAGTGTGACTTAGGGTCCCCTGCTGTCACACTTGCCATCATCTCCTCCTCCTCCTGGGTATCAGATGGCAAACTGGCAGCAGTAGTAGCAAGCACAGAGAGCTGACCTGTGCTGCTCACACTGCTATGATGTCAGGGGACTGGGCATTATTGGGTCTGGGGAATCAGAACTCCAGACCCTTCCATGCTGGCAGTGGTCACTTCCTCCTCTGACTCACTGGAAACATCACTGTCCTTCCAGCTCCTCCTTTTGTTTTTTAGATTGTTGCTCATACTGTTAGCCAACATTCGGAGCCTCTGCTGTCCTTATTTTGCTCATTCAGGGCTCGATCCAAATGTTGGAGTTAAAACCAACGTGAAGAAAAAAACTGCCTTTGCGACTTAATCAAGACCGGGTAACATGAGACTCAAATCTTCCTTACCCAGAAAGGCTAACAAGCGACGACCAACAAAATACAAGTTCACCTTAAACCTGCTTCGCATGGAAAATCTTACCTAAAAACACACAATAAAAACGTTACCTAGCACCACAGCCAATCACAGCACCCCAAAGTATCAAGTTCAGTCAGATTTCTGGAGATAAATGTCGCAATTTAACTCCTGTTATGTTTTCCTCTATGGTGGTTTTCTACTCTGAGTTGTGTGTTAAAAAAGTAGGTGTTAGATTTTATTTGGAAAATGTTGCAGTTTAACTGCTGTTTTATTGCAATTTAACTCCTGTTATGTTTTCCTCTATGGTGTTTTTCTGCTCTGAGTTGTGTACTAACAAAGTAGGTGTTAGATTTTAGTCAGAAAAAGTTGCAGTTTAACTCCTGTTTTGTTGCAATTTAGCTCATGTTTTGTTTTCCTCAACGGTGGATTTTAACTCACGTTATCCCTAACTCCAACATTTGAATGGCTCTGGGTTTAGCTTTTACATTGTCCTCAGTGGGAGATATTTTGATCTTTTGGTGACGAGCGTCGTGTTTTCAAATCTGCAGTTATAATTATTTGTGGGAACATTTGCATCACATACTTGACTTAAAAAACCACCTTAGCCAGTTTTTTCTGCGACGCCAACATTTGGATTGAGCCCTAAATCACAAAAAAATTGCCTTGCACCCTCTCTATCTCTCTAACTGCTTAGTTTTCTATTTCACTTCCTGGAAACGGCACGTTTTTGGAAAGAAAGCGCAAAGTACATTTAAGTAAATGGGCAGGAAGTTTGTAGCCACTGGAGAAAATAGCAAAAACATTTTTGGAGAAAGCGAAAAAGGAGAATATTTTAAGGAGTTTGTTTAGGTGGATTTTTAAAAGAAAATGTGTTTTTTGCAGATTTTCTTGTGGGAACGCAGCGGAACCTTTCACCTACCCCTACCCAGGATGCTCTATTCGGAACAGGATACACCTGTAGAATACAGAGAACAGATCATATTAAAGGTCCCTAGACCAATTTCTGTGTCCCAGATTTGCACCTTTTGGGAATGATTGGGTTCTGTCACTAGTGGATCTTGGGCTATGTTTCTTTTGCTAAATCTTAGCAAGATCTCACTCATATTGACACTTCGACAACTCTAGTTTGGCCCCAGACAGGTAACATTATTTGGGTTAATCTTTTAAATCTCATGTAATCACATTCCTGTTTAATTCTAATGCACATCTCAAATGCCAGACTAAATAAGTATTACATTCTTTTGTTGTCTGTTGGTCACTCTCACCCTCTGTCCATTATGAAATCTTGTATATATCTGATCTTGCACCATGGGTGTGGAGACTTAAGATTGCTTTTCACTCTCTGCCTACCTCACTTTGCTTAGGGCAAATCTCAGGACTCTGTTACCAAATACTGAACTTATATTTTTTTCTTAGATAGTCTTTTCTGAGAAATGCTAAACAGATGCTTGTTGCTGGCTATGCTGTTAAGTTCTTTGTATGCGATCCTTCCCTCACTGCTTTTTTTCTGCACAAGTCATTGGGTTCACTACTATAACTCATGCTTTTATCATTTTTTCACTGATTTTCACTATGCCTTTGGTGTTTTGTGCATGATACTGTAGTAAAAGTTTCCTGTCCTCTTCAGGAACCCAGCTTAAATGGTCATTATGTTATCCATCTTCCCACTGCTATTATTGTTTCAAGTTGTACTGCTTGTGAAACTGAAAGTATATCAGAAGGGTCCATATGCATTAATGTCTACTTGTTAGGCACCAGGAACCAGACAGGACACAAAAAGGTAAAATGTAATACACCTTTATTAGTGCAACAAAAACAAAAGCACTAATAAATGGACCAAATATTGAAGACTCTCTCAGAACCTACGAGAGTCAACTATAGATCGGACCTCGTACTCCTCATGGCCATCAACAGGCACCGAATGAGGTCGAGGAGTGACCATAGTGAAACGATTACATACCAGAGGTTTCAGCAGCGAGACATGGAACACATTGTGTATCCGCATATTGGGAGGAAAGTCTAGGGCATAAGCCACAGGGTTCACACGTCGGAGGATACGGAAAGGCCCTGACCTCTCCCTGACCTGGTATGAGGGTGCGGGTAGGCATTTTCAATTAGCCTGGAACTGTTCTGAGTGTTGCAACGACTCTTGGACCTGCACCAATGTGGAACGAATTCACTGGAGATGATCCTCCAATTCCGGGATCACCTGAGGAGCGAACAAATCTGGAATCATGGAGGGTTGATACCCATAATTCACCATGAAAGGGCAGAGCCGGGTAGAAGCCGAGAGTGCACTGTTATGAGCAAACTCCGCCCAAGGTAGCAGGTCCGACCAATTATTCCGATGGTCTGAGATGTAACACCTCAGGAATTGCTCCAAGGCCTGATTAGCCCTTTCCTCTGCCTCATTTAATTGTGGGTGATAGGCTGAGGAGAAGAAAAGCTGGATACCTAGTTGCGCACAGAAGGCCCTCCAAAATCTCAAGACAAACTGGCTGCCCTGGTTGGAAACAATGACTTTGGGAACCTTGTGTAACCGATAGACCTCTTTGACAAAGACCGTAGCCAACTCTTTAGCGGATGGAAGTTTTTTGAATGGTATGCAATGAATCATCTAAGAAAATCGGTCAAGGACAATGAAGATGACAGTGTGACCATTAGACAAAGGAAGGTCGACTATGAAGTCCATGGCAAGGTGTGACCATGGCTTCTCCCCATTGGGTATGGGTTGGAGAAGGCCCACTGGAAGATGACAGGGTTATTTGGTCTGTGTACAGACTGGACAGGCAGCGACACCTTTGCTAAGTTCTGAAGAGACGGGAAACCGACCAGAGGAGATGGTTCTTTCCGGGATGACCTGCGGATTTAGTCTTATGGTAGGTTGTAAGCACCTTGGTACGGAGGTCAGTAGGTACCACATAATTAAAGAGAGACAAAAATAAGGCCCATCTGGCCTGTCTTGGAGACAAGTGCTTAGCTTCAGACAAGTAGGTAAGGTTTTTATGATCCATGAGGATTAGGACTGGAATGGAAGTTCCCTCCAGCAAATGCCTCCATTCTTTGAGAGCCAGTATTTTCGCCAGAAACTCTTGATTGCCAATCTCATAATTGCACTATGCAGGACTTAGTTTCTTCGAGAAATACCCACACGAGTGCAACTGGCTCTCACAGGTAGGATGTTGAGACAGGAGGGTGCCTACTCCTGTCTCAGATGCATCGACCTCAAGTATGTATGGAAGCTCAGGCTTCAGGTGTGCCAAAATAGATGCTGTGGCAAAAGCAGCTTTTAGTGACTCAAATGCCCTGATGACCTCCGGGGACCAGTGAGTGGAGTTATGTCGGTAAGGGGTTTTCCAATAGGGGAAAAATTGCGGATAAATTTCCTATAGTAGTTTGCAAACCTGAGGAAACGTTGAAGGGAGTGGAGAATAACGGGTTGCGGACACTCGAGAACAGCCGAGAGTTTTTCCGGGTCCATAGCAAAACCGACCTCTGAAATTACGTACCCCAAGAAGGTGACCTGTTTGCGATGGAACTCACACTTCTCTAATTTGCAGAATAAGTTATTTTCTTTTAATCTTTGCAGGACTTGGTTTACATCTGTGTGGTGGCTTTCCATGGAGGAGGAATGGATCAGAATGTCTTCTAAGTATACCACCATGCACTGTTGGAGCATGTCCCAGAGGACATCACTCAAGAATTCTTGGAAAACCACAGAAGCATTGCAGAGACCGAAGGGCATTACGAGGTATTCGTAATGCCCGCTCCTGATGTTAAATGTGGTTTTCCATTCATGGCCCTCCTTTATTCGTACCAAATTATACTCCCCTTGCAGGTTGAGCTTAGTGAATACCTTAGACCCTTTCAATCGATCGAGTAGCTTAGTAACCAGTGGAATAGGGTAGGCACTTTTAACTGTGATATGATTGAGCCCCCTGTAGTCAATACAGGGTCTCAGTTCACCACTCTTTTTCTTCAAGAAGAAGAATCTGGCCCCGGCAGGAGAGGAGGACTTGCGGATGAACCCCCGGGACAGTCCACCCGCAACATACTCCTCCATGGCCTTATTCTATACGACAGAAAGAGGGTAGACTCGACCTCGAGGAGGTATGGCACCCGGTTTTAGTTCAGTGGTACAATCATATGGGCGGTGAGGCGGGAGCTCACTAGCCCGGCCCTTATCGAATACATCACAGAACTCTTGGTACTCTTCAGACAGCAAAGAGACTAAGGATGTGGTTAGCACCCTCCCCACTTTTACTAGGCATGTCTTAGAACAGTTGGGTGACTATGCCATGACTTCAGCCCTTACCCAATCTACTATGGGATTGTGTTTGCACAACTACGGATAACCCAGGATCACAGGATATTGAGGAGAGTGGCTCACCTGGAATTGTAAGGTTTCGTGATGGAGAGCTCCTACAGTCATAGACAAAGGAACAGTTTCGTGGGTAACCTGCGGTGGCTGTATCGGTCTACCATCAATTGCCTCAAGGGCAAGTGGAGTTGTACGTAGCGATAATGAAATGGAGTGCTTCTGGGCGAAGTCACTATCAATAAAGAGGCCCACTACACCGGAGTCAATAAGTGCCTCTGAAGTAATGGAACATTTGCCCCAAGAGAGTCCAACTGACACTAGCGGTTTATTCGGATGGATATCCGGGGACACTGAAACGCCACCTAAGGTCTGTCCACTACAGGACCCTAGGTGCGGCCATTTCCCGGACGTGTGGGGCAAGTTCTCAGTAGATGCCCTGCCATACCGCAGTAAAGGCACAGGCCCTCCCTCCTCCTCAAGGTCTTTTCCGCAGTTGAAAGACGAGTGAACCCAATCTGCATGGGCTCCACATCGCCTGAGGTTTTGAGACTAGGAGGTGTGGGATAAGAGGGAGGTACGGGTGGGGATGCAAGGCTCGGCGTTAAATGGATAGGATGCCTCTGCTGGCGCTCCACAAAGGAAGGTCTCTCACGGATTCGGGAGTCAATCAGTATACAATATGAGACCAGTTCCTCTAAATCACTGGGAAGGTCCTGGGCTGTAATCTCATCGCATTGGTTAGGGTCGCCCCCACACCGCTGGAGAAGCGGAGCAGACCTTGTCATACATTTCGCAACAATGGAATCACCATTGGTAGCCAGAGCAGGAGTGGCAGCAGCTATAGGGGCAGCCTGCGGCAAGGATCACTGAGGCGGTAGAACAAGATGCTCAGTATGGAGCAACAAAGCCTGGAGGGCTGCAGCAAACTGGTCCATGCGCTGGTCTACCTGGTCCAGCCTGAAAAAAAATATTTGGTGGATTGCCTGTGTCTCCTGATTTTATGGTCCTTGTGTACTGTTAGGGACCAGGAACCAGACAGGACACAAAAAAGTAAAATGCAATATACCTTTATTAGTGCAACAAAAACAGAAGCATTATCCAAGAGCATAAACCAAAAGACACACCAGGGTCAGGAACCAAGATAGGTATTCAGATGAGCTGGAGTCAGGAATCCAGAAGTCTGCGATGTCAGGAACAAACCGAGGGTCAGAAGCACAGAAGTAGGCAAAGTCTGGAACATGCCAAGGGGTCTGGAACACAGCAAACAGGAACATATGAAAATCCAAAGTAGCCAGCAGCAATAGGTCAGCAAACAAACACAAGGACAATGTGGAAGTGAGCTAAGCTGCTATAAATACCCTGAGAGGGTTGGCTGATAACAGTCAGGTGCGTTATCAGAGAGGTCAGCTGATTCAGCCTGAGCCAGAAAGTCAGAAGATAGCAGCAGTGGATAACAGAGCACTAGATTAGCTCAGACAGCAGAATCAATAGGCAGAAAGGGAGCATCTCAGCAAAAACCTTGACACTACTCAATAAGAGGGAGAGCCACATGACTGAAGCCATATTTTAAGAAACCCAGTTTAGATCTGGATTGTCTGATACATCCTTTGATAACACCCAGTTGGACTTATTTGTGGAAGTTTCTTGCCACCTAGATGGAACTTTTGGGGTGGTTGTGCAGTTGTGACATTACATAATGTTATAGAGTCAGTGCCCCTGCCAAATGTATATTCTACTCAACTAGCAGAGTTGATAGCTCTCACTACAGGGTATACCTTTGCAGCAGGAAAAATAATAAATATTTTTAACAATTCTAGAAATGCATTTGGCATGGTGCATGACTTTGGGTCATCATTGAGGTCTAGAGGTTTCTTCACTGCCAGTAGCTCCCTCAGTCAGGAGGCTCACAAGCATGACTTATTGCAGGTCATGGTACTTCCTTCAGAATTAGAAATGGGACACAAGTTCAGGGTACTAAAAATTCAAAGATTACTGGTTCCATCAAGTCGGAGGGCCAGTACTCCCTTCTTTATTGGTGCCTTACTTTGTTCACATTCACCACAGTGTGGCTCATGTGAACAAAAGGGGGAATCTATCACGGTGCCTGTGTATTGCTGACGACATTTTGACAGCATTGTTTCCTGATGCCTTCTTATTGGCTAATGCGATATTGCTCCACCCAGTGATAGCCTTTAAGTACTGAGACCTGTCACTTCTGCAGGGCCCTTTCGTGCTGTTCCTGTTGCTTAGTGCTTGCTGTCGTGATCGTGTGAATCCTGTGTGTAACCCGGACTGCCTGACTACTCTGTCTGATTCCATTCCTGTTACGTGTACCGACCCAGATTGGCTGACGTTCCTGCTCCGTGTACTGACCCGGATTGGCTGACATTCCTGCTCTGTGTACCGACCCAGCCTGGCTGACATTCCTACTCCGTGTACCGACCCGGATTGGCTGACGTTCCTGTTCTGTGTGTCTCAGGCCCAATTCACTACCGCACCCGGTTATCTGGTAGAGGGAACTTTCCTGTGCTCTGTCTAGAGCTTGCTGACCCAGTCGGTTGCCTCGATTGCTGCTCTAGCCGTTCAGCTACTGCGACCCACTTACGCTCCTGTGCCTCGTATCTCCATACCCCTGGGTGGTAGTTATTCCCGGTTGCACACTGTACGCTTGGCTTGTTACTGCACTCCTGTTGAGGTTGGTCTCCTGGGTGCCTCAGTTTGTTTCCTCCACCTAGCAGTCGCCATCAAGCCTGAGCGTCCGTTAACCCTTGCTGCCTTGTGCACCCCAGGTAGGAGCTATTCTCGTTTGCACTACTATACGCTTGGCTTGTTACTGCTCCCCTACTGAGGTTGGTCTCCTGGGTGCCTCAGTTGTTTCTACCACTTGGCAGTTGCCATTGAGCCAAAACATCCATTAACCCTTGTTGTCTGGTGCCGTTACCCTTGGATCACAGTTCATGCTGGTTCAGTTTGGCGTTACACTGTTCCTCCGGTTACAGTGATACTGTGCTGTCCGGTAGTCCATGATTCCATCAGGGCCTCGCTCACCCTTTTTGGCATAGTCGCTATTGTGTCACTCTCCAGTAGAGAGTGCTTCTTGGGCCTCGCTATTAGGGCCTACTAGCCTCCCGGCCTAATAGCACCTTCACATCATTGTCTCTCTGATTCACACGAACTGTAACCTGACCTGTGTCAGTAATATATATTTGCTCTCTGATATATGTACTGGACCTGTGTGGGTTAATGTTATTCTGTAACCTGTCCTGTGTCAGTATCATGTGTTAACTATTGCTGGACCCGTGAGGGTTACTTTATTCTGTCTGGTTTCAATAAAACTGTGTTTTACCAAACTACCTGCCTCTGAGTGTACTGAAAACCGTCACAGAATCATAGGATCTTAATAGAAGTATTTCAAAATAATGGTTTATTCCACAAGTGGCAACAATAGCCAACACCATTATGAAGCTTGTTTAATTTGATAACAGTTTGATAGTGGTAGACCTTGTAAGACCAAAAAGGGTAGCAACCTTACCATGGGGTTCTTTTGTAAATACTGAGATGGATTTTATAGAACTAATCAAGCACCTATTCTAGAGGTATGTTCTAGTCAGTTTCTCCATGTACAGTACTGTTACCAATCCCTAACAGTGAGGGGCACCAAATCCAAGCTGGAGATTGGGTCATCATCAAGTCCTTCAGCAGAACATCAGTGCTGCAACCAAGGAGGAAGGGCCCTTTCCATATCTTTTGACCACTGATACTGCAGTAAAAGCAAAAGGAAAAGACTCTTGGATCCATGCTTCACACTGCAAACTGGTGACTGCACCAAAGGAAGCACCAAAGTTACATAAATGAATTGCATACATACATACAAGTCAAACCATAACCTTTCTTTTTGAACAGTATTCATTAACAATTAATGAAAGATATTCTAATCCAGACTGGTTGTTACTGGGATATTGGGCTATGTACGACTGGGGAGAACCAGGCCAGTTTGGTCTCTGTCTCTTCTATGTCAGGAATCTATTTTCCCCTTGGCACAGTCTTCACTCTATTCTCTCTGGTAAGTCTGTAGCAAACAAAGGTCATAATGTTGTTTGCACTCTTATTTATAGCTGGCAGCAGTTGGCTCATAGTTGCAGGTTTTGGTAAGAATACATACTTAAAGAAGAATTGTTATATGTGCCCACCTTCCTATTAATGTGGAAACATGCATCCCTTTTCTGCCTTATCCTTTAGGACCAGAATCTGTGTGTGAGATATTTACAGCTCAGCAGGTAGTTAAGAACTTAACTGAATCTAGTCTCACAAATAGTAAGGCCATATTTTCTACCCTTCTCTTGGAATCTCCCACATGCTCACAAACATGTCACTCAAGCCTATAGAAAGTACAGTTAGGGACAAATGTCCCTTACCTCAGGGTTCACCCTTTAAAGGGAGGCCTCTGTGTTTAAAGAAAAAAATTATTTAAAGATATCCAAGTGGGATATACTAATCACACAATTTGCTGACAGCATTCTAATGGCACCTAAATAAAGAATATCACTACTATAAATAATTCTGAAGGAAGCGTTAGGGGACAAGGGGTAGCACGATTAGGACAAACCACCAAATATTGATGACAATGTTGAGGCCCAACTATTGCAAATGAGGAAAGCTTCCCAGCTTGGGCATGTCGGAATTAATATGCTTATATTTAAGGGGGAATGTAAGGGTTAACCAGGTGCCGACACACCTTCCAGCTCTGTCTAGGGATATATTATCTGCAGTATTATTACCTTGCAGGATGTATTACTTAGTCAAGAATCACAGAGAGTTTCTTCTTTTATTATAAAAATAAACATTTATTTACAGTGAGTAAAATGGTCATTCCTTACAGGGTTACAACAGGCACACAGAAGAAGATGTAACAAGATGTTTCCACAAGATGTAATCCAAAGATTAACCAAACGCTGTAACAAATTGTTTAGCTAAGTGATGGCCTTCCCAGAGCAGCTTCCCCCCTTAGGACTGACCAAACAAAGAACATAATAGATAATGTTTGTTCAGGTCCAATTGGGGCTATATATTTTATGACTGAGGGGCTGTTAGTTTACATACAATCAAAGATGTCTTTGATCTCAGGTCATGATCTAGCAATTTTCCTCAAGGTTCATTTTATGGCATGTAGATACCACCTGTCAAACCCTTGTTTAGTCAGTTGATATGGGGATGACAACAAATATACCTCCTACCAAACAAGTACCTATTTGGACAGCTGATATGAGCATGACAAACAAATAACTTTATGGCATGTAGATACCATCTGCCAAACAAGTCTTCCTTGGGTTGCTGACAAGGGCGTGATAAACAAAGAATGAAGGAAAACAATGGCCTGTCCCCCAAAGGTCAGATTGACCTGAAAGAGCATCCCCCCATGATTGCAACAGTATCAACTATGTCTACATCTATCAAATTCTTACATAATTATAAGATTCACATGTCGACAGGGCATACTATGATAATGGGAGATTTTAACTTTGCACATATCAACTGGAAAAATGAGACCTATCAGAGTGCTAAGGGAAGCAGGTTTGTGAGCATGCGTCAGGAAAGCTACATGTCACAAATGGTGGAAGTGCCAACAACAAATAACAATGTATTGGACCTAGTGATAACGAATAACACAGAAATGGCATCCAATATTTAGGTAAGTGAACATTTGGGAAACAGTGATCACAACATGGTTACATTTGAGATTAGTCTGGCAAAGCAAAACTGTATAGGTTCGAACAAAACTCTTAATTTTAAAAAAACTGACTTCAAATTGTTAAGAGCTTCAGTGCAACACATAGACTGGGATACATTATTTAAAGGCAAAAATACTGAGGAAAAATGGTCAGAATTCAAATTTAGGTTGCAGAAATGTACCCAACAGTATATACCAATGGGGAACAAATGCAAAAGAAGTAAGTCAGAGCCAATGTGGTTAACTGCACATGTAAAGAAGGAAATGGCAAAAAAAAATTCAAACTATTTAAGTCTGAAGAACTGAACAATCTTTCGTTGGGTGAGTTGATTAGTGAGGATAAGAAAAAGGTCGATGTTTTAAACACTTTATTTGCATCCGTATATACAAGGGAGCAAGGAATGGTAGAAGAGCCTCAACAAGTAACAAATAAAACAATACAATTAGCAGATATTGGGTTAACTCAAGAAGATGTCATGGGAAGACGGAACAAAATTAAGACTGACAAAGCACCGGGTCCTGATGGTATCCATCCAAGAGTTCTTCAGGAACTTAGTGCAGTGTTAGCAAAACTCTTATATTTACACTTTAAAGATTCTATCTCCACAGGCTCAGTGCCACAAGATTGGTGAAGAGCCAACGTAGTGCTTCTATTTAAGAAGGGAACTAAAACAGAACCTGGGAATTATAGACCTGTGAGTTTGCCCTCTGTAGTGGGAAAACTGCTAGAAGAGATAATAAGGGACTATATTAAGGATTACAACACAAAAAATAAGATCATTAGCAGGAATCAACATGGTTTTATGAAGAATAGTTCATGCCAAACTAATATTTTGAGCTTCTATGAGGAAGTAAGAAGCAACCTTGATAATGGCAAGGCAGTTGATATAGTATATCTAGACTGCAAAGGCATTTGATACAGTGCCACACAGAAGGCTGGGGTATAAAATAAGAAAACTGGGGCTAGGAGATAACCTTTGCAATTGGATACAAAACTGGTTGAAGGATAGGGAACAGTGTGTGGTTGTAAATGGACAATTCTCCAACACAGTTAAAGTGGAGAGCAGAGTACCTCAGGGTTCAGTCAGGGCCGGATTTACATCTCAGGCGCCCCTAGGCACAACAAACTCTGGCACCCCTAGCCCCGCCTTTGGCCCACCCCTAATCACGCCTCTCACTTAGCCACACCCCTCCACTAACCACACCCATTTTTAGCTTTGTTTTATTCTTCACAGTACTGATGGTTTGCCCCAAAACTGTTCCAGTTTACTTTAAGGAATAGTGTACCTTTCATGTTAAAGTGCAGACACTTTCCTGATTAAATCTTAGGTTTTACGCTTTCTGGTGCCAGAGAGGGGCCCAACACAATGCCCCCTTCCACTCCACAATGCCCCCTTCCACAATGCTCCCTTCATCTCCACAACGCCCCCTTCATCTCCCCAATGCCCCCTTCCACAATGCCCCCTGTCACTCCACAATGCCCCCTTCATCTTCCCAATGCCCCCTTCCCCAATGCTCCCTTCATCTCCCCAATGCCTCCTTCATCTCCCCAATGTCCCCTTCCTCTCCACATTGCACCCTTCATCTCCACAACGCCCCTTTCAACAATTCCCCTTCATCTCCACAATGCCCCTTCATCAATGCCCCTTCATCTCCACACTGCCCGTTCGTCTCCACAATGCCCCTTGATCCCCTACCTCAACTTAGTCCCTTAGTCCCTCGCTCACTCACTCACTCAACCCGACAGCCACCGCCAAATCTAAGGCTAGGCTACTTCCTGTGCCTTTATATTCTGTCTGCAGTGTAGCTTGCACGGCTGCCTCTGACTACATCAGTGTGTGACCATCGGCAGCATTGTAAAGTCACATGAGGTCCTGAACTGATCAATGAGAACAGAGGCAGCAGTGGGTCACATGGGGCAGCAGCACAGGCACAAAATACAAGGATCGGGAAGGAGCATTACAACACACGTGACACTACTGTTACTGTACAAGCGTGGCGCCCTCTAGGGTGAGCGAGCACAGGCGCACAGCACGCATTATCAAATTAAGTGGCAGTGTGGGGTACAGCAATAGCATTATTATTATGCATCCTGGGGCAGAAATTGGAATGGTGGGCGTGACAAGGTCATTGCCAGGCGCCCCTGAAAATCGGGCGCCCTAGGCAAGTGCCTTGTCTGCCTATTGGCAAATCCGGGCCTGGGTTCAGTATTAGGTCCACTGCTTTTTAACATGTTTATAAATGACCTGGAAATAAATATAGAAAGCAAAATATCAATATTTGCAGATGACACTAAATAATGCAGGCCAATTAATTCAGAACAGGATATTTGCTCTCTACAGATGGATTTACATAAAATGGCAGATTGGAAAAACAAATGGTTATGAAGTTTAATGTGGGGAAGTGTAAAGTCATGCATTTGGGAGGAAATAATCCCAAGGCTACTTATGAACTTAACTGAATAATTTTAGGGGACTCATTGCTAGAGAAAGACCTCGATATCCTTGTCAACTACAAAGGTGGAAACAGTGACCAGTGTCAAACAGCAAAGAAAAACAAAATCCTGTCTTGCATAAAAATAGGTATTGATGCAAGAGTGGATAACATTATTTTGCCATTATACAAATCATTGGTAAGACTTCACCTTGAGTATGCAGTACAGTTATGGGTTCTGAAAAAAGATATACTAATAAGAGAGAGGATACAGAGAAGAGCAACAAAATTAATTAAGGGAATGGAGGACTTGACATATGTGGAATGACTAGACAAACTTGGTTTATTTACTCTAGAGAAAAGTATTGTGCAAGTATATGAGAGGTCAATACAAGTATCTCTGCAATGAGCTATTCACTCCAAGGCCTGATCAGGTGACCAGGGGAAACCTTCAGCAGAGGAAGGATTAGAGGAAAGGAGGTTTAGTCTTCAGCAGAGGAAGGGTTTTTTTACAGTAAGGTCTGTTAAATTGTGGAATTCCCTGCCCAATTATGTGGTTATGGCAGATATAATGGATACATTTAAGAGAAGATTAGATACATTTCTTTCAAAAGGGAACATACAGAGTTATACTGTTTACTTGTATGCAAATCAGTCTGATCAGGACTAACTTATTTGGTAGCAGGAAAGCTATAAAATTCTCAGTCACTGGGGTATGAGGCAAAGGTTGAACTTGATGGACTTGTGTTTTTATTCAACCTAATTTACTATGTTACTATATTATACTTCTTAGTTGCATATTTTTCTTACATGTCAGAGAGCTTAAATGTAACTAAGCAGAATGATCATTGGAATGACCATGTGGCCATGCTATAATGCCTCTTTACTTACTATACCAGGTTTATTGAGTCTGCAGAAACAAAGCTTACCCCAGACTCCCAGATAAATGGAGAGGTTCCTGTTACATGACTTAAGTAATCTGTGCCATAACATACTGCTCACACTATATTTAAGAATGAAAAGCAATGCTACACATGCAATCCAGTGTATAGAAAATGTCATAGATCTGGTCATCCCTGCTTTTGGTTTTGTATGTTAAATGATAAATCATAGAAACAGTTGAGAGGACCTCAGATACACTTAAATCTTTATCTGTGGAAGTTCAGACTTTACATAACAGTGCTCTAACCCATAATTACATATTGTGGACATTCACTCATTTTTATATACCTCTACATATTAATTCAACAACACTATTAAGTAGATCTTGGATAGCTACCTGCTCCACAAGAAAATTGTATCCCATTGTATTCATTTACATAATGTGTGGGCTAAACATTAGCTAATATACTTTGTGACAAGCTGTTGAACAACCATTGTTTGATCATGGTGTGGTGGGAATACCTGTTTAGGCTTCTCATGTGTTCCTAAATCGTTCCCTCATGATGTGTTGAACCAGATAACTTAACACAGGATGACATTATGGAAAAATGTATTTTTTAATATCTTCAGAGACACTAAATTATGAAGCTGATTTAATAACAACAGGAACAATTGTGAAAAATCAAATACAAAATGGGGGACAAATAAAAATTCCCATTTATTGCACTGGGGATTTTTAAAATCTTTTTATTGAATCTTTACAAAAGTAAACAATGCACCCATGGGGACACCATACGGTTTACAAAACATTTGAGGTATGTAATACACAAAAGAAGAAAGCAGAGTAGCAGAGAGTGGTGGACAAAGGGATGCTGAAGATAGCATCCAGTATAGTAAATAGTCTCAGTGAGTTCAGAAAAAGATCTAGGGTCTTGCTAGTGCAAGGAATGCCAGACAGGCCTTGAGCAGGTGTTGATACCCAGGCTCTGCACAGTTACCGTATTGTGATCTCATGCAAGGAATACAGTCAGATGCACAGAAAAACAAGCATCTCCAAGGCAGCAAGTGGTAGGTCTTAGCCTCCGACCCCCCCTCCCCACTTGAGGGGAAGGACTCCAGGCCAGGCGCCCCACCATCATTCCCCACCATTCCTGTTAAGCCGGTATAAATGGTATTCCTCCCAATCATAATCTAAACTAATTAATTAACTAAGCAAAAAGGAACACATCAAAACAAAGAACAAGATGAGCCCACTGTTGTGGAAGATCTAATTGCTACTCCCACTGCAGGCCAGACTCAAGAAGACATTTCACTAACTTTCACTACAATACTTATTTATTAATATTAAAAATTCTCTTTGCAGGGTCTGGCAGTGGCTGCTTCTAGGACGGCAACAGCAGGAGTCATAACATGTATCAATTTAAACCAGAGAAGGTGTCAAAATTGATTGATCCTCCTCTATTAAAAACAGTGTTTGTATGGAGTTGTTGTAAACAGTATATAACAATAAGGAAGCCTCAGTATAGCTATAAAGATCATCTAGCATATGGGCAGATAGATTCCTGTATATACATTTGTATAGAGATACCATATATTGTCTCTAGTTGTACAAACCCAATCTGCCCCTATGATGAGTATTCATAGCCGGATGAGATAAGAAGGTAAATTTGTTGGAACCACTATCAGTAACTTAACTGTACCACTGCCCTTGTAACTGCTGAATGCAGATACACTTGGGTAATGCAGATACGCTGTGTCTCTCTACAGCAAACAGGCCCTTTATTGACTAAATAAAGTTTAGTCCTCTTTTCTGGTGTTAGCTATATATTGACCAGAAATTACTGTTGAAATTAATTTTACTCCTAAATGGTTGGATTCTTATCAAATCCTGTAGATTTTAGCCAATGGAGTAATAAGGCTTCACAATTATTTAATACACAGGTTCCAGATAAAGTGGCAGATATAAATGATGACTTAAGTACACCCTTTGAAGAAATATGACCAAACAAACTTGTATATGGTGGGCAGTCACTAGCCTTCAAAATTACATCTCTAATAAAATAATCCCCAGAGGGTTAAGAAGCCCACTTATAACGGCGTTACATTTAAACAATTCATTATTTCTAAAAAAAAATGGAATGACATCCTAAGAGCTCACTTGAACTAATGGAATTAATTGTTAACACTGAAAAGGATGTAATTGATAAGGTCAATCCAAAAGCAGAAAACCACCTGAAGCGGTTAACAAAAAAAAAAAAAAAAAAAAAAGGGAAGATCCCAAATTTGTAGAATACGAGACTAAGTTGAAAGAAACCTTAGACAAACTTGTTAATGAACTGAAGAAACAAGATTATAAAAATATGTTTACGAGCCAAAAAAGACTTTCTTGCTGGAAGGATGTCTAGAATAAGAATCACTCCTACTAATCCAGATTCAGAAACACGGTGGACTGAATCATAATCTAGGAAATCCGATACCACTGAGGGTACACAAGAAAAAAGAAATATAAAAAGATATACCAGATTCAATAGAAATAAAAATAGGAACCAACTTTCCTTTTTAGGACAAGAAAAGGGTAAACAACTGAACCCAACCAACAGGTGTCTACAATTAGAGACAGAGTGAAGTAAGCGTACAAGGTGGGGCAGAAATAAGTAGTAGTATTAATAAAAAATTGCAGGCAATTAATCTGTCCAGTACCCCTCTCACAGAAAATCACAAAAAACTACTTAGTAAAGGTTTGTCCTTCTGACCAACATCAAACGTTAATCAGTTTGAGTGGATCAAAGATATACCGAAAGCTTCTTCTGCATAAATTCTTCAAACAGCAAGAGAAACAACAAAAGTGGTAAAAAAAAATTACAAGACTGCTTTGAAAGATCTCACCACTTTAATGGAAGAAAATGAATTGGCTGCAGAGGTGATAAAAGGTACATTCACACAGTTAAACAATAAGAACAAATTTACACCACAAATGACTACCAATTTTTCCTACAAAGAAAGATGTGCTCTCCAGGAACTTAAAGAAGATGAAACAATAACAATAAAACCCTAAGATAAAGGAGGTAACATTTTGATAATTGATACTCAGCATTATGTAAAAGAATGAAAAACACTCCTGAATGACTATACGTTATAACTTATTGAAATCTTATCCAATTGAGAAATTCAAAACTGACCTAAAACCACTTCTGATAAAGCACTTAAAGTGATAGTAATAAAGTGAGGAAGTTTTATATGGAAACACATAGATTGGAGCATGGCCCCTTTAAGATGACATGAATACTAAACTGATGAGTCTCAGCGTGTATGCAATTAAAAACACCTATATAGCCCTAAAAAATATCTAAATCTCGATGAAGTTTTTTTGGTTTGGTATCAACTGTTGTTCCTCTAGTGGCCTGTGGGGGTGATATTTTCTGGCCTATTAGTAGTTCTGAAAGGGGCCATGCTCCAGTCTATGCTTTTCCATATAATACTTCCTCAAGATGTTGTTTTTAATTTAGACACAACTGTATAGGTATATTAGAGTAGGGACATGCCAAGCTATGATGTACCTTGACGTTGGTGGCAAGCTTAACATAATTTTGGCCAAAATCTTCATATTTAATTTCATATTTACTAATAATTATTATATATGCCTAGGTCAGTGCACACATTCACATATTGGTATAGAGAGCAGGATTGTTCTTTTTCTTTGCATTTGGCCTATTGTTTTAGGGGTTATGGAGAGCCCTCTCCATTTCCTTACTGCCATTTATATGCCAGACAATCTCCATCCTTTTCTGTTTTATACATTATATATTTATTCATTGTGGTTAGTTCAGCGCTGTGAGCTTTTCTCTTTGTCTTTGCTATAATTTTCTTACTGTGAGCATAAGGAAAACCCTGTCCCCCTTGACAGGTTTTTCCTTATGCTCACTGAAGATTGTCCCTCTCTGAGATCCATCCAGACAGTCTTGCTGCTCTGCGGTGAGCAATGTTACATTAGTAAAAGGGGCAGGAGGGGGATACATTATCATTCAATTGCTCTTTAACTACAACTCAGACAGTATTGAAATAACACTCTCCATGGTCCAAATACTATGAAGATTAATTAGAGCTGATTATATTGTGAAACATTGCTATCCCTTTAATGAAGGATTACTAAGTAAGGAGGAGTGTGAATTCCTCTGAGCTGAAAATCCCACCATTGCTACCTTTTACTCAATCCCAAAAATCCATAAAAATCTGGACCAATTCCCTGGAAGACCAATCGTCTCAGGCATTGGCAACCTCACTGAAAATATCAGTAAATACATCACATTAAGACCATTTATTACAGCATTCCTCTCCTACATAAGTGATTCCCAGGATATCTAAAAACACCTAGTGTATATTTATCTTGAAGAGGATCATTACTTTGCTACTTTGGATATAAAATCCCTATACACCAGCATTAGGCATGAAACAGGTATTAATGCTATATCTGATTTTCTGGATACTAAATGAAAACCATTTAAGAAACATAATCTTTTTATTCTACGACTATTAGAGTTGACCCACAACTATTTTTTGTTTGACAACACTTACTAGAAACAGGTGCATGGTACAACTATGGGAAGTACCTGCGGCCTGTACCTACACAAATCTATACTTAGGTTGGTGGGAAAATAACAGACAAAATAATTATGCTGCTAAATGATATATTGACAATGTGATTCTAATCTGGACAGGAGGTAAAAAAACAATTCCTGTCATTTGTAGACACAATCAATGATAATACAATCAATTGACAGCATTGACAAACAGGAAATTTAATTCCTTGGTATCAAAATTAAACGGCACCTTAATTACAAAACTGAAACAACTCTTTGCCAAAATGAAAAAGCAACTAATAGTTTGCTTACCTCAGACTGTGGACACCCACTGCCTCTAAAAATCGGGATACCGGTGGGACAATATCAGAGACTAAGAAGAGTCTGCAGCGACACTGAAGAATTCAAAAGAGAAGCAAAACCTCTTACGGACAGATTAGGAGAAAGAGACTATGGTAAGAACATGTTGAAATGAGCTTATAAAAGAGCATTACATTCAGAAATAAATATTCTCCTCAATACACTGAAATAGAAACAACAAGAAACAAAAGAATTCCGATTGATCAGCACCTATAACACTCAACATAAAGAAATAACGAATATCCTAAAACAACACTGGGACCTACTAACAAGTGACCCTGATCCTAAAGAAGTTTTGAGCGGCTAGTCCAAGATCTCCTAAAGAGAAATAAACATTTGAAAGATTTACTAGTACAAAGCCATTACCAAAGAACATATAAGACCAATTGGCTTAAATCGAGATTAAAAGGGTTTTTCACTTGTGGTAACCGTACGGCATGTAGATATGGGATGAAAACCCAGAAATTCAGCAACACGCAAACAATAAGCAGTACAATATTAATAATTTCATTAACTGTAAATCTTTAGGAGTAATTTACTTACTGACATGTTTTTAGGGATCAGGAACCAGACAGACACAAAAATGTAAAATGCAAAACACCTTTATTGAAATAACAAAAGCAAACAAAGCAAAATTGTGATCCAGAAGCATAAACCAAAAGACAAGCCGGGGTCAGGAACCAAGACAGGTACTCAGCCAAGCCGGGGTCAGGAATACGGAGATCAGAGATGTCAGGAACAAGGCCAGGGGTCAGGAACCATAAGGGACATCAGAGGAAGCCAGGTCATGCACAGATAATCAGCAACTCAGGATACACGCTTGCAGCCAGAATCAGAGACAAGGGCAATCAGGAAGTGAGCCAAGCTGCTTTAAATACCCTGGGAGGGTTGGCTGATAGCAGTCAGGTGAGCAAACACAGAGAGGTCAGCTGATTCAGCCTGATTCAGAACAGGAAAGGCAGCAGCAATGAATAGCAGAGCTCTAGATAAGCTCAGATAGCACATTCAAATGGCAGAATTAGAGCAGCTCAGCCATACCTTGACACGTGTAGGCAGGAAACAATACGTGGTGGGAAAAACTAAGAGATAACTCAGACGATATATTTTGGAACATGTTGGAGACATAAGGATGGCTAGAGACTAATAGCCAGGCATATCAACCAGTACCTTGAAGGATCATTAAATGCTCTGAGGTTCCAAGGGATAGAAAAAAATACCCCATAATCCACATAAAGGATATTTGGGCCATATGTTTCTTAGACAGGAAGCAAAATGGATCTTCACATTAAAAACTAGAAACCTTCTAGATCTGAACAAAGGGTTCACTTTTCATCCTTTTATCTAATGTGGTCCTGCTATAAAGGAGATTTATACTCCTATTCCAAAAAATATTTTCATAGTGTATCCCAATATTAGGATATCTAATTAGATAGCATCCCCACAAGTTAAGACCTTGGACATCCGTATGCCTAATAGATTTACTTAATTATATTTAGACATTATAGCAGCATAGTTGACTAGCCCTCTCTTTGATATCCTCACTGGATGTTTTCCACTTTATTACTATCTTTGACCACTTTTTAAGCTGTCTAGGGGCTCTACTTAAAGGGATAGTAATACTTAAATTTAACTATAATGCATCTTGTAGCCCTTAAAAAAACAAATTAAATGACCCCAGCGGCAACTCTCAAACCTTTATGGTTTGAGAGATTTCCGCTTTTAAAGTTCCCCCTCCCCTGACGTCAGCGCTCTAGCTGATTGCAGGGAAATCCTGTCCCTGAACAAGCGGTGGCTCTGCAGCAGAGCCGAGATCACGTTATGGAAAAATAAATCTTTCACTGAAAATGTCTTCTACGTGTGCTTGCAAACCAAGCACACGCAGAAGACCGTTCCAGTGAAGGTTTTCTTTTTCCATAATGTGATCTCGGCTCTGCTGAAGAGCCTTCACCGGTCCCTGGACCGCATTCCCCTACAGTCAGCTAGAGTGCTGATGTCAGGGGAGCGGGAACTTTGAAAGTGGATATCTCTAAAGCCATAAAGGTTTCAGAGATGCTGCTGGGGTCATTTTATTTGTTTTTTTAAGGGCTACAAGATGCATTATAGTTAAATTTAAGTTTTATATTTACACACTAGGATGGCTACACATTCCCCCATCTAGTGTTGTTTTAATTCAAGGTGCTCCTCTCAAGAGTTTCTTGCAGCAAGGCAACAAGGGCTCCCAAGAGCTGCAAGTGTATTTTTTCCTTTTTATGGGGTTATTGATATCCCATATATTCCATGACACATTAAGTGAATTGATTTAGGCAGTATATGCGGGGTCCATAATTTATTCGACGTCCCAGGCAAATGTGGGATCAAATTGAAATTGTGTCAGTACTATGCCAGACATCTAGGCCATTACTGTAGAGGGCCAAGTTGTCACAGAGGACTAAATTTCTTCCGTTTAACAGAGACAGAAACTGAGAAGTCCTGTAACAACAGGAGGTTGCTGTCACAATGTTGAAAAAGCCCATTCTTTTGGTATGCAGCTTGGAGCTGTGTCTTATCGTGAAAGTTGGGGACTTTAAATATAACTGGCTTGGGTTTCTGTGCAGTGGAGGGCCTAAGTGCTCCCAACCTGTGTTCACGTTATATAACACAATTTGGGGCATCAGCATTCTTAGTGAACAACTTTGGCAATTGGTTAGTGGGAAAGTCCTTGAAATCTTCTTCCCTGACCATTTCAGGCAGTCCCACCAGCCTCAGATTACTGCATTTGCTGTGGTTCCCCAGATCCTCGAGTATGTCAGCAAGTAATCAATTGGATTCTTAAAGAGCAGTTAGCTGTTGCCTCAATGAAGTAGAATCTTCCTCAGCAGTTGATACTCTGCTCTCTTAATTCCTTAAAGGATCTCACTGACAGATGAATATAATTTATCAAATGTCCTCTCCATCGTTGGCGACAACATTTCCACAACGACCTTGACAGTGGCTTCTGCCAGGAAAGAATCGAAAGGATCAGGCAAATCTTGTGAATCTTCCATCACAAATAAGTCAATCTTCTGCTGGCCTGCAGAGCCAGGAGCCACAAGGTGCTTCCTCTTATGGTCCTCCTTATTTGGGGCTGCCCTAGTACTCATGTTCAATAGTGACAGTAGCAAGCAGGAAATGGAGAGATGACACTTAAAAGCTTGAAACCTTGATACTTGTGTCCCACTCCCCAGTTGCAATAAAGGGATGGAGGCATTAAAGGGTGGTTATCACGGTACTCGTGCTTTTGCTGGCGACATTGTTATGTCAGGGCTACTTCCTGATTCCCTTTTATTGGCTACTGAGGTTTGTCTCCGCCCAGTTCTAGCCCTTTTATACAGAGCCCTGTCACTTCAGCGCTGCCCTTTTGTGGTTTTCCAGTTGCTAGCGCTTGTTCCTGACTTCTGTGTGTTTCCTGTGTATGACCCGGACTGCCTGACTACTCAGCCTGTCTACGTTCCTGCTTTGTGTACCGACCCGGCCTGGCTGATGTTCCTGCTCTGTGTACTGACCCGAATTGGCTAACATACCTGCTCTGTGTACCGACCCGGCCTGGCTGATGTTCCTGCTCTGTGTACCAACCCGGATTGGCTGACGTTCCTGCTCTGTGTATCGACCCGGATTGGCTGAAGTTCCTGCTCTGTGTACCGACCCGGCCTGGCTGACGTTCCTGCTCTGAGTACCGACCCGGTCATGCTCTATGTCCCATCCGTTGTTCCGTCTGGAGGCTTGCCTCCGGTGCACACAACTGTCTATTAGACAAATCCTCTGGTTGCCTCATTGACGCTTCCATGGCAGTCCCGCTTTACTATGACCCAGTCTCCGGTTCATGCACCTCGATGCTGTCATTTTGGGGTTCCCCTGGTTATATTTGCACAACCCTAGGTTCGATTGGCAGACATGTGAGATCAAGACCTGGTCTGACTTTTGTATTAAGCATTGTATTTCTCAACCCACTAAGATCATGTGTACCTCTCCCTCAGTGCCCGCTGAATACCGACAATTTAGTGATGTCTTTAGTAAGGGAGAGGCTAGCACCTTGCCGCAGCATCGGGCCTATGATTCCGCTATTAATTTGCCCTCTGGTGCCGTTCCTCCTCGGGGTCGCACGTACCTGTTGTCTTGTGAGGAGAATCGGGCCATGGAGGAGTATATCTCGGATGCCCTGGAGAGGGGCATTATCAGAAGTCATCCTCGCCTGTGGGGGCTGGTTTCTTCTTTGTGAAAAAGAAGAGTGGAGAGTTACAACCTTGTATCGATTATCGAAGCCTAAATAAACTTATGTCCAAAAACACCTACCCTATTCCACTCATCATGGAGCGGTTGAAAGGCTCCTCCATTTTCACCAAGTTAGACTTACGGGCTGCTTATAATTTGATCAGAATCAAGGCCGGTGATGAGTGGAAAATGGCGTTCAATACCCGATCTGGACACTATGAGTACCTGGTGATGCCTTTTGGGCTAAGTAACTCCCCCGCAGTGTTCCAAGAATTCATTAATGACATTCTCTGTGACATGCTACAGTCTTGTGTAGTTGTTTATCTAGATGATATACTCATTCATTTGTCCAATTTGTTGCAACACATCAAGGATGTGTCCACAGTATTGCTCAGATTACGTGAAAACAAATTATACTGCAAGATTGAGAAATGCGAGTTCCACAAGTCTATGGTTCCATTTTTGGAATCTGACGTACCTTTCTGAGGCCAAGAGATTGTCCTGTCGACAGGCCAGATGGGCCTTATTCTTATCTCGCTTTAATTTTATTGTTTTGTACCTACCCGGGTCTAAGAATGTTAGGGCTGATGCTCTTTCCAGGCAATTTGGGCCAGAGATTGTGAAAGATGAGCTTCCTGCACCCATTATTCAGCCAGATAGCATTTTGGCTACCCTACGGACCAGCATCACCTCACCACTGGGGGAGGAAATTCTGGCTACCCAAGCTGCCGCACCCGCTGACACCCCAGTGGGGAAATGTTTCTTAGCAGAGCCATTTTGTACCCGCTTACATGAAACTTACCACGCATCCCAGGCGGCTGGGCATGTAGGTAGGGACCAATTGATTTGGTCTCTCTCACAGTTGTTCTGGTGGCCATCCTTTCGTGCTGATTGTACCACCTTCACGGCAGCCTGCCCTACTTGTGTCCTAGACACCTCCCAGTTGGCTTGCTTCAACCGGTACCTAACACTGAGCATCCTTGGTCCCACATCTCGATTGATTTCCTGGGAGGATTGCCAGTGTCCAAAGGGTATTAGTTTATTCTGATGGTGGTCAATAGATTTTCCAAGATGGCTCACTTTGTGCCTCTTCCTGGCCTTCCCTCTGCCCAGGAGTTGGCCATTATATTTGCCAAGGAGGTATTTTGGTTGCATGGTGAACCTAGGGTACTGGTTTCGGATCATGGGAGCCAATTCGTATCTCGATTTTGGAGGGCATTTTGTGAACAAATGGGCATACCATTGTCCTTTTCTTCTGCCTACCATCCCCAGACCAATGGCGCCGCAGAGCGTGCCAACCAGGGATTGGAACAATTCCTATGCTGCTTCATGTCCGACCATCATGACAATTGGGCTGACTTGTTGCCGTGGGCTGAGTTTGCCAGGAACTGTGCGGTTAACTGCTCGTCCGGGAGCTCCCCGTTTCTTATAAACTACGGGTTCCAACCATGTTTGCTTCCGGACTCATTTCAGACACAGCAGATTCCGGCTCTAGGTGAGCACATCAGGCATCTCCGCTCTACATGGGCACAGGTACAGAGGACCCTCAGTAATTCGTTTCAGCGTTATCAGCGTCACGCTAATCGCAGAAGGTTGCCTGCGGTCTCCTTCCAGGTTGGGGATAGGGTATGGCTATCTTCCAGGAATCTCAAATTGCAAGTCCTTTGTAATAAATTGGCTCCCCGATTTGTTGGTCCCTTTAAAGTCCTCCTCAAAATTAACCCAGTTACTTATGCCCTGGATCTTCCAGCATCCATGCGGATTCATAATGTATTCCACGTATCCTTGCTAAAGCCGTTGGTATGCAACCATTATACTACCACTCATGCTGTCCCCGGTCCTATTCAGGTGCAAGGCCAGGACGAGTACGAAGTCCAAAGTATCATTGATTCCCTTAGGATCGGGGAAGGCTGCAGTATCTGGTTCATTGGAAGGGCTATGGCCCTGAAGAGCGTTCCTGGGTAAACCTAAATGATCTTCACGCTCCTGCATTGCTGCACAGATTCCATGATAAATACCCCCAGAAGCCTGGTCCTTCTCCACAAGGAGGGGGTCTTTGAGGGGGAGGTACTATCATGGTTTGCGGGTGACATTGTTATGTCAGGGCTACTTCCTGATTCCCTTTTATTGGCTACTGAGGTTTGTATCTGCCCAGTTCTAGCCCTTTTATACTGAGCCCTGTCACTTCAGCTCTGCCCTTTTGTGGTGTTTCAGTTGCTAGCGCTTGTTCCTGACTTCTGTGTGTTTCCTGTGTATGACCCGGACTGTCTGACTACTCTGCTTGTCTACGTTCCTGCTTTGTGTACCGACCCGGCCTGGCTGACGTTCCTGCTCTGCGTTCCGACCCGGATTGGCTGATGTTCCTGCTCTGTGTATCAACCCGGATTGGCTGACGTTCCTGCTCTTTGTACCGACCCGGCCTGGCTGACGTTTTTGCTCTGAGTACCGACCCGGTCGTGCTCTCTGTCCCATCCGTTGTTCCATCTGGAGGCTTGCCTCAGGTGCACACAGCTGTCTATTAGACAGATCCTCTGGTTGCCTCATTGACACTGCCACAGCAGTCCTGCTTTACTGTGACCCAGTCTCCAGTTCATGAGCCTCGAGATCCTTACACCCCGGTGTTGGAGATCAGTTCGGTTGCACCACGGTATGCTTGACCTGTCCACCGCCTACAATCTGAGGTTAGTTTGGTCCCTGGGCGCCTCGGTTGTCTCCACGGCCTTGCAGCCGATTCCAGGTCTGAGCGTTCATTTAACCCCATGTGGCTTGGTGCTGTTGCGCTTAGGGTCATAGTCATTTGCAGCCTCGGGTTGGCGATACCCTGTGATATACAGGCTCAGTCACCCTCTGATTGTTCTGGCAGTCTGTCACTTGTCCAGGGCCTTCGTTTGCCTCTGTGTGGCCTCAGTCGCTATTGGTGTCATTCTCTGAGTAGAGAGTGTCCTTTGGGTCTCAGTACTACTAGGGCCTGTTCGTATCTCTTGACCTAGTAGCGCCCTTTTTCTCCACTGTCTCGTCAAGGATTCACAAGAACTGTAACCTGACCTGTGTCAGTATTGAACCATTTGTGTTTTACTGGACGCGTGTGGGTTACCGAGTACTATTGTAACCTGACCTGTGTCAGTATTATATCTGTCAGTATATACTGGACCTGTGTGGGTTACTCTAATTTCTGTATTTTCAATAAAACTGTGTTTTTACCAAAACCTTCTGTGTCTGAGTGTCCTTAAAACTGTTACAGTGGTGGTAGGACACTACAGAAATAACCAGCAGAAGTCGAGTAGATACAGAACTGGCATTGCAGACATTTCAGGCACTCAGCATAGTGGTAGGGCTATAGACAGGCAAAGTGTGGGGGTTTTAAAGAAACATCAGTAGTGAAAAGTAACCATAACCAGAAATAGACAAAGCAGACAATGCAGCAGCCCAGCCCTTAAAGCCTCGGGAGGTAGGTCGCAGGGTCCCCCTGGTCCCCCCCACATGTATGAAATAAGAACTGCAATGCAGAGAACCATCTCCCTTTAGGGAAATGGAGGTTACAAAGCAGACGGCAGGAAAAAGTACATGGAACTGGACATAGACACTGCAGAAAGGAAGGCAAAGGTCAGTAAAGAGATGTCTGCACAGTGTCAGTCTCTATCTCGCATTCTCTTCAATGCAGGATGCAGATGCTGAATCTTCTACCAGCCTGGTGGTCAATGAATCTCCACACTGCCCCACTAACTTCAGTATTAGTGTGGTAGCTCCTGACACCTCCTGTGGCCTGATACCACTGACAGGGAACACACAGGCCACAACTGCAGTTATCCTTCCAGGGTGGGAGACAGGGTAGGCAGTATCAAGCAGGCAGATGACTGTTCTATCCTTAGTTGCTCCGCAGACCTGTTAAGGTGCCGACTCTACACTCCTCTGTGCCGCCATGCACCTCAAGCAAGGCTGCTCCCCCGGAGGCCACACTAGGGCCAGGCAAGCAAAGAGTCATCGGTATCAGCAGTGCCACCGAGAGAGGTATAGACAGATGCCACAGAATTGCCAGAGGGTGATTGTCAGATTGGCAAATGTGAATAATGGGCAGAAAGGAAAAAAATAAATAAAAAGAGATTGGTCCGATGAAAAGCTCCCCAATAACAGAGCTCAGTTACTTGCTTCCTTTCAGCTTTGCGTCTTCATTACAGTTCTCTTGAGCCCTCTGTCATTTAACGCAGTTAGAAGCCCCTTTTAAATCAATGGCACTTTGGTGACATTTCTGTCATTTTTGTGGTACAGTTCGTTTACTTCAGAATTGCTCTGGTTCTTCTTATGAAATCAGCCATTATGTTGGATAAATATTAAATATGTTGGATGGATGCATGTTGCATAAGACAAAAAAAACTTGTATCCCATTAAAGTTATTTTATATATTGTTGGTGTTGACAGCAACACAAACTAGAAACATAGAAACATAGAAACATAGAAGATTGACGGCAGAAAAAGACCACCTGGTCCATCTAGTCTGCCCTTTAGTATTCCTTTATTGTTATCTTAGGATAGATACATGTTTATCCCAGGCATGTTTAAACTGTGTTACTGTGGATTTATCAACCACCTCTGCTGGAAGTTTGTTCCAAGTTTCTACTACTCTTTCAGTGAAATAATATTTTCTAATGTTTTTCTTGATTTTTCCTCCAACTAGCCTCAGATTGTGCCCCCTTGTTCTTGTATTCAGATTCTTATTAATCACACTTCCCTCCTGAACCTTGTTCAGTCCTTTAACATATTTAAAGGTTTCAATCATGTCCCCCCTTTCTCTTC